>CM077193.1:11053143-11678143 GCA_039654625.1 Rhinogobio ventralis
TTCTTGTAAAACATACAATTTTATTTACAGGTACAAAAAAAAGTAGGTTTATTTTAATGTCAGTCATTTTTAGTACTTCAACTTTTACAAAAATCTGAAATGTTGCATTGGCAACAAATGTTATTCATACTTTATTTCAATTGCCAAAAACTATTTTTATTGGCTTTAGTTAACTATAACAACACTGTTCCATACAATGGAAGTCAATGGTTACCAACGTTCTTCAAAATATCTCTAACAGCCCCACACTGTTCAGGGCTCCAAAGCTCCAAAGACAAAAAGAATAGGGTTATCATTTCTGAATGGAAATCTTTCTCACCCCTCACCCCTCACAATTACACATAGGCTACAGCACTCATTCTTTCTATTCTGAATAACTGGATAGAATCAGCCAGAAACTCTGTAAAAAAAGTGCCACTTTTGAGCTATTAGCGGCCGGCGGCTTGAGTGCTTATGTCGAACAATTAGCGTACAGCCTTTGTTAGCTGTGGCTTGAATGGATGGTTTGATTTAAACAGTGAGTATGAACATAGCTCATAGTTGTTGTTTTTTAAATTAAATAAATAAATAAACACGTACATTTAGCTAACATATATGCATGTGTGCATTATCACCTCTGTGATTACATTCACTTTCAACAATTCACTGCAACTGTCAAAAGATGCGCTTGAATCATTCTCCTGACCATTTTGATAAAACACAAAACTTGCTTGACTGTGCGCAGCACGTTACAGCATCGAGTTCTGATAGGCCAATCTCTGTTATCTATAGTTTGTTAATTATCATATAGAGAATTTTAAAATTTCATTTATATAAGATTTACATGATACACAACACTGTTCATCTAATGGTAAGTGTTTTACAGAGGGGATGCTTTTTTTAACAAAAAAAAAATCGAGCCTTGGAAATAACAAATCGAGCCCTGGAAATAACATGTTCATAAGGACAGACAATCAGAGGTGGCAGATGAAGCTGTTGGTTGGCCTGTGTCTCCTCATGTGCTCTTCATACTAAAGAGATTATATTTGCATGGCAAATCAACCTGAGAGACTGACTGTGTCTTTGGCAGGTGTTTTGTGTGTGTGTGTGTGTGTGTGTGTGTAAGTGGGCAGTTAGACCCACATCACGTGAGATAATAAACCTCAAATCTCATTCATTTGAAACGGCATGGAAAAATGACTTCCCTGCCCAATTTGTCCTTACCGCATTGGGTTTAATTACCAACATTTTAATGCTAGGATGTTGAGGTTTTGGCATGTTGCCATGTGGTTGCTATGGTCCCTTGTAAAAAAAGAAGTGTGTTTAATTCTATTGAATGTGCACTTGTAGTGTGAATTAAAAAAAAACCTGTACTTGCAGATAATATAATATTAATAAAATAAAAGGCCGCTTAACTATACTAAGTACATTTTGAATGTTTTAATAATTTTTGGTAACAAGTAAACTTTTTTTTTCATGTGTTGACTAACATAAAGTACTTGATTATAATTTTAACTGTAGTGTGTTATTCAACATTGTATTTTAAGTGAATCTATTTTAAATATACTAAAATGTACTCAAATGTTTAATAACAAGTTTATCATAAATGCTTGTCAGTTTATTAGGCAGTACACTCACTATTTTTTCAAACAAAATAGAAGGAATTATAAAATGAGAAATTGAGAAATCAAATTTTCCTAGATCTTTTGACATGCAAGACATCATTGTACTATAAAAACATCCTGCACGTTTCAGAACTCAAAACTTCCTTGTTAGTTCAAAAACAATTTTTATTGAAACCAAGCTCAGAAAACGACTCGTTTCGGATTTAGTCACATTATGATGTAATAGTGTGACGAAAGACCGCCTCTGCAGAATCAGATTCATGCCTACTTCTACATCATTGAGTCTGGCACAATAGTGAGGTGAGAAGGAGAGACTAAAAATAACATTAACTACGTGAATGTCCTAGTTGAACATTATTTGTTTTTTTGGTACATTTCACTGTGGATTCTTTGGTAAATCAGTTGCAATTTCGGCGCATGCTTTGCAAACAGACTTTTACTGTAAGATATGGACCCAACAGTAATGCCACAATATGCAAGTAACTGTATTAGTTTTAATCCCTCATCTGTTATCAATGATTTCATGTACAGTCTTTCTTTGTTTAAAAAAAGTTTATTGCTGTTTATGCGTCAGTAAATCAAGCTATTGACTAAACGGTCAACTTCACATTGTTTCTCTTAGTAGCATGAAAATAATCTGTTATTTAAATTGTGATTAAATTATATACAGAAAGCAATCAAATAACCTTCCCTTTACAATCGCCGGAGCTGTCGATCAAACAGTGTGAGTTTATCAGTGACTGAGTTCTGGCCAAAACTCCCATTATAATCAATGACGCTGTCTACACTGCATAATGCATGTCTTATTTACAAGCTGTTTGCACTGTTAGTTATGATGAAAGCATTCATGAGAGTGCAGAAATTCAGTTCATGTCTGTCGTCGGCTAATGCTCATCACTGCAGCCTTTTATGCAACAAGAGTAGATCTAAATATAATGCTATAATCAACACTTTTCACAATTAGTTAACCTTGAGAGCTGTAATAGTCAAAACAGTAAAAGTTTTCGAGAGAGTTCCACATGTAATACTTATTTCATATGCAAAGATGTCAGCCAATCACGGCGGTGGGCGTTTACATTGAAATCTCACAGTGCCGATGCCGGCACCAAATTTTTTTTATGGTCTGCATGTGTACTGCAGCGTCTCCAGCAACACAGAGCTGCCTGTGGACGCCTGTCTGTAAATAATGCCGGGAAAAAGCTATTGGCGAATGCAGCAGCCGTGTATTGGCCGATGCTGATACACGTAAAAACCGCAAATATCAGCCCGATATATCGGCCGATCACTACTTTTATTTCTAAATTATGACAGTTTTGATGTAAAAATCACACTTACATTATAAGTATACTTTAGGAAACATTTTAAATGAATAAAAAATGCAGTTCATGACCCCATTAAGTCCTACTTAAGTGGGTCAAAAGGCATTCTAAAGTTCAGCTAATTGCATTTGATATCAATTTTAACTATTTTCATTAAATTGTAAATAACATGATAAATGTCCATCAACATTACATTTAGTTTGCACTTCTGTTAAAGTGTATCATTTCTTTTTAAATCTTTTCACAAAAAGATATGTTCTTAGTTCAGTAAGTCAACCAATGCACAGCTATACTTGTATTTTTCTTTGCACATTAAACAGGGATATAGAAGTTGTTTCAACATATTATAAATTGTGCTGCTTTAACGCATCTTTCGAAATGTCATATTTGATGCATATGTGTTGACTCTGAAAAACGAGTCATCTGAGCTATATTTGCTTCAACTTGGAAATGTTACTGAATGTTAGATCACTGACCCGTTCGTCTCTGAAACACTAAACGCATTCACCTTTAAAGACTTAGACTTAAAATGACACAGAAAGGTTACCTCATGATTTTGTTTGAAATGTCGACATAGAGACTGAGAGTTAAATATGAGCGGTTTTATGGTGTTGAGCAGTCTCTGTTTAACCAAACTCTACTAAGTGACGCTTTGCTCTCTGAACCTTAGCGTTCGCTGTTTACCATAGAGCGGAAATACAGTAACATGGTCTGTCTGGTTGTTAACATGTCACGTAAAACAATATTACCCTGCTACATACACATCTGTAACTCTGGACGTGTTCAGGCCACAGGTTTAATGAGCTGCCAACATCAACTGGGAGCTGGGAACGAGGCAGGAATGGGATCGATTAGGTTGCTGGATGGAGGTTGAGAGCGGCGCTCTGGGTATGCTTTAATTGGGTTGATTTTACTCGGGCAGATCTGAAAAGTTGAGAAAATCGCTTTTAAAGGGATAGTTCACCTAAAAAAAAAATTGTTACTCATTCTCATGCTGCTACAAACCTGTATGACTTTCATTTGTGGAACACAAAAGGAGGAAATTTTGCAGAATTTGGGAGCTGTTCTTTTTAATGCAATAAAAGCTAATGGTGATTTATATGGGCTAGGAGGGCTGCACGAATTTGGGAAAAAGTTTGATTTATATATCAAAATGGCCACGATATTAAGGGAACCCTCTCATTTGGTACATTCATATAATATTAGTGGTTAAAATTAACAACGGAGCTATTATATTTAACTGCTATTTATTTTCAGATATAATAATTACACTCAAATTAAAACTGAAATGTTTGTATACAACTCAGTTGCACATAAGGTAGTTTTTATTAACACTTCCTCATGGCAAATTTATTCAAACACACATATATAATTAACAGTAAATAAGCTCTTCTCAAGTGTTTTTTTATAGCTAACAAACACACTGGATAACTTTCCTGAGGTAAATGCAACATTAATTGATTTTGTTCACAAGCTGTTTTATTAACGCATTTCCGCGGTTGAAACCGATTGGGTGATTCATGACACGGATTTCGTAAATTGTACTGTATATTTCAACATACCTTCTGATATTCATGCATGTTTTTCTAGATATAATTTGTATTAAAGTGGAAGAAAAGGCTTGTGCTTTCGCTTGAACTGAGGCGCTACTGTCTCGTCACTTTAAGAGCATCAAAACGGCATTTATTGTTTGAATGTCTTGATAAAATGTACAGAATTTGAAAGCTGCGACTTTGTTTCTTATCAGAAGCAACAGAGCACAAAGCTCTGTATGTAACTGTGTGTGTGTGTGTAAACAAACTTTTATGTTAGATGATATTAATTGTGATAAATCTATTTGACAGCACTAATAAAAATATATAAACAATATAAGAAAAACTAAATAGGAAATATTCCTATTAAAACGTTCCACTATAAAATAAAAAAAGAGTAAGAAAAATATATCATAATATAATAATATGATATATTAATAATATATTATTATTATAATACAGTAATAATAATTTTTATTTTACATTACAACTGTAATATTATTAAAATAAAATGTCTTTATTTAAACCATTGCATTTTAAGAGAAAAAATCTTTTGATGATAGCGCTTCTTATTACAAGTTTGGTAAGATGGATGATGTGTTGTGTTCACAATTTCATGTTAAAGCGAACCAAACTCAGAGCATCCTAAATCACACTTAGTCATATTGCAATATCAGTTTTATTTTGATTTAGCCATGCAGCCCTACTTTCAAAGTAAGAAAAAGGACAATACAATACTTTTATGGTGGAATTTCATGGTTTAAATCACCATCCACTGTTTTGTTCAGATGCCCAAAATGTTTGGCGAGAGCAAAAACTGTTCCCTGTTTCCGTCTCTTCTGGTCCACCAACATCAGTTCGATCATTATTCCGTAGATGTGTTACTTGGCACAAGGACAACGTTTTGCATAATGTATGCATGACTGTCATCAATTTTTGAAAAACGGCCCTGGCCATTTCAAATTTTAGCATAAACACGCACACACACACATCTCTCCAGAGATCCGACTGAGAGAAAAGTTGTTTATAAGTTTATGAGCATTTCTGCATGTCTTATTATGCATCTGCCGTGCGTGAGCGTGAACAGGATAGAGGGTTTATACGCTGTTGCCCGTCTCTCTTCTCACTCTGAAGCTGTGCGATTTACAATCTTCCCATAGATGAAAAGATGAAAATATTACTCAATAAAAAGCCTCTGTGAAGAGGGAGCCGCATTCAGCCACGGATCGCTTTGAATTTGAATGGAGGAGAAGTTATTCAGGCAGAGGGCCGCATTCCCTACAGACCATCAAAGGACAGACGGAGAGAGAGAGCGAAAGAGGACAGATAAGAGAGAAAGAAATGGAATAAGAGATATCTTTTCTGTTACTGTGTGTGTGTTTGTTTGTGGATATATGCAGGTAAAATAACACCATTTGAAGTGCGCCTCTACTTTTTGTACTGTTATCTACTGCCTTTTCCGAGTCCTGGATTGCTCAATACTAACTTCCTGTTTCCATGACTTTTCCATGAATTTTTCACGCCATATTAACTCTGATTGGCTGTAATTTGACACTGACCAATCACAGATCTTGTTATATTTTATACCGTGTCTAGACTGGAAGCGACTGCCGCACAATGATGAAACAAAACCAGGACAATCCCAGTGTAATCCATGTAGTTGGCTTGTAAGTCGACGTCTTTGTTGAGTTATAATTGTAGGCGATCAGTGTCCTTTTTTATATTAAAGTACTTTCTCTTATTCCAATTTAATATGCTGGCTCTAACAAAACATTATTGTTTTAGTTTGAATAAAATGAATCACGGTTTCCACAAAAATATGAAGCAGCACAACTGTTTGCAACAGTGATAATAATAAGAAATGTTCTTTGAGCAGCAAATCAGCATATTAGAATGATTTCTGAAGGAAGACTGGAGTAATGATGCTGAAAATTCAGCTTTTCCTAACAGGAAAAAAAATATTTTAAATTGTAATAATATTTCACAATATTACATTTTTACTATATTTTTGCTCAAATGAATGCAGCATTGGTGAGCAAGAGACTTTTAAAACATAACAAATTCTTATTCTCAGCCCAAACTTTTGAATGGAAGAGCATTTCAATATTTTTTTTTAAGCTGTTCAGTTTAGGTGTCATTCTTTTTTATTCAAAAATTCTGATTGTTTGTAGGCCAGATAAATACCACTCTCAACATCTGATCCCAATCAAATAGCTTCAGTGTATTTAGATGTTTTTTTTGTGTGCATGATTACTTTGTTGTTGTTTAACTCACTGTAGTTTAACAGTTTAAGTTTAGCGTCTACAGCACTGCTGCTAATAACATGTTGTTGGACAGTTTGTTCTGTCCTTGTTGGATTTGTGTTTTGTTGAAGGTTGATGAGTAACTCAAAGAACACAACACACTCTCTATTTTTTTGATTGCACACACACACACACACACGTCTGGTTTACTATCTTTGTGGGGACTCTCCATAGACATAATGATTTTTATACTGTACAAACTGTATATTATATGCCACACTAACCCTACCCCTAAACCAACCCATCATAGGAAACTTTCTGCATTTTTACATTTTCAAAAAACATAATTTAGTATGATTTATAAGTTGTTTTCCTCACAGGGACCAAAAAATTGCCCCACACTGACAAGGATTTTGGATATTGCCATCTTTGTGGGGACACTTGTTTTCACAATTTTTTTCTGACTTTCTTTTTCTTGAGATATAAACTTGCAATTCTGAGGAAAAAAAAGTCTGAATCACAAGTTTATACCTCACAATTCTGACTTTATTTCTCAAAATTTGCGGAATTAAAAAGATAAAAAGATCGCAATTGTAAGGGGAAATGTCAGAATTGCTAGTTTATATCTTAAAATTCTGATAAAAATGTTCCTCTCGATTTTGACTTATTGGGCCAGTTGTGTTTTTTGCTAGTTTCAGCCTGACACAGTTATCATTTTCACGTCCAGTGCCACGTTGTTTAAATAGCAAATGCACTTGTGCCCATCTGTTCGCCCATGGGCGTGCTGGTCTGAAAACGATGTGTGTTTTTTTGCCTATTTTGAGGCAACTGAAAACGACTGCACCATTGACCAACAAAAACCTGGTCTAAAGACAATAGTGCAGTATTTTTTTTGTTATTTAAAGGGCGTGTTAGTAATATGCGCCTATATGCGGGTGCACAAGGGGTGCGTATACTCTGCTTATTACACACACATTGGTTTACGCGCAGCAGCACACAAACATGCCACATATTAAAAATAAAAGGATTCCTCTCTGGAGAAGCGTTCAGTCATTCCGCTCGCAAATTCCGCCATGTAAATAGCGAATCCGCCATGGTGCAAGCGCGACTGGCTTTTAAAGGGAATGGGAGATGAGACTCTGATTGGTTTATTGCACGTTACGCCCAAAAAACACCCATGACTCATTAAGAGAATAGGTACAACCCTTTTGGACCATGCGCCGACCATTTTTTCTGTAGTTAAACTAGCAAAAGTGGATTCGGACACGCCCTAAGTGCACCTGCACCATGCGCTTTAGACCATGCCCTCAGATTGTTAAAATAGGGCCCTTTATCTTTCTCAGAATTGTGAGATATAAACTTGCAATTGTGAGGAAAAAAGTCAGAATTGTGAGAAAGTTGCAATTACTTTTTTATTTTTTGTTCCATGACGGAAACAAACTCCTATAATTGGCGTACTTCAGTTGTTGTTTGTAGATTATTCTAGGCTATTTCTCAGTTTAACACGTTGCTTGCATTTAAAGGTGAAACACGTGATTTCTGTACCAAATGGAAATCTAAAAGTTGATTGTTTTGAGACTATTTACTGAAAATGTTTCATTTCCATTATTAACTTGATGCATTTGCAATTAGAAAGCATCTCATTGGCTGAATATACAGAACAATAGACAATGCTTTCCTTCATTATGAATTTCACTCCCTCTCTCTTTTCTTTCTCTCTCTGTCGCTGTGATTAATGGCTGTACTTTCCTCAGTCGTTGTCCACAGAATATTTTTTCCCTTCAGATGGAATCACAATGGTTGAAAAGCATTGCACGGCAGCACAGTGAAAATCTCACTTCATGATCTCATCAGTTGGCGATTCAAATAATTGACTGTATCGTTGCCTCATAATTCTGTGATTTTTTTTTAAAAAGCCTGGAAGTGTATGTGTGTTTGTTCGTGCTTGTTTGTGTCCAAACCCAGAACCAAATGCACACTCACCAACACTCACTAATCATTTTATCAAAAGAAAAAAAAAAAGATTATATACTTACTTAATAATGAGTTAATAGTCATGAGCCTCAACAAGTAAAGTCATAATGATATCTTTGCAAATCATTAAATGATTAATTACAGCAGACAACTGGAAGTTAAAATGCATGGCTTGGACCCCATGTGGTATTAACACATTAATTTACACTATTAGTTAATACTATGTGTTGTTAAGGAATTAATACATGATGACACACAATTTATAGCAATATTACTTAATCTATTAATCAGATAGACTTATATCTATCTTATATCTTATATCTCTTTATTAGTTGCTGATGCAATAATCATTAATGAATGGTTTAGTTCTTCATGAGTCATACTGTGCATAATTATAAGTGCACCTTTATTGTAAAGTGTTACCAAGATAATCTGCATATTTGTAAAAAACAATAAATACAGCCCACATTAAATCTAATATTGGCCAAATGTACTTTCTTAATATGTGTTGCTGGTCTTATTGCACACGATTCATCATTGCATGTTGTTACAGTATAAAAAGATGTTTGTCTTGGTAATCTTTCATCAAAATATAATTATTGCTCTCCCTCTGAAACAAATTTCCTTTCTGCGGATGTAGAGGAAGGTTAACCAGTGGCTAAATATCAATTTAAGCACTATTTTAGGCTACTGTTGTAAGTGCAATGCAGTGTTTCTGAAAACTTGCCATGACATAATGGCAATCTGGCATGAAATGCACACTTTTCTCAATTTGTGAAATGAAGTCCCACCCTACAATTTCTTCTTGTTAATCATCCTGTTTAACTATGATATGTTTTGAATCATGAATCAAGTTTTGAAATTAAAAATGGGTTGCAAATGCCATTTCATGTTGACTTCAATAAACAAACAAGCGACAAATAATAATTATATTTAGTTAATTGCATTAGTTAAATTAGTTCATTCCAATTGCTGCTTTGATAAGTGTGCGTTTTTTGGTCCCCATGAGGAAACAAGCTTATAAATCATACAGAATGATCTTTTTTGAAAATCTAAAATACCAGAAAGTTTTGTGTGATGGGTAGGTTTAGGGGTAGGGTTAGTGTAGGGGATAGAATATACAGTTTGTACAGTATAAAAACCATTATGCCTATGGAATGTCCCCATAAAACATGGAAACCCAATTTGTGTGTGTGTGTGTGTGAATATGATCTTAAAATAAGTGAGATTTTAATGGTCTCCATAAGAAAGACAACTCCAACAAATGCAGATTCCTGTAATAACATTGTCAAAAACAATCCAACTTCCAATTAGCATAAATGCTGTGAACACTGTGCACACACACGCACAGAATGAAAATCAAGCAAAAAATCAAGCTGCATGTTATAACAGAGATGAAATGAGTCACTCACACCCTGCAAGTTTGCAAATGGTTTTCTGCGGGTTTTGTTTTGATTCTTTTACTGGAGAAATGTGATTATTCTGCCTCTTACTTTGCGCATCCTACATTCAACCACACTACTACATTCATCTTTTCTTTCTTTCTTTCTTTCTTTCTTTCTTTCTTTCTTTCTTTCTTTCTTTCTTTCTCCTTATAGCATGCAATTTGATTTGAATGAATCTTCTCTAATGAAACCGAAATGAAAACTGATTGATACACACACGCTCTGCACACACAATGGATTGTGTTCAGCCTTGATCTCTGTGCACTTATTTGGACAAAAGACGCCTGCTGAGGGACTGAAAGACAAATCCATGCAGAGTTTTACAGTTCTACACACACACACTGTTGATCTGGGCGTAGTTTGTCTAGCTGCATTCCTCCTGCTGAGAGGACAATATGGTCCTCCACGTGGGGCGTCTGATTGGCCACTGGGTCCTTCAATCACTGCCAGCATCCAATCGCGCGAGCTGTGATCATGTGATGTGGGATCAGCTGCTGTTCATTCTTCAACACACCTCTCTACCTCCATCTGTTCATCTCGTATCGGTGGCTGCATCCCAGAGCTCATTCTTTTCTTTGGTATGTGTATGAATCATATGAAGGCAGGGTGGAGAGTTTATTGCTCAATCTGTCCATCAGGACAAGGTGATATTGCTTTGGCCCCCCGAGGACAAATCCGGTCTGAGAAAGATGTGTGTCGGGACGGAGGACACCAAATGTCCACTGCGAGGGTTAAATGTCAGGGGCAGCGGGTTATATGATGGCAAGTGAGCCCTGATCACTATCCAAATGAACCAATTCACTAAAATGAATCAGACTTTCCAGTGCTATTTGCGAGAGACAATGTTTAGAGTATGTAAAGCAGTGTGCACAACATGTGATATTAAACCTATAAAGCCTACTATATCATTCGAAACAATATGATAGCATGACACCGTGTCAATGTAATGGATGTAGGCCAGAGCTGTGCGTGTAAACCTCACTGATGCTAGTGGCTGCGTTGTTTAGCTTCCTTGTTAGCGCACCCACCTCCCACGCCAGAGACCCCGGTTTTGAAACCCGCTCGTAGTGGGTTGAGTAGGACAGGTTATAGTTGGTGCCAGTGATGTAGGCCAGTAAGAGCTGTGTGTGTAAACCTCACTCCCAGACGCTAGCGACTGAAGCTAGTGGCTGCGGTCTTTAGTGTCCTTGTTAGCGTGCCCGCCTCCTACGCCGGAGATCCCATTTTCGAATCCGGCTCAGAGCGGGTCGTGTAGGACCGGTTACATTTAGTGCTGTTGACCCGGATGGGAGTGAGGTTTAGGGGGGTGAATGTAACGGACGTAGGCCAGTAAGAGCTGTGGGTGTAAACCTCACTCCGCTGCCCTCAAGAGGCGTGCTAGCGACTGATGCTAGCTGCTGTGGTCTTTAGCGTCCTTGTTAGCGTGAATTGTTAGCGTGCTCGCCTCCTATGCCGGAGACCCCATTTCGAATCCGGCTCAGAGCTGGTCGAGTAGGACTGGTTAAATTTAGTGCTGTTGACCCGGATGGGAGTGAGGTTTAGGGGGGTGAGTGTATCGGACGTAGGCCAGTAAGAGTTGTGCGTGTAAACCTCACTCCGCTGGCCTCAAAAGGTGCGCTAGCGACTTACGCTTGCGGCTGCAGGCTGCAGTCTTTAGCTTCCTTGTTAGCATGCCCGCCTCCTACGCCAGAGACCCTGGTTCGAATCCCGCTCGGATTGGGTTGAGTAGGAGCGGTTACATTTGGTGCTGTTGACCCAGATGTCAGTGAGGTTTAGAGGGGTGAGTGTAACGGACGTAGGCCAGTAAGAGCTGTGTGTGTAAACCACACTCCCCTGGCCTCAAGAGGTGCGCTAGCGACTGTCGGTTTGAATCCTGCTCAGAGCGGGTCAAATAGGACCGTTTACATCTACACTGGACATGACAAAATGACCAATACAAATTCATTTGTTCTTCATGTCAGAAGTAGTGCGAGCGCTAGAGGTATGTCAGAAATAGAACAGGGCTTCCATTATAATGGGTTACTTTACACCGCTCGCATCTGACACGGTGTGACAATATGACTACTTTTTATTAAATGTTATTAAATTATCAACATGGTCAAAACTTTGCTGAAAAACCTGTCTACAATATATTACATGCCTGCATCAGATTGATAGTTTATACTTTTTTAGCAAGTAAAAGGCCTTTTAGTGTAATTTAAAAAAAAACTTTTTGCTGTATTATATGCTTCATTAGAAAAGTAAAAGTTGGAAAAGTATCTTGTTACTGATTTGGCTTTATGAAAACTAGATGTTTATGCATTCTGTGGCTGGACTCTTCAACTGCGCGTGGGCCAGATAACCAGAAATATCATGCAAGGGAATTATTCGTAGTAATTATTCGATTTAAGCACCTTTTTATTGCAAGTAACATGTTAACATGAAAAAGAAAAAATAAACACCCTTAATACTGTGATTACTGACACTAAAGCGTAAGGGTTATTAAGGGTTATTAAAGTTTGGCAAGGTCCAGAAAAGGTCTGGCTGGAGAGCACAAACATGATTTCATGCCAAATAACAAACAGGGTTTTAAAACTTGACTGTAATATAAAAACATAATGATCATTTTGTCATTTTAGGGATGTTGCTTACAAAGTAGGAAAACTGAGAAAGAACTTTCGAAAGATAAGCCAACATCTGAAAATATTAACATGAGAAAAATCACACAAGAAAAACAAGCCATCTAAAATGCAATGTAGTTTACAAAAGCAATACAGAGAAAAAAAGAAGAAAGGAAATGTCTATTCTTCCTCTTTAATCCTCCCATTTTGTGACCTGTCAATACTGTAAATTGCACAAATTTGATCTGATAAACAAGTGGAATAAAAAATGTAAGGTGATGTTCAAGGATTGAGAAGGTTCTGAGAGATAAATATAATCTAGATGTTTGATGTAATCATACATAACCGTTCAAAACTTTGGTGTCTCTTCTGCTCACCTAGGCTGCTTTTATTTTATACAGTAAAAACAATAATGTTATTACAATTTTAAAATAGCTGTTTTATATTGTAACATATAATGTAAAATCTAATTTATTCCTGTAAAATCGAATTTATTTTCAGCATCATTACTCCAATCTTGGAAGTTGGAAGCCGTTTCCAAAGGCAGAATGCTACACACAAATTTTATTCAACCATGATGCCTTAACATCCCTGTATACTGCCTGAGAAGTATGGCAGTATGTTTCGGCCAGCCTGCAAGAGAACCGCGTCCAAAACCAAGCAAATTATCATCACTGATTGCTCAGAGCACACACACACACACACACACACACACACACACACACACACACACAGGCTGAATGACTCAGACCGCACCAATTAGCCACTGCACTGATATTTTCAGAGGATGTAATTATGGAATGAGACCCAGTCGACAGTGGACATTTTGGACGCTCGAGAAATATTAACACACACACACTCATTCATGTTGTGTTTTCATGTTCATGGGGACTTTTCATAGAGATAACGATTTTACAATGTACAAACTGTATATTCTATTCCCTTACACTAACACCACTCCTAAACCTACCCATCATAGAAAACATTCTGCATTTTTACATTTTCAAAAAATATCACTTAGTATGATTTATAAGCTGTTTTCCTCATGGGGACCAAAAATGTCCCCACAAGGACAAAGATTTAAAATATTGCCATCTTTAGGGGCTTTCGCACCAGAGGAACCTTTTCATAGTTCCTAGAACTAATGGCGGAAGTACTCGCTTTTTGCTGTGTGTGCACCGCAGAAACTAGTTCTAGGAACGTCTTTTGGGGGAAATAAATGAGCTCCTACTTAGTGTTCAACCCAGCACAATAGGAACTACCATGGCGGAAGTGTACATTAATTGGCCGAAAGCATGTGAAACACCAGCATTTTAAAAATGTGTACATACTCCACAAACTAACTCTACGAACATGGAAAACAGTGATAGATGGACCTCTCAACCTTTAAGCTAAGGAGAAAATCCAATTCAACTTTGAGGGGACCAAGCAAAACATGATTATGTATTTCTGCTCAGCTAGCGACATTGGACATCAACCAGACGGCAAACGCTAATACTTTTTCATATAGTGTCTACTTTCTTTGTATAACAACTTTATCTAATTATGTATTAGACAGGACTGCTAGACAGATCATAAACTACAGAAGATGGAGAATGGGAGAGCTGTGTGCTCAGCCTCTGGCGTTCTCTACGCTGTCAAAATAAAAGTCACAACAACAAGCGCAGCTTACATCACTTCAGAGTTCCTACTGGCGGTGCGAATGCAACCAGGAAAATGGCGCTAGGGGAACATTTAGTTCTCGGGGAACCACCCTGGTGGATATTTTTTATAACTACGTTCCTAGAACTACCCGGTGCGAAAACCCCTTTTGTGGGGACGTTTTGTCCCCATAATGTAGGGTTTACCAGGACACACACACACACACACACACACACACACACACACACACACACACACACACACACACACACACACACACACACTATGTTTTACTAGGAACTATAAATGGGCAAATTCCACAGACTTCTAATGGTTTTATATACAGATATTATAAATACTTTAAACCTTACAGAAATGTTCTGCATTTTTACTATTTAAACTATTTCAGTGTTATACTTTATTTCCATACCATTTTTACAAACGAGGTGTTTTTGTCAGATTTATTTCACTTCTAGGTACAAATTAGTCCACAAAGTATTAAGCCCCTGTTCCTTGACATGATTAACACAAGGCATGTGTTAAAGCTTACTGTGATTGTGTGTTTGAAACCAGATTTGAATGGCAATGTGTGTCTAGAGGAATTGTTTTGACTTTTCATCCACAATGGAAAATCATGCAAAGTGAGGCAACACAGTGCAAATCTGATGTGTGTGTGTGTGTGTGTGTTCAAATCACTAGGTGATAACTAACCTGCTTGAGGAATATCAATAGTGCGCTGCCTTTGAAACACTGTAAGGATTGAGAGGTATTCAAGTTATCCAGTGCGGTGGAAGCATTACATTCAACTCCCATCAGATAACATTTGTGTCGCAGGATTGTGTTTCTCAGTGTGTGTGTTTGTGTGAGTGAAGATCATCCTAATGAAAGCTTGTGTCGCTCCACATGGCTCACTATTAGAGGAAACCAACACACACCCTGATCGTTATCATGATATGGACTCTGTCCTAAATTTACGCAAACACACACATAGATGTTCAGATAACACACATTTAAAGATGTGTGGGTGAGACAAAACATCTCTTTGTGCCGTTTATTGGACATTTGATTATTTCCCAACTACGTGAGCTCTGAGAATGAGTGTTGTTTTGAGTGGTTGCATGTAGGCTTTTAACAAGCAGCACACAGTCTGCTCCGCTTTGCGTCTTCTTCTGTCCAAGAACCGCTCACTTTTCTGACATGAAATGCTACTGTTTCCCAGACAACAAAGTATAAAGTAACCAAAAAACTTGACCATGTTATGAGGGTGAGTAAATTCCTTAAACCAGTGATATTTTGCAATTATTTATATACTAACATTTCGAATTAGCTTTTATTTTTAGATTTTCCATTTTCAGTTTTCATTTAGTTTAAGTTTAGTAATTTTGTTATGTGAATCATTCTGAAGTGGTTTTGTTACATTTTAACATTTTCTCACATTATCACAGTTTATTCGCTATAGCTTAGAAAATGGAAATAAAACATGACAAGAATTTAGAGTTAAACTGTCAGAACAAATTAATCTTGATAATGTCAGATAACTTTGATCTGTCAGCTGTTAAATTTAAGTACACAATTAGATAATACCAATTTAGGTCAACCAATTACCAAGCCTTCAGTCTGTGGTGTAAAAGGTCGCATTAGCAATTAAATAAAAAAACACTTAAGCGAAACATGGTCAGGTCAAAGTGTCTGAACAATTTTGGTTCCAAATTTACATTTTTGGGTTGTCCTCTGTATGAAGAATTTTTGGGTATAATATGTCACAGTTTACTTTATTTTGCTATCCTCACTTACACAAATGAACTATATTGTCCTGCACACACTAGTTAAAAAATTTATCTGGTGTCTGAATAATTTTTGGTTTGACTGTATATACATTGATCAGGCATAACATTATGACCACCTTCCTAATATTGTGTTAATCACCCTTTTGCTGCCAAAACAGCCCTGACCCGTCGAGGCATGGACTCCACTAGACCCCTGAAGGTGTGCTGTGGTATCTGGCACCAAGATGTTAGCAGCAGATACTTTAAGTCCTGTAAGTTGCGAGGTGGGGCCTCCATGGACTTGTTTGTTAAGTACATCTCATAGGTGCTTGATTGGATTGAGATCTGGGGAATTTGGAGGCCAAGACAACACCTCAAACTCGTTGTTGTGCTCCTCAAACCATTCCTGAACCATTTTTGCTTTGTGGCAGTGTGCATTATCCTGCTGAAAGAGGCCACAGCCACCAGGGAATACTGTTTCCATGAAAGGGTGTACATGGTCTGCAACAATGCTTAGGTAGGTGGTACGTGTCAAAGTAATATCCACATGGATGGCAGGTCTCAAGATTTCCCAGCAGAACATTGCCCAAAGCATCACACTGCCTCCGCCGGCTTGCCTTCTTCCCATAGTGCATCCTGATACCATGTGTTCCCCAGGTAAGCGACGCACATGCTCCCGACCTTCCACGTGATGTAAAAGAAAACGTGATTCATCAGAATCCTTCTTCTTTTGCTCCGTAGTCCAGTTCGGATGCTCACATGCCCACTGTTGGTACTTTCGGCGGTGGACAGGGGTCAGCATGTGCACCCTGACTGGTCTACGGCTATGCAGCCCCATACGCAACAAACTGTGATGCACTGTGTATTCTGACACCTTTCTATCAGAACCAGCATTAACTTCTTAAGCAATTTTAACTACAGTAGCTCGTCTGTTTGATCGAACCACACGGGCCAGCCTTCGCTCCCCACGTGCATCAATGAGCCTTGGCCGCCCATGACCCTGTCGCCGGTTCCCCAATGTTCCTTCCTTGGACAACTTTTGATAGATACTGACCACTGCAGACTGGGAACACCCCACAAGAGCTGCACATTTGGAGATGCTCTGACCCAGCAGTCTAGCCATCACAATTTGGCCCTTGTCAAACTCGTTCAAATCCTTATGGTTGCCCATTTTTCCTGCTTCTAACACATTAACTTTGAGGACAAAATGTTCACTTGCTGCCTAATACAGCCCACCCACTAACAGGTGCCGTGATGAAGAAATCAGTGTTATTCACTTCACCTGCCTGATTGGTGTATATATTTATATACATACTATATATATATATATATAGTTTTTGAAGCAGTACAATTAAACATTATAAAACAATTAATTAAAGCTGAAATATTTAAAGTAAATAAAAAATAACAGTAAAATTGACAAATGCAAATAACAATTACTAAAACTTAAACTAATATTAAAACTAAAAATATAAAAGCTAATTTAAAATATTAATGAATGCTATAATAATATATAAATAATACTAAAATAACATTGGTTTAATAGGTTTTTAAAAGATTTTCCTATTTCTTTTTATTAGACACTCTTATATGTCATTGACTCAACAAACCTGAGTCCTGGAAACTGTGTAGCAGACCGACAGTCTGAATGTAAGTGTTGATTTCAGTGACATGTTTGTGTGCAATCCGTACAGTCTGTGAGGGTACCACAGGTGAACTCATACCTCCTCTGGCTCAAGCTGTAGTTGAAGATCTGAGACCGTCACAAAAGCTACACAGGAACACTGTACAAAATCCAACTTGCAAAATGTTCTTTTAACAAATGTTAAAAAAGAAAGAAAGAAAGAAAAGTAGCTTGGTCTAAAATTATTTAGTAGGATGTTTTAGTTTATTATCTTGAGTGAACTAAACAAGAATACTCTAAACATGTTGTTTTGTTGACCTTTATTTAGATTCTCAAGTATTCATCCAAAACTTGTCCAAATGTTGTCCCAACTTTTCAAATTGAGTTATCTGAACAAGCGATTGTATGTTGAACAATATTGTGCCAGTTCCCAGCATGCATTGCAGCTTGAAAAAAAAAAAGTGGTAACCATTATTAAAAAATGGTCATTGCTTTGCATTTACTGGCTAATGTTTGAGTTTGTGTTGTGTTGAGGTATGTGCATCTCAGTGTAACTTTTGTATGCAATTTATTTGCCCATCAGGGTAAAATGTTTGCCTCTTGTTTTATGAGGCAAATAATGTTCATATCATGTAGATAGCTTTGAAAATCAAACAGATTGTAGCCCCCTGCATTGCTACTAAACAAACTTTTGTTGCCTTGACAATCATTTTAATGTTCTTTATATTTCTATGTGGTGTTTTTAATATGCTTTCAGACAAACCATGTGCAAATTCATAAGACAACACCATTGCTGAATATTTTCTCTTCAAAACGCCAGTTAACTAAAGACTGTGGTTTGAAATCGCTGGTGTTTCTGTCGTCACAAACTACCTTGTAACCAATCACGTCAATGTGTGGGCGGGCTTTAGCATATCATTATTACTATGCTATTTTTCTGTTGATATGAAAAATCATGTACATTTAGCAATATAGCGGGTAAAGTATGTATATGATGTATATTACGATGTTATGATGAACTATATGCCTTTCTCCACTGACGTTCTATGATGTCCAAAGCATTTCTAAGGATGCTAATTCTTAGACTCTGAAATGGTGAACGGCATGGTTTGTGTAACACATTACATAACATAGTCAAAAAAAGGCTAATCATATTAATTACCATGATGTGTCTGACGTTAAAGAGCAAAACCATTGTGCAGCGTTTACTACAGTAACTTGAGTAAAAGTACACAGAGTGGGTCTCTGAGCTGGTGTGAGCGGGGCTAATTTGCATATTCATTCATATAATAAATAAAGCAAGGGTGTAGAGTTACATTTAAGCTATTTTAAGGTGTGAATACTTTTTTTTCACAGGAAAAAAACCTTTAAAATGTGTCACTTTGGTGATCAAAGATGAGTTTAAGGGATACAGTTATTGACTACAGGGGGACTTTAAGTTCAAAAGTCTACCTGTTACTCTTAGACGGACAAAAGTATTTAAGTTGACTTTAATTGGGGCAAATTAGATGAGTTAACTTAACAAGTTGAATGTGATAGGTTGCCTTATTTTTTCCATTGAATAAGTAGTTCAGTTGTGAGTGTGTGTTTGGAGTCTAATGGAGCTGTAGCGTGTGCCAAGAGGTCGTATTCAGAGCAGTCGGTTCTCTCTCCAGAGTTCGTTTGCATCTGTGAGTGTTTGAGCATATGTTAACACTGGCAAGTTTGTGACCTTAAAATGTTTCCTTTGGTAATTTTAATTTGAAGAAGATCCAAAACTAGTTTGAGCTAATGAACATATTTCTGGCCTGATACTCTACCTTCCCTAGATTTGTGTCGATCCTCAAAGGAAGGAAATTTCATTTGGTTGAACATGGAGATTTTGTTTTGCAGAAAAAGAGAGAGAGAGAGCAAGTGCGCGCAAGTGGGAATGAATTAGTTTGGTAAAATCACATGAGAGGTGTAACGGCACGTGATAATTTCTGAAAAATCTCACCCTCATTTATAGACGTAGAGAAACACAGCCACAGCTGACTATATGCTGCCACTTGTTTGCGTGTACATGTGTGTTTAAACGTGTCATGTTTTTCACGTACTGTATGTAACTTCACAACTCCCTCTGTCACATATGCACATGATAATGGTGTGTGCCTTTATTCCGAACGGTTTCTCTCTGGAAGTGCATGACAGTTGTGGTTCAGTCGGCTAGCAACAAGCCCAATGCACTCGCTGACGACAGGGAATCATGGTTCAAAAAAGCCCAGCGATTGCGCTGACACAGGGGATTCAGCCCTCGCCTGCTCCTCTGCTTCTCCCAGGATGCCCTTCTCTGCTCTGATTGGCTGATTCCATTCTGCACACATTACTGAAAATTTTCATGTTGATCCAAACACACTTGACTTGGAAAACAGTAAACACAACATTTTGAATGTGTCATGCTACTGTTGCCCATACAACAAAAGCATGAGGAGACCAAAAACTTGTTATGAGGGTAAATGATGGGAGATTTTTCATTTTTGTGGTAAACTCTTCCTGAAATGGAAAGTGGGAACGTCTTTTATTCGGTATTGTGACGTATATCAGAGTGAAACGGCTTCTGGAAGAAGAACAAATGTAGGGCGGGACTTTTTTTTCTCTATGGGGAATTGATTGGATGGTTGTGGTTTGCTATTGGTCGATCTCATATGAGTGACAGGTTGTCCCGCCCTCACGCCAGCAAACATGTCATCAGACAAGTTATTTTGATAACGAGGCACATGCATTTGAAAAAAAAAATTATGATGTGCACAGATAATCCATTTCTAATAAATACTGCAATATTCCATCCATTTTGATTTCATGTAGTATTATGTATATACTTTATATATTATTTATTATTACTTCAAATTAGAATAGTATTTATATTTATTAGTACTTATTATTACTTCAAATTAGATTTTAAGATTTAATTTTAAGTTAAGGATTTAGTAATTTTGTTATTTGAAAAAGTCTGAAGTGGTTTTGTTAAAATATTATTTATTTAATAAAAATAAACCCTTCATCTATTATTTATTTAATAATAAAAAAACAATCTGCCATAATCAAAGTAATTGCGCAACAAGTTTTTTTGCAGAAAAAAAAAAGATTTGTACACTTACACGTATTCAAAATATATATTTACTTGATAGTTACAGCCAGTGACATTCAATTTAAACTTTTCGTTGAAAATAGTTTGCCTGACAAGCCAGACCCACATCAAGATGTTGGGTCTGGGAACACACCATTGGCAGGGCTCAATCCGAGGGGCGGGATAAATGGTTGTCTTTCAAATTCCCTCTGCATGCAATAGGATAGCGCTACAACCAACCAGAGCAACGAAGAAGGTGAAGTGGAGCTAGTTGATAGATTCAACTTTTGCCGTGTCCGGTCGGCAAAACTCCGAACACATCTTCCTTTTTTAAGAATGACTTCAGTGTGATTCTTTGTTCTTTTCTCAAAGAAAAGCTTAAAGGGTTAGTTCACCCAAAAATGAAAATTCTGTCATTAATTACTTACCCTCATGTCGTTCGACACCCGTAAGACCTTTGTTCATCTTTGGAACACAAATGAAGATATTTTTGTTGAAATCCGATAGCTCAGAAAGGCCTCCATTGGCAGCAATGACATTTCCTCTCTCAAGACCCATAAAGGTACTAAAGAAGTCCATCTCACTACAGTGGTTCTACAATAATTTTATGAAGCGACAAGAATAGTTTTTGTACGCAAGTACGTATAAGTCGTTATTTCGTTTTTTTTTTAATTATTGTAGAACCACTGTAGTGAGATGGACTTCTTGAGGGTAAGTAATTAATGACAGAATTTTCATTTTTTGGTGAACTAACCCTTTAACTCCAAGTCTTCCAGAGTCGCGGCCAAAGCAGATTCGAAAGACCAGTTCCCTTTCAGTCAGTACACTACGAGTTACGTCAGTTACTGACGGAATGGGGGTTTCGCCTAGAAGCCAATCGCCTTTGAGCTCTACAAAACGAGCCAATGGCATGAAAATGCCATGGGTCTGCGGAATTTGCATGCCGCAACCCCGCCCCACGGCGTGGGTATAAAGGGCGTTGCGTGGCAATCTCGCATTATGTTTTTGCTTCAGAGCCGAGTTTACTGCCTGAGCGCTTCCTCTTCAAGACGAGTTTCTCTCCAGAGTGTTGGTGTTACGGCACGTTCCAGCGAGTTCCGCATTTCCTGTCTGATCTGTGCAGTGATCGAGCACAGCGTGCGCGTTCTCCCTGGGTGCTTCGGCATTCTGCAGAGCTTTTCACTCCTCTCTAAAAGAGCTGCACGTGGCACGTCTTTTTAAAGATGGCTCGCCCGTGCTCCGTTTCTGGGTGCGGTCGACTGGTACCTCCGTTTGATGGTCATGATCGCTGTTTGGCGTGCTTGGGCCTCGTGCACGCTGAACGCGCGTTCATGGATGAGTCATGTTCTCACTGCGGGAACATGACCATCTCAGTGTTGCGATCGAGACTCCATGATCTCCGTAATGGGGGGAGAGTCCCCTCTACCACACCCCAATCTACTTCCTCCACTGGAGGGGGTACTTTGGCTGGTGGTCAGGGTGATCTGAGGGTTACGGTGTGGAACAACTCGACGAATCCTCCTCGGGCCACACCCCCCTCCTGCACACTGCAACCCGTGGTGTTGCCTGATGAGGGCGCCGGGGCTTCCCGTTCGGGGCCCTGCGTTTCATTTGGCGCACCCGCGGAGGATGCTATGTCGATCGCCGCATCACAAGGTGGGCTGGACTCCTCCGGAGATGACGATTCGGCTGTGTTGCCTCCTTCGGGAGTCCCAGCATTGCCCGAGTCCGATCCGGAACTCACAGCCATGCTTGCCCGGGCGGCCGAGGCGATTGGGCTTGTGTGGAACCCCCCGCCATGTCCCGAGCGTTCCCGGCTAGATGATTGGTATCTGGGGGCGGCCCGTGCCGAAGGCGCCCGTCAGCTCCCAGTGCCTTTCTTCCCGGAAGTGCATGAAGAGGTGTCGAAATCGTGGAAGTCTCCCCTGACTTTTCGCGATCGCTCGGCAACCACTTCCGCCTTCACTGCCCTCGATGGCGGCGCGGTGAAAGGGTACACTGGGGTTCCCCCTGTTGAGCGCTCTGTTGCGATGCAACTGTGTCCTCAGAGTGCTTCGACATGGCGCGGTGACCCAAAGCACCCGTCCAAAGCCTGTAGATTCACGTCCACGTTGACGGCGAAGACCTACAGAGCTGCGGGCCATGCCGCGTCCGCCCTGCATGCCATGGCCACCCTACAGGTCTATCAGGCCAAGGTGCTCATGGACATGCACGAGGGCAATGCTGACCCTGCGTTAATGCAGGAGTTGCGGACGGCCACCGACCTCGCTCTACGAGCGACGAAGGTGACCGCTCGCTCTCTTGGTCAGGTGATGTCCACTTCGGTGGTCCAGGAGCGACATCTATGGCTCAACCTGGCTGATATGAGAGAATCTGAGCGGACACGTTTCCTCAATTCTCCCATTTCCCAGGATGGGCTATTCGGCGGGGCGGTCGAGGACTTCGCCCAACAGTTCTCGACCGCTCAGAAGCAGACTGAGGCAATTAAACATATTCTGCCCCGGCGCCCAGCTGCTGCCTCCACCCAGCCGCCGGCTCAGATGCCTCAGTCTGCTCCCCGCCGAGGCCGCCCCCCTGCGACTCCCGCCCCTCCTGCCCGGCCCCAGCAGCAGCCTTCACCCGGGCCGAGGCGTGGAGGACGTCGCAGAAAGGCGGCCCCGCCCGTCCCAGCCCCCCAGCCTGCCAAACGGCAGTCTAAGCGGCGGTCCTGAGACGGGCGGCTCGGAGGTGACCTCGGTTCTTTCCCAGGAGATGGTAGCAGGACCACTCCTTCCCCCGGTGGAGGGCCGGGGGAGAATCTTTTGTTTTTCCCTTCCGCCGCTGGCCTCACGGCCGGCGGTACCCTATCAATGGTTAAAGAAAGAACTGACATTCTCACCTCCGAGCCTCAAGAGGGCGCGGCGGGCAGTGCGCGACGCCCCATGGCCTCGCCGCTCTCGGCCCCCTCTGTCGCCAGCCCCCTGGCAGACGAGACCCCCGTGGAACGCTGGTCCTTCCCTGGTCTCCTCTGTCAGGGCGCGGAATTCGACCCCGCCCACACCCCGGGACGCTCCCATGCCTCCCTTGTCTGGGCCGGTCATTCCGCCTCGCTGCCCCATCGGGGGTACGCCGGTGGTTCGCATGACCCCGCTGGTTCAGTTCTTGGGAGCCTGGCTAGCGCTTCCCAACCTGTCCAGTTGGCTCGCTCGCACCATCCGGCTCGGCTATGCGATTCAGTTCGCTCGGTCTCCTCCCCGCTTTCGGGGAGTCCGCTACACCGTGGTGGGTGGCAATGCCCCTGTCATGCGTGCGGAGGTCGACACCCTACTGGCGAAGGGTGCGATCGAGATCGTCCCTCCAGCCGAGATGAAGTCCGGCTTCTACAGCCCTTACTTCATTGTACCCAAGAAAACCGGTGGGTTACGGCCAATCCTGGACCTGCGCGTCTTGAACCGAACCCTGCACAGGCTTCCTTTCAAGATGTTGACAGCCAAACGTATTTTCGAGTGCGTTCGTCCCTCGGATTGGTTTGCAGCGATCGACCTGAAGGACGCGTACTTTCATGTCTCCATTCTTCCTCGACACAGACCGTTTCTACGGTTTGCCTTCGAGGGGCAGGCATATCAGTACACGGTTCTCCCCTTCGGGCTAGCCCTGTCCCCTCGCGTCTTTACGAAGATTGTCGAGGCAGCCCTTGTGCCGCTCAGGCAACACGGGGTTCGCATCCTGAACTATCTCGACGACTGGCTGATTCTAGGCCACTCTCGGGATCAGGTCTGCGAACACAGGGATCTGGTGCTTCAGCACCTCGCCCGTCTGGGCCTTCGGGTCAACTGGGAAAAGAGCAAACTCTCCCCAGCGCAGAGGATCTCTTTTCTCGGTATGGAAATCGACTCGGTCGCCATGTTCGCGCAGCTTACGAGCGAGCGCGCGCAGTCTCTGCTGACTTGTCTTCGCCAGTTCGAGGGCAAGAGTGCGGTTCCACTGAAACTTTTTCAGAGGCTCCTGGGGCATATGGCGTCAGCAGCCGCGGTGACCCCGCTTGGTCTGCTCCATATGAGACCGCTTCAGCACTGGCTTTGCGATCGAGTCCCGAGATGGGCATGGCAACACGGCACCCTCCAGGTCCCAGTGACCCGAGCCTGCCGTCAGACCTTCACCCCGTGGTTGAACCTCAGTTTTCTACGGGCAGGTGTTCCCCTAGAACGAGTTTCCAGGCATGTTGTTGTCACAACAGATGCCTCTTCCACGGGCTGGGGCGCCATGTGCAAGGGACATGCTGCCGCGGGCTCCTGGATAGGACCCCAGCGCCTATGGCATGTCAATTGCCTCGAGTTGCTGGCCGTACGTCTTGCCCTGCACCGCTTTCGAGCCCTGCTCAAGGACAAACACGTTCTGGTCCGTTCAGACAGCACGGCAACAGTAGCGTACATCAACCGACAAGGTGGTCTACGCTCCCGCCGGATGTCGCAACTCGCCCGCCATCTCCTCCTATGGAGTCAGAAGCATCTGAGGTCGCTTCGTGCCGTTCACATCCCGGGAGACCTGAACTGCGCAGCCGACGAGCTGTCGCGGTTCCAGCCGCTCCCGGGGGAATGGAGACTCCATCCCCAGACGGTTCAGCTGATTTGGGAGCAGTTTGGCGACGCACAGATAGATCTGTTTGCCTCCCGCGACTCTTCCCATTGCCGCTGGTACTATTCCCTGACCGAGGGGACCCTCGGCACGGATGCACTAGCGCACAGCTGGCCGCGGGGCCCACGCAAATATGCGTTTCCCCCAGTGAGCCTTCTCGCACAGGTTCTGTGCAAGATCAGGGAGGACAGGGAGCAGGTCCTTTTGGTCGCCCCATATTGGCCCGGCCGGACCTGGTTCTCAGAACTTGTACTCCTTGCGACAGCACCTCCCTGGTCGATCCCTCTGAGACAGGACCTCCTGTCTCAGAGACGGGGCACCATATGGCACCCGCGTCCCGACCTGTGGAACCTCCACGTGTGGAACCTGGACGGGACGCGGCAGGTTTGAGTACCCTGCCACCTCAGGTGGCGGCTACCATCACTTCCGCTAGAGCCCTGTCTACCAGACAGGCCTATGCGTTGAAGTGGAACCTCTTCGTCACCTGGTGCTCCTCTCGGCGAGAGGACCCCAGAAGATGCTCGATCGGGTCCGTGCTCTCCTTCCTCCAGGAAGGGTTGGAGCGAAGGCTGTCTCCCTCCACCCTGAAGGTCTATGTGGCTGCTATTTCAGCTCATCATGACCTGGTGGACTCTAAAACGGTTGGACAGCACGACCTGGTCAGTAGGTTCCTCAGAGGTGCGAGGAGGTTAAATCCTCCTCGCCCACCTCAGGTACCCTCTTGGGACCTAGCAGTGGTCTTAGCCCTTTGAGCCATTGCAGTCAGTCGAGCTGAAGTTCCTTTCATTGAAAGTGGCGCTCCTGACTGCTTTGGCCTCCATCAAGAGGGTAGGGGACCTGCAGGCATTTTCGGTTGACAAAGCGTGCCTGGAATTCGGGCCGGCCAATTCTCACGTCATCCTGAGACCCCGGCCTGGATACGTGCCCAAGGTTCCCACCACTCCCTTCAGGGACCAGGTGGTGAACCTG
Organism: Rhinogobio ventralis; assembly: GCA_039654625.1. NCBI lineage: Eukaryota > Metazoa > Chordata > Actinopteri > Cypriniformes > Gobionidae > Rhinogobio > Rhinogobio ventralis. The sequence continues at coordinate 11,079,560 of CM077193.1, forward strand.
CAAGCGCTGCCCTTGGAGGAGGCAGACCCAGCCTTGGCACTGCTCTGTCCAGTACGCGCCCTTCGCGCTTACGTAGACCGGACGCAGTGTTTCAGGACCTCAGACCAGCTCTTTGTCTGTTACGGAGGGCAGCAGAAAGGGAAGGCTCTCTCCAAGCAGAGGTTGTCCCACTGGATAGTGGACGCCATTGTCCTGGCATATCAAGTCCAGGGCATGCCATGCCCCCTCGGGGTAAGAGCACACTCCACCAGGAGTGTTGCCTCCTCTTGGGCTCTAGCGCATGGCGCCTCGCTAACAGACGTTGTAGAGCTGCAGGCTGGGCGACACCCAACACATTCGCAAGATTTTATAATCTCAGAGTGGAGCCTGTATCCTCTCGTGTACTCGCCCCTACTGGCCAGTAACCGGACAGGCTCAGGTGTCTTCGCTTGCTGCGCCATTCCACTCCGCGGACTGGATGCGTGCGCTATTCCTCTCAGGTGAGCTTCCCAGTAAGCCCTGAGCTCCTCCAGCACTGTCGATGTCGTCACCAGAGCGAGTGCCCTTTCAGGCCACCCCTCGTGTTCGGCTAGGTGCCTCCGTGTGCATGGTTCCCCCGCTGGGTAACCCCCACATGTGTATTTCCACGGTAAGTCTCTTGTAGCTCGTGTCTTCCCTTGGCAAGACACCTTGCCACGCCTGGGGTTGAAATTTTCCACCTTCGGCTGGATACCCCAGAGTGTTCCCTATGCAGCTCCTTCGGGTCATAGGTGTATTCTTCAAGTCCCCCCCTTTGGGTTGGCATTGTGTTGCATTCTCCACGTGGGATATGCTTCCCAGTGTACCTTGGTAGCGTTGAGCCTAGCCCCTCGTTCGTGCCACACTCACGGCAGGGAGCCCGGGTCAGCGCAGGACGCTGGAAGACAGCCGTCATGGCGAGATTGTATTGGACCCCCATTCCGTCAGTAACTGACGTAACTCGTAGTGTACTGACTGAAAGGGAACGTCTCGGTTACGTATGTAACCCTCGTTCCCTGAAGGAAGGGAACGGAGACGTTACGTCCCCCTGCCATGACCGCTGTACCGCTGGAACTGGCCGGGCGCTCATGCCTCGGCTCTTCAGCAGGTAAACATAATGCGAGATTGCCACGCAACGCCCTTTATACCCACGCCGTGGGGCGGGGTTGCGGCATGCAAATTCCGCAGACCCATGGCATTTTCATGCCATTGGCTCGTTTTGTAGAGCTCAAAGGCGATTGGCTTCTAGGCGAAACCCCCATTCCGTCAGTAACTGACGTAACGTCTCCGTTCCCTTCCTTCAGGGAACGAGGGTTACATACGTAACCGAGACGTTTCTTTGTTTTCAAGTAGCACGCAGAACTGTCACATCTCTGCCGTCATTATGTTAAGCCCGCCCATAGACTCTATACACGATGTGATTGGCCTGACTAGAGTTTAGTTTTTCAAACTCGCAAGCCAATGGAGAGTTGCTAGACGACCCTGGCTGCAAATTACATTTGCTGCCACTAGGGTGCGTCTAGATTTCTAGGCTAGAAAATAGTATGAAAGCAATATGAAATCAATGTCAAAACTAAATAAATTAGCATGTGTGTTTAATAACTATAACTTTAATCATTTTACACTATATTGTTAAATCTATAACTATTACAGTTAATTGAAATAAAGCTGAAATAATAAAAAATAGATATTAAAAATAAATGTATAATATTATATAAATAAGTATATATATTAGCAATAAGCTGAACAGTCTTTCTGTGGGTCATTCTGTCATGGTAGTGTGTTGTCCTGTAGAAACTCCAATATTTGGTTTGGCCCAATCTGAAGTGCTTTGGAGATTTCAGGCCTGAAGAATCTGTAAACATCAGCACCTATTCATATCCAGTGCAGCGAGCCGAGCGCTCTGGCATTCCACGGGATCCTTTATCTGCCAGATCCCAAGAGCCACGAAAACAACGGGATTCCACAGGAAGGAAAGGGGCAAGTGAGACGCTGAGAGTGAGGTGTTGAACAGCTTGTTTGTAACCACGGATTATCTAACGTTATGTGGCTCGCAATACACCTTCTCATGGCTTTAAATCTGTAAATGGGTTGACATTTTTTTGTGTTGCATCTGCTAGATATAGGCTTTATATGGGTTATTCCTGTTATGATAATAATTTGGTGTTATTTCCTAATTAACACTTAAGCAATTGTGCAAAGCATCATGGGACTCCATATCTCAGTTCCCACACAGACATGTGGAATTATTTATTCTTTTACTGCCTTCAGGAGAATACTGCACAGAGTGTTTTGACCTGATAAACACTTTTTTTTTCTTTTGATGAGTGAAAATTTCCTTGTCAGGTGACCTATGACCCTGGGCATTCTATCACTGTCATCAGCCATCCGGAGCAATCGCTCACTCTTCTTCAGGGAAACAATGTCAAACACTGTGTTGTCGCAGATCACACCGACACATTAGCATACTGTGCTGCTATCAATAATACTGTGGTAGTATGATGTATAACACTGAATTATTGCCATATTCTTTATGGCACTTTACTGCTTTAATGATTAACATCGTAATGGTGTTTGTCCAAAAACAAACAATGGCAGTACCATAATACTTTATAGTACGTTTTACTGAGCAGCCACTTGATGGTGGTTCAGTTGGAGATCTTTATGCCTTGATGTGCTCACCAAAATAAATAGCTGATAACCTATAATGTTAAAGTAATAAAGCAGCTGATGTTTTGGCCATTTTGAAACAAAAATCATACTATATTGCCAAAAGTTTTGGGATGCCTGCCTTTACATGCACATTAAGTTTAATGACATCCCATTCTTAATCTGTAGGGTTTAATATAGAGTTAGCCCACCCTTTTCAGCTCTAACAGCTTCAACGCTTCTGGGAAGGCTTTCCACAAGGTTCAGGCACTGAAACTCGTTCATCCATGTTTTTATGGACCTTGCTTTGTGCACTGGTGCGCAGTCATGTTGGAACAGGAAGGGCCATTCCCAAACTGTTCCCACAAAGTTGGGAGCATGAAATTGTCCAAAATGTCTTGGTATACTGAAGCATTAAGAGTTCCTTTCACTGGAACTAAGGGTCAAACCCAACCCCTAAATAACAATCCCACCCCATAATCCCCCCTCCACCAAACTTTACACTTGGCACAATGCAGTCAGGCAAGTACCGTTCTCCTGGCAACCGCCAAACCCAGACTCATCCATCGGATTGCCAGACAGAGAAGCATGATTGGTCACTCCAGAGAACACATTTCCACCACTCTAGAGTCCACTGTGATTTTACGTGGCCTACCACTTCGTGGCTGAGTTGCTGTTGTTCCCAATTGCTTCCACTTTGTTATAATACCACTAACAGTTGACCGTGGAATATTTAGCAGTGAGGAAATTTCATGAATAGACTTATTGCACTGGTGGCAACCTATCACGGTCCCACGCTTGAATTCACTGAGCTCCTGAGAGCGACCCATTCTTTCACAAATGTTTGTAGAAGCGTCTGCAAGCCCAGGTGCTTAATTTTATACACCTTTTGGCCACGGAAGTGATTGGAACACCTGAATTCAATGATTTCAAGGGTTGTCCCAATACTTTTGGGAATATTGTGTATATGGAAAACTTAAAAACAATTACGATTATACGATTGGTTGTGTGATTAAAAGTGTTATTTGTCCCTTTTGCCAGCTGCAAAATCTGCTGATAGCCTTGCCATTTTATTATAAAATATTTCTGTTTAAAATTTTTGAGTGCAGTGCTTAAATACATTTTCGTAAACAAATTTTTCTGTGTATCTGTACCATTGAAAAACCTATACCGGTTGACCACTAAAAAAAGTGTTCTCTTTTTGTGTTCATAGGTGGTTTTATAGTTGTCGGACAAAAAGAACCACTGAATCTCACTACATACTCACCTAACCAATCTGCTGGAAGGGGAAGAGCCACACACAAATCGGCCAATCCAGAATGAGGGGTGGGGCCATGGGGGTTTTACAAGTGCTGTTATTGGCCAGTTTGCTGGAGCCTGCAACTCTAGGTGAGTCTTATACTTCCAACTAAATATTAATAACTGATTATGTTGTAGTCAATGTATGCTTTTTCCTGTTTTTTTGTTTTTGTTTCTATTTTTCTTTTAAATAAACCCGGTTTAGTGTTTTGTGCTTCCCTCATATTCAAAATATATCAAATATTTTCATATTTTGATCATTTAATCGAAATTGTAGGCCTCTGGACATCACTTGGCCATTACTATATATATATATATATATATATATATATATATATATGCCTTGGAATGTGGCCTACACAGGCAGCTCAGGTTTTTGGAATTAAGAACAATTTGATTCAGCGAAACCAGTGTACCTCTTCCTTGAACCGAAAATGACTATAATGGGCGATTAGAGGTGATGCCATCCTTTTAGAGGATATTTGGCCACGGATGTTGTACAGAGAGTAACGTGATTGTAAATTGGGGAAAAATAAAGGAGAGCAGTAGAAGTATAAATCAGGCAGTGGGATTTAGAGAGAAAATTAGACATAAAGATGCCTAATAGCATGAGGTCAGTAATTATTTATTTACCATTTGTTTGTAGGTATCCATGTATTCCTGCTCATCTAATTAGAAACGCTAATGTTCTGCATGGTTCTGTTTTCCACTCAATAAGGGCAGACTAAGTGCACACACAACAGAAAAGTGCACAAATTCCCCAATATGCTTTGACAAATAGACTTGCACAGGCCTAAAGCCTCAGAGATTTTAAAAGCACACACATATACACAGATACACAGATTGAATTGCTATAAAGAAAAAGGAAACAGCACTCATGTTTTAAAGGCTGCCATTCTTCTAAAGATACTGAATCTTTGTACTGTAATTAAATTACCTGAAGGATTGTTTTTGTACTTCATAGAGGAAAGAATAATTCACAACTCAAGCTTTTCTGGGATATTGATGTCTACACGCTAGCATGACTTACTGAAGCACTGCATTGATTATAATGTACATTTTCATGTGAAATTTAAAGGAATCAGTTCTTACATAAATAGTTGCATTGAAATGAAAGCAAGACATCCAATGCAGCAACAATATACGCAAGAATGGTTTTATGGACAGTTCATGCAGAACAATGTATATACTATGTCCTAAAGTTTTGTTTTCTGAAAAAAATTTTTTTCTCAGAATTAAGTGACTTTATACTTTAAACACGTCTATACGAGCTAGGCTACTGTATGTAAAATTTATAAATAACGTTAAAATAACAAAAATGAATGCAACTTTACAAAGAATTCTTCTCAAAATGTTAAAACATATTTTCCTACACGTTTTTATGTTGTATATTTATACTATTTGTCACCACACATTTTGTTTTTCCATGTGTTTTGTTATTTTCATTGATATAATTATGTTATTGATATTTTAGTAAACTACTGGTCAGAAATTTGAAATAATAAAAATTTTTTTTTTATATTTTTGAAAGAAGTCGCTCATGCTCCAAATCATGATTTCTGAAGGATCATGTGACACTGAAGGCTGGAGTAATGATGCTGAAATTCATTTTAAAATATATTAGAATTGAAAATAGTTTTTTTATATTATAATAATATTTTACAATATCTAATATCTTTCTACTGTATTTTTTAATCAAATAAATGCAACCTTGGTGAGCATAAGAGTGAACATCTTTCAAAAATACATTTAAAGAAGTTAAATGTTTTGATAGATTGTGACAAGTTTTGGTAATAAAATAAACATTTTTTGATCAGTACTTTTTACTTTTAAAAATCAAGTACTTTTGTGCTTCTAAAATTGGAAATAGAAAATAGAAAATGTAATCACTGGGCCAGACACACATTTAGAGTTTATTACATCTGGAGGTTTTTTCCAAACATTTCACATAATCGAAATCAAGAGACCAAATAGTACTTTTTTAGTTTTGTGTTTACGGCATTTTCACAGTAGATCAGTGTCAGTACTAAACACACAACTTTCTCTGCAACAGCAGCATTCAACATTTTTTAAAGTGGTGTGAACACAGGACAGGATGACATGTACACAGACCAACAATTAAACAGTATAGTGGTGGACTGTCGAGGACTCGAGCAGGCAAAATGATCAAAATGCCCTTCCTTATTATGTCTGTGTGTATCTGTGTGTTTGACATATACCTATACTCCCTCTCACATCCACATTGAATAAATAACCTGAGCTTCTTCATCTACGCCATGATGCAACCCTGAGGAAACTCTGTGCCGTCTGAAGCAGTGTGTGTTTGTGTGTCTACGGTTTCTGTGTCTTCGCTTCAGTTGTATTCTGATGTTCCTCCATAGCTGAAAAACCTCCACTGTGTCTGCGACTTTATAACAGTTTTATTTTAATTTTATTACACAATTAAGTTAAGTTAATGTACAATCAGCAAAATAATCCATTATTTATTGCATTATATTGTGTCTCAAAGATTGTTATACACTATGGTTCATAAGATTGGGGGCAATGATGCATTAAATTGATCTAAAGATTTCTTTTTCAAATAAATGCAGTTCTTTTAAACTTTCTGTTCATCAAAGAATCCTGAAAAATCAAGGTTTTCACAAAACAAGGAAGCAGCATAACTGTTTTAAACGTTGATGATGATAATAAGAAATGTTTCTTGAGCAGCAAATTAGCATATTAGAATGATTTCTGAAGGATCATGAGGCAGGTGTAGTTTTTATGTAGGTTTTACAGACAGTTTGAAGATCCAGTGGAGTTATGAGGTTTAGTCACAAGCTCTTTCTAATGCTTTTCATTGGTTGCCAAAATTGGTATATATGATGATTATATGATGAACAGTTGCCATATATAATTGCGGATTAACGATTCAATTCTGTTTTGTTCATGTCACTTAGAACAGGGGTTTTCAAAAACTTAACTTAAACTTCAAAGACTTAAAAAAATGGGTCGCCAGGATGATCTAAGGAAAATGGAGTTTGTTTTTCACAAACATTTGTTTTTCACAAAATCATAGTCTATATGCCTATATAAAAGGAATAAATACGCAAAATATATTTGACTTAAATAATTAACAGATTAACAAAAAGAAAGAAAAAACTGTGTGACAGTGTGCTGCTGAGTTTGGTTCATTTTTGTGAGGCGCGGCTCCTCAAACAAGTTCACGGAAAGGAAACCCAGACGACAGAAAGCACATCTTGTTTTCTTTATTTTACAATAGCACAATGTAAGTAAACACTTTGCAATTTTGAATGATGTCCTACTCTTATTATCTCTATGACCAAAATGACAGAGTATTTTATGTTTCCTCTGTTCGATCGTGCCGGCGCCTCACGCGCACACACAACATATTCCAGCATTGCAAACTTATATCGCAGCCTGTTCATTATCAAAATAAAATAGTCAACCTAACATATAAAAATAAAATAGTCCGTTTTAGTTTATAGTCAATAGTTTAAATAATCAGTAGTAGGCTACAATTCGTGCCATTCAGTGTGCCTCTCCGCTGTGGTTTTCCAAGCACATTGGTTACTTTCAGTTTTTCAATAAATGATTTCGTTTTGGCTTGTTAACTTATATTTTTTCATTCTCGTTCTGTTCTGAATACCGTTCAATTTAAAGGATTTGTTGTGGAGTGAGGGGAACTAAAATGGTCTATAGCTGTGTTTGTAGTGTTTATAATGTTAGTTATAGTAGGCTACATTATAACATTTCACTTTATTTACCAGTATTATTTCTGAATGCAATAAAATGCGACTTATGCGTGACTTACCTGTTTTTTTCTCTCTCTCAAAAACATAAAAAAATATATGTATATTTGTAGTGTATATTTAAGAATGCAGCAAACAATTAATTGGTTAAAATTCTTGTTGGTTAATGGTTAACCAGTTAATTAGCATCCCATATATAGCTAGAATCAACTTTACCTTGCGAACACTTCAAGGATCGAAAGCGGTTGTGTGGAAAAGTGCTGAATTTTTGTGCCATCTAGTGGTTTAACAGAGAATACAGTCAAATGGCCCATTGTATACAAGTATTGTTATGCTTGGCTTGACTTGTTTGAATGTAAATTGTTGTAGGCCTATATATGGGCCGCGACAATTAAAATAACAAAAACGAGGGTCGCTCTTAAAGTTTGAAGACCACTGACTTAGAGTGTAAGCCTATAATTTTTTTTACTTGGAATCGTATACAATATAATAAAAAATAAATAATAAAATAGGCCCATATGATAAACTTTAATGCTGTGAAAATTAATATAATATAATATAATATAATATAATATAATATAATATAATATAATATAATATAATATAATATAATATAATATAATATAATTTAATATACTATAAACCAGTCTGATTAAACCTTCAATTGTGTATGAATATTTACTATATCTCCACCATATCTCAATATTCACTATATATCCGGATGTCAGATTCTCTGGAGGGATGCATTTAGTGTTTTCCAGTGAATTATGTCCTCTGTGCATTGTGTGTTTTTTTACATTGAAGTGTTCAGAACGGAAATGGCCATTTGAGTGTAATAGATCAGAATGTGCCACAAAAAAAGTGGATAATGTTGCTGTTAAAGGCGTAATGTATTATTGATTATGTTATGATTAGTTGATTAATAGTCTTTTAATGGTTAACGCTTATAACATTGACTAAATGGATAAGTGACCAATACAATGACAACATAATAATATATAATATAATTAATAATATAATATAATACAGTCTGAATAAATCCACAAACCTTCATTTGAAAAAAGACCTATGACTATCTTTGTGTACTTTACTGTTTTTATATATTCTTTATTCTTTATTCCCTGCCAGGTTGTGACTTCCCTGCTTCTACCAGAAAAGAAAACCAGATATTGTGCATTTGATGGCATTTCTTTAAGTACTTAAATTTTGGATGGCAAAATGTGATTGAAATTCAAACTGCACAGTTATCTCAAATAAATGCTATTAGGTTGAATAACCACGATCAGACGATTAATCAATAATCACGACAAGCCAAAATATATGCTCTGTCTGGTTCCTGAAAGCCTCTTATGATGCTTGCTAGGAAACCTTTATTCCAATTACACGGCTGGGTCAAATCTAAACACCAGCGATCAAAGCAAACAAACTGATCAAAAGCTAGAAGTTTCCTGAGGCTTTTCTAAGGCTAAAACTGCTGCTCGTGCAGATTACAAGAAAATGTGGCTAAATGAGCTCTCGACATCCTCGATATTCCCCACATGCGTGTGCAAGCTGGCGAGTGCGTCTCCAGGTTACACACCGAACGAGTCTCCTGCGAGCTATAGATGAACAGAATGTTCTCGGTTTAAGTACCCAGCCAGTTAGACTCTGTTTTTAACAGTTAATCTTGTTAAGAGAATGCTATTATAGCCACAAATCCCTGCAGTCAAAATAACTTTAAAATGCACTAATTAACAGAAGATGTGGGAGAAAGCTTCAGTGAAATTAATTAGACACTTTTAGCGAGCTCATGCCCGAACGCTATTAGCAACTGTCCCCGAACAAAGAAATTAAGAATGTCAAAAATATCCTGACTGACACAATACTATTCTTGATCATTTCTCTTGGTATATTCGTGCGAGATGAATCTTTAGTCACAAACCATTGCGCTACATATGAGGGAGAATGTTTTAGCCCATATAATGAAAGTTAATGGGGTCCAAAACCTTCTACACTCTTTAGTTTCAATAGGGGTTCTATATAGGACTCTAGGGTTCTTGACTCAAATTTAAGTGAACTTAAGTTAAATTAAGAACCCTTTATGCCAAAAAGGATCTACGTATATAAGGAGACATTTCTTAAATGATTGCATAATACTTTTATGTTTAACAAATTTTTTTTTTTTTCTGGTGATAAAGTATGTTTGTTTAATTCATAAAATGCAACAACAATTAAAAAACAACATTAATTTAAGCTGTATATATATATATACACTCACCTAAAGGATTATTAGGAACACCATACTAATACTGTGTTTGACCCCCTTTCGCCTTCAGAACTGCCTTAATTCTACGTGGCATTGATTCAACAAGGTGCTGAAAGCATTCTTTAGAAATGTTGGCCCATATTGATAGGATAGCATCTTGCAGTTGATGGAGATTTGTGGGATGCACATCCAGGGCATGAAGCTCCCGTTCCACCACATCCCAAAGATGCTCTATTGGGTTGAGATCTGGTGACTGTGGGGGCCATTTTATACAGTGAACTCATTGTCATGTTCAAGAAACCAATTTGAAATGATTCAAGCTTTGTGACATGGTGCATTATCCTGCTGGAAGTAGCCATCAGAGGATGGGTACATGGTGGTCATAAAGGGATGGACATGGTCAGAAACAATGCTCAGGTAGGCCGTGGCATTTAAACGATGCCCAATTGGCACTAAGGGGCCTAAAGTGTGCCAAGAAAACATCCCCCACACCATTACACCACCACCACCAGCCTGCACAGTGGTAACAAGGCATGATGGATCCATGTTCTCATTCTGTTTACGCCAAATTCTGACTCTACCATCTGAATGTCTCAACAGAAATCGAGACTCATCAGACCAGGCAACATTTTTCCAGTCTTCAACGGTCCAATTTTGGTGAGCTCGTGCAAATTGTAGCCTCTTTTTCCTATTTGTAGTGGAGATGAGTGGTACCCGGTGGGGTCTTCTGCTGTTGTAGCCCATCCGCCTCAAGGTTGTGCGTGTTGTGGCTTCACAAATGCTTTGTTGCATACCTCGGTTGTAACGAGTGGTTATTTCAGTCAAAGTTGCTCTTCTATCAGCTTGAATCAGTCGGCCCATTCTCCTCTGACCTCTAGCATCAACAAGGCATTTTCGCCCACAGGACTGCCGCACACTGGATGTTTTTCCTTTTTCACACCATTCTTTGTAAACTCTAGAAATGGTTGTGTGTGAAAATCCCAGTAACTGAGCAGATTGTGAAATACTCAGACCGGCCCGTCTGGCACCAACAACCATGCCACGCTCAAAATTGCTTAAATCACCTTTCTTTCCCATTCTGACATTCAGTTTGGAGTTCAGGAGATTGTCTTGACCAGGACCACACCCCTAAATGCATTGAAGCAACTGCCATGTGATTGGTTGATTAGATAATTGCATTAATGAGAAATTGAACAGGTGTTCCTAATAATACTTTAGGTGAGTGTATATATATATGTGTATATATATATATATATATATATATATATATATATATAGTCAGTATATGGTCAGTATATGGTCAGGCAATGTCAGTATATACACCGATCAGGCATAACATTATGACCTAATATTTTGTTGGTCCGGCCATCCACGTGATGTAAAAGAAAACGTGATTCATCAGACCAGACCACCTTCTTCCATTGCTCCGTGGTCCAGTTCTGATGCTCACATGCCCACTGTTGGCACTTTAGGCGGTGGACAGGTCAGCATGTGCAGCCCCATACATAACAAACTGCGATGTACTGTGTATTCTGACACCTTTTCTATCAGAACCAGCATTAACTTATTGAGCAATTTGAGCTACAGTAGCTCGTCTGTTTGATTGGACCACACGGGCCAGCCTTCGCTCCCCTCGTGCATTAATGAGCCTTGACCCTGTCACCTTTTCACCACTGTTCCTTCCTTGGATCACTTTTGATAGATACTGACCACTGCAGACCGGGAACACCCCACAAGAGCTGCAGTTTTGGAGATGCTCTGACCCAGTCGTCTAGCCATCACAATTTGGCCCTTGTCAAACTCGTTCAAATCCTTGCGCTTGCCCATTTTTCCTGCTTCTAACACATCAACTTTGAGGACAAAATGTTCACTTGCTGCCTAATATATCCCACACACTAACAGGTGCCGTGATAAAGAGATAATCAGTGTTATTCACTTCACCTGTCAGTGGTCATAATGTTATGCCTAATCGGTGTGTATATATATATATATATATATATATATATATACAGTATTCGAATTTGTAAATAAATCAAAGAAAACTGTAGTACGTTTTCAGTCTTTCTTCTTTAAAGTTTCAATGTGTTGCTTGTTAAAAATCGTTTCTACAGTAGATTTTGTTTTGTTTGTGCACATCTGAACAATGCGTGCTGAAACCAGTCTTTTCCTAGGTTCTAAGTCCTAGGAAGCTTGTCATTTAAAGTTGTTAAAATGCAATCAAGCTACCCATTTGAAAGAGCACTACAAGCTACCAACTATAAGTTTTTTAAGGTTAGTACAAAGAAGGAAACTAGCTCATGTTAGTTGTCTGCTCGTGTAACACATTTTCATGCATTTGAATGTGAGTGTTTTGTTTGTTTTGTGCATCCTACTCGGCGACTACTTGGATCTTTGAATTTTAAGTAACTCCAGTTACAATGCGCCTGAGCAAACTGTGAAAGCAGGACGTTTCTTCAGCTTCCTGCGTGAATATGCGAACAGACACGTTTTGTGTGGAGAAGTGTGTGCAATTAAATTACACTTGTACCTTTATTTGCATTTCAAAACTTTTTTTAGCACTTTAAATCTACTTCGGATGTGGGAAATAGCAGCTTGTTTGTGTGACATCTCTACCACGTCTCTCTTGTGGACACACACACTTAGGCTTGTCAAGTGATTGCAGGAACATTTTTCCTTATGCAAAGAAAAACGACAGCTGTCACACATTCACACACACACACACACAATTTCCTTGTTTTTCCGTCTACTTCTGCCTATCTGTCTCTCATTTACTGGCACGTATCTGGGTGTCGTTTTCCCTGGAAATCTCTTTCAGTTGCAGTGGCTAAATGAAGCTGTGATTGTGTTAGCAGGCCAACAACTGCTTGTGTTTTAGACAACTTTATTAGTCTCGGAGATGCTGGATGGGTTACAAACTTGCTGTCATGTTTTATTATATCATTGAGCTAATCAATATTCCCCATATATCCAGATGTCAGAGTCTCTGGAGGGATGCGTTTTGAGTTTTCCAGTGAATTATGTCCACTGTGCATTGTGCATTTTTTACATTGAAGTGTTCAGAATAGAAACGGCCATTTGAGTGTAATAGATCAGAATGTGCCGTGAGAAAAAGTGGATGATTTTGCTGTTAAAAGCTAAAAGTAAGATTATTGATTATGTTATGATTAGTTGATTAATAGTTTTTTTTTAACAGTCGATGCCTATACCAATGACTAAATGGCTAAGTGATTTCTGAAGGATCATGTGAAACTGAAGATTGGAGTAATGATGCTGAAAATTCAGCTTTCCATCACAGAAATAAATTATATTTTAAAGTATATTAAAATAGAAAAACATTATTTTAAATAATATTTCACAATATTACTGTTGATAAAAAAATGCAGGCTTGATGAGCATAAGAGACTTCTTTCACAAGCATTAAAATAGTAATATTTCCAAACTTTTGACTGGTACTACATATAGTCAAAATCTGTGTAATAATGGAATAACAGTTTTAAAAAGTGATTTTTCACTACAATTTACAACATGGTCTGACATTTGCATGGGTTTAAATAAAATATTTCTGTAATAAAAATAAAATAAAACAGAACTTTTGCATCAAATGAACTCCTTTTCTGGTTAAAAAAAATTAACTTGATTTTAAAATGTCAACGAATTTTGACAGCTGAATGTAATATTTTGACAAGCCAAACATGTCAGTCTGTGAGTAACATGTAATTAATTTAAGCCACGAAATAAACTTCATTCTGTAAAATAAGTATATAAATATAAGTATATGCAAAAAGCATTTTGAACCCCTCTGGCACATTTATGATTACCCAAAAATCAACAGTTCACCTCTCACGCACATTATCACGTCTGTCAAAAACCTGTTGGTTGGAATATTAGAACTAAATCATTGACATAACACACTCATGGGTATCAATCACTTCACTAAATACTTGAAAGAAATACTATGAAAGAAATAATTTTTACCTTTTCGATCCATCTGTTTTATCATTTGAATTTCACGTCATCGGATGTCTGTCAAAAAATAACGTGCACAATACACGGTAGTATTTACGAAAAGCAGAGGTCCAGCGAGTATATGCATATCCTGGAAAACCCACAATGCCAGATGTTTTGACTGCATCCTCGCTTTCCAAAAGAGGGACAAAATAGCGACCGGGGTGTGTTTCCCGTACAATGACGTAAATCGCTGCTTAACTACCATAGTACGATGCATCGTTGAATAAATCAGCTAGCTAGTCAAGACTGTTTCCCGAAACCATACTGTCGCAAATTTGTCGTTCAACCATGTTGATTAATGATGTCACACAGGTAGTGGAGTAATAACTTATTTTAATAAATTCGTTTGAGATCAAATTCATGCTAGGTTTTTTGAATGTACGCACATGCGCACTCTTCAAAAACGGTGCTTTAAATCTCTTGACAAACTACACAAAACAAAATTATAAACGCAACACTTTTGTTTTTGCCCCCATTTTTCATGAGCTGAACTCAAAGATCTACTTTTTCTATGTACACAAAAGGCCGAAACCAGTCAGTATCTGATGCGACCACCATTTGCCTCACGCAGTGCATCACATCTCCTTCGCATAGAGTTGATCAGGTTGTTGATTGTGGCCTGTGGAATGTTGGTCCACTCCTCTTCAATGGCTGTGGGAAATCGCTGGATATTGGCAGGAACTGGAACATGCTGTTGTATACGCCGATCCAGAGCATCCCGAACATGCTCAATGGGTGACATGTCCGGTGAGTATGCTGGCCATGCAAGAACTGGGATGTTTTCAGCTTCCAGGAATTGTGTACAGATCCTTGCAACATGGGGCCGTGCATTATCGTGCTGCAACATGAGGTGATGGTCGTGGATGAATGGCACAGCAATGGGCCTCAGGATCTCGTCACGGTATCTCTGTGCATTCCAAATGCCATCAATAAAATGCACCTGTGTTCATTGTCCATAACTTACGCCTGCCCATACCATAACCCCACCGCCACCATGGGCCACTCAATCCACAGCAAACCGCTTACCCACACGACGCCATACACGCTGTCTGCCAATTGCCCTGTACAGTGAAAACCGGGATTCATCCTTGAAGAGAACACCTCTCCAAAGTGCCAGACGCCATCGAATGTGAGCATTTGCCCACTCAAGTTGGTTACGACGATGAACTGCAGTCAGGTCGAGACCCCGATGAGGGCGACGAGCATGCAGATGAGCTTCCCTGAGAGGGTTTCTGACAGTTTGTGCAGAATGTTCGGTTGGAACTATGGTTTCGGGAAACACCGACCCGTTGAACTATGTTGATAACGACGGATCTTGCGACCATAGTTGGCCATCAATGCTTTTGGGAAACGCACCCCTGACCGGCTACAACATGCTCTATGTCAGAGACTATAGTGTAGGGTGAATTAAGGGTGATTGGGACACTTTTTCCAAGTCATCTCAATAGCAAAAAGTGTCCCAATCACCCTGAATTCACCCTACATAATAAATAACACATCTGAGTATAACCTTGTTCTTCGCTTAAAAAACTGAATCGGAATGATCAGGGAACTGGGGAGTGAAATACAGTACTTCACACTGCATTCTAAAGAGAATAAACACCAATCCAACTGAAAAACTTTGTCGGGTTAGTGAACATCGTTCAACATATTGGTTTTGACGGACATTTTTATGCATGAACTGTGCGTTCTGATTCTGACATTTCTGATTTGAATATTTTCAATAATTTTCTATTCTTGACTGATCTTTTTTTTTCTCAAAATTTTGGCAATAAATAAACTTAAATGAGTGATCTTGAGACGAGTCCCTGTAGTCATCCAATTTGACTCTCATATGCTGATATAATATATATTATAAACTTTACAGGTGATTTTAAAAAAATCTAGTTTAATCACTACCTTCTCTCTGTTTAAACATTAAGGCAACTATCGAAGTTTGATCAAATGTTGTATAATTTCCCAATAAAGGTTTTTTACATGATTTGTTACTTTTAATTTCCGCTTAGCAGATTTTGACTCATATATGTGAGAAAGGCAAATACTGTTTAATTAAAGCAATAGTTTTCCCCCCTGAAAAAACACTAAAATACGTGAAACAGACATAGTGTGTACAGTCTTGGGTGTGTATGTATGTACATGTACCTGTACAGAATAGATAATACTTGTTTGAATGTGCGTGTTGTGTTCACATATGTCTATCGGTTTGCATAGAAGTGTTCTATTGTGTACGAGTTCATGGCTTTTTAAGGAGATAAAATGTATCTATATTATTTTTTCTGTATCGTCTCAGTAAATATGTGCACTTGCGTGTGTTTTTTGTTTGTTTTATGTGGGTAATGCGTGTATGTGAGTGTAATATATATTTCCTCAGACTCTTCTTCAGTAATGCCTCAGGCACCTGAACACAACTGTCGGTTTGACACTGTCACACACACTGAGTTTGTCCTGCTCTTTTATCTTCATGTCCTCAAACGCACACGTCTCTGTATTTAATCAAAAAGGCTGTGCTTTACTTATGCATATCTCTTGCATTTATTAATAAACCATGAGAAACACTAAGCCCATGTCTTATTAAAGCTTCTGTGAGTCAAAACCACCATTAACAAATGACACTAAAAGCTAAAGAGACATATTACTGCCTGTTTCACAGACAAGGCTTAAGCTAGTCCCAGACTAAAATGCCATTGATTTGTCTCAAGATGCACATCAGTAATGTTTTGTCAAAGGCACCCTTATAAATGTACTTTAATGTCCTAATTGAACTAAGGCCTAATCCTGGCTTAATCTAAGCCCTGTCTGTATGAAAGCTGCGATGAGGACTTTCACAGTTGATACAGATGTCAGGTTTAATCAGGAGTTCTGTTCAAAGCATTCCTACTTAGATTTAAACATGTACTGTAAACGGCTTTTCACAGGGTGAAATGTAGTTAATTCCAACATAAGTCATTTTGTATAATTTTCAAATACTTTTTTGCATCAGGTAAAATTTAGAGTGCTTTGAGCCACTTAACTCTTTCCCTGCCATTGATGGAAATTTCTGGCTTTCTGGTTTTATGGTAGGTGGTGCTATGACACATCTCCTGAAAGAGTACTGATTCTCCTGATCAAAACACTGGCGAAAAAGAAGCAGAAACAAGCAATAGTATATGTAAGCAGATGATTATGTAAAATAATGCGATCATCAACATTAAATACCATATAAATCAAAACTGCCTAATGTTACTGAATGAAATGTCGACCCATGACGAGCTATAGGACTGTGCAACCTTAGGGGGTGTTTATGAACTCGATCTACTCCATCTAAAAAACGTTGGCCGCAAAAGAATTAAGTAGGACTCAAACATAATAATTGAAAATATAATGGTAAGTAAAACTTTTATATTGACATTATTAGAGTGCACTTTAACACTAGAACCACCACGGGGTAAAATTTACCCATGGCTGTTTTTCAAATGTACATAACAGATTTTCAATAAAATATCCAAGTCCCCCAGTCATTGACTTTTACTAAAATTGTGTTATTTACAATCCCCTGTTGTTAAAAATTTGTTTAGACAAAACCAGATAAAAAAAACAGGGGCATTTATACCTATAAGCGCCAGTGGGTCAAATTTACCCCAGTATAATTCCTTTATTTCCGCGCTGCGTTTGAGCAACGTGTAGGATTACTGTAGACGGTCACACAACGCACGGTCAAATGAAGATGTTTTAGCCTATTCATAAATGTTCAAACTTTGGATTAATTATACATTTTTGTTTTGCCATTTTTATCATGTATTGTTTGCTACTGTGTTGCTTTTTATTCACATCTGCCCGTTTCCTGAAAAATAATATTTCCGATCTATGATGTAATGAATAAAAAAGTTTATTGGTGTTATTCTCTTATTCAAATTATAAATGATATAACTAAACAAATTAATAATTAATTAGGTGAAACTGTGCGCTTGAATTTGTCGTTGCATGTCATCCTTTGTCATACATCCTATGCAGTGCGGTGAATTATTATTGCTCTCTATTGTCTATTTAGGGTATTTTAGTAATTTAAATAACATGGGTTATCTTAATATGTGATTAATGACATTTTATTATAATAGTACACCACCCAAATATGTATTTATTTCCTTCTAATTCTCATTGTCATTGCAGGCTGATTTTGCCTATATTCACCAAAAAGTGATTAGTGTAGCCTGCAAGTACAGTGCACAATCACTACATTCAAGCACATTTCTTTTTTTCACAAGGGAACACTGGACTGAAAACTGCACTCAAGCTATTTCATGAGGTCACACACTTAAACACACATCTGTCGAACTAGAGGATGTGTAGTGAACTGATGCTTATAGGTGAGACATATGATGTTATAATGATGCTATAAGATTTACAACCATCCATGCACTCAATATTTTAATATTCTGCCATGCCTAATACATATTATCATGACAATAAAGGCTGCGGCTCGATATCTAATCCCAGTTTTGCTGATGCCCTGCAGAAAAAGCCAGCGAAAACCAACTACCAAAACTATTTTGGAGATTTAAGACCAGCAAGAACTGTAGCTTGAACAGCAAACTTGTGGTTTACTTACACAGAAGATAGATTAAAAGAGAAATAAACAGATGGAAAGATTAGAGATGAAAGACGATAAAATCTTTATTGTGTACATATGGAGATTCTGGGTAGAAACAACTGCAGGTTTTGTGTTCCGGAGTCTGACCCAATTCAACCGCTTATCGGATGACACACGCGTTAAATTCCCGCAACACAAAGACGTGCGTATAAACACGTGTGACAGGATGTGCAGCCATGTAAAGCTCCTGTCATATACATTCATGGATGCAATGCAATTGTGTGTATAGATGCTAAGCTGTTTGCCTTGTGGCGCTCTCGTTGTCTTAAGGCCATTCTTCTAGAGTATATACAGCATCGTAATTGAATGGGGCTGTGGTTTACACTACACACAAGCACACGCTGTAACCATAAGCTTTTCATAATCATAAGGATTACATTCATT
Source organism: Rhinogobio ventralis (assembly GCA_039654625.1). Classification (NCBI taxonomy): domain Eukaryota; kingdom Metazoa; phylum Chordata; class Actinopteri; order Cypriniformes; family Gobionidae; genus Rhinogobio; species Rhinogobio ventralis. The sequence goes on from CM077193.1 coordinate 11,098,521, forward strand.
TCAGCCTGCTCTTTTCATGCTAATAGGACACAACCTGTGATATTTACATAGAATATAAATCATCCCCAGCTGCCACATTCCACACATACTCATATCCAGGTAGACCCAACCTGGTTTTGTTTTGTTTGCTTGTGTGTGTGTACAACTCACACTCTGAGGACCAGCAGACTAGCGCACTGTCGTTTGCGTTCGGCTAGCTCTGCCTGACAGTTCAGTCTGAAAGCAGTGGAGCAGAACGGCTTAAGAGACTCCCCTGCTAAAGAAAAAGAGCTTAAACTAGCCTATGGTGGTTTGCTGGTCTTGACTTGCCACTAAGCTGGTCTACTTTGATGAAAAAGAAGTGCACTTAATTGTACTGAATGTGCAATTGTAGTGTACATTAGATATTAAAAGTATATATAAAATAAATAAAAGGCCACTTAAGTGCACTTAAAAAGAGTACACTTTCATGACTATTTCTTAACAACCTTTAAGTGCACTTTGTAAAAATGTTGAATTAAAAGTTTAAAGTATACATTTTACATAATTAAGTACATTTATGAATAATCTTTTGTCATGCTTTAAAGAACTACACTTATTTTGATTTTGACCATTATACTAAAGCACATAATATACTTAAATGTATACTAAAGTGCAACTTCATCATTACAAATGTGTAATTTCAAATATATTTTTCAATATATTTCAATAGAAATTACATTTAAAGTATATTTTCGTTTCTCATAAAAGCTTACCAGTACATTCGGCACTCTAGAGTTCAGCTAATTACATTTAATATATAAATGTAAACTATAATACATTTAATAACAAGTAACATGCAATTAAGTGTCCGAAAAACATTACATTCGATTCTCACTTAAAGATGCACTATGTAACTTTTCCGTCCGCTAGAGGTCGCCTATTCAAAACAAAGGCGTAGTTTGATGACGCCAAGTTTGAGCGCAGAATCTTGGGACATGTGGTCTTCACCTCACAGCCAGTGGAAAATAATCGGGCAGAAATCATGTTCATGGATGCGATTATTAACGTTACTGTAGTATGAAGCAGAGCAGACTCGAGTGTTGTGGGAGCTGAGCAAGGCCGCTGGAGCGATTGTTAATAAGATGACCGCAACACACGCCTCAAGAGCAGCGGGACTTTTATTATGCCACAGTCGCCGGCGCCATTTCCGCTTTTCCAGTCATGAGTATGAGGTAACGCAGCTCTGTTTATCATATTAGATACACTTGAGTGTGTTGAAAATGATGTTATGACGTTACTCTCTGCGTTCGCTCAGCGGCTGCTATGATACTTGTTGCACACTGCAGTAAGAGTAAAGCATTTCTGCTAAGTAAAACTGGAAACCGAGGGTAATGCAGATATGACGCAATTGACAGGCGACTCCCTCCGACAAACTTCTTTTTCACTTGATTATAGAGGAACACACATACTGATAAAATGTATACCATAAATGCATGGGAACTCATTATAGTGTCTGCAAAATACATAAATGTACACAAATACAGACAGAAGCACAGCCCAGCTCCAGCAAACAATCCTTTAACACTGTTTGGAAATTAATATTCCCTCTTGTAACATATGACCCAAACATGTGACCCTCTGATAATCAGTGTGTTCCTTAAGCTCATTGTGCACGCACAGACACACACACAAGCCATCTGACACTTTCCAGAACAATGCAAACAGGGTTGCATGTGCTCTTGCGAACAGAAACCCTTTATGAGAAAGAACAATGGGTGCATATAGTGAAGAGAGGATTAAGAATTTATCAGCTTCCAGAAAGAGAGAAAGAGAGAAAGAGGGAAAGAGAGAGGGAGGGAGGGAGGGAGGGAGGGAGAGAACGAGAGAGCGTATGGAGGGCTTGCGGTCATTTGATCCGCTCCTGAAGCACAGCCTTGTTGCTTTTGCTTGGAATTCAATATGGCATCTAACAAAAGTGACTTGCTACCCAGCAGCCTGCAGGTGAGCCTTTAGTAAAGCAGAAGCTGCACTTGTGTTGCTCCTCTGGCCTTGTATTATTATCATGCTTACACAATTTGAACAGCTATAACTTTTTATTAGGGGTGTGCCGAGACTCTTAGCTCACGAGACAAGACGAGACACGAGATTGGGTTCACGAGAATGAGACAAGACAAGATATTTGCACTGAATTTTTAAGAAATCCTCAATGACAAAATTCCTGACTGAAAAAATAGTCTGCAGGTGCATTTTGAAATGTTTTAACTAATCATCTTGTAATGAATGTCATTTCTGAGTATGAACTATCAAATGCTCAACTGACTGGCTTCTCTCCTGTATGATTTCACATGTACATTAATTATGAGCTTCCAGAACTTCTGATTAAGGCTGTGTGTGACCTCCTAATTAAATGCCTTTCCACAAGTTGAACATAGAAATAAAAACAGTATAAATAACAACAAAAAAGATGTTCTTATTCTTATTAAGTGCAACCATAATCAAAGTCATGTCTCAATATTCAAAGTGCAAACAGATCAAAACAGAGAGCAGATCTAAGAGGTGTTTACAACTACACAGCCCAGCCTAAGATAGCTTTGATATTGGGAGACAGGCTATTGTATGTAGCCTAATTTGCACGCATCAGGGAGCTTGTGTTTTACTTTCGTCTTCAAATTCGCGATCGCAGACATTTACAATAGTTTACAATTGAAGCAAATGGTTTTTATGTTCATTTCACCCTCACGCTCCATTATGGTGATATTGCAAGACAGCTTTTCACCTTGACAAGAAATCTTGTCACATTTAAATATTGCATTTTAATTTATGAGATCTCATCACACCCCTACTTTTTATTCCTATGGTATAAACCCACAAGACTTTGCCTGTGTTAAGGGATTGCATTTTGTGTAATTATGAGATGGATGGGGATATGTGGTTACGGTTGTAATATTTAGAATGTCAGGTCTTCTTCATTGGTGCAGAAGTTTTAGAGTTTCCTCTATTCATGGTGAATGCATTTGTTTCAAGTACACACAAGTTCGGACTTATGTATTAATTACTTTTTTGGTCATTTTTGATTTAAAAAAAAAAAAAAAAAAAGATTAATGATTTTTTTTCAATGAAAAGTCAGTCAGATGCCAAGACAAGTTTTTCATATGTTATAGTTTTATTTTAACTCTATTTCAGTTTATGAAAACTATTCTTAATCATTTTAGTTTTGGTTTTATTTAGCGATAACAAAGTCAGCCTGGTTTCCATTATACATTTGTGCAAAACTTTTGCAATATTTTCTAAATAAAAAATTTGATAAATTCAATAAAAAAACATTGCAAAACGACACCATTTCCAGTAACCGATGTTGTGCGACTAAAATGTAATTTTTTCCTCTCGCGATAAGTCATGTATATCGTAGCCACTGCACTAGCCATTATCTTTAATCAAAGAAGATGTAGGCCTGCTATCCAAGCACTAATGGCAAAGAAAGACGCTTATACTTGGGAGCGGCCACATTTGAGATGTTTCTGGGTGTTTCTCCCTCATATCTGCTTCAAGGTCTTGATAAATTGTGGGATTCATTTTTAGAATCCAGTATTCCTGTAATTATTTTGTCTTTTATGAGTTTAATAAAGAACTCTGCCTCGTCTTCTGTCCAAACATACTGTCCTATCTTTAAAGAATGATCGCCTTTTACGTACGCCAGGTGACCTGTAAATGTGAAAAAAAAAAAAAATTCTATTGCAGTTTTGCGAAATATTCCTTTTTCCAAATTGCCTGAAAAACCACTTCATGTGAGCGTAAAAACTTTTTTGCGATTATATTGCCGTTTTTGCAAAATTTTGTGTTTTCAATTCGCAATTTCAATTAGTTTCACAACCTTGAACGCAAGGCTTGTAATGTTTAAAATATTACATTTCACATTCCTTCTGTTTGCCCTGTTTCTTCCTCTCATGTCACAGGAAAACCTAACTTTGTATTTCAGTGCCTCTTTTACTTGTTCTTCTGAGGCATAGAGACAGGAAAGGGCTTGTCAATTGACCTGTTGATAGATGAGGCTCTGAAGACTTGCATTGGAGCCACAGGCAAAGCAAAGAACCATTAGGAGTCTTCAGTACTAAACAAGCACACATCCACACAAAGCCCCAAGAACGCTTTTACATACCAGACCGAAGAGAACATCACTTACCGCATTCCAAACAACAGCGGAGAGATGTTTGGACGTCTGGGGCAAAAATGCACACCATCACTCATTCATGACAAATTTGTATGGGTAACTGCGTGGCTGAACCCAGTTTGTTTCTCTTGTGTTGTTCTATGTATTGTTGGTTAATTAAGTGTAGTTCACTGACTGGATATTTTAATAACGTGTTGAAATGTAAAGAATGGACCTCCAGCACTGTGTGTTTGAAGATCACTCAAGATCTTCCTTGAGATACTCGCTACAAAAGCGTTCCTATGTGGAGAAACCACAGGTGTGCATCTCCGCCGCCCCTCCCAGAGTTCCTTTCAGCGGCAATTTGCTTAGTTCTGCCATCTCATTCCCAGCGAAACCGGAGAGAGTTGAGCTTCTCTTTTGTTTGTTTCGCTAGATAATGCTTCATTTCCATGGTGAGTCATTCGTATTTGCGAATTCAAGCCCCTGAAAAAAAACAATCATCGCTCTTGAATGTGAACACGGATATAAACGCAGCTTCACTCCGTCATCCCGTATATGGAATGTTTATTGAAAATTTGCTCAATAAGACCATGAGTATGTTAATAAAGTAAATGCATAAAGTTCTACATGATAAGATGCTTCAATTCTTTTTATTGGTGTAACCCAGTTAGGTTTATTCAATAATATTGAGTAATCACCCTTTATATTAGGCGTCTTTAACTATTATGTACTAAAATTTTAATTAATCATTTGATACAATGTGCTTATTGTGTACATAGTACATGTCTTTACAAAAAAATACCTGCATGTAATTACCGCTGCAATTAAAGGTGCAGTGTGTAGTATTTATGAGGATCTATTGACAGAAATGCAATATAATATACATAACTATGTTTTCAGTGGTGTATAAAGACATGATGTACTGTTATGTTTTTATTACCTTAGAATGAGCCATTTCTATCTACATACACCATGGGTCCCCTTACAGTGAAATCACCATTTTGCGCCGTCATGTTTCTACAGTAGCCCTAAACGGACAAACTGCTCTACAGAGCGCTAGCTACTCTCTGCTGTCTCAGACGACGACATCTTTGTCCTGTGTCGGCCACCGTAGCTTCTCCATGCGCTTCGAAAGGGAAGAATCCTGAAAAATTCGTTTTCACGGTTTACACAGAAACCATATTCAACATTAATAATAAGAAGAAATGTTTCTTGAGCATCAAATCATCATATTAGAATGATTTCTGAAGGATCATGTGACACTGAAGACTGGAGTAATGATGCTGAAAATTCAGCTTAAACATCACACAAATTATGTTTCAATATATTCAAATAATGTAATATTTGATCAAATAAGTCTTAATAATTGCATTTTTTTTATGCAAACGGTGGTTTGCCATGGTGAATGTTTGTATGGGATTTGTGGTGTAACCAGGCATCATTAGGAGGAGTCAGACGGTCATTTATCAGTGTTGCGTGACCGTGACTAGTTGCTGTATATTTGATTACTCAATGCTTATATTTGATTATACATGCCTGGTGATGGAGAACAGATCCAGATGTTTTCAGTTCTACAGTGTTGTCAAAGTCATCGGTCATGCTGCTTCAGTCTCATAATGCAACAGGAAACACCTCATGCTCTGGCACGATCAACATGGGAAGTTAACTTGAAGGTATGTTCGGCCAGAAATTAAAATTCTATCCAGACTTACTCCAAAACCGTATGACTTTAGTGTTTCTTGCATGGTACACTAAACAGCCCAGGCTCATTGGAAAGCATGCCTGTGGTGACAATTCTGCAAAAATGATATTACGTTGCTTCTTGCATGTTCCGCAACACTTTCAAAGTGAATTGTCCAGTAAGTGAAGCTAAAAGCATGTTCAGTTTTGCCTGAAGCAGATGATTGTGAATCTGGTAATGTTATATTATGTTGGTTGTTGTATGTATTGCCACAGTTCGGAAACAAAATGTCCGGCGAGTGGCGCTAATCGCGTTAGTGCTTTATCGCGTTTGAACATAACGTAGCATCTACACTAAACCAAACCGATAGTGTTATCAAAAGCAAACATGAGATGAAAATGCATTTGCTGATGTAACCTTGCCATTTTAGCTGCTTCTATAAGTCTTTGATTTCTTTTATTGTGACTCGTGTTTCATGTATTGCAAGTGCAATGCTGAACCAGGTGAGCTGCCGAGCAAGTTTACTACGTGAGAAAAAACAAATGTATTGAGCTATGTGATGCAAACAACAAAAGGTATCATTTTAATTTTACAAAACTTTTACAATGGTAAAAGTGTTTTGAGGTCATTACATAGCATTTTTTAAGGAACCACATTAAAGGGGTCATGAAATGAGAAATCAACTTTTTCTTGAGCTTTTGATATATAAAAGGTCATCATAATATAAGAATATCCTGTAAGTTTCGGAGCTGCAAATTTCCTTGTTAGTCAAATAAAAGTTTTTATTGCCAGCTGGCTCATCAAAATCATCGAATTTGCCTCCCTGTGATGTCAGAGAGCAGCGAAACGCCGCCTCAACAGAAGAAGACCAACGCCTAATTCTGTAGCCCCGTCCACCGATTCACGCATGACATGTAACATACTGTAAATAACATAGGCCTATGTGGCGCTAAACCGGATCGAGCTACCAAGCAATAAACATGCCGTTGAAGATTACAAAATAGTGTGCAGTGCCTGGTTGTGGAAGAACACCGTCGCTGCATAAGCTTCCTTTGAATGCGGTTAAACTTTATTTTGAAGGACGTGGGTAAGACATGCTTCGTTTCTCTGCGGATTCGTTTGTAAACAAGAGATGGATTTGCAGACAGAATGAATTTAAAAACGATGATGTGCCTTCTATATTGGATCCGACAGGAACGGTGCAACACACTTATGTGAGTAAATAATGTTTTTTATATGTGATGGTGTTGCATTGTTTGATCGTTTGATATCTACTGATTATGTGTATGTCTAACTAAACATAATTAACAATATAACTTACCACGCTGTCACAGGCTGGAGTATTCTTTGTATTTGAGGTGTTGTTGGTTCATTGTCCTGCGATTCATGATCAGACTCGAACATGTATGGGCGAATCATTCCGGTTGCCGTTTTTCCACATTGGAAGTTTTCAAAACAATCCCCCACGTGTACTGATGGGGGATTTGAAATTCATTATAATAGGCAAAACTGTTATCCAGTCATAGCAGTAGGCATTTACTTCCAAGTCTTCAATGCGGCACGCCAATAAAAACCTGAGCTCAAAACCAGGGTAGAAAATAACCTATTATTTATTCATTATTATGTTTTTGAATGTAAAAACCACTCGAACATCATAAGTTGACCTCAGACAACAGTATAAATTTTTTTAAAAAGCCAGTTCATGACCCCTTTAATATAAGTCTTTATTAATCGATAATCTGCCCCTGTAATCATAATTCATTTCAGCTGGAAACTACAGTAAATTGTATGTATTGGCACGTTTTTAGAGTTTTGGAAAAGTGTAGATAGAAGCATGTTTTTCCGATGAGCACTAGAGGTTCCATGTGAAGACATTTGATAGTCACCACATGTACCAAGCTATTCCTTTAAAGAACAGCACTTCCATCCACCTAAGGTGAAGATGGGAAAAAGGCAAATAAAAAACACTTGCAACTAAGTTATTGAAAATAGGTGACCCACAACTGACACCTAAAACACCCAAGCATACGGCGGGTTTATAGGCTCAGTGGAGTGTTATTTTTGTTTTGTCTCTGGATGGCATGCATTTTTCTTTTCATTTCGAAATCTACAGGGAAACAACTACCATGTGTTTTTTTTTTTTTCCTGGATTTTTGTTCTCCTTTCATTTGTCTTTTTTTTTTGTATCAGGAGGGATATAGCTTGTGCCTACAGTCAACCCCCACCAAACCAGTCCTATTTCTCTCCACAAGCCTTCATCTTTCGCTCTCTCCAGGGATTCGCTTTCTCTCATCTCCACAGGAAACACACAGAGCGATTTATATTTATCTGTCTTTGTTTTCTAAATGGGTCAGATTGGCTTGTCAGTGGCACTCTGATGTGCTGGGGAGATTTTAAACAGCAGCCGTTAAATCAGCCTGTTAGCAGCTCAAGAGCTGAGAGAAAAGCGATGCATGTACGCATGAAATCATTTTTAATTTACGTGTCGGAATAATTTCTGCTCTTCATTATGTAAGTAAATACAGGGGCTTTGAGATATAATTTGTATTAATTCATGTCTTTGTAGCGGCAGGGATGTGAGGAAGGGTAAAAATACCAGCGGCATGATCAGCCAGCCAGAACAAACAGGGCAAAGATGTTTCTCATAAGTCCCACATCACCCATGCAATCATAATTTTTATCTTCTGCCCACCTACTGAAGTTTACATCAGGTTATAGTTACTTTTATTCTGTGTGTGTGTGTGTGTGTGTGAGAGTGCGTGCAAGAGTGCATGCATGCGTGTGTGTGTGTGTGTGGTTCAGGTAGACCATACGTTATGAGGACAAAATGTCCCTGCAAAGATGGCAATATTCTAAATCCTTGTCCTTGTGGGGACATTTTTTTGTGAGGAAAACGGCTTATAAATGATACTACTGTAAGTGATGTTTTTTTGAAAATCTAAAAATGCAGAAAGTTTTCTGTGATGGGTAGGTTTAGGGTTAGATGATAGAATATACAGCTTTTACAGAATAAAAATAATTATGTCTAATATGGAAAGTTTCCATAAAACTTGTAAACCTGTGTGTTTGTGTGAGTGTGGTAAAATATGCACACTTTCTGTAAACTTAGATGTTGCTATGTCAAAAGAGATAAAACATGATAAAAACACACTTAAAATGAAACAAAAGAAAATGTTGATGCAATGGAGAGACCCTACCTTATCATTAAAGGTAGGGTAGGCAATTTTGGAGAGGCAAGCAATAGCAAGCTAGCTTTGAAAGCATGAGATCCCACCCTCCCTTTACAGTGCTACCCAAAGCCATGCCTTCTTAAAAACACATGAACACACACAGCCAGAGCAAAGCATCACGAGAGACAGCACTAAATTACCTCATGTCTCAAAGCACATAGCTTTACAATAATAATGAACATAAACAACTTAGGCTAATAAGCTCTGACCTGTACCCCCTGACTGCAAATGTTTTTTGGTCCTGAGAGTTCCTCAGAAGATATATGTGACCCTGGACCACAAAACCAGTCATAAGTCGCATGGGTATTTTTGTGGCAATAGCCAACAATACATTGTATGGGTCAAAATTATAGATTTTTCTTTTATGCCAAAAATCATTAGGATATTAAGTAAAGATCATGTTCCATGAAGATATTTTTTTAAATGTCCTACCATAAATATATATTAAATGTATTATTAGTAGTAATATGTATTGCTAAGGACTTCATTTGGACAACTTTAAAAGCGATTTTCTCAATATTTAGATTTTTTTACACCCTCAGATTCCAGATTTTCAAATAGTTGTATCTTGGTCAAATATTGTCCTATCCTAACAAACCATATCAATGAAAAACTTATTTACAGCTTTCAGATGATGTAGAAATGTATAACCCTTATGACTGGTTTTGTGGTCCAGGGTCACATATGTACATTTTTTTTATATTTAGACTACTTCTATTATTGATTGCTATCAGTATGTAAAGATAGTTTCAATGAGTATAACAAAAAGTGTTTATGAAAAAAATTGCCTACCCTACCTTTAACTAAAACTAAAACCTTAAAATATATATTTTCATTACTTGAAATAAAATGAAAATTATTATTATTATTTATTTCAGTTAGTTGCCAAGGCAACATTGCTCATTTTTATTTAGTTTGTTGAAGTACTAAAATAACTAAAATTAATCTAAAAGCTAAAACAAATAAAATTGGTAATACAATTTTATTAACAAAAGATTCTCAATGATATTAAAACAACACCGCTGTGGCCTTGATTGGAAAAATTTTTTTAAATTTTTTTTCTTGTGACAACTTAAACATCCATCAAAGTGGAGGTTCAAGTAAACATGAGCATATCACAAAGTCAATCTGCATTTACATCACCAGCAGCAACAAACTGACCTGAATGTATTCGTGTGCCGTGAGTGACAGTGACCGTTGACATCAGGATGTGGGCGTGGCCAGTGACTCCACAGACTTGAGAACAGTTTGACTTCATGCAAATCTGGAGTGAAGGCAGTTGAGCTCACATCAGTCACTTGTCAGCTACTGTAGCTGAATGTCTGCAAAATGGACTTCTTGCAGTAAACAATTTTGTGTTTTTATATGATACTTTTCTGACCACATGCATTAAGAAATTGTGCATGTGAAAACTTCTGAGATCATGTGGATGGGCATCTCCTCGTTTGTTTCTATGGTTACGTATAATTATCACCTGTCAGTCATTATGTTTGTCTTGTATTTATACTCCCTGTTTTGTTCCTTGTCGGTTATAAAGTGTAATTAAAATCTATTCTGAGTTACTATTTTGTCTCGTCATGCGTGCTGCAAACCAGACTGTTACAGAATAACCTCCCTCAAAAAGAGAAAAAGAAGATGTACAAATGAAAGAAGATCCTCCTCCTCCAACCAAGTGTCTTTTGGTGGAATATTTGGGGTGGATGTTGCTAAACAGCGCTTCCCCTCTCACCGACCACGAAGCCAGGGACAGCCACACAGTCTACCCAAGAGTCAGGAGTGGAACACTGTCTGATAGATCTGTGGACCGTGGATCCAGTTCCCACCTAAAATCCCCACCCTCGAATCTTCGTCTTCTTCAGCAGTCCCGTCCAGCAATCTGCTTCCTCCAACGTTCCCCCCTGACTTCTTGGTCCCACCTCCTCCACTGGTTACGGCCAGTCCCCCAGATCCGTTGGCTCCGCTGGTGTTGTCTAGCTCACTGTTTCCCAACCCTGTTCCTGGAGGCACACCAACATTACACATTTTCCAAATCTTCCTGAACAAACACACCTGAATTAACTCATCAGCTCGTTAGTAGACTTCAAGACGGGGAGATAAAGGGGTTAGATGAGGGAGACATCCAAAATGTGCACTGTTGGTGTGCCTCCAGGACAGGGTTGGGAAACACTGGTCTAGCTTCTCCAGCCTCCACCATGGGCTTCCAGGTCTCCAGCTGCGACTCGACCCTCCACCCCTTCGTCTCCACCGGGCTTCTTCATTAGTCCGGCATCCCTGTTGTCCTTGCTCACTCCGTTTTCGCCCTGGTCTCTGCCACGGTCCCGCGAGCCAGCAGCTCCACCTTGGGCTTGCCGCCCTGGTCCATCGGCCTCTCGGTTTCGCCGGATACTCCATGCACCCTGGTTCCGCCTCTGTCAGTCAGTCTCCGGGTTTCCATCTGAGCCTTCAGCCAAAGCTCAATTGAGCATCACCAGCTTCGTGCCCTCCTCCAAAGCCCCCTCCCTCCCTCCCTCCCTCCCTCCTCATTTGTACTCGTTATGGCACGAGGATGCACCTTCCGTGAGGGGGGAGTACTGTCATGGTTATGAACTTTTATTCTGTTTTGGCTAGTTCCTATTTCTCTGCTCTGTTCAGTTTTGGTTTTCTTGGTAACTGATTATCTCCTTGTTTGTTTCTATGGTTATGTATAATTATCACCTGTCAGTCATTATGTTTGTCTTATATTTATACTCCCTGTTTTCTTCTGTCCCTTGCTGGTTCTTGTATGTGTTTATTGGTTTGTGAATCCTCCTACATTTCCCTTTGTGTTCCTGCGTATTATGAAGTGTAAATAAAATCTATTCTGAGTTACTATTTCGTCTTGTCATGCATGCTGCAAACCAGACGTTACAGTGTGTTCTGGACACAGATAGTGTTTGCATATATATATATATAATTTAGTAATTTAGTTATGTGCTTTTGTCATTTTTATTAGTTTTTTAAATATCTATTTAGCTTTCACTTTTATTTCAGTTTTAGTTTTATAAATGTAAGTAACTCAACTTAAATGTATTTATTTATTTATGCAGAGTCATGTGTTTGTGAATTGGACCACACCGATCGCACTGTACGTTTGTGTGCAGCCAGCAAACACAGCACAATAGACAGATGTGTGTGTGTTATTTATTGATGTCATGACGTTCTCAGTCAAAATCATTTGTGTGTGTGGCCTGAAGAGAGTGGTCTTACTGCTAAACACTATTATATGCAAGTGTCTAAGCTTTAGTGGGTTTTGTGGTTAGCCAATGTGCTTGAGTGTGGCATAATTAGTGTCTGAGGCTTAATTTGACTCATTTATGGCGCTTCCATTGTCTGTGTCACAAGTCTGTGTGTAAAGAATGAAGCTCACTCTCACTTTCTTTATTTTTGTCCGGCAGCTTTTGGAAAAAGGGAAAAAAACATATTTTCCTGTTGTTTGTTTGACCTCAATTAAACCCTCTGTTTTGTCAAGAGCCGTTAAAATCACAACAGCCTCAGAGCATTACGTGTGTGTGTGTTTTAGTTGACAGCATTCCTGCAGTAATATGGTGGCAAAAGGGATTTGCAAAGGGCAGAGAGAGAGAGAGAGAGAGAGAGAGAGAGAGGGGGGGGGGGGGGGGATATGAGGGCAACTGCACAGGAAAAAAGAAGAGGAAATTGCTAAACAGTGCATTGGCAGATATGAGCCTTTAGCGTTCAGAGATTGCACACGCTGTTGAACAATGTTGCTGTGATGCTCTGTGCCGCACATATTGGATTATTACTGCGTGCCAAGCATCACTATTGGGTGAAACTGGGAACTTTCAAGATTACCCTTTTCTCCAAAATCACAGAAATAAACACCACTGTTTAAAAGTTCAAATAGCTTTGAAAGTCTCTTCTGCTCACTAAGGATCAAAATTACAGTAAAACATGTTATTGCAATTTAAAATAACTGTTTTCTATTGTAATATATCATAAAATTCTGTTTAATTCTGTGATGCAAAGCTGAATTTTCAGCATCATTACTCCAGTCTTCAGTGTCACATGATCCTTCAGAAATCATTCTAATATGCTGCTTTTATGCTCAAGAAACAACTTATTATAAATGTTGAAAACAGTTGCTTCAAACCTGGAGCATTTTCTCAGGATTCTTTAATGAATAGAAAGTTCAAAAGAACAGCATTTATCTGAAATATTATTTTTTTTATTTTATTTTTTATAAATGTCTTTACCGTCCCTTTTAAACTATTTAAGGCTGAATTTACATTAAATATAATTTATTCATTAAAAAAAAACTTTTGACTTTTGGTAGTGTAAGATAGTATATTTAGCTTAACAAAAGTGAAACCTATTTCTATCTATTCATAACAGAATCGTTTTACAGTGATTCGGTAAAAGAACCACATTGTATTGCAATAATGAGAATCTTCATTGAAAAAAAGGTCAGGCATCTAAAAAATTTAATTACGAGGAGAGGGGTGGGAAAAAGGGTGGGTGTGGCCAGTGGTTGGCAAAATTAAATGTAACTTGTCCCGCACAAGAATATCAAATACCCCTTTACCAAGGCAGTTTGAGTGCTGGTTCGGAGCCAGAGCCTAGTTTCAAATTGGTTCTTTGTTTTTTGACACCCAGAGCACCAGCTTTGAACCAGGAAAAGTGGTTCTTAAGTAGCACCAAAACATTGCTGGTCTAGAAGAAAGAACCGATTGCGTCAGGGGCTGGGGGTGGGGTTACCATGACCAACAAGATGAACACAAACTTGTGACTGCTATTTTTGAAATAGCAGCGAATCGAGCTAATAGCTGCTTGATTGTAATCTCCGTCTATACAAATTACGGCGAGCTGCACGAATGCGTTGGATTTGCTGTGTTTTGATGCCGATGTAGGTTCGCAAAGCCATGTGCATCAATAGTAACGCAATGTTCCCCATTGTTGATGGAAGGCTTGTTCGAGATGCATCGGCGCTGCGCAGACCAATCACCATATGACATCGAAGTACAGCGAGAGCATACGACTCCTTATGCTTTTGAATCGCTCTTTCAGTACTTTGATATCATATGCCGATCAGTCTGCGCAGTGCCGATTCATCTCGAACAAGCCTGGTGTGTTTGTGTTTCCCACCGGCTCTCTAGCGTTGCTGAGAAAGATGAGACGTATACAGTGACGTAACACCTGGCTCTGTGGTGGCTCTCTAGCCCGTAGAAAAGCCAAACCGGTTCATAGAAGGCTTGTCAGTTGAACCAACTCCGAACCGGTACTAGCACTAGCTCTGAACTACCACCCGGTTCATGCTGGTGGAAAAGGAGTAAAAGTGTGCCATTACTGCCCAGAACACCTTAGGGATGCCCTAGCAACTACCCAGAACCCCCTCTGAATGCATGACAACACTCTGGCAGCCTTTCAACACACTGGATCATCATGGCAGAATTTTGCACAGGCAAGCAACTCTCACATCTTCAGAGAATCTATAGTTCTGCTTGATGGATTTACAGCCTGATTTTCACTTACACTTGTACTCTGCTCATTTATGTGAAATCATATTTAAGAGTTAGGAATCTATGTTTAGCACATAAATCTTCCGCCGGTGAAGCGATCCTTTCAGCAGGTTACACACCATTTCATCAGACAGAAATCTCTCCTTTTACTAAGCGCATAATTTTAATGTTCGTCTCTACTGTCAGGACAAACACAGTCTACATGCTCATTTAGATTTAACATAATGACATGCGTAATACAAAGCACATTTCTAAATGAACTTAGATGTAATGAAATTCATGTTCACTAAAGTGTTGTTCGCATAGTCAAAATCTGTATTGTCTTACACACACGCGCACGAAAATAATTTTACAGTAGTCTATATTACAAAAGAAAACAGCAGTGTATGAGGTGGCAAGGTGATCCTTTTACACATGGCGGTAAAAGGCTTACCAGCATGGGGCAAAAGGCACAACGTATTGATACAAATACTTCAGCTAAAATAATGTTTTTTTTTTATAAATTCTAAGTAACAATCAAAGTTTATTTTGATTAATAAAATAATTTATTTTTGTTCAACAAATATAGGCCTACTGTCTATCACAGAAACAAAATTAGGTTACACTTTATTTTAAATTTAAGGTGTCTTTGTTACACTGTAATTATACATTTAAGTACTGAGTAATATTAAGTAACTACATACTTACTATAGGGTTAGGATTAGGGTTTGGTTTGGTTGAGGGTTGCATGTAATTATGCAAATAAAGTGTTACACAAAATTATTTAGAAAAGTATATTATTCTAAAAGCATCGAATGAGATCCCACAATGATTTAATACAGCTTTACAGTAGTAACAAATAAATTATATTTTATTATATATATTATACGATATAATATCATATTTTTGAATATGATGGTTTCATTATAAATATGGTGATTATCTCTAAGGTGGGCACCCAACTTGATATATGATATTTAGCATCTGAATCTAACCATGTCATGTCAACAAATGGAAAAGTCAGCCAGATATTTATTATTATGTTAATTATTGTGCCTTTTGCCCCAATAGCAGGGGTGCTTTTTACCCCAAAAACCATACTTTTACACATTCTTTTCAAGTTTTATTGAAAAACTGTTGCTTTAATTACCTTGAACAAAACTGAAAATCATTAACAAGACCTTTGTCTCAAAATGTAGGGCCAGATTTACTAAACAGGGCAAATTAGTGTGAGAACGCAATTCCAAAAAAAGCGCCAATGGGAGTAGAAAGTTCTGCATGTGATCTACTGATGACACGCAAAGTAAAGAACACAGACGCAGCCGGATCATTTCCATAATGGCCAAGCAATCTACCAAGAGCAACGCAAATTAGCATCTGGTTTGAGACATGCTTTTTTGGGTGGTAAATAATGCCGCAAATACCAGTAAATTGACCAGCGCAAACCTTAGTAAATCACCTTGCGTGATTCATTTAAATACTCTTCTCCCATAAATTTTGCGTTTGGACAGGGAAACTACAAATGCATATGCAATAAGGTCAGCCACAAAAAATAACTCTGTCCACGCCTTTTCATCGCTAATTTATCACTGCGCGTCTTTAGTAAATCCTGACAGTAGTTTTTTAATGCCAAAAGAGGGTTTGCGTGGCGCAAGCTGTTAGTAAATCTAGCCTCTGGTCAATCATTTTATCGATTATCATTTGCTACATAAATCTACAACATTTAAAAAAAACATTAAATATTAGATCAAATTATCTTCGAATTTTGTATTGCTGTTCATGATCGCATCAAGGATCAGCCATATTTCCATGAGCATCATCAAAAGCAGTTGTTAAAGTGTTAGTTCACCCAAAAAGGAAAATTAGCCCATGATTTACTCACCCTCAAGTCATCCTAGGTGTATATGACTTTCTTCTTTCAGACGAATACAATGTCCTGGCTCTTCCAAGCTTCATAATGGCAGTGAATGGTGCCATAAAGGTGCATCTATCCATCATAAAAGTGCTCTACACGGCTCCGGGGGGTTAACAAAGGCCTTCTGAAGTGAATCGATGGGTTTGTGTAAGAAAAATATCCATATTTAAAACTTTACAAACTGTAATCTCTAACTTCCGCTAACTGTCGTACACGCGTTCACGAGAGACTGGTGTTCCAGCGTATAACGTAGGATGCAGGCGTAGCGTAATTTCCGGTGATGAACGTGGAAGCGCAGAGGATAGAGCAAAACAAAACTTGGTTCTCGCAAGAACTAGCATATTCTTACCGGAGTGTCATACGTCATACGCTGGAACGCCAGCCTCTCATGAACGCGTGTACGACAGTTAGCGGAAGTTAGAGATTACAGTTTGTAAAGTTTTAAATATGGATATTTTTCTTCAGAAGGTTTGGAAATGCAGAACAGAATCGTGCTCACACATCTCTGATATATCAAAGGTTATTGTTACCTTTACAGTGTTTGTGGAAATCAGCGTGTAACTGCAGAGTGAAAGAGAAACAGTGATGCACATGGACACAGGTGGAGACGTTCATCATGCAGACTGAAGCTAATTGACTGAGCTGGTCAAACCATCTGACGCCATCGCTCACGACTCACAGGACTGTGTGTTTGCCACCTGCAAACAAGCAAACACAAACCGACAACCTCAGATGTTCTGTGCACACACACACACACACACACACACACAGACACGTGCTGTGTCCAAGTTATGGTATTCATTTGCTCTTTCTGTCAATGCTTATTTAGTGCTTCAGTAGGAGAATCAATTGTAAGAAAGAGAAAGAAAACCAAACAACAGTAATTAGTGTCTGGCTTCACTGCTCAACATAAGCTACTTTAAGAACAATCAAGCAAAGCAAGAACACACACAGAGGAATGTTTTAAACCTTTTAAAGGTCTAAAAAGTCATGGAGTACTAGGTAATGTTATAAAATGTTATGTCATGGAAATTTGTACACAAACAAGCATAGATACAAAATAAAAAAATAATAAAATGCAGTAACCACAAACAACTGAAAGTCAATGACAAAACTCATTGAAATTTCATATAAGTTTAAAATAATTTTAAATAAAAACATTATTTTACTAAGCTAGTTCATCAAGTGACATCTTTCCACTAGAAGAAATAATCATCCCTAATTTAAACAAAAAGTTGCAATACAACAACAATTGTGAATGAGAGAGATTAAATTAAAAATGTATAATAATATAATATAATATAAATGCAGATTGTTTCAGGATTATGAAACATGTGACTCTCTTTATGAATGAGTCATTGAATCATTCACTCAAAAGATTTGTTGAAAAACACTGAATTTAATCAAGATCATACACACCAGTTTCAGATATGGCTTTGTTTGGAACTATTCTCTTTGACTCAGACAAAGTTACGCACAATCCTGTATCTAAAATGTAATATCAGAAACAACCCTTGTTACTATTTATAACATGACATTTTTGTATATTTAATGGAGTCATCTTTTGAACTTGTAAGTAATAAGTAGTAAAAACGTAAATGGTTTCACATAGAAGTTCCTTACTTGTTTATGTACTTGTTTGGCCCAGTTACATTCTGTTACACGCTTGCTTGTGCAATATTGTTTTAAGTATTATAATATGAGACTATTATTTTTATATGTAGCCATGTAATATACCTTCTAAACTCAACATAACAATGACAGTGTAAAAAGATGACAGGTTTGTGTGAATGTTTTGTTATGTTGTGTAATGTCAGGTTGAGTTCTTCATGTGTTATTGTGTGTAAAGGTAAAAAAAAGGTTCATTGTCTTTGTCTGTCACTCATGAATCATAAGATAATGCAGAAGGACTCTTTAAACAGTTTTATCAGACTGCTGAAGACCATCTGTCAACACACACCCACACACACCCACCTACACACACACACACACACACACAAAGCATGGTTAATCCGTCACCCTGATGTTTCTGACCTGTGTGTTTAGGCAGATTTTCTCTCTTTTGTGAGATTATGCTGACCAGGCCCCTTGGAATGTGTGTGTGTGAGCCCCATGGGCTTGTGTTTTGATGTTAATGATGACTTTTAAATGTCAGAGCTCTCCAGGTGTCAGGGTGTGGAAGAGGAGAGAAAATGACCACAAAATCACAATCCTTACATGACACACTTGCACATCTGGTGTGTGTGTGTGTGTGTGTGTGTGCACCTATCATTATAAGGACATTCCATAGGCGTAATGGTTTTTATGTTGTACAATCTGTATATTCTATCCCCCTAACCCTAACCCTAAACCTACCCATCACACAAAACTTTCTGCATTTTTTAATTTTTTAATAAAACATTGTTTAGTGTGTTTTTTAAGCGAGATTAATTGAGGACTGTCCTTTGTAATACCAGTGTAATACCCATGTCATTATATAAATTTGTGTCCTATATAAATCATATAAATAAGCACACACACTTTATACTGTACAAGATGTATGTTCTATCCCCTTAAACTAACCGTACCCCTAAACCTACCCATCAAAATGTTTTACATTTTTACATTTATAAAAAAAACTCATTCTGTATGATTTATAAGCTTGTTTCCTCATGTGGACCTCAATTTAGGACACGAGTCCCCATGAGTCTGTGTGCATTCAGGTTGAAAAAGGTCCCCAACAGGATAGAAAAACATGAACACACACACTGTTATATTGTTTTTTATTTAATATTTGAAGTAATTTGCTATTTTATATATATATATATATATATATATATACCGATCAGGCATAACATTATGACCACTGACAGGTGAAGTGAATAAAACTGATTATCTCTTCATCACGGCACCTGTTAGTGGATGGGATATATTAGGCAGCAAGTGAACATTTTGTCCTCAAAGTTGACGTGTTAGAAGCAGGAAAAATGGGCAAGCGTAAGGATTTGAGCGAGTTTGACAAGGGCCAAATTGTGATGGCTAGACGTCTGGGTCAGAGCATCTCCAAAACTGCAGCTCTTGTGGGGTGTTCCCAGTCTGCAGTGGTCAGTATCTATCAAAAGTGGTCCAAGGAAGGAACAGTGGTGAACCGGCGACAGGGTCATGGGCGGCCAAGGCTCATTGATTGGTGGTAGTATGATGCTTTGGGCAATGTTCTGCTGGGAAACCTTGGGTCCTGCCATCCATGTGGATGTTACTTTGCCAGTACCACCTACCTAAGCATTGTTGCAGACCATGTACACCCTTTCATGGAAAAGGTATTCCCTGGTGGCTGTGGCCTCTTTCAGCAGGATAATGCGCCCTGCCACAAAGCAAAAATGGTTCAGAAATGGTTTGAGGAGCACAACAACGAGTTTGAGGTGTTGACTTGGCCTCCAAATTCCCCAGATCTCAATCCAATCAAGCATCTGTGAGATGCGCTGAACAAACAAGTCCGATCCATGGAGGCCTCACCAGTGTGTGTGAGAGCTCCGCTGCGTCCCATCTCATGGATCTGTTATCGGCGAGCGAGTGTGCAATCTCACTCTGCTTAAACGCAGAGATTCACACAAAAGGTGCAGTTCGGAAGCTGGAAGCCAATTAAAGCCAAACCCAATGACGTGCAGTGGGCAGCGAATGTTGGATCTGTGTGTGTCAGAGCCTTAAATGTGGACATCAGGTTTTGATGCTATCCGGGTTTGTAACTGGTTTTTGCATCAGGACCCAGAGTCGGACTTATTTCCACAGTTCTTTCATGTTTTCGCATAATTATGTTATCGAACTTTTGAGATGAAGAGGTGAGGAAAACTCTTTGAGTCTATTCTTATTCATGTTGGTTACACACACTTTTATCTATAGTATATGGTAAGCCCTATGAGATAGGGTGGTGATTTATTATTGATTTATTTTGTTCTCTCACTTAGATTTAGGGAATATCAGACACTCTTGTGGAATCCATCAAATGTCCTGAGACTTTAAGTCAAAACAGACGTCCAGAGCAAATCCACAC
The DNA here is from genome assembly GCA_039654625.1 of Rhinogobio ventralis. Taxonomy (NCBI): domain Eukaryota; kingdom Metazoa; phylum Chordata; class Actinopteri; order Cypriniformes; family Gobionidae; genus Rhinogobio; species Rhinogobio ventralis. The sequence goes on from CM077193.1 coordinate 11,118,956, forward strand.
AGAAATACTTCAGTGACCACACAATCAAGGTTTTACTGTCCCAAAGATAAACCCATGGGGTTGAGCTGAAGAAAAGCTGAGCTTTAGTCTATCAGCCGGGACTAAAGACTCTGATCTGGAAGGATTCAGAGCAGAGAAATGATCTCAGATCCTGTTGTATGTGTTCTGCCACTTCATCCAGAAATATCTGAAAAGATTTGAGGATGAAATAACTAAACTCTTGTGCCACGCAGGATTTCCACACAAAAATCTACATCTTATCCACTAATTAAAGGTGCACTGTGTACATTTTATGAATTGCAATCACCCACCACTCACCCCTCCCTTTCGAAGCACATAGAGAAGCTACGGTGGCCGACACAGGACAAAGATGTCGTCGTCTGAGACAGCAGAGAGTAGCTAGCTAGAGCTTTGTAGAGAAGTTTGTCCGTTTAGGGCTACTGTAGAAACATGACGGCGCAAAATGGCGATTTCACTGTAAGGGGACCCACGGTGTATGTAGATAGAAATGGCTCATTCTAAGGTAATAAAAACATAACGGTTCATTATGTAAGCTCTTTATACACCACTGAAAACATAGTTATGTATATTATATTACATTTCTGTCAATAGATCCTCATAAATACTACACACTGCACCTTTAGGCATTAAAATAAATTAATTTTGTATTAGGTATGGAATGTGCTTTATTCACATAAATAAATGTTACTTGCCTGGTGAAAATGTTATAATTTATAAATCTATTATAAAAAAATCCCATATTAATCTACCACTAATCTGAACATTGTGTGATGTCAATATTTAGGGGTGTTATCAATGATTTCAATTGAATATTTTTCGCCTCACAAAAATGTTTTTATTGTCAAACGGTTAAAGAAATGTTTCACTAGTAATGGTTTACTTTTCTTTTTTTCTTTGTAATGCAAATTTTAGCAAAATTGTGGCTCTTTTTCATGCACTGAAAGTGAATGGTGACCCGTGACTGTCAAACTTTTAAAATTACGCCATAAAAGTAGCCCATACGACTTGTGCGCTACATTCCAAGTCTTTGCAAGCCATACGGTAGCTTTGTGTAAAGAAAATAGATCTTCTTTGACATAGCTTTCGTCTCATCTGAGAGCTCATGGCCAGATTTACTAAACAGGGCAAATTAGTGTGAGAGTGCAATTCTAAAAAAGTGCAGATGGGAATGGAAAGTTCTGCGTGTGATTTACTGACAACGCGCAAATTAAAGCACCCAGACGCAGCCGGATCATTTCCATAATGACCAACACAACCTACCAGTTAGCGTCTGATTTAAGATGTGCTTTTTTGGGGCGGTAAATAATGGCGCAAACACCAGTACATTTACGAGCGCAAACCTTAGTAAACCACCTTGCGTGATTCATTTAAATACTCTCCTCCCATACATTTTGTGTCTGAAAGGGAAGCTCCTACAAATGCATATGCAATAAGGTCCGCTGCAAAAATAACTCTGTCCACTCCTTTTCAGCGTTCATTTTTCACTGTGTGTCTTTAGTAAATCCTGAAAGTATTTTCTTTAACGCCACAGCAAGCTGTTAGTAAATCTGGCCCCATATCTCAAGGTTTGATTTCAACGATGACAAATGTCACAGATTCGTATGTGTCTCGTGACTCATTGTGAAACACCAAATTTTCGATGTATCCGCTCTCTTTCAACAATGATTTCTCACTTAATTTTTGCTCAGTTTTCTTCATTTCATCCATGAGGTTAAAAAGCATGTACTGCTACTGTGTTGTCATACAATCTTGTAGTTTTTATTTTACTGAGTGTCTCTTTTCACTTTTTGCAGCATTCAGTCGTGCTCCGGTTCCTATGGCAGTTGTTCGGCGGGAGTTATCTTGTGAAAGTTACCCAATCGAGCTGCGCTGTCCTGGGACGGACGTCATCATGATCGAGAGTGCAAATTATGGTCGAACTGATGACAAAATCTGCGATGCCGACCCCGCACAGATGGAGAATACCCGCTGTTATTTACCTGATGCATACAAGATCATGAGCCAGAGGTGAGACACACAAACACAATTAGGCCAGAATCATGATTTATTATTTATTTTTATTTTTATTATTATCAGAAGTTTATAATAATTAAGATGTTTTAATGGTTTTGAAAGAAGTGTCTTAAGCTCACAAAGGATGCATTTATTTGATTAAAATACAGTAAAACAGTAATATTGTGAAATATTATTGCACTCTAAAATAACCATTTATATATATATATATATATATATATATATATATATATATATATACACATTTTTTTATTATTATTTTTTTTTTTGATGTATTCTTTTCATGTGATGGCAAAGCTGAATTTTCCATTATACCAATTATTATTAGTGATCAATTATTAATGGTTCTTATTATTACCAATGTTTAAAACAATGTTTTTGCTGCTTAATATTTTTGTGGAAACCACAATATTTACACTTTTATTAATATTTTTTTTTAATTTTATTTGAAATGGGAATCTTTTGTTACATTATAAATGTCTTTACTGTCACCTTTGATCAATGTAATGCATTTTTATTATACTTTTATTATATGCATTTTTATTTTATTAAATCTAATTAAAACATGTAAATTGTAGTGTATCACATTAGGAAGCAAAAACAGTTTTCAACATTGGCAATAATGAGAAATATTTATTAAGCAGCAAATCAGTATATTAGAATGATTTCTGAAGATCATGTGACACTAAAGACTGGAGTAATGATGCTGAAAATTCAGCTTTGCATCACCACAGATATAAATAAAAATTTAAAATATATTTTTTAAAAAATTTATTGTAATATCACATAATTACTGTTTTACTTTACTGTTTACTGATCAAATAAATGCAGTCTTGGTGAGCATAAGATACTTCTTTCAAAAACATTAAAAATGACGGTTTTGACTGTAGTGTATATGTACACAGTTTTTGGTGTGTGGAGTTTTAAAAGTATAGGTTGTACTGAATTTTAAAAGTGTGTTGTGTAGTTTTTTGCCTTAAATTTTATTGTCCACTGACACATTTTGCAAATGTATCAAATCAAGCTTGCATAGCCGGAACCACATTTGTACTCCTGTATATTGCAGGCCTAGTGTGTGTTTGCATTAAGGCTTTTTTTCTGTGTGCTAGTTCTTACCCAGTAATATCTCATGGTACAATTACGACAGGGAACATCCCCTTGGAGCAATCTGGGTTTAAGCACTCCACTCAAGAACATAGTAATGCAGGTAATTAGATATAGGATACCTTAGAAATCTTCAGGTCCATGAATCAAGCCTTCAGGGGTTTGAACCTGCAACCTTCGTATTAGCTTCTGCTGCACCACATTCTGTGATTGTGATATACGGATGCAGATTTGGCTTATTAAAGCCTGCTGTGTTGCTCTCTCTTTTGGCTGCTGTTGTCCCGGTCTTCCCTATCATTTTCCTCAACATTTCATGTGGCTTGACACTCCTCTCACCTTGGCAGAGTGGAAGAGTCAGACAGACCGGGATCAGAGCATAGTGTGTCTATAATTGTTCCTCTGTGTATTCTCAGTTCTGCTGCTGAAATAAATTAAAGCAGCTGCTCGGCAACACAGCAAGATAACAAACAGTAACAGTGTCCATCTAGTGCAGAACAATGGTATTTTTCTCCACACCAAACCTCTAACCTCACGCATGTAATCATGTTAGCTGTTGGGAATTTGAATTGAGAATGTTTAGTGGAAGGTCTGATAGAGATACAATGGATTTTGTACAGAGTTTGATTAGGGTGTCAGAATTTTACTAATGTCGTAAAGATTTAATAGAGTTACGTAGAGATTTAGTAGATGGTGTCGTACAGTCTTAGCATATGATGCTGTATTGTTTTAGTACAGTGTGTCATTTAGAATTTTAGTAGAGTATGTTGTAGAGTTTCAGTAGAATTTGGCAAGCAGAGTTTCAGAGTGCCATATAGAGTTTCAGTAAAATGTGTGATTTAGAGTTTCAGTAGAATGTGTTATGTAAGGTTTTAGAGTTTGTTGTAGAATTTTAGTATAGTTTCATATGTAGAGTATCAGTGGAATGTATCCCATAGAGTTTTATTGGAATGTAGCACGTAAAGTTTCAGGGGAATGTGTTATGTCGAGTTTTAGAGTGTGTTGTAGATTTTCACTATAGTATGTTATGTAGAATTTCAGTAGAATGTATCACATAAAGTTTCAGTACAATGTGTCACGTAGAGTTTCAGTAGAAGGTGTCATTTAGAGTTTCAGCTGAATATGTTACATAGAGGTTCAGTAAAGTATCACATAGTGTTTAATTAGAATTTAATATAGAATTTCAGTAAGATGTCACTTTTTCAGTAGAATGTCACAGTTTCAGCAGAATGTATCACATAGAGTTTCAGCAGAATGTGTATGTAGAGTTTTAGAGTATGTTGTAGATTTTCAGTATAGTATGTTATGTAGAGTTTCAGTACAATGTGTCATGTAGGGTTTCAGTAGAAGATGTAATGTAGAGTATGTTGTAGAATTTCCGTGTAGTGTTACATAGTTTCAGTGGAATGTATCACAGAGTTTTAGAATGTATCACGTAGAGTTTCAGAGGAATGTGTCGCATAGAGTTTTAGCAGAATGTGTTATGTACGGTTTTAGAGTATGTTATAGAATTTCCATATAGTATGTTGTGTAGAGTTTCAGTGGAAGGTGTCATAGAGTTTCAGTAGAATATGTTACATAGAGTTTCAGTAAAGTATCACATAGTGTTTCATTAGAATTTCATATATAATTAAAGTAGGATGTCACACTTTTTTTAGTAGAATGTCACAGTTTCAGCAGAATGTATCACATAGAGTTTCAGTGGAATGTGTCACGTAGAGTTTCAGCAGAATGTGTATGTAGTTTTAGAGTATGTTGTAGAATTTCAGTATAGTGTGTTACATAGAGTTTTAGTGGAAGGTGTCACAGAGTTTCAGTAGAATATGTTACACAAAGTTTCAGTAAAGTATCACATAAGTGTTTCAGTGGAACGCCACAGCGTTTAATTAGAATTTCACATAGAATTTCAGTAGGATGTCATGTATTTTCAGTAGAATGTATCACATAGAGGTTCAGTAAAATGTTTTATGTAGAGTAGAATTTCACATAGTTTCAGTAGAGTGTGTCATGTAGAGTTTCAGCAGAATGTGTTATGTATTGTCACGCCACATTAAAGAGTGTGAAAAAGACATTCATTTTTTTCATATCAGAAATACCAAAGCACAAAGCTTGTTGCGATTATTGGATGGTATTCATGTTATAACAAATCTCTAACTTCACTGGGTAAAGAGGCTTTTATAAATATGCATTTTGGGATTACTCAACAACTAACCATAAACATAAAGCAGTATGACCCAAAAAATTAAGCATCATGGATAGTTTATATATCATAGCACAAAATGTATAGAACAAAAGCAACAAGCAATTAATATCAAAAATAAAAAACAAGTAAATACCAAATCTTTGAATCAAACATAAATGAAAGAATTGTTCAGATAATGAGTTACATTTGAAGAGTGCAAGAAACTTTGTTTGATGTAGTCTGTCTTTGAAAGAAAGTTTCCCTTGTAATCGAGATAAAGCAAAAAATTCACAGAAAGAAGTTGATCTTAATCCTTGCGCGCCAAATCCAACAGGATACACAAATGATGCCAACAAAGATAATGAACAGAAATTCACTTGATCTCTAATTCCATGAATTACACAATAAGCAGTCCATAACATGCATCAGGAAGTTTGAGGCAATGCAGCAGTCTTCCTCTACTACGTACCTGGCCTTAAACCTCACACTTGAGTATACTAGTGCCCCCTTTTGGTAGTAGTAGAAAAACATGATAACAGACTTGAGTCTATTACAATGTTACAAATAACGTTTAGTGAAGTTTTGTTTACACATCCAAAAAAAAAAAAAAGATCAGTCTTGGGATTTAATAATCAATATTGGTTAATCAAAATGAAGATCAATTAAAATTGAGGAATCAATATTGTCAACCCAGCCCTATAATGAACAGTGTATGTTGAGTTGTTAGGGATTGTTTAGGGGAATCCTGTAACATGAGCTGTTCTTCTGTGTCTTCCAGCCTCATTAACATGTGGAAAGATGAGAGGAGGTAAAGCTCACCTCCAGAGAGGAAACAAACTCGAACACTTCGATCCCACTTACCCTTTAAGCCTATTAGAAAGAGGACAAGAAGAAAATCCAAACAACAAGAGAGAGAGAGAGAGAGAGAGAGAGAGAGAGATCATTATTTCATTTTACATACAAGAATACCCTAAAAATGAAGATGGTGTAATCAGTAAGCAGTGAAAAATCAAAAAGAGCACTAAAAATATTCAAGGGGCCAATTACAATGAATGAACTACACTTTATTTGCGCATGCTTTATTTGCGCATAATTAAGTATCTGATTCACTATAGGAAAAATTATATGCAGATCAGGCAACAACACAAATGTCCCCGAAAAATCTGGGCAAAATCTCTTTTAAATAAAGTACATTTTACTGTTTGCTTTCCGCACATAATAGTGGGATTTTAATATCCAAAACAACTAGAAACAATTATTATTACAAAATAAACAATACAATTTCTATATTAATACTAAATGTTGTCATATATTTGATTGTTTTCTATATTTTCTGTTATTGCTTTCAATAGTGTTGTAGTACTCGAGACCGGTCTTGGTCTTGAGACCGGTCTTAAAACCATTTTTTGAAGATCTTGGTCTTGTCTCAGTCTCAGATTTAAGGGACTCGGGATTTTGTTTCAAGACCGGTCAAGACCACAATTGCTGGGATATCACTAAATTGCAGTTGCATTGTCTGATTTAATTATTAACATCATAAATGTGATTGGATGTAAAACTTCCTGCTTCAGATGCAATCAATAACTTATTTCTACTTTGATTAATTTATTGTGCCTGTTCAGAAATGAGGGATTGTGTCATTGACACCAAAATTAATACAAATGCTCACAATTCAAGATATTGTTGCAAATAAGTATTTGTTTGAGATCTGGATTTTAATATTATAACATGTGATATAATTAAACAATATCACAAGAGCAAGACAGCTGTTTTTTTTTATTATTTAAGCATGACTTCAAACATTATATTGCTTTTATACAAACATTAAATAAAAAAATTAAAACATTATTCTCAACATTATTTATGCATTAGTAATTTACCAATTCAGATGCATCTTCTGAACCACCTCTGCAGTGCAAAGATGAATTTTGTTGTTAATGATTTCATTGGATTGGTATAACAGCTCTCTATATCATGTCTTATTCTATTTATGTTTATTGATTAAAAATAAGTCATTTCTCAGGCGGTTATGTGGATCTTTATGAATTTAAGGAGTGCTGGCCTGGTCTTGGTCTTGTCTTGGTCTCAACCCCTCAAAGTCTTGTTCTTGTCTTGGTCTCAACACACATTGGTCTTGGTCTTTTTATTTAGAGAAATTAAATAATGAAATGATTAAAAGAGATTTAAGGGAATGATGAAGAAATAAGAACGCTACAAGTGCAAGGTCTAATCATAGCCTAGTTGTGAATGAATCCATTTAAACTCTGCAAATAATTCACACACATTCACACTTGTTTGTATGTCTAATATGTCAAAAATGTACAAAAACCTAAACAACAAAAAAATATTTCTTGTCTCGTCACATTCAGTTATGAATGACATCATTTAAATGATAAAATATTTTCAATTAAAAATTTCAAATGACATTAAAAAAGTTGAGTAGTTTGCATCACTGTTACTGTGGGTCGGTAAACTTATCCATCGTAAAACAGTTTTCAAATATTAAATGTTTAGCTACTTATATCTTACCAATCTGTTTATGTTGTAAATAGTGCAGCACTCTCGAGATCTACGGCAGTTGATGCTGTTCACGTGAGCACCACGACGCATGCGCGGGATACAACGTAAACGGCATAGGAGACTGGCACAGGCCAGAACGAAATACATTTTTTGAATAAAAATTGTTGAAAATTATTTTTGTTTGTTTTTGCACACAAAGTCTTGTCGCTTCATTAAATTAAGGTTGAACCACTGGAGTCACATGGACTATTTTAACAACCTTTCGCTTTTAATACCTTTCTGGGCCTTGAAAGTGTTAATTAAATTGCTGTCAATGGAGGGCCCTGAGAGCTCTCGGATTTCATCAAAAAATATCTTAAATTGTGTTCTGAAGAAGGTCTTACGGGTTTGGAATGACATGAGGGTGAGTAATTAATGACAGAACTTTCATTTTTGGGTGAACTATCCCTTTAAGCCGTTTGATCTCATTTGCCATCATTTTGACATTGACGAGAGCAATTTGGCCATTTTCAATTATTGGGGGAGACTTGTCCCCCTCAATGCCTATGGTGGTTACGGCCCTGATGAATAGAATTGAATAGAACTGAATACAATTTAACTGAATTGAATTGTTGGAAAATGCAGCAGCATGTTTCTCAGACTAGACTTACTCATATGTCAGCTCTGGTATCCTCTATAGTGCTGCTTTTGTCTATCTGTTTCTCTGTTTATTGTCTAGCGCTTAAGATCAGATTTTCCAGAATTTACGTAACAAACCACATTCTGAGGGCAGTGTTACTATCCAACAGATTTTCTTTTTTTTTTAAATATAATAAATAAGTTTTGCTTCTGCCCACATCTGTGTCATATTATCATTGCTTGTGGGCTGAATTTTCCCTTTGTCTGTCGTTGTTTGTCTGTGTGCTCTGTGACTGGCAAAGGTCCTTGGGTTGGCCGAGTAATCTGATAGCTCAATTCGGAAGCGCTACTCTTCGTTGTGTGGAATTCTGCCCTCGTGGGAATAGATCTGCTTTTCCGGGCCGCAAGCCACCTGTCTGCTTGCTGGTGCAGCTCATGAGCTGGAGTCATCTCACGCAGACATGCACACACACAGCTAATATCAGGAGGCAACAGCCATTTAAAGCAAACTTATTGTTTATATTATATATATATATATATATATATATATATATATATATATATATATATATATATATATATATATATATGAATGTTTACGAATACAAAGGGGGTTACATCTGAATATTTTCTGTAAAAAGCTAGGATATGTTGAATATATTAGTATAAAAAAGCATGATATACATTAACAAGTTTTTTTTATTTTAATAATATGTGAGCACAGATGCAGTTGAAGAAGCTGAAGTATAGGATCTGTGTCACATAAAACAGAATCTGCTGACAAACTCTGACAGGCCGTTAGATTTATACGCATGTTTGAAATATTGAGTGATTTTTCACAGTTTAGAAGCTGTGTGTGTGTGTGTGTTGAATGCTGCAGTGAAAAGCATGATTTAAGTTGGTGAGGGAAGGAAGGTTTGCTATGAATCTGATCTCTGCCTTCACTTATGAAATGAAGGCCTGTTGAAAATCAAATATTAAAATAAATGGTTTGCCATAAAATGACAATTCTGTCATCTTTTGGTAAGATATTCCTTAATGTTTGTCGTGAAACTTTCAGTGGTTCTTCAAATGTTATGACTCGAAAATGGATTGCAAGTCTGTTTTTATTATTTTAGTATTGAGATACTATTAGTTTTATATTTTGAATTATTTTTATTTTAAAGGTGCAGTGTGTGTAATATTTATGAGAATCTATTGACAGAAATGCAATATGATATACATAACTTGTTTTCAGTGGTGTATAAAGAGCTTACATAATGAACCGTTATGTTTTTATTACCTTAGAATGAGCCATTTCTATCTACATACACCGTGGGTCCCCTTCTAGTGAAATCGGCATTTTGCACCGTCATGTTTCTACAGTAGCCCTAAACGGACAAACTGGCACTAGTCACTCTCTGCTGTCTCAGACAACAGCATCTTTGTCCTGTGTCGGCCACCGTAGCTTCTCTATGTGCTTCAAAAGGGTGGGGCGAGTGGTGGGCGGTTGCAATTCTGAACCTCACCCCTAGATGCCGCTAAAATTTACACAGTGCACCTTCAAATATCAGACATTTTATTTTATGTTATGTTTTCATTAGAATTTAGTTAACATTTTACTTGATTTTGTTGTGTTTTTGTATTTTAAATATGTCTATATAGGTTAAATTTGAAAAAAAAAAGCTTCTCATGTCTTTTGTTTCATCATATTTTTTTGTATGGAGAAACACTACACTGTAAAAATGAAGTTGTAAGTAAAACAAAGATTATTGGAGTATGTTTTACATGAAAATACTATTTCAGTATTTCTACTTCAAAATTTCACATTTGTTGTTACTTTGTAATAGTTTGTGAAATGTAATAGTTAATAGTAGTATAATAATAGTAATAGTAATAATTATTATTAAATTATTTAATATCTAAGTGAAAATTGTTTCTACACCAGATTTTTTTCAGCGTAGATGCTCACAGACATGATGTTTCTCCTTTAACTTCAGACTGACATGGACACCTGCGTTCGGTTAATGATGAACAGATCAGAAAACTCTATTACATACCTTAAACAAACCTTAGATCAGCTCTCTCTCTCATACTCACACACGCACGCACACATAGATGTCCTCAAGATGTCAGGGACTTGACAAGGTACTTGCCTTTGAACACTCTTTATTCACCTGATCACAATAAACATGACAATGTGTCACAGTCTGTGAGGTTCCAGATGTGAAAATATTCTGACATATGTTTAAAGACCCCATGCCTAGACAGGTTTCTTTCCAGTAACAGATTTATTACTAAAAAGTACTGAGATTTAATGATTTAATGCCTTTAATGAATACTGTTTTGTTTGCAAAAGGCATGTGGTTCTTTTGATTTAGGGGGAGGGGAATAAAAAGTTGGATAACTTAAAATTTTTGGATAAAAAGTTGTATACACCTCTGAGCACAAGATGATGTCATAACTATTTGGGGTTTGTTTTTCCTTGTTTTTTTGTTTTTGTTTGTTTTTTTCAAATCTGTAGAGCTGCTTGGATTTAACTTTTAGGAGTACACCATCATACTGTTGATAACTTCAGCTGACAGTCAGAAAACCTTTTTTTATGTGGTCTTTAAAAAAAGAGAAAAAAACCAAGTGCGACAGAGAATGAGAATAAAAATGATCTGGTTTTTCTGCATCGCTGAATGTTTATATTGTTTGTCTTTTTTGATTGAAAGGAAAGCGGCTGCGAGGAACACACAGATTTAGATTATAAAAACATCTCCCGCCATCCTCTAAATCTCCCATTGTGTTCACCTGTGACTTTTGCAAAAACGCAAGCCTGAACAATCTTATTACGAGATTTTCAGACAAAATTCGGAGATTCTTTCAAGCAAGCTCAAGGGTGCTTTGTGTGCTTTGAAGAAGAATAGTTCAATGAATGTCCCCTAATACAAGCGAACTGTATCAGATGTTAGTTCACAAACACACAGTAACAGATGACTTGTGTATTTGGAAAGTTTAGAATAGAATTTTAAAGAAATTATGCCAAACTACACTGAAATCTTACTTGTCAAAAACCCTGTTCCTGTTCACAACTACATAGGTTACATCAAATACACTATTTTGCCAAAAGTTTTGGGACGCCTGCCTTTACATTCAAATTAAGTTTAATGACATCCCATTCTTAATCCGTAGGGTTTAATATGGAGTTGGCCCACTCTTTGCAGCTATAACAGCTTCAACTCTTCTAGGAAGGCTTTCCACAAGGTTTAGGAGTGTGTTTATGGGAATTTTTTCTTCTAGAAGCGCATTTGCAGGCACTGATGTTGGACGAGAAGGCCTGGCTCGCAGTCTCCGCTCTAATTCATCCCAAAGGGGTTCTATTGGTTGAGGTCAGGACTCTGTGCAGGCAAGTCAAGTTCCTCCACACCAGACTCGCTCATCCATGTCTTTATGGACCTTGCTTTGTGCACTGGTGCGCAGTCATGTTGGAACAGGAAGGGGCCATCCCCAAACTGTTCCCACAAAGTTGGGAGCATGAAATTGTCCAAAATGTCTTGGTATACTGAAGCATTAAGAGTTTCTTTCACAGGAAAAAACCCACACCATAATCCTCCCTCCACCAAACTTTACACTTGGCACAATGCAGTCAGGCAAGTACAGTTCTACTGGCAACTGCCAAACCCAGACTCATCCATCGGATTGCCAGACAGAGAAGCGTGATTGGTCACTCCAGAGAACACGTCTCCACTGCTCTAGAGTCCAGTGGCGGCGTGCTTTACACCACTGCATCCGATGCTTTGCATTGCACTTGGTGATGTAAGGCTTGGATGCAGCTGCTCGGCAATGGAAACCCATTCCATGAAGCTCTCTACGCACTGTTCTTGAGCTAATCTGAAGGCCACACCGCATTTGGAGGTCTGTAGCTATTGACTCTGCAGAAAGTTGTCAACTTCTGTGCACTGTGCGCCTCAGCATGTGCTGACTCGCTCTGTGATTTTACGTGGCCTACCACTTCGTGGCTTAGTTGCTGTTGTTCCCAATTGCTTCCACTTTGTTATAATACCACTAACAGTTGACCGTGGAATATTTAGCAGTGAGGAAATTTCACGAATGGGCTTATTGCACTGGTGGCAACCTATCACAGTACCACGCTTGAATTCACTGAGCTCCTGAGAGCGACCCATTCTTTCACAAATGTTTGTAGAAGCGTCTGCAAGCCTAGGTGCTTGATTTTATACACCTTTGGCCATGAAGTGATTGGAACACCTGAATTCAATGATTCGGAGGGGTGTCCCAATACTTTTGGCAATATAGTGTATGTTCATATCAGCTGTGCCTGCAGAGCATTTTACACAAATCAGGGAATGAAGATGTCGGTTTTTGGTGCAAGAAACTTAAACTAGCATTATAAGTGGATCTTGGGGACAAAAATACAGTGCTACAATATGAGAGTTTTATGAGAGAATTTGAGAGAGAAAGTGCAGTGGAAGCTGTATTGGACTGTTTTTCTTGATTGAGTATTTGTGTTGTCTTCATTATCCTACTGAATGGAAAGAAAGTAGTTTGCTCAAACACACACACACAGGTCAAGTATAGTTTTATATGTACACAGAATAAACAAATCACCACAGCAATAAAAACGCTCAAATGTTGTATGATTATGTTTGGAGTTTAAGCCCTATATTTCCCGAGCACTCACACACACTCAGCCCATATCTTTATTTTATCCTGAGTGCCTGTAAAAGGTTTTTCCTGTAGTTTTTCTTCCTTTTTCGAGGTCCAGGCACGAAATGTTAGAAACCCTGTTGTTTTGTCAGATTATTAGGGGTTCAAGAAATGCCAGATTCTTTGGCTGTAAAAATCCCACATACCCTCATGCATTTGTCTGGGAATTCTTTGGAATTAATTTTTTTAGAGCTATCAAACAATTAGTCGCGATTAATCACATCCAAAATAAAAGTTTGTGTTTACATAATATATGTGTGTGTACTGTGTATATTTATTATGTATATATGAATACACACACATACATGTATATATGCATACTCTGTACAATGCTACTCTGTGCGTTCAACACTTATTGCACACTGCAGGAGGCTAGATCGATATTAGGCATGGTAAAACATGGTACTCGCGGTAAATCAAGAAAACAAGATTTAAACAGTAAGACTAACTGTGTTGAGCTATATAGCAATGATTAGTTTTCTGTCAATGAATGTATCCAAACAGTTGCTCACCTGTCTAATAACACACAATATATTAAAGCGTCTTTGGTGTTTCCATGGCTTCTACAAAATAAAACTGGAAATCGACGGTAACGCGGGTGTGATGTCATTAATAGGTAATGTACGGGCATAGTCCGTGTCCTGGTTAAAATTGCTTATTTCTCTGTATTTAAACATTCTTGGAAACATTTGGGATAATGTACACAAGTCAACAAAATATATAATATTGTTCAAGTGGTTTTTGGATATTTTAATACAAAAATCGTACATATTGTGCCTTTAATAAAGATTTTTGCTCAAATAATAAATAAATAAATAATTCACAAAATTGACAAAAAATAAATATATTTGCATGTGACTGCCTCCAGATCAAGACATCGACGAATAGCTTAGCTGTCATCGCACCATAGACCCCGCCCAATACCATTCATTCGCTTAACGGCTGAAATTTTGCTTGATCAGATGATTTACCTAGTTTTATAGGCTTTTTCCAAGTAAAACAAAACAGTAGCCTACTTTGTCGCAATGAACAACATTTCAACTTCAGAGTATTAAACTGATCTTGGGATCCTTATAACCATGTTTTTAAAAACTCTTTCTGGATAGCAAACCCTATAAAGTTATTTTAAGTTAAGTTATGTAACATAAATCAATGTGTTTTCAGAACTGAAGGACACTGCATTAATTATAAAAAAAAAAAACCAATACGGGTTTTTTCAGGATTTGAAACCTGCCAGTGTAGGAAAATGTCAGCCATTAACCCTTAAAGACCTAGAACATTTTTGGAGCGCCTGACTTGCCTCTACTTTTCTTTTTTTTTTTCTCACCCATTCTAGCAGTTAGCATCAAGTGCCATATATCATTTTAAACAAGTTTTCATCTAGCTCATTTGAAGTCCCAATTTCACATTTATTTAGTCTGAGAATGGATTAAATGAATAGAATTTTAAGAAAAACGGCAGCAAAAATGTGGTGTTTTTACTGTGAACTCAAACATAACTTCATGAAGTTTGGATTTTTTCCTTTAGAAAGTTAGACTTGGTTGTTTTCCATATGACATTTTGTCTACATGTAACAATCCTTCAGCAAATTATAGCCATTTATTATAATGGGGTATGGGGTATGGGGGTGGGATTAATGATCAAAAATAATTTCTGTTTGGCTCAGGGGAACAACCCACATGTCTTTCCTTGACGAATCAATGCTGCAGATTTTGATGACGCATCCATGCTCACTATGGAGCCTCTGAATGATCAATTGCGAGAAATGTGAGCCTACACATTGGATTAGCGGTTTAAAAGTTATTAAACATTTTAAAACGCTAGTTATTTTTAGCCGCGGGTGGCTGTCTCGGTCTTTAAGGGTTAAGCGACTGAATGCCAGTGGGCGGGGTCTATGGTGCGATGATGTATAACTATTTGTTGATGTCTTGATCTGGAGGCAGTCATATGCAAATGCATTTGCCTGTGTGATGCCACAGATCCCGCAATATCAAAACAAGCTTTTTTCAGAGCTTGATTAAATAAATGATTTGTTTATAATGAGGAGGACATTTTAAGCTATGAAACTTGAGTGTGTTTTAAGGTCTCTTATGTCAAAAGATCAAGCAAATTTGATTTAATATTTATTTTCCTCAAAAAATACGAACAAGAAGTTTCCACAACCCTTTTCAACAAAGAAATGTTTTGAGCACCAAATATTGCATATATTTGCATACTAGAATGATTTCCGAAGGGAGACTTTTTTCAAAAACATTTCTTACAGAAACTTTTGGCTGTGTACAATTCTCGATAAATGTATGCAGTAAAACTTTTGGTAACACTTAAAACCTTTATATATAATGCATTATAAAAGTATTTTTAATGCATTATTAATGCATTGTAATGCATATGGTCTCATGAATTGTAACCACAGTTATATTACATTATAAAACTTATCTATTCATTGGTACACCTTTAGAAAGTATAATGCATTAAAACAAGGACTCTGCAAATATTATAATGCTTTTTAAATTTGGTTACAATTATTAATAAATATATAACTTAATATATATATATATATATATATATATATATATATATATATATTAAGGTATAATACCTTAATAATGCCACCAAGCTTTTCATTATTACTGATTTGCAGAGACATTCATTAGTATGTGTTTTCCCTTGAAAAGTGTAATACTGACCCCACTTGCAAAATGTTCATGCTTTATTTGTTTGAGCGTCCCGACACAACAACATCTAATAGTGTACGTATGGGACACTTTTGGAAGCATTAAACCACAGACCTTATTTATGCAGAAATATCTGTCTGTCATGAAGATTTAGCTTGTCTTTAACAGTCAGTTCCAAACATGTTGTCACCTACTGCAGGTTAATGACAACACGAAATGACATTCACAGCGCATTTCATTTCTATAATGTAACATATTTCCGAGTGAAAAATTATTCAGTGGGAATTAACGCATGCTGTCATTCATCATATGCAGCACAAAGTGCTTTCACTCAAGAACTCTTAGTATAAACACAATATCAAAGTAGATGAAATGCTCTTGAAATGACTGCAGTAAAATGACTTTATACCAATGGAGAGGCTTCTCATCAAAACTGACTTCCTCTCTGTGTAAAAGTATGTTTCACTATAATGTCAGCCGACGAGAGCAGTTGAAAGCCAAACGGATCTCTATCGCATGTTCTTGCGCATTATATGCATATACAGTGATCTCATTGAAGAACTCTTAATAGCCAGGAGAACACAGTAGTTCATGCAACACCCTTGCATTCATTATTACTGAATTGCAAGTTGTACCGTCAACATTAAATCAGAATTGACTTTTTTACCTTCTTAAAGTCCTAGTGAATTGGCTTGATTTGTAGTAATGCTTATGATGTGTAGTTTGAAAGGCTTGTAATTTATATTACAATGTCTCTTATGCTCATCAGTGCTGTTTATGATGTTGAGTCTAACCGTGTTGATGTTCCATCTCCTCCATAACGCTTTAAAATACACGTTTCAGATTCTAGAGAGCATTTAATTGGTCTGAAAATTGGTGGTACAGAGAGAGTTTTGAATGCAAATGTTGTCATTGTTTTGGAGCTCAGTAGCTTATAGATGAGTAATGTATTCATGCTAAAAGCCACAGAACTTCAATTTCAATTGATTTTATGGAGACTTTAAATCTTCCTGATTTTATTGTGAACAATTCACAGGTGCATTTTATTTTAAAGTGCCCCTATTATGCTATTTTAAAGTTTCCTAATTTTGTTTTGGAGGTCTTCTACAACAGGTTTACATGCATCAAAGGCCAAAAACACTTCATTTTCTCATAATATTGCACATCTCCACATTGTTCAATGTTTCTCAAACGACTCAACGGATTAATCAGTCTCTCTAGTCTCTCCTTTCCGTGAGCCTGCTCTGCTCTGATTGGCCAGATGGCCCAGTCTGTTACGATTGGTCTACGCCTTACAGCGCATGTCGGAAGTTAACGTCCATTACCATAAATTAACTTCAGCTCCATCCGGAGGCTTCCTAAAACTCAGCGATTGTACACACTGTAAAGATAGTAACAATGACGTCGATTTTACCATATCAATCCGAGCGCGAGTCCGATGATGAAACAATGAAAGAACTAGTAATTCAACCCGAAACTCCATCGCAAGGACGACTTGAGCAGGACGTTTCTCAGTGAAGCTACTAATTTTGAGGTACATTATGAGATGTTGCAACTGTAATTCCTTACCTGCAGCATTAACAAGATTATATCCATTAACAAACCCATGTCTATGGGCCCTATCATACACCCGGCGCAATGCGACGCAAGTGCTTTTTGCTAGTTTCAGCCCGACGTAGTTATCATTTTCATGTCTAGTGCCACGTTGTTTAAATAGCAAATGCACTCGTGCCCATCTGTTCGCCCATGGCCGTGCTGGTCTGAAAACGAGGTGTGTTTAGGCGCATTGCTATTTTGAGGCAACTGAAAACGACAGTATTTTTTTTTGCTATTTAAAGGGCGCGTTAGTAATATGCGCTTATAGGCGGGTGCACAACGCACGTACACTCTGCTTATTACAGGATTCCTCAGAAGCGTTCAGTCTTTCCACTGCATTTCCGCCATGTAAATAGTGAATCCGCCATGGTGCAAGCACAACTGACTTTTAAAGGGAATGGTAGATGAGACTCTGATTGGTTTATTGCACGTTACGCCCAAAACACACCCATGACTCATTAAGAGACTAGGTACAACCCTTTTGGATCATGCGCCTGGCATGCCAACCGTTTTTTCCGTCATTAAACTAGCAAAATCGGACACGCCCTAAGTGCACCTGCGCCATGCGCTTCAGACCATGCCCTCAGATCGTTAAAATAGTAGCTATTTGCCTATTGGTTATCCAATAGGGCTAGTCTGCACAGATGACTGGATAACCAATAGGCAAATAGCTACTTATAATAGCCATTATTTAAGCAAACTTTTGTTCAGCAAGGATGCATTAAAGGGTCATAAAACCCTGTTTCAGCACCAGTTATTTCTCACCACAGTTTTGAAAAGTTCTACAAAAGTGGGCGTGGTGAGGCGGATGGGGACGAGGGGAGACGGACAACACAACAACGGCTTCTGATACAGACCATTTTATTTTGCTCTCATTGAGTGAAAGCATCAAAGCTTCCCACAAATTCACGCTGAAAATCACCATTACACGGATACACGCAGCAAAATGGACATATATTATACATGCTTTTGTAAGCTTACCATAAATGACAGCTACAATTTAATACTCACATAATTTAAAACACATTGTTGTATCTTTAATAACTTTTAGGCTTATTTTGTGGCTTTTATTAGCCCTTTGATCATTATGGGCTGTAAAGACACCGTTACACTCACAGTGTGGATGAATCACGTTTGTGTCGAAGACTTATGCGATGTAGAAACTTTTGCAAAGCAAAAACAAACACTCATATATGATCCATTAATGCATCTTATTTTATATGCAATCTCACTACCTGTCATTGGAAATCAACGTGTGCTGTAGGCAGTGGAATTGGGCTACTTAACACTGTTGCTGCGGGCTGTTTTTCATGTCCGCAGGTTAAAGTGACCCCAATAATGTGATATTTAACCATGGGAATGTGAATTTTAGCAGGGGGATCCCGCCAAAAAAAATGCAGATTTTACCCCCTGGAACGTGATTTTTACCAGGGACCCCCCGAAGCGCGATTGGGCTAGTTTTAAGTAGCAATTGGGCGGGTTTTGTTGTGAAAACCTGGAAACCCTGGCTGTAGGGCTGTCCCCCAACTAAAGATTTTTGTAGTCGACTAGTAGTCGCTCATTTAAACCATTAGTCGACTAATCACATGTTTATATTAATTTAATTACTGGGGGGCGGATGCCTATTCTGCGCTCAAGCGCACATAAAGCTTGGCAAGAGCACTGGCAAGAGTAATGATTATGAATGTGTCGGAAAAAAGTAGCAAGGAGACATTTTAATTGTTTATTAATAAACTAGTATTTTCTGTGTCAATAGCTATGTTTCCATCAAAAGTTGCGAATGTAACTTATGCGCAAAATTGCAATATCGCATAAAACATTTGTGAATAAAGCACTGTTTCCATCCAGTGAGTCGAAGAGAACATAATCGTCACTCGTCATTTCATGCAATATCCCAAAATTCACATGAAAATAGGTGGATGGAAACATAGCTAGTGTTGGCTGCAGAGATGAAGTTGATGATGCTGTCTCATCATCTCTGCACTATAATGGATGCACCTATAGAGAGAAATGCACCTTTCATATGGATTACATTATCAGAGAGTATTTGTTTTTGATTTAAATTGGTTAGTTTAAAAGTAGACATGTCAAGCTTTTATAGATACATTTCTTATGTCTGTGAGGCAAGTATACGTTGAGTTTTGGTTAATTTAGGCTATGTGACGCACTGCAGTTCAGGGAGAAAGTGCATCCTGTTTGTTCTCTTTATTTTACAAAAGCACAACATTTTGTTGTTATTGTAAGTAAAAGTAGACCCTTTACAGAATTATGAAATTATGTAATACTCTTATCTGTATGACCAAAAATTACAAAGTATTTTAAGTTGAAAAAATTCAAGTGATCGCGCCAGTGCTTCCATGCAGAAAGCGTGCTATAATTTAGCTTAGAACACTTAAATATGCGCATAATAAAACACATTATCTAGGTTAATGTTTGAGTGCACGGCCATGTAAAGTTGCTACTACTACATGTTTCAAATGATAATCCATATTTGCGGTCGGTTGATGATAGGCGAATACCACAAGAACACACTGTTACCTCCGAATAATAAAGCGAGGTGTCTTCTCATAGGATAAGGACACACCATCTCATGAAGAGTCTATGGTTGACACAAAGACGAATTTAAACCCGGAAGATGAAAATAGAGCATACTTAAAATTAATTTGTTTTCTCCTACTATTAAAACTAACGGATGGTTACATTGTATTCTATGATGTGCAACACACATAATTCTGTTAAAATTAGTTTGGTGTTTCATGACTCTTTAAATTGATCAAAAGTGACATTTATAATGTTACAAAAGATTTCAATTCCAAATAAATGCTGTTCTTTTGAACGTTCTATTCATTAAACAATCCTGAAAAAACATTTCACAATAGTTTCCACACAAAAAATATGAAGCAGCACAACTATTTTTAACATTGATAAATTTAAGTAATAGCAAATCAGCATATTAGAATGATTTCTGAAGGATCATGTGACTGAAGACTGGAGTAATGATGCTGAAAATCCAGCTCTGCATCACAGGAATAAATTACATTTTAAAATATATTCAGGCAGAAAACAGTTATTTTAAATTGTAATATAATTTCTCTGTCTTTACTGTATTTTTTAATCAAATAAATGCCTTGGTGAGAATAACATTCAAAAACATTTTAAAAAATATTTTTTAAACTGTTAAATTTTTGACTGTTAGTGTAACACCCATTTTTCATCATATATTTTTTTTCTTGCTGAACAAACTGTCTTACTTGCGAGATATGTGGTATTATGAAAGTAAAATGGATTATGAGTGGCAGCTCAGGTTGACTTTATTAATGTGATGCAACAAAAGGTGAACAGCTCATGAAAGAATTAAAAGCTGAAGTCTGATGGACAGAATCGGAGCTTTCTCTCTCTCTTACACACACACACACACACACACACACAGTTTTCCAATTATAGCAATGTTTCATCAGACTCTAAACATTGATGGTAGTTCTGCTCAAAACCAAACTTCAGGCCTCATTGCAAACTATATCCCTCTCTTCATTATTTTAAGTCTAATTTACTCGTTAAATTACTGTTCAAGTCATTTAGAAATCGTGCTTCTCATTAACAGGATTTTTAACAGTCATCTTATTGAGAGTATGCTTGTGTGTCTATATTTGCATGGATGTTATGTATATTTTATCTGTCTATCGATTGAAAAGTTAATTACATGATACATTGATTAATTAATCAAATAGTCACAATTGACTGCATATATCATACTGATGCCAAAATCGGAGTGTCTGTTTACCCCAAGTGCAAATAGCGTGCCTTGTTGGCAAGTGCTATTCACACTAGCTCCGCCTAACAATGCCTGGTTGGGATTAAAAAAAAGACGCACATATTTGAATGTCTTCAGTGGCGTAGTCAGTAGAGCGTAAGGCTTGTGGATCTAGGTTTTGACGCGATCGATCCGGGTTCGAATCCGCCTTTTGCCGAGCTCGCTCTTCTCCCTTGTCCCATCACATATCACATCGGAAAGGCATTTACTTTCAATAAAAATTAAGAAAATGTTGTACAAGTGGAAATAAATTGCCTAACGAAATGTTTAATAATAATAAAAGTATTTATGGGTAGGGTTAGGGGTAGGTGTAGGGAGGGCTTTTATTGTCCCATTAAGGCTGCATCCATTTAATAATTTTAATAAATATAATCATTTGCAAATAGTATGTATCTGCCAAAATATAAATAGCATCTAATTACTATTTACACATATTGCAAAGAACTGCTACTTTTACATGTAAATATTCTATTTACGTGTAAATAGAATATATCACTATTTTTACTTAGTATGTTATTTCACTTAGTAAATAGCATCTACAGCTATTTGCACTTAGTGTAAATATCATCTATCGCTTAAAATTTGTTTATTTTCACTTAGTGTAAATAGCAATTATCACTAAGAAAATATGCTATTTTCACTTAGTGTAAATATAATCCAGTTGCTATTTACACTTGGTAAGCTTCTATTAGTTACAGTTGAGTTTTTATGAATCTTTGTTAATGTTAGTTAATACATATGTTAGTTAACGTCAGCTCAGGTCCATTATATAATATTAACAGATACAACGTTTGATTTTAATAATGTATTAGTAAATGTTGAAATTAGTGGCGGGGACAAGTAATAATCATTATGCCAAACAAGTACTGTATATCATACATGAATAGAGATGCTTTATATATCAGTATAATGTTAATCTGTTTTTCATGTCATTGAACATGCAGTCCACAGCAATTGAGAGACACAAAATCTATTTCAGTCCGTCCAATCAAGACATGTTTTACATCACTGTAACTAACACAACCATATTCTCTCTGCCTTTTATCCTTCCTTGCTTTTAATTGGCTGGTGGGAGTAGAAACACAGAAACGTGTTTGATGCGCTCCACATTTTCCCACCCGTTGCTTGCGTCTCCCTTCAGTGGAATCAAGTGGGCGCCACTTCCTCCCACAAACCCCTCAGTCTTGCGCCCTTCATCTCTCTGTGTCTGTCTCTCTGGTGATACTGTGATTATATCATCGCTCTGGTCAAAAGGGCACAGGAGCAATTTAACTCCAATGAAGTTGACATGATTTATTGAAACAGTATTCACATCCGTGTGGATGGAATGTGGCTGGTACCGCACTGTACCTCCTGCAGGCCAACAGGAAACAGCTGGCTGGTGTCGAAGCGTTTCATTGGTCGATGAGGATTGATGGCTTGTGAGATTGGGTTGTCCTGTGAAGTTAAGCAGATAGTGTGTTCATTTTTCTCATATATATTCTTTTGGTGACTCTTTACAATAAGAAAACTTAACATGAAACAACAATGGAAAGCTAATTTTCTCTTAGTTCATTTCTACATTTATCAAAAGTTGTAAACATTATTTAATGGTAACATGAACTAACAATGAACAGTTGCAATTGTATTAATTCATGTTAACAAAGAGTGATGAATACTGTAACCAATACTTCTAAAGTGTTCATTAGTCTTAGTTCCTGTTAATTTTTAACATTTACTAATATATTTTTGAAATAAAAAGTATATGTTGATATACTGTATGGTAACACTTTTAGTTAACAATGAACAGTACTTGTACAGCATTTATTAATCTTAGTTAGTAAATCTCTACATTTACCAATACATTTTTAAGATCGAAAATTGTGTCTGTTAACATTAAATTAATGCACTGTGGACTAACATGAACATTTTTATGGTAACACTTTAGTATGGGGAACACACATTCACTATTAACTGCGACTTTTGCCTCAATAAACTCCTAATTTACTGTTCATTAATAGTTAATAAGGTAGTTTTTGTAGTGTAAGTTTAGGTATGGGGTAGGATTAAGGGATGTAGAATAAGGTCATGCAGAATAAGGCATTAATATGTGCTTTATAAGTGCTAATAAACAGACAATATCCTAGTAATATGCATGGTTATAAATTAATTGAACCCTAAAATCAAGTGTTACCATTTTTATTAATTAACATTAACAAAGTAGTTACATCATTACATTAGTAAGTGATGTAAGAATATATAGTTCATTGTTAGTTAATGTATTGACTAATATTAACTAATGAGACCTTATTGTAAAGTGTTATATATACTGTATATATATAGTTTAATATTTATGCATAATTTGATCATCATTCATGATGCTTCATAGATTGCAGTTCTTTCCCTCATTAAAGGCATAAAGTCCACAGTCTTGGAACTTTGCCTTGTTTTTTTTTTTAATTTTTAAATAATGTTTTGCTTCAAATCAAAGTTTGTAATGCTGTGATTCATTTCAAAACTGGTTGGCTTGGTTCAGGTCTCTTTAAAGAAGACTTGTTAAAAATCCTTATGGGAAAAATTTATGCGAAATATACGTCCGGAATCTATGGTGCTCCATAATGTTTTTGCTTGGTTATTCTGACTGGTTGTTAAAGCATTGCTGCATGGTTTTTAGGGTTTTCTAGGTGGCTGATACAGCCAGAACAGCCTGAAGGACTATGAAGATATAATTGTATGCTCTGGGAAGAGTTAAACTCTTTTGACAAAACCCTCACCCAGGTTCGCACAATAACAGCATGTTGTCTTCATCGAGACAACATAATGATAATGTGATATTAGAACTCATGAGACAATTACGACTTTTTTATTTGCCCTTTTCATTCTTCTACACAACCTCTAAATGCGTGTTCTGATGAGCAATCAGCCTTGTGCTGTTTCTGATATTTCAGTCTGACCGGGCAATTTAGTCATCGCATACTTAGAATAAACGCCACCGCTTAGCTTTTCATGCTCCAAATAGCTCTTTGAAATGATTCAAACATTTTGAAGGATCTCGTGGGGTTGTTCCATGTGGTTTTGTCGAAAAGCCGTTTTGCTACAGCCATTAAGTTCGCTACTATTCTGATGATGATGGCTGTTCTCTTCCTCAGGCTGTTGGCTGGTTTGATGCTAAGATCTTCGTCAAGCTGTGAGCCGTTGTGATACCAGGGATGTGTGACGCTGGTGTCCGGTGCTGACCGTCTCTGATGTCGTGTCGGTCTGACACTAGCTCTTTGAGTGAGATGCGTGTGCGGAAGTGTGCTGCGCGCTTTGAACGGGTCCCTCGTGCTCCATGGCTGTCAATAGCTCACTGCTGGAAGCTTTGACGCCGCCATTCGTATTCATGAGTCTAATTCAATCAAAGAGCTCTCCGAATAAAAGGCGCCAGAAACACTGTGACCGCCTTTTAGGGCAAGTTAGAAAATAAATGTGGAGGCCAGAGAGACGTTTTCATTCAAAAGAACGATTGGCAAACATGCATTATACCTGCATTATTCTGCTTATACACTCTTAAAAATAAAGGTTCTTTGGCGGGGTGTATGGTTCCATGAAGAACAGTTAATATCTAAAGAACCCTTCCATTGGTTCTTTATAGCATAGAATGGTTCTTTAGACTTTAGAAAAAAAATGGTTCTTTAAAGAACCTTTCACAAAACGGTTCTTCAGGGAACCAAAAATGGTTCTTCTATGGCATCGCCGTGAAAACCCCTTTTTGGTTCTTCCTGGCACCTTTATTTTTAAGAGTGTATACAGAAGAGATCTCTCATTGTCTAATGCCATCTTTCTTTCATAATCACATCTATTATCTATTAATATGGTTAAAGTGAACTGCTGAATGTACTGACAAGCCTTTATGGTAAACTAAAACATACTTTAATGTCATTTCTAAAGAAACTATATATTTTTAATGAAATTTCGGTAGCACTTTATTTTACAGTCCTGTTCCGCATGTACATACTATTATAGCAATGACAATAACTGGGTACTTACCCTGAATCTACCCCTAAACCTATCCTTAACCCATGTAGTTACCTTATATTACCAGTACTTTCTGTAAGTACACGTACTGTAAAAAAAAGGGAACCGAAATTTCAATGCACTAACTTGTAATATTGAATTTAATATTGAATAATTGATGAATGTTAGTCATCACATCAAAATAAGACCTTTAAAGCATGAGAATATTATTAGAACAAAATAATTTTAATATTAATGCAAAATTAAATTTTTTTAATGTGTGTTTACTTTAGTATGTTAGGAAAGATAGAGAGTGTACTCTCTTTAAAAAGTATGTTTCAATGAACTGTCTTATTGCTATTATTACTTTTGATAATTATACTACTATAGTAATACATTCCTTCAAGTTAAACCGGACTTTTATTTTGGCGTGCTCTAATGAAGACCTTTGAGTTTCTGTGTGTATCTGATGATGTTTTCTCAAATGAAATGGTTAAATGCTGGTGAAGTGGCTCTCAGAGCAGCTCTGGAGATGAAGTTCATGTGTGTTCATGTCCTCATATAGTGAGATGGCAGAAACTGAAATGCCACGAGCGTCATGCATGCTTGAGAATGTGTAGTAGACCAAACTGAGACACGCACAACATGCAGACTTCATATTTGAATAGTCTTTTTGCCATTTGATATTTACATACACTCATCCATATTGTAGTTTGATTAAAGGGATAGTTCACCCAAAAATGAAAATTAGCCCATGATTTACTCACCCTCAAGTCATCCTAGGTGTATATGATATTCTTCTTTCAGATGAATACAATCAGAATTATATAAAAAAAATGTCCTGGCTCTTCCAAGCTTTATAATGGCAGTGAATGGCCGTTTCTGTTTTAAAGTCCATAAAAGTGCATCTATCCATCATAAAAGTGCTCCACATGGCTCTGGAGGTTAATAAAGGCCTTCTGATGCATTTGTGTAAGAAAAATATCCATATTTAAAACTTCACAAACTATAATCTCTAACTTCCGCTAACTGTCGTACACGCGTTCAAGAGAGGCTGGTGTTCCAGCGTATGACATATGACGCTCCGGTGAGAATATGCTAGTTCTCGCGAGAACCAAGTTTTGTTTTGCTCTATCCTCTGCTCTTCCGTGTTCGTCACCGGAACTTACACTACGCCTGCGTCCTACGTCATACGCTGGAACGGCAGTCTCTCGTGAGCGCGCGTACGACGGTTAGCGGAAGTTAGAGATTACAGTTTGTGAAGTTTTAAATATGGATATTTTTCTTACACAAACGCATCGCTTTGCTTCAGAAGACCTTTATTATACCCCCGGAGCCGTATGGAGCACTTTTATGATGGATAGATGCACTTTTATGGACTTCAAAACAGAAACATCCATTCACTGCTATTATAAAGCTCTATAAACTGCTATTATAAAGTCAGGACATTTTTTAATATAACTCCGATTGTATTCGTCTGAAAGTAGAATGTCATATACACCTAGGATGACTTGAGGGTGAGTAAATCATGGGTTAATTTTCATTTTTGGGTGAACTATCCCTTTAAGTGTACAGCCCTACTTTTGATTTAATCATCCAAGTTCTGTGACATTTCGTGTTATGCAGTAAATTCCATTTTTTGTGACTGTATTCCACGATCCATGGAACTGCTTTGCATCAGTACTGTGCTTATAATGACTTTAAATGCAGTCTATTCTGACAGCTCACTAGGTTTTGGAACAGATTCAGTCTTTAATACACAGAGGGCCAGGTCTCTTTTCAAAATCTATTGTGTGTCCAATACAGACAGTAGACAGGGTTATAAATATATGAGCGCTCAAGCTCAAGGTCTTTATTGGATGAGACCATGCAGTGTGTGTCTTGAGGGAGCATCTTTGGAATGTGGAAGTTAAAAGCTAGTCAAACGTCCCCGACACACTCACAAATAGGGCTGGACAGCAGAGCTGCGGGAGGGCGAAACCGTGGAGGGCTTTGTCACCTTCATAACGTGTGTGTGCGGCACCTCGGGAGG
Organism: Rhinogobio ventralis; assembly: GCA_039654625.1. NCBI lineage: Eukaryota > Metazoa > Chordata > Actinopteri > Cypriniformes > Gobionidae > Rhinogobio > Rhinogobio ventralis. The sequence continues at coordinate 11,146,189 of CM077193.1, forward strand.
GGAGCTGTCAGTCGGGGAACTTTGAGAGCTGGCCTGCTTCTGTCCACAAAGCACAGTGAGCCTGTGTTACTTTAACGCTCCTGTTTTCCCGGGGGAGCGTATGTGGCTTCTCTGAGAGCGGATTTCAAGAGTCCATCCTGGTGATCATGTCAGTGTCGTTTTCCTGCTGTTGTGAACTCAAGCACTAAATCTCTGTTTGCCCCCAAGGGCTGTAGAATATCAGTAGATGCATGGTACAGTGGCTCGTTCGGATCTTCTCTTTTGTATATTGTGAAACATTCTTCATAACCAGGCCCAGACAGTGAATAATTTTAGTCATTTTAGTGCTGATATTAGAGGAAAATCTGCAGAATAGATGTAAACATTGTAAAATCTGCTGTATGGAAATGAAAGTATACTACACTCTTATGTGGTATTCGTCTGATCGCATTTGATCATGTTAAGCTTGATAAATTAAAACAGTTATTTTTAGTTTAGACCTATAAATGATAAACATTATGGCTTTTAAATGTTATGTTAAACGGCTGTAATTACTCATAATTTATCATCCTTAGAATCTGAGAAATAAAAATCTACGATTGGCATCTATATCTGTGATACTGGTCTTAATGGTACTTAGTACAAAGATGCCTAAAATATACATCATTTATGTTGATTCTACATTAATGTATGGAAGTTAAATGTGTCAAAATTCACTGTCATTTAAAAGTTTCAAGCAAGAATGCATTCAATTGATTTAAAGTGACAGTAAACGCATGTATAATGTTACAAAGTATCATTATATCTATTTCAAATAAATAAAAAAAAGTTTTTATAACCAAAAAATCCTGAAATTTTGGTTTCCACAAAAATATGAAGCAGCACAACTGCTTTCAACATTGATAATAATAAGAAATGTTTCTTGAGCAGCAAATCAGAATATAAGAATGGTTTCTGAAGGATCATGTGACACTGAAGACTGGAGTAATGATGCTGAAAATTCAGCTTTGCATAAATTACATTTTACAATATACTACAATAAAAAAGGGTTATTTAAAAAAGTTTTAATATTTCACAATATTTCACAGTTTTTTTATCAAATAAATGCAGCCTTTGTCATAAGAGTCTTCTTTCAAAACATTCAAAACTTCATAACGGTAGTGTATTAATCATTTCACAATTAATAATGCACCTAACATGATTAATTTTGATTAATCACAGCACAATGTGCGGCTAATTACATTTTGTAAGACCGAACACACGGCTACGTTTGAATGGCCGTCAATGTTCAAAGATGCATTTTAGGCCAGATGGTTCAGTTATAGTATCTACCAACAGGTATCTGGGTCAAACTAAGCAGCCAAACTCTCACCATTTGTTTTGAGCAACCCAGCTTTTCTGGACGAATCAACATTGGCTCAACCAGAGGCATGAGATTACAGTGAAATCTGTTTGTACGAACAATAGAAGATGGTGTTTCAGTCTTCTTTTAAGAAAAATGTTCACTTCATCTGTAATTAATAAATGTCCTGTTCATAAGTGAGTTTCATAGTCGAATGAAGTTGTCAATCTTTATTCTCACTCTCTTTTAATCTGTTTGGTTTTCTCTGATGTTTGAGACCCCGACAAAGCAAGTTCTGCCTTTACAACTGCAGTCTCCGAGCTGCTATTGCACAGGAATGTTGTTGGAAAGAGCGAGAGACAGACAGACGTAGAAAAAAGCCCTCTTTGGAGTCAGACATTAAGGTTGCCATGGCTACTCAGAATGGAAATGTAATGCTTTAAGACCCGTGTGTGTCTGTGCGCCTCTGCATGGATGGTGTGTGTGTGTATGTGAGCTGTGGTAAGAGAGAGGCTTTGTATGAAAGGGATTAAACTCTCTTTGTGGTTGCTATGCTTGGCGTAGTGACATAGGGCCTCCTTAAAAGCTGAGCTCTGAGTCTAAACAGGGCCTTCAGTATCCACGCACACACACACACACACACATGCTCAAGGCAGCTTTTTCACATTGTTCTGTAATTGTTTTAGTCTGTGTGCATGGTCACCTCAGCAGGTGTGTGTGTGTGCGTGTGTGTGAGAGAGATTTTATATTACGTATCATTCACGGTATAGTTATTTATGCTGGAAGTTTAATAAAATAAAATGTTTAAATTAAACTGTAGGGTATTTTTATACTACGATGTATGTACTGTATACTTATGCAGTTTTTGATATACAAGTTTGGGGTCTCTTATGCTCTCACAGTCTGCATTTATTTCATAAAACATACAGGTAAAGAAGTAATATTGTGAAATATTATTACAATTTAAAATAACTGTTTTCTATGTGAATATATTGTAAAATGTAATTTATTCCTGTGATGCAAAGCTGAATTTTCAGCATCATTACTCCAGTCTTCAGTGCCACATGATCCTTCAGAAATCATTCTAATATGCTCAAGAAACAGTTATTATTATTATTTTACTATCAGTGTTGAAAGATCTTGACCAAAATTGATGCACCTCTTGATGGAAATAAATGTGATGTTATTTCCATCAAGAGGTGCATCAATTTTTGGTCAAAATCTTGTATTGACAATGCAAGAGTCCAGCACTCTGTAAAAGTCTCCTCCAGCACATCCCAGAGACTTTCAATGAATTTAAGCTCTGGACTCAGACTTCACAACTAGAGCATGATGAATCTTGATATTGTCATCCTGGAATATGGCCATGCTGTGTCTTCCTACATGGTTGTTAAAGAAATGAAAAGCTACACTCTCCATCAATTAGGGTTAGAACATATAACTTGCTAGAACCATAATAATCAATGCAATAATGATCCAATCATAGACTCTTAAGCATTTGCCTATTTAAGTCCAAACAGTGACTTTTCTTTTTTCATTTTGAATTTAAGAGATGCAAGAAAAGATTACTATCCATAACAAATTAATGATAAATGGTAATTCTGAGCAATGATCACTTCACATGAGTTAAAATCTAATATAATAAAATGGATAGTTTGGACTAAATGAATAGATTGGATGAGCCACATTCAAAGGCTTTGTAAGATTAAATAATTCAAAAGAGACTGCAGATTACAGTGATTTTACTGTGTGGGTCATTGCAGTGTTGCTTTGCTGTTGTAAACGGCTCAGCTCACCATAATAACAAATTTGAGACACATTTAGCTCTATATTCTCACATTTCTTTGTTGCATGTTTAACCCTTAAACGCATACCTCGGGTCTTTAGTGACCCGGGCGTCATTCACTACCCTCTTCCTTATTAATTCTTTTAAAGTTAGACATCAACCTACTTAGTATTCCTCAAAAACATATAACAAGAATACAAATATAAAAGAATGTGTGTTTTCCCATTCATTTTTTGTAAAAACTCGTTGTATAACAACCCGAGGTGTGCAACAGTGCAAGTAGATTTTTTTTCTGCACAACAATAATTGAATCTTTGATGACTGAATAAGTGCAATTCACCTTTATTCCACAAGTAGGCAATGTCTGATACACAATGATGAAGTGACATTTCACTCAGTTACTGCAGGCAGAAAAAAGAATAAGAAGAATCATCAGCAAAACCTGAAATTTTATTAGTGTCAAATATTAGTGTCACTGTCACTTGATGGTAGATCTGGTGAAGAAGCTGTCAGCGATCAAAATATTGATTTTGAAGATGTCGAAAAGGATCATTTTGGGAATATGTTTGAGATGGCGAATATGAGCCAGATGCTGAATGTACTGGGAAATTAGCTCTGACGAGGACGGTGATTATGGTATAAAACATCTGCTCAAACTGAACCCTTCCAAGCTCCAAAAGGTAACAAAATATGCTTTATTTTATTCCTCTGTAATTGTTACTCTAATATCAGGAGAGTTTTATATTATTGTGGCAAGTAGAGATCCATCCATATTAGATATAGATCTGGGTCGCTAAAGACCCGAATATGTAATAATGATTGGCAAAACATTAATATTTTTAAGAATTAAATAACATAAAGCAATCTGGCTCACTAATTAAAAACCTGACATATTTCTACCATTGCAAAGTACATAGTCATACCGCCCACATAGTGTGAATCGGTGTGTGTGTGTTTGTCTTCAGCTCAGCAGGTAAGCAGATGTACATATCAGATAAATTCACAAGATACAGCAGTTTAGCAAGGCAACGCTGAACCATTTATGACCTGTTTAGCACATTCAGCCGTAAAATTCATAAGCACACACTGGTAAAGTATGCACATGAAAATTTAAACATTACTGTTCAATTTGCCCTAAGGATCTTGCATTGTGTTTTAGACATTGTTTATTGGCAAGAAGCAAAGAAGTTCCTCCAGATCTCCATAAATCATTTTCCAACTAGGCCCCACTGACCCAGCGCGTCTATATGAATCGATTTAAGGGATTTTTTTTTTTTTTTATTCAGCCCACTATTTTATGATCCAGAGAGGGTGGTTGTGGGTGGAAACTTTTACATAGAAACATATTAATAATGTATTAGGCTGGATGAGTGTGTAGACAGAGAACATGCCAGCAACTCTTTTGGAACCTAATCATTCAGCTCTGACATCACACAATCTGTTTTTTTTGCTGCTCTCCTGCTGGGTTCTAAATGAATGATGTCATAATTGGGTTTCCATGGCAACTGCGGTCCAATGAGAATCAAACTTTTTTTGAATGTGACACGTAGCATACAGGTGGTCCGTAAGTCTCGACGCAAATGGAAACTACAAATATCAATTGAAGTTGACATTTTGATGTGAAACATTTATTTAGAGGTTATTGAAATTGTAAATATCAGTCAAAGCAAACAGCCGCTCTCTGCAGTGCTGTAAAATCTCACTCTGTCGGAAAAGGGACGGAAGATCAGCAGGCCATTAAACGGAGGGTGCTGGAGGGAAATGAAAGCAGGTGTAGCTGATACTAATGCATTCTGATCCCTACAGTAGAACACTGTGCCATGCTTAAACAACAGTCTTAATATTGATTGCATTTATTAGACTTTAATAGAAAAGGTAGTTTTTTGGAGTATAAATTAAGAATGGTTTCCCTTTCAATTCATGACTTGGAATTTGAATATGAATCAGCCATATCCCACAGGTTGCTGAATGAGAAGGAAGAACTTACTGAATTGCAATTAAGAGACATTCCACACATTCAGCTTTATAAGTCCAATGTGATTACATCATTCATTTTGACAGGGAGAGGGGTCAGCATGGGCACCCTGACTGGTCTACAGCTATGTATTCTGACACCTTTCTATCAGAACCAGCATTAACTTCTTGAATGAATGAATGAATGAATGAATGAATGAGGCATTTATTCTTGAGCAATTTGAGCTACAGTAGCTCTGTTTGATCGGACCACATGGGCCAGCCTTCGCTCCCCACGTGCCTTGGCCGTCCATGATCTTGTCGCCGGTTCACCACTGTTCCTTCCTTGGATCACTTTTGATAGATACTGACCACTGCAGACTGGAGCTCTGGGAACACCCCACAAGAGCTGCACATTTGGAGATGCTCTGACCCAGTCGTCTAGCCATCACAATTTGGCCCTTGTCAAACTCGCTCAAATCCTTACGCTTGCCCATTTTTCCTGCTTCTAACACATCAACTTTGAGGACAAAATGTTATGGTGCAATAATGACTACCACTAACAGGTGCCATAATGAAGAGATAATCAGTGTTATTCACTTCACCTGTCATAATGTTTTGCCTGATCGGTGTATATTTATATAAGAGTGTGTGTGTGTGTGTGTGTGTGTACATTAGTGGCCTAAAGTGATGTCCGACCTAGGAACAATTCACACGTTGTTCAAACCTTTTATTAAATATGTATTGCATATTTTGTATGCATGTTGTGAAGTGCCTGGAGTGTAACTAATGTATGTGTTCTACGTTTCAACTGTATCATTTGTCATGACGCAGTGAAAGGCACTGAATTGTGTAGACGTAATTTTTGGCCAGGTGGACATTCTAAGCTTAAAATCATTATTCCCAGTCTATAATTCAATAAATCACTATGTGGCAAGTATTAGCTATATTATTATAAGTTATCTTGTGGGTTTTAGTGAAAATGGCCAGATGGAAGGAGCTGTCCTCTGCAGCAAAGAAGGATATTGTTGAAATGGCTTAATCTGGTTGATAGGTTTTGGATATAGCACATGTTCAGGATGTGAATGGTCACAGTGTCCACAGAATTATTTCAAAGCACCGTGAGAGTACTGCCATGCAGAATGTAAAGTGCTGTGGCTGGTTAAAGAAAGACTAGTGAGCATTTTGACAGGAGGATGAAAATCACATGAATGTGGGACCACCTCAAAACAGCTTCTAAAGACCTGGATGAGACGTCCAACCTCCAATTTCATCTTGAACTGTAAGCCAACGGCTACAAGAGGCTGGACTGAAATGTTGTGTACCAGTAAAGAAACTATTTAATAGTTTTATCTACTAGGGCTGGGTATTGACACACATTTCACAAATCGAACGAGTTTATGGTCACTGAATATGGTTTTTCTGAGGTAAATGTGACATTGTTTACAAGTGGTTTTATTGGTGTCTTTCTGCAGTTGAAACCCGGTACTAGAAAAGTATCGCGATACCCTGCTATTAGAAACGGAAATTTTATTAGTACCGGTACTTAAAGAATGACAACACTCTAATAAGAGCTGTATTTCTTAATTTGCGTCGATGTGTGACAGCAGGAGCCAGGATGTGTGTGCGGAGCTCGGCTTCCACCGTTCACTAAACATTGGAAGCAAAAGAGTTAAATACGCTCAGTGCATGACAAAGAAAACAACAGAAATGCATGCATGAGAAAATAAAGCGTGCGCGCGCAGCCGGAATCTGACCTGAAGCGCGCGCACACACGCCTTTCACTCAGACAGCATGCGATCGCGACGTCAGTTTCGCGGATTATTGGGTTTGAATGGTCAAAAATATGTAAAAAAAAATGCACGTCCTGGCAGGTATTCAGATAAACACAGTCGGGCATGTCTTTAGTGAACGTATACAGAGTTCGGATGTGTTATAATGTATTGGGTCCGTGCAGGTCTTAAAGGGCCGGACCTAATATTCTGTGTGATTAATGTCAAACAAACAACAAAATAAAATAGAAATCACCCCATGCTTGACTGATTAACTTTAATATATTTATTAAGAATCAGTGTATAGTTAATTTATAGAGTGAAGACTATGCAGTTTTTTGATTATTTCTTTCTTTCTTGAATGCTACTGTTAAATAGACCTACTGTAGCTGAAAATAAAGCACTGTTTTTGTCATACTGTTAGTAATTTACATTTTTGCTTATTTTTAAAAACAAAGATAAAATTAAAATTAAATATCTATATTGTAATTATAAAATTACACTTAAAAAAATATTAAATTACTTGTATCATGAAATAAGATTTTGGTCATCCCAACCTGTTCAGAATGAAAGAAGTGAATGTTGACATGATTGATAATTTGATTGTTGCAAACATCTCTGTCATGTAGTTATTATTATATTATTTTTTTAATATAAAGAGGAGGGAATGGTCAAAAAGCAGGGCAGGGACATGCTTTAAAACAATGAATAGTAAGTTCTGCAATATTATTCAATTACTTTTACTGTTTTTTGCCGTGGTATCGATTCAGTATCGGTATCGAGGTATTTTAGTCTGGTATCGTATCAAAGTCATAAAATTTGGTATCGTGACAACACTAACATAGTTCTTAATCTTTAGTGCATATTTTGCCAAAATAAGTGATAAATGACACATCTGAGAAGTTTTCTGTTTGACCCTAACATGTAACCCAGCAGCATTTCATGTGTGTTTTGGATCGTAAATGTTGGCAATTCTCCAGAGGTGATGCACGTAAACAGTTTTACCTTAGCATCGCAGTAATATCTGCGAAGCACAAACCTCGATGTTTAGTCTCATTGCACTCTGCTCGAAAATATAAATTTTAGTGGCACTGGGAAAATTGCTTCAGCGTAATTGAATTTGATGGGGGTTTATTCCTCGGCCATCTCGCTCTCACTCTAAATTTTAAGCGATCCTGTCAGGTACTGTACGTCTGCTAAATGGGTCCCTGGTGGGTTGCTGTGCCGGTTTAATTCATTGCAGTCGACTGGCAGACTCGAGCGGTCGTTCCTGCTGCTCTCACGCTCCGGTAAACCGACTGAGCTTCAGCATGTTGTATGAACTGATCATGACCTCTGGCAAACGGGGCTCTTAAACCAGTACAGAAGAGCCAATAGTTATGATCTGAATGAAATACTAGCTTATTACTTAAGGAATAATGCACAGTATACGCTACAAATACAAATGTATCCAACAATAAACGTTTCAGACTCTGGTATGAGTCTGCATTGTTTCAAATACCCTTGATGCCGTTCTTGGAAGTGGCTTCACTATATTTATTTTTGTGCATTCTTTTGGCTGTCTGATCATTTAATCAGTATTTTAGCATGTAATATAATGTTATTGGTCATTTGGATTTTGCATACTGTGCACAGTACATTTACTACAAAATAGCATTAACAATGTATATTTGTATGCTATTGAAAGCATTATTAAATAAATGTTTATATTAATTAATTAGATTACATATTTTAATTTAAAAAATCAGCTATAAATTCTTTTGGTTCATTCATCACATACTGTGTACATGTATACTTTAAATTTACATACTGTATGCTGCAAAAATAGTATGATTGAATGCTGTTTTTTTTTTAAACACTGTGTGCGACACAAATCAAAAATTGTGAATGCTGACTGACAGGTCATTATCAGCTCTGGTGGTAAGCGTGTGTGTGCATGTGTGTCTCTTGTAGAGAAATTCATAGTTTTCGGCTCAACCCCTGGGAATTTGCATTCTCCATGTCTGTTGCTGCCTCTCCTTTAATTGGACTTGGTTTGACAAGCGCATATGGTAATTTATGGCACTGTGACTTTGTGATTCAAGTCGGTTAATAAGGCTTCTTTCTGTGCATGTTTTGAGCCATATGTATATGTGTGTATGTGTGTTAGCAGTGTTTGTGGGAGTTTAAAGTTTTATTGGCTCTCCTTTGTTATTGCCCAGCTCCGGCCTTTTGTCCAGCTCAAATCTTTTTCTTTTCTTTTCATAAATCCAATCCAAACAATATTCTGGTTCTTCTTCACATTTTGAGCTGCTCTGTCAGTTTACAATCAGATTTTTGGAAATGCATCTCAGTCTGAACTGTACAAATTTAAATATTGTTTCCCCCCCACCATTTGCAGCATGGCGTCTCTCAAAGTATGCAGTATGTATTGAAGTACACTTCAGTGTATTGAACTATGTTTTTAGGGATGCACCGAAATAAAAATTCTGGGCCGAAACCAAAAATTCAGGATGCACTTGGCCGAAAACCAAAAGCAAAAATAATCAATTCATTAAAGTCCCTGTAAAGTCAAAATTAAACATGTGTTCTGAGTTTGTCACACCACAGACAAATGTGTTATTAACCACCCAGCCAAATGTTAATCATAAAAAAATACGCCAAGTAAATATCAAATCTTGAAAAAATAAGCAGCATTCTCTGCTCTCAAACGCTGGGGGCGTGTCCGCTGTCGGCGCTGAAACCACGCCCACTCGTGGAAAAAAGCACACAAGACAACACTCACGTACAGCTCACAACGGCACCAGATGTCGGCGGGACGGGAGGATGAAGGCCCAGGAGATAATCGGTTCGACCCCATTCTGCCAACAGTGAATCCCAGTTGAAAGTTTGTAAAACTATCCGATGTAAAGTCACTGCAGAGGCAGGTGTTGGTGGTGATCCTCAGCTCTCCATCAAGGTAGCTGTCATCGACAGTTAAGGCTGATTTATACTTCTGCGTCTGACCTGCGCCGTAGCCTCTACGCCGTGGGCTATGCGTCGATTTTCATTTATACTTCTGCGTTGTTCCATGTCCGCGTTGACGTGCAGTGACACATGCAGAGGGAGCATGTGTATCCCTGAAGGAGGGGTTCTGGCAGACCAATCACAGCACTTGCGGTCCGCGTAGAATTGACGTGTTGTTAAATTTTTGGAGAGGTGCACGTCAGGGTAAGTCGTAGGCTACGCGTGCAACACACAGCCTATGACGTAGCTACGGCGTACACTCGACGCAGAAGTATAAATTGGGCTTTATGATAGTGTTGGGGAAGGGGCCATATGCTCAGTGGCTCCAGTGCGTCATCGAGCCACCGTTTTAGCACCGCCCAAAAAATCAGCAACACAGCAATGGTGAAAGACTGTTTAACGGTCTAATGCTGCATTCCAGGCAGGTTTTTGAGTCCGTAAGTTACAACTTCAAACCTGATCAATTTTGAGCATCCAGATGGTATAATCAAACATGTCTTGTGGAGAGCTCTCTGAGTATGTATTTATTTGTCATTTTTAACAGTTGGAAACTGAGCCTGCGTGTCAGGAAATGGCTTATCCTGTTGCGCCCTCTATAGGCCAGCGACTAGTCGACGCCAAGCTTAAAGCGTCACTGCAGAGCATTAAAGTCGACTAGTCGGTGCAACCCCTAGTAGCTAGATGTAAACAAAGCATAGCGTACAGGGCTTATACTCATTTACAATCATTTCTATCACCAAAGGTGTTTACTTCTTGCTTATTTGAGGGAAACAGAGGAGAAAAAACGGCGCATAAGGCAAGAGAAGCTGTTATACCTTTTATTTTACGTTATTTGTAGGCTATATTTGGAAATGTATTTGGTATTAATTTATTCTTGCACTCAATGGACTGAAAAACTAGCTAACGCTAGAAAAGCTGCTGATAATGCATAACATTTGCGGATAAATAACGTTAGAAAAATTAACGACTTTCATAAACACTGCATCCATAAGGGCTGCCATTGTTGTTTCGCGGGCTATGTGACGTCAGAGCGCGTAACTGGGAGTACATCGATCTAGTACGAGTTCAAGGGTGAGAAGTCACGGGTTTGACTGCCGTTCCAGTGCACTTTCACGGGTAGAAGGTTGGAAAAACCCGGGTTTCGGGTTGCCTGGAACGCGGCATAACTTCACAATTCAGTACTACAGTTCACAGTCTTTGTAACGTGTTTCAGCAATACATTTCTAACATTTATAATGTGTTTAGAAACAAATCTCAGAATTGCCTTTACAGGGACTTTAATCAAACTTATTTTAATAATCAACACTCTAACAGTTGTACAAATTTCAATTGGCAGTTTTATATGAACTTTTTAATAACAGAATTATTTCTACTCCAGTTTGTTGGTGAAATATAAACATTTAAATGACAATAAACTAATAACTTGACTTTTTTTTTTCAAACATGCATTAAATAATTAGGACATCACTAACAAATCAAGTAAAAATATAATGAATATGTAATGCAGCATATACAGTATTTAGGAAAATGCTCTTTTCTATAGAGTCATACCTTCTGGTGTTCACCCATGTTTATTTTGTGCTGTAACTAGTAGTAAAGAGGAGATGAGATGATGAACGTTTTTTGGTTAAAAAAAAACAAACTGTACCATTCTCCACCCACGGTTTGGCGCGCACTTGCACCGTGGTTAATCTCAAATCTGACAAGGCATCTTTAATAACACGTAAAAGCCTTGTTTAAACTTTGGCCTGTCTCCGCACCATGAGCCTCCGCTGACTGCCTGCACACCTCCCCAAACGGACAAAGCTTTCCATGGTGCATGTGAATACTAAATTGAGTTCACTTTGAAGTCTTCTTGCGCTTGAATGGAGAAATTCACACAAAAATTGTCAACATGCCCGTCTTGGTGAGGATCCTAGCAAACATAGGAGGTCATGTCTTAACGTAAACACTCAAGAAAGACAACGCACATGCAGTATCACTATATTGGATCCATGCATTATATCTTAAAGTGACAGTAGCCTAATAATCCTGTTGCTGTTACACAAACAACAGAAGACAAAGAAACCACTCACTGCTCTTGACTGAATAACTTTTGTAACTTTAATAAGAATGTATCTTTATTTAATTTATACAGTCAATATTATATACAGTGCTATTTTACATGATCTCTACCTCAAAAGTACTGTTAGACCTACCTGAAAAACCTAAAAACACAGTTTATTTTATTTGTATCGTTGCCCTATTGAATTTATTTGTGCTATTGCTTGTAGTTTGATTATTTTTTCAAATTTTCTTTATTTTTATTTAACAGTGCTTCTTTTTTCATACATAGCACATACCGAACAGTACCAAAACTGTGACCCTAAAACCGTGATACAAACTGAACCATGAGTCATTTGACCATTACACACTAATCGTTTCATGTGCGCTTGATCCGTGCTGTCGCTTGAACTGAGGTGTCAACAGTGATATGTCACGCTGTAGTAAAGAGCAACAAAATGACATGTTTGACAGAATTTTAAAGTTGGACTTCATATTAAAAGTAACAAAGAACGAAGCTTTTAGCGATCATTGCTTGGCAGGCACACAACAAATGTTTAGTGATAATAATAATATAAAATAAAAAATAAATGGCCAGATTACGTATCATGAGAGGTGAGCACATATATCATTATTCGAGAGTTTTCCATTCAGAAACAATCAAGTTCAACTTAGAATTGTGTGTGGTGTGTGTGAACAAGACCTTTGAGAAGCGTGTAAGTGTGTTTGTCTAAATGCTGAGCTTTAGTGAAGACGGCAGACATTTTTATCAGATGAAGGCAGCCACACCTGCGTTTGATAGAGAGTCTTATTTAAATGTAAAACACTTCTTTCTCATGCATTACCATTCCATTCACTCTCTGCTCTTCTAAACAAAGAGGAACATCTCTTTATTTTCAAATCAAATCTCCCTGAGCTTTCTCTTCCCGCACAGAGCACCATGTTTGTTTAATGAGAATGTGTGTTTGAATTGCAAACCCTCTCTCTTTGCAGTTACAAATTCAGGCATTTCATACTACATGACATTTAATTGGAGTTTAGATGTGCGGTGATGAACAGGTAAAGGAAAATGTGTAACTGCAATTGCTGAAGATCAAGACCAATACTCATGAAACCTGAATGTGCCTTGTCATATTTCACACATTTTATTTTTTTGCATTCATGTAGCCTAGTTTAGAAGCATTCGTGGTTTTTACACAACAGCCAAGAACACTTCCTTCCAGAATTCTCAATACTGTAATGGAAAAAAGGATCTATTTATTTCAACACCATGACATTTTTTTTTTTTTTGTGAACTGCTTATAATTTCTGCTGATGTAAATGTAAAATAAATAAATAAATTCCAGTATCGCAAATGTAATGGCACTCGCCATTGAAAATAATGGGAATTAAAAAAAATTATAATTTAAAAAGTTCAAACCTCTGTGCACATTATTTTAATGAAATTTTGAGGGGAAATGTGCTTCAAGTCATGAAATACTTAAATAATGGTATTAATAATGGTTTAACTGAAGGAAAGTTATTAGAAATTAAATATAATTCGAATTTGGGGAATATTTAAGTAAAAAAAAGAAAAAGAAAATTGTTTTTTAGCCCATAAAACAAACCATAAAAGTGAAGTACTACAGTAATTACTAAAATTAATAAAACTAAAACTAAAAACTTAAATGATATAGATGTATAAAAAAATAATAAAAAGGACAAACACCCTATCAAATTGACTAACATTTCAACTAAAATGAAAATGAAAACAGAAAATATAAAAATAAAATCTAATTCAAAATATTTACAAAATCTATAATGTTATATTAATGATACTAAAATAACAAATACATAAATAGCGTATTGAGCAGATTGTTTGCATGTGTGCCTGCAGGGAAAAAAAACCTTTCTTAGAAACAACAACTATATACAAAGAAAAAAAAAAAACACATTAATAGTTTTATTTAATCAATTCAGAACATTTTATTAATTTGGTGAACTGAGACTGTGTACCAGCCCTGCAACTACAAAAAAAGTATGTCGCCAAGCCCTATAATATTTTAGTATTTCTAATCTGTACAAAGTGAAGTGAAGGGCGTTTAGTGTTATTGTTGAGGGTTTAGCTCGTTCTATATTTGTCCATCTGTGTGTGTCTCTCACAGACAGCACCAATAAATGCGCATGTTTATCATCCAGATCCTCAGGACTGGACCAGCGCCACACCGAGAATGAATTAAAGGACCCCTAAAGCCCACAAGGTTCATTTTGCCAAGCGCCCAGAGAGACAACACACACACACACAGCCTCACAACACAGCATCGTTTCAACACTGTGTGTCTCAAAATAAAGAGAGGCTGGTGAATTTCTGTCCTGTCCAATGCAGAACACAAATAAGCGCTCTCGAAATGTTTGGACTTGTCGAAATGATATCTGGAAGCAAATGTGTGACACAAAATGCTGTAATGTTGTTGCAAATTGTTGGTGTGGTGTTTCTGAGCATTACTATCATTTTAAAATAAATGGTCTTGTAATATGTTTTCATTTTATGCAACTATTTATTTGTGTGTGTGTAGGTGTGTGTTTGCACAACAGAATCTTGCTTTATTATTTTTGGAGCATATCGCAGCAGGAGTCTAGTCTACCGCGGGCAGAGATGCATTACACACTAAAGTGCACATATATGCATATGCAGACACACAAGATCTCACAGACGTGTATGTGTGTGTCTTTGGCTGAGGTTTGGAGGTGTTTGGCAGTCAGACGGTTGGAAGGCAGTAGATGGTGATCAGTCACTCAGCAGGGAAATATGATGAATGAAAGTAGATAAAGATAACAAACACCGTGTTTTAGGGTTGTAGGATAAAGATTTAAACTTTATATTGTAGGGTTATTGTCTTGGGATAGGGTTTATCATGTAGGTTTTATGCTTATTTTAGGTTCCGTGTTGTGAATGGTTATAGGTTTTGGAGTTAAGCATTATTGTGTAAGCAAATTCTTTCTAAAAAGAAGTTCACTTAAAGGGATAGTTCATCCAAAAATGAAAATTATCCCATGATTTACTCACTCTCAAGCCATCCTAGGTGTATATGACTTTCTTCTTTCAGACGAATACAATCTGAGTTATATTAAAAAATGTCCTGGCTAATCCAATGGCTGTAAATGGCAGCCCAAAATTTGAAGCCCGAAAAAGTAAAATATCTAGCTTCGCCAGACTGCCTTCCGTATTTAACTTCCTCTCGCAGTTCAAAACGCTTATGCTACGTCCTACATCGTGTCAGTTACACTTTTTTCACAAGTTGAATATGGAAGGAGGTCTGGCGGGAGCTAGATATTTTACTTATAAAGTTTTAAATATGGATATTTTGGTAACACTTTACAATAAGGTTGTACTAGTTAACATTAGTTAATGCATTAGTTAACATGAATTAACCATGAACAGCAGTTAATCTTTGTTAACGTTAACTCACACATATATTAATGCATCTATTCATGTTAACAGTGCAATTAGTTAATGCATTAGTTAACATGAACTAACCATAAACAATGCCTGTAGCTTTACTGTTTTTGTAAGGTTATCTTACTGTACATATTTACATTAGTTTACATAGCAAATGACACACACTAAGGATGAACATTTCTAACTCACCATCTCACTCTAAAGGTAAAAATGCTGTTGTGTACTTTATCAACATTATTTAATAAGCTATTGATTTTGGGCTGTTGGTAAACATAATTCTAAAGTGGAAACCATCTGAACATCAACGGATAGGTTGTTCATGTTTATATGCAATTTACTATCATTACTTATATTTTGTGTACCTTATTGTAAAGTGTACACTATTTCAACATTACCTGATGTGTTACTTACATTTGTAGACTTTTATTAACATGACTTACCATTAACAAAGCATTTATTAATGAATTGTGTGAACCTTATTGTAAAGTGTACACTATTTCAACATTAACTGATGTGTTCCTAACATTTTATAGACTCTTTATTAACATGACTTTCCATTAACAAAGCATTTTTTATTATTTACTGCTTTGTAATGAACCTACAAATGTTAACACATCAGTTAATGTTGAAATAGTGTACACTTGATAATAAGGTTCTCAAAAACCATTAATACATGCTTTGTTTAATCATGTTGATAAGGTACACAACAGCATTTTTACCTTTGGAGTCAGCTGCTACATAAACTAATGTAAATATGTACAGATAGATATAGATAACCTTACAATAACAGTAAAGCTAACAGGCATTGTTCACGGTTAATTCATGTTAACTAATGCAACCTTATTGTAAAGTGTTACCGATATTTTTCTTACAAAAACCCATCGATTCGCTTCAGAAGGATTCAGTGGATTACTTTTATATTGGATGGATGCACTTTTTTGGGCTTCAAATTTTGGCCTCCCATTCACTGCCATTATACATTTTGGATTAGCCAGGACATTCTTTAATATAACTTAAAGGGCTTGAGGGTGAGTAAATCATGGGGTAATTTTCATTTTTGGGGGAACTATCCCTTTAATTTTACTTGTAGTGTACTTCATATCATAAAAAAAAGTATACTTTTTACAACTGTACTGTGCAGATAATATACCTATATTAATAAAAGACCACTTAAGTGCACTTAAAGAGTACACTTTCATGATTATGCTTCTTAACACACATTTAAAGGGAGCACTTTGAAATAATGTCAAATTAAAAAGTTCTGTTTTAATGACATTACAGTTATTGATTTTTACAACCATTATGTTTTCATAATCTTTTGTTGTGCTTTAAAGAAGTGTTGACTAACATACTAAAGCACGTCAATATATTTTAACAATTATTTTAACTGTAGTGTGTTGTTCAACATACAATTATGTACATTTGAAATGTGCTAAATTGCAACTTTATTACAAATGTGTAAATACAAATATATTTAAATGCATGACATGTGAGTTTTAATAGAAATGCATTAAAGTATATTTTAGTTTACCATAAATGCTTCAGTACATTTGGGGTTACACTTTATTTTACACTTTACATATTTACTATAGAGATAGGGTTAGGTTTTGGTTTAGGGTTAGTTACTTGTAATTATGCATAATTTACTGTTATTAGGCTACTGTCGCCTTTGGCTTGGCTTGCTCAGTTGGGGACACTAAATTTTCAACTAAATATCCAAATAAATGTAATTACTAAACTCAATTAACTATGTCAACTACATTACTTGAATATATATGATAATTGAAATGAGCTAGATGACATCACCGTTTTCTCCAGAGCGGCTGTACAGCCGAATCAAATTCGGTTGCATTATTTTCCTGTTTAACACTGTGAAGCTTCTTTGAAACAATCTGCATTGTAAAAAGCGCTATATAAATAAAGTTGACTTGACTTGACTACTATAGTAAGTAACGTAGTAGTTAAGTAGTTAATAGTATATTAACGTGTAACTGCATCATCTTAAAATAAAGTGTTACCACATTTGGCAGCACATTTTAATATTTCAAAGACAAGTAATTAAATGGCATATAAAGATGCACTTAAAGGGATAGTTCACCCAAAAATGAAAATTCTGTCTTTAATTACTCACCCTCATGTCTTTCCAAACCCGTAAGACCTTTGTTCATCTTTTATTCATCTTCATCAAAATTAAGGTTGAACCACTGGAGTCACATGGACTATTTTAACACGTTTTTAATACCTTTCTGGGCCTTAAAAGTGTTAATTCAATTGCTGAGGGGCCTGAGAGCTCTTGGATTTCATCAAAAATATCTTAATTTGTGTTACGAAGATGAACGAAGGTCGAATTATGGAACAAATTAATGACAGAATTTTCATTTTTAGGTGAACTAACCCTAGTAGTAAGTCTTACTACTTAAGTGGGTCAAAAAAGCTAATTGCATTTAAACTATAATATATTTTTATATAATTGCAATTAACATGCAAGTAAGTGTCGAAAAATGTTACATTCATTTCACACATAAGTATATTCTTATAAAAAAGTACTATTATTTAAAAGTATGCTAAAGAATACTTCTTTTTCTCAAGGGTAACATTTATTGTTAGGCATTACTATAGATTTAGGAGTACTAGTTGATCAATATGCAAGTTCAGAGAAAAATAACATTTGCAATCAAATTTAAATTAGCAAAAAAAAAAAATCATTATTTTGTTTATTTACGTCTTAGCCTTAAGCACTGTTGTTCAACAGTAGGGTGTTATTTAGATCACAAACCCTCACAAAGATCAATATCCTCACTTTTTCTTTTCTCTCTGTCTCATGATTGCATTGGAAACTGAAATTATAGTGGTTTTGTAGCAAAAGGCCACACACACATGCACACACTCATATATTTGTTTGTAATATGTCTGTTCCGTCTGTCCTCTGTCCCAAATTGAAAAATTACAAGCAATGGATTTCCACTCCGACATGAATAAACTGCTCTTAACGTCAACAATCCAGGCAGCTGACATATCACTCATATTTTTCCTAAACATTATCAAGTGTACTGTTATAGCCAGCAGCTATGCGTGAGCCGGACGGGCCGTCTGGCAGATGGAAACGCTAACTGGCCCTTATTTAAATGTCAGCCTGCTGACGGACCTGTGATAGCAGCACTAGCAGCTATTTGCTTTTTGAATGTCGATTATTGAACGGATTGTTTTTGTGTGCCTGCGGAGAAAAATTAATCCAATGCAATTTCATGGCAACAACGACTATATGCAAAAAAAAAACACATTAATAGTTTCATTCAATCAATTCAGAAAATTAAATAGAATTTGGTAAACTGAGAACATGTACCAGCCCTGCAATTGTACTTTATAAAAAGTACGTTAGAGGAATTATTAAGGGATTATTTTTTTGGTGTATAGGCTATTTATTACAGCAGAGGTTGTTGTGTTTATCATTTTTTTAATGTGGGGAATATTTCACATATGTCATCAAATAATAATAAATAAATAAATAAATCTTTATTTTAAATCAACCTGCTTGTACATTTTCCAGTGCGCTAAAAATTAGGTTTTCTTTTTATATTTAAAATTTTCATCTTAATATAAGTTTGAGTTATGTGCTTACGTTTATAGTTTTTTTTTTATTCTTTTTTTTTTTCTTTCAGTTTTAGTAATTTTATTAGCACAACTTAAACTTATTTAGTTTAGTTGCTGATGCAACATTTCTAATTTTCGTTTATGTTTAACCCTTAAACGCATACCTCGGGTCTTTAGTGACCCGGGACGTCATTCACTACCTCCTCCTCATTCATTTTTTTAAAGTTAGACATCAACCTTCTTAGTATTCCTCAATCAATTCATTATAAACAATATAACAAGAAAACAATATATATATATATATATCAAAAATGCCTCTTCTCCCATTCATTTTTTTTTTGTAAACAAATTGTATAGAGTCGATATCGACCCGAGGTGTGTAACAGTGCAAGTATATTTTTTCTGCACAACAATAATTGAATCTTTGATGACTGAATAAGTGTAATTCACATTTATTCCACAAAGTGGCAATGATGCACAATGATGAAGTGACGTTTCACTCATAATTTTCGCAGGCAGAAAACAAAAGAATAGGAAGTATCATCAGCAAAACTTGAAATGGCTCAGCGATTTACTGCAGAGCAAGTACTAAACACAATCAAATATTAGTGTCAATGTCACTTGATGGTGGATCTGGTGAAGAAGCTGTCAGCGATCAAAATATTTATTTTGAAGATGTTGAAAATCATAGTTTTGAGAATATGTTTGAGATGGCGAATATGAGCCAGATGCTGAATGTACTGGGAAATGAGCTCTGACGAGGACGGTGATTATGGTATAAAACATCTACTCAAACTGAACCCTTCCAAGCTCCAATAGGCTCCAATGCTTTATTTTATTCTTCTGCAACTGTTACTCTAATATCAGGAGAGTTTTATATTATCGCGACAGGTAGAGATCCATCCGTGTTAGATATAGATCCGGGTCGCTAAAGACCCAAACATGGGGCACTTTTGACCGAAAAGTTTTACGTGAAATTTTTTTTAAAATCGTAGCTTCATCAGAATGGTACGAAACTTGGTGACTTTTATGGTACTTGGTATATGAACACACAAAAAAATTGGGGGCAGGATTTGAAAAGGCTAAGTGGTCGTAAAAAAAATAGTCACACTCAAAATTGGCAAAAATACGAAAATACTGAGATTTTTTGTGCGTACAATCTACAAATCAGCCATGATGCATACAAAAAGGCGTGAATCTCTAAAACATTAGTGCAAAACAGACAAACACACTCACACACACACACACTTATACACACATAAACACACACAAATGAACGTGTCACAAAAGCAAATTTTATGAAATGTGTGAAATAAAATCAATTATTCATCCACAATGTAAGAAAAAAAGCACACAGCAATGAAAGCATGAGACTGTAAGCCATCAAGATTGCAAAATAGACACACACACACACACAAACAAACACACATAGAGAAATATGAGACTGGTGAGACTGTAACAGAGAAAATTGAGAATATGTGAAATAAAATTGTAACATTATAACATATCCAAAATGCAAAAGTCACACACTGTGTCTCTCTCTTGAACACTCACACACTTTTTAAAAGGTGCTTGCCAAGGGATGTAAAAACAAGCATCATTTGCACAAAGTGCAATCATCCAATTTGCAAGAGACACTGAGTTGTGATGTGTGACGTGCAAAAAAAACCCCTCATATTACAGTTAGTATGTAAAAATTATGCACATAATATGTAAATATAGTTAGGATAATATTTAAAACACTTATTTAATTTGTTTGTTTTTCTATTTTCCATTTACTGTTTTATAATTATACTTTTGCTGTTATTTTTGTTTTTTGTTTGAAGATGAGTTACTGTTCACTGAATTGTACAAAAAATAGATTTAATGAAAACGTTTATTATAAAAGGTTAATAAAAAAGGTTATGACTGAATGAATTGCATTTTTATTAAATTAGAATTAAAACAATGGGTAACAAAATGCTTTCCATTTGTTCTCTTTCTAACACAATGTTCAGGTTTGACTGTATTATAAAGTAAAACTGGCACTTCAAATTACCATTTAAACCAAACAAACAAACAAATAACTTGACAAAAGAAGTCTTTGAGAATCTCTAAATATATATAAATCCACAAGCTGAAAAAAATAAGAAAATATGTGCAAAAACAACAAGCCTTTCTATAGAGAGCTGTATATCAATCTACACTATGATACATCTTACACTATGATATTGCATGATATTCATGCTCACTGCTCTCACCAGATGGCACCAATCTGACTTCAAAAATTGGATTTTAAAGGCCTAGTCTCTATTTTAACCCTATATTTCAGGGGTCCGGTCACTTTTGACTGCGAAGGTCCTGAGTGTGACTCCCAAATGAAGAACCCCAGAGGGGTAATAATGATTGGCGAAACATTCATGCATTTAAGGGTTACGTTTTTCAAAGCATCTGCTAAATGAATAAATGTAAATCTAATATTAATATTTTATTTTAGCTTTGCTTAATTTAGCGAGTAAAGTTAGTATAGTTTTGGTTTTATTTCAACAACAACACTGCATCATTTAATTAACAACACATACAGAATTTGATTTAAACCATATTGTTGCCACCCAATTTAATTTAATCGCCAAAGACAATTTTACCCTCATTTGGCAGTGTTCATTTTGGACCCTATGTCCAGGTGTTCTTAAAGGTAAATTGGATATCTATTCATAGTTTTGTCTCAGTGATTCAGTCGATAGGCGAAAACATTAGTGGACAAAGCTGAAGCAGAACATTACTATTCCCTTTCCAAATCTATAGTGATTTATTGATTGGTGTCTTTTGGAAACCAGTCTGCCACACAGACTGTGTGTTTTCAGGAGTGGAAAGCAGTTAGTTGGAGGTAAAGAATTGACGGTGGTTTGATAATTAGGATGTTTGCCGACACATGACTAGATGTAGGACCGTTTGTGGCTTTAATCAATACTGCAGCGTCCTTGCATTGATTTATGTCATTCTAATTTCCTCACGGTGCACGTTTTTGTCTTGGAGATGTTTGCATTGGGGCTTCACATGGCCGTGTGTTCTCCAGAGCATCGGTTTGGAAAATATCCCATCAGCGGCAGAGAAATGCAGTTGTCCATGTGCAATCAGAGGTCTGGAATCCGGGATTTGCTGTGTAATCCTCATTGTGTTGCATAATTTACTCTAATCTAAAACAAATCCTCTCGATCCCGTGCTGAAACCTGATTAAATTCTGAGCTCGACCTCACCTGACCCGTAACGGCCACATAAACAGGTAGCGTTTGTTTGTGTCGGACAGAGCGGACGCAGATTTGCTTTGATCCCCTTAAACTCTGATGAATAATTTATCAAATGTTGAATTTCAAAATAATGAGTTGAGATGTGTATTTTCTTATTTTTTTTGGGGGGGGGGACAACGAATATATTAAGACAAAAACATAGTAGCTTTATTTAATCATTTCAGAAAATTAAATTGAATTGGGTGAACTGACAACATGTCCGATATATTTTAATTTACATTTGTTTTAGTGATCTTGTTGTGTTTTATTCATTTTTATTAGTTTAGTTACTATTTATCTTTATTTTTCATTTCAGTTTCAGTCTAGTATTTTTAATACTAAAACTATTAACTATAAAAACTATTTCAGTTAGTTGCCAAAGCAACATTTCCATTTTTTCCTGATGTTTATATTTTATTTAAGTTCAGCTTTATTTCAATAAATTTTCATATAAGTGCTATTCTTTCTGTTCATCAAAGAATCCTGAAAAAATGTATTACAGTTTCCACAAAAATATGAATCAGCACTATTTTCAACATTGATAATAATAAGAAATGCTTCTTGAGCAGCAAATCATCATATTAGAATGATTTCTGAAGGATCATGTGACACTGAAGACTGGAGTAATTACGCTGAAAATTCAGCTTTGCATCACAGGAATAAATTATATTTTAAAATATATTACAATAGACAAGTTATTTTACATTTTAATAATATTTCATGCATTTTTGATCAAACAAATGAAGCCATGGTGAGCTTAAGAGACTTCTTTATTAACATATTTTATGTGATATGTTACATAAATATTTACGTTTTCTTTTAACTTTTATTTTTTGCATTTTACTTGTATGATTATAATACACTTATAATTAGTATTACAAATTTTAATTCTAACAATGAAGAAAGTATCCCTGTTAAGTTATAATCAGCTTTAAACGGTATGTTGGGATTCCTCATTTAGATAGCTAAGTAAAGGTGTATTTGCATAATGAAATGGCAGTAAATATGTTCAGTCTGATTTTGCACATGGGTGCTTTTGTCCTCTAAATATTAGTCACAGTTTCACATACACACTGATCCACAGACGCTGATACGCTTTGCACAGAAATACACACTCAAGGTCTTGTCACACACACACACCCTACCACTCAAAAACCATTTGTTCCCCCTCATTAGCCACATGCTAACTGTTCAATCAGCCACAAGTGTCTCAGGTGTTCGACTTTCATCACACGCTGATCTGCTGACATTATTCTGACATTGAGCCTCATGGAAGATTTCATCTTTAAATGATCGCCATGATTCTTGTAAAACTCGATTTGAATCTTTAATGTGGCATATTTTCGAGGAAAACTCATATTCAGCAGAAAATGATGTAGGGCGGATCGTAACTGTTCTATGATGCGGTAAAATGTTTCTCCATACAAATGTGTCATCCAGTACAGATTTTGTTGCACTCTTATTCCACCAATATATACATAGCTATATGGCATAGTTATTTTTATACAACAGTCCTTTCTGGTTCTCGAATCCGATTGGCTGAGAGTCGTGATATTCTCCCAATATCACCCCTGGGACCGTTTCACCGTTTGTATCACTCCGCTTGCGGCTGCTGTCATGGCGGTCGAGCAAATCCACCATATTTCCACCTCAGCCCGCCATATTTTTCAAAAATACTACTGTAAGATAGTGATGGGCAGACCGAGGCTTCGTGAAACACTGAAACAGTTGAAGCAAATGTGCCGTATTGTGTTGAAGCTTCGAAACAATTCAACACCCGTCTCCACGGCGACCCCTGCTGGTCAGAACAGTGTAAATGCAACAAAAACCCTGCGAAGCAGAAGATTCGTAAAGCTTCAAAGCTTCATGAAGCAGTGTTTTGAAATTGCCATCACTACTGTAAGAGTTATTTTTTAGGTGAGAATGTAGTTATTTAGACCTCAAATATGTGACTCATATATAAACATAGCGCCTATTTTACAATTTATTTAAACTCTTTCACAGATACGAGCTCCAGGCTGTCAGCAGCCGAGAACAGCTTCATCTCGGCCAGTCCGTCTGGAATTTTTGCTGAAAAATTGTTTGCTTGTGTTTATTTCTTATTGTCTTTTATAATGGCTATAGTGTTCATTTAAATATTTTTGTTCAATAAATATTATAATATGCCGTAGGCTATTTGGTATTAAGAAAGAGTCCGTTAGTGAAAATTACATTATTACGCCATTAGATGGCGGCAAAGACTGTCTTTATGAGTGAGTCTCTGGCCAGAGCAAGGAAGTTGTTTTAGCGCTGTCATGGATCCCCTTAACTTTTAAAAGTTAAGGAAAACTATCGCTTTCCTCAGCAGACATTCAAACAGATTTTTTTTATAATGGATATAATAATATGGACATCGACCTGAAGAATGAATGCTATACCAGATGCAGGTAATACACTCGTTTAGTCGATCTCGCTCTCATAATACCATAATACTCTACGTTACATGTAAGGAATTGACGACGGGCCGTTACATTATTAGACAAATAGTGCACACCCGAGGTTGTAATGCGGTCACGACGCGAAGCGGGAGACAAAACATAGGCCTAGTGTAACGGAGGCCAGCTAGTAGTAAACCTCACTCCTCTGATCTCAAGAGACGCTCTAGCGACTGATGTTAGAGGTTGCAGCCTTTAGCCTCCTTGTTAGAGCGCCCGACTCTCATGCCGGCGACCCGCGTTCAAGTCCCGCTTGGAGCGGGCGGTTCGAACAGGAGGGGTTACACTAGCTCCATATAATTTTAGGCAATTTAAAAAATGTCTACCAACAACAACAAGGGACAGTGAAGTAAAAGAGTACTGTACTCACATCGTGAAGCAAATCACCAAAATAACAGCAGAGGGTCGTGTGTATCAATTGGCTATTTGGCTTTCGCCTTTTGCAGTCTTCATGTGTAGAGACCTTTTTTTACGGTCTATGGAAGAGACTGAGTTTGGCAGATCAGCGTGCTGCTACATTTCTCTTAGATACAGTAAAACCCAATCGGCGTCACTGTGATTGTTTGCATTGCATTGTTAGCCTATATTATATTATAAGTAATTTCCTTGAGGACGACCCACACACGTCGGGTTTGGTGACGTGACATCTGCTGTCTTGCACGGAACGCTAACGCTAGCATCATTTGTTGTGCCTGCAAAGTCACTTTCTGGCTCTTAGGTGATCTACTCGGTGTGATAATTCATAATATCTTTGTAGCATTTGTTCCAGCTGCAACAATTTTATTAAAAAAATAGAAAATAACTGTCAGTACCACAGAATTATGACAAACATCAAAGCGTGAGATATAGCACGCAAAGGAAATTCATTTAAAATTTCGTAATTTATTTATTTCGAGTTTTATTTCATTGTTTATTATTTCATTATTTTTAAATTAAACACTTCATTTTAGAACACTGGTGAAACTGTAGTTTTAAAATAATAATGTTCAAAGTATTGTTTCTCACGATTTTAACTGTGTAAATGCATTTATTTATTTTTATTAATTATTTATTAGATTCTGTGCTGCTTTTTCTGTGTGAGATTTGTAGTACACCGCAAGTGCATATTCAATACAATTAAGTGCACTTCTTTTTCACAAGGCCACACTCATGTCTTTTCAAATTATTTTCTTTCTTCTGTGGAACACAAAAGAAGATATTTAATGAATGTTAGAGTTGTTTTGAGCTAGATTTTGAAAGAAAATGCTTGCTGCTTCTTGCAAAAATACTCATTAAGGTTTTTAGCATACTTCTGGATGGTTGATGGATACTGACTGTGGATGGTTCTGGATAGTTACGGGCCCAAGTCAAAAGGTCCTCAAGTCTATATTCTGGTCTTGTGGTTCAATCTCTTTTTTTTCTTAAACAGTGGATAATGAGTTACAGTACATGTCAAAGTGCAACACTAAAGGTCAGAAATGTCATCAAACCCATAAACTTAAGTGTGAGCAATAGTAATGACATCACTAATGATCTTTGTTCCATCTGTTTGTGTGTTTTCAGGTGTAATAACCGGACGCAGTGCGCTGTCGTGGCCGGGCCGGATGCGTTTCCTGATCCCTGCCCTGGAACATACAAATACCTGGAAGTCCAGTATGAGTGCGTCCCATACAGTATGTATCTGTTTAACATTTACATATCTGCATCTAATGTTTTTTTTCCCAGAGATCTCTTTCTTGCAGCTCAGTGGGAACAGCATCATAATAACTGATTTATTCCTTTCTTTTCCCCCACAGTTAAAAGTCTCTCCTTCATTTGAACTCATCCATTCCTATCTGTCGTATGTGCATGTGTGTGAAAGTTTGTGTGATGACTTTGGTTACTGTGAGCTCTGTGATAAACTATGTAAGCACTGCACTTTGTCAAAATGAGTAAGTTGCCAGATAGCTAATGATAGCGTTTGGCCATGATAGATTCGCTCTTCTGTATCTTTAGTTATGAGACCGAAGTGTCGCATCCATCTACCTGCAGGAATACGTGCGCATGAGCTGCGGTATTTACTCCGTTAGCTTTTTCCTACGCCAGTGTTCGTCTTTACTGATAAATGAAAGCCGCATTAGCTTCACTGTTCATTGAATTGAGTTTAATTGTTGCAGACTAAAGTTACAGAGGAAACAAGTGAGTTTCACAAGTTTTATGTCAGCCTTTTGCACTTTTTTACACAGTTTGGATTTAGTAAGATTTAAAAAAAAAAATACTTTTAGTCAACAAGGGTGCATTAAATTGATCAAAAGTGACAGTAAAGACATTTATAATGTTACAAAGGATTTATATTTCAAATGCATGCTGTTCTTTTCAACATTCAACAACTTGAGCAGCAAATCAGCATATTAGAATGATTTCTGAAGGATCACGTGACACTGAAGACTGGAGTAATGATGCTGAAAATTCAGCTTTGCATCACAGGAATAAATTACATTTTACAATATATTTATTTTAAATTAAATAATATTTCACTGTTTTTACTGTATTTTTTTATCCAACAATTCAGACTTGGTGAGCAGAAGAGACTTCTTTCAAAAATCATTAAACAAATGTACTGACCCCAAACTTTTGAATGGTGGTGTATGTTCTGAAAGTGATGTCATCACTTGAACTCAACACTTTTTGAGTGTAAAAATATTTGGTTGAAATATTACACAAAAAAAAAATAATAATAATAATAATTTTAAAATAATCAGTCCAGTAAATTATGTTCTTAGTCAACAAAACTGTCTATGTTCAACACAAAAGTAGAACCTTGAAGAATCTTTATTTATCTCTTTTCCATATGTCAAAAAAAGAAGAAAAAAAATATAGCATGCACTATATTTCAAGTCTTTTTTACTCATATAACACTACAATGACTTCAGAAAGCATGACATTTAACAACTTTTATAGTGATTTGTACTTTTTTGAGTTTTATAGATGCCATTTTGGAACTTTTGTTACATGGAAATTTTGGATTTTTGAATTTAGAACATTTGGAATGTCGTGCCAGTATTTCAAAATGACAGAATATTTACTTTTTGGGTGAATGGTTCCTTGAATATTAAATTGTCAATTAACACAACACAAGCAGAACAACTCGTCTGATGGCTTGAATCCTCACAGTCTCACATGTGTAATTTAATCTGAGTTATCCAGAGGACGTTTGAGAGAGCGCTTATTTGTCACTGTCAGAGTGCATTCACGTGTGTTTATGAGAGAGAGAGACACATCGCCTGTTTATAATAATATCAGTGACAAATGCACCTCAGCACATATTAAATCTGTCATTCTGCGGTCGCATGAAAGGAGAGCAAAGAAGGGTTGAAAGGCTTGATGAAGAGAGGACCAGATACTGGAAGAAGACTAGATGAATTAACTCATTAATGGAAAGGGAGAAAAAGGCGGAGCTTGTAATTGCAGAGCAAGACGGTATACAGCAAGTTTACTTGGAAATACCCAAGGACATCTACTGCATTATACTCAAAAGTTTGGATAGTTTGGTTTTAAAAGAAGTCTCTTCTGCTCATTACACCATTGAGAAAGATCTTTTTGATCAAATCTGAGACCTTTCTGTCCCTCCGTTGACAGCTATGCATCTACCACTTTGACACTTAAAAAATGTAATAAAGAGATCATAAAACAAATCCATATTGAGAAGTTAAGTCCAAATTTTCTGAATAGACAAAATCGCTTTATATGAACAGATTCAATTTAGGCTTTTATTCACATATAAAAATTAATCAATGCACACGTTAGGTATGGTAAAAGCTAGCTCAAGCATGCTTGCTTGACTTGTGAGAACCAGTGAGGTTCATTCTCGTGTTTTGCAGCACATTTGAGCTTCTGCAAGAACCAATCAGGTTCATTCTCTTGTTATGCAGCACGTTTGAGCATCAGCAAAAACCAATGAGGTTCATTCTCGTGTTACGCAGCACGTTTGAGCTTCAGCAAAAACCAATGAGGTTCATTCTTGTGTTACGCAGCACGTTTAAGCTTCCACAAGAACCAATCAGGTTCATTCTCATGTTACACAGCACGTTTGAGCTTCCACAAGAACCAATGAGGTTCATTCTTGTGTTACGCAGCACGTTTGAGCTTCAGCAAGAACCATTGAAGTTCATTCTCGTGTTACGCAGCACGTTTGAGCTTCAGCAAAAACCATTGAAGTTCATTCTCGTGTTACGCAGCACGTTTGAGCTTCCGCAAGAACCAATGAGGTTCATTCTCGTGTAACGCAGCACGTTTGAGCTTCAGCAAAAACCAATGAGGTTCATTTTTGTGTTACGCAGCACGTTTGAGCTTCAGCAAGAACCAATGAGGTTTATTCTCGTGTGTTATGCAGCACGTTTGAGCTTCAGCAAAAACCAATGATGTTCATTCTCTTGTTACGCAGCACGTTTGAGCTTCAGCAATAACCAATGAGGTTCATTCTCGTGTAACGCAGCACATTTGAGCTTCAGCAAAAACCAATGAGGTTCATTCTCTTGTTACGCAGCACGTTTGAGCTTCAGCAAAAACCAATGAGGTTCATTCTCGTGTTACGCAGCATGTTTGAGCTTCCGCAAGAACCAATGAGGTTCATTCTCGTGTGTTACGCAGCATGTTTGAGCTTCCGCAAGAACCAATAAAGTTCATTCTCATGAACAAAACCTCATTGGAGCTGTGATGCGCTGCAGACGTGTGCAGTGTAAATAGGGGGTAAGCATCCCAACCCACATAGATGTAAAAGATGTGGAAAAGATCAAAAGTGTGGCTACATTTCACCAGGCTCGATGCCAACAGCACGCAATGCAATATTCATGACAAGATAATTGCTACTAAGACTGACAACACGACAAATCTGAAGCACTTGACAGTGCGCGGAATAAACTAAAGAGCAGAACGTTTTTCCGCATTCGACTGCAAGAAGAACTGCGTCACATAAATGAACCAAAACTCAGCATATACTTTCCTCACAGACATGAGAAATAGGCCTATAGAAAGCTTGAAATATCTGTTTAAACAAACCAATTCAAATCGAAAACAAATACTTTAATTATCCTAATGAAAGGTGAATTTCCCTCTATAGGCGCGCACGTTCACTACTGCAGAGATGACGAGTCAGCATCGTCAACTTAATCTTTGCAGCCCAACACAGACTCAGAAAACACTAGTTTATTAATAAACAATTAAAATGAATGTCTCCTTGCTTTTTTTTACATTTATAAACAGTAGGCTACTTTTGCCAGTGCTTTGCGGCAAACTTTGTGCGCTTGTGCACGAGGCATATATTCTGCCCCCCAGTACCCTATATATGAGACTTTGAGTCTGTAAAAAAAGTTGTCAAACTGAAAAAATAAAGCCAAATGTTTTTTTTTTTGAGGTAATGTAATCTTGTTCAAACAGAAAAATTAATTTGGTATCGAAAAAAGTATCGTTCAGGAACCGGTATTGAAGTCAAGGTATCGGTATCGATATAGAAAATTTTTGAACGATACCCAGCCCTACAATACAATGTGTTTGATTTAACATTTCCTGGGTGATAACAGGCATAATATGTTTTTCTTGACTCATAAGTTGCTCTTGATCATAAGTTGCTCAAAATGTACACAAAATTACATTAAATTGCAAAATAACTTTTTATTTGTGATATGTCTGGATGAAACTCACTGAATTAAAAATAACGTGTGACGCATGTAATGAGGTCACATCATAACGGTGCAAACAGTGTTGCATAATACATACTGTTTCACATACTATTCTGAGAATAGTTGTATTCAGTATGCAGTGTGCATGACATGAGTGTTGGCTTGAGAGAATTGAAGAGGGCGGGGCTTCGTCAGAATAGCATTTACTGAAATGTGCCTTATACAACAGAACTTTGAATAGTCTATCGCACAAGCATTTTTATCAACTTTGATTTGTTGTTAGATTGAGCTGCTGAGAATTGCAACATTCTTGCTTGAAATTTGAGTAAAAAGCAAGATAGATTTTATTTAAACCTCTGAGACAATAGGTGGACAAAACTTACAGAATTAAACATGCTATAATGAGGGCACGTGACAACAATGTAGCATGCTAAAGTTGGAAATATTTATTGATTCATAATCCGTACTCTTTTTGCATATTTAAAAAAAATAGTAGGTAGTATTCAGTATACTGAACTGAGTCAGAGATGAGGGAAAAAGGCATAGCTTTTGAACATGAAACAGATAAGAGAAGTGGGCGGAGCTTTTGAAATCCACAGAGAATGGGGGTGGGCGGGGGTCTTGAAACCTAGTGGGCAGGGCATCTGAGGTCAGGTGAAAGTGATGTCATTTGCTAAGATTCCACATATTCTATCTAGATTGAAGATATCTTTACTGATTTATGACTTTCTCATATAGGTTTGATCGAAGAAAGAGAAAATAAATACTGAAGTCAGCGAAGGATATTTGGTCAGGTGGACAAATGTGAAACCCTCTGGTGTTTTGCTGTGAAGGATGGTGGTAGGTATCATGTGTTTGCTGTTGGGAAGTTGTTTGATAAGAGAGTTTGACACATGTTAGTATTCATTGAGAAAGACCACCAGTGAGTGTCTGACTGACAGCCAGCATCTCTCCCATTACATATCAAATATAAAACCCACCGGGACAGTGAAGGTGATTTTGTGTTCATGCTGACCCTGAGTGATGGACACTGCTGTTGGTGTCTGGATCTCATGGTGGCATTATTATGTATTTCAGGTTCGACCTTGAATTCTTCTGCAGGGTTTTTGAAGCACACACACACAAGCACACTCTCACCATCATCTATCATCAATTCATACAGTTTCCAATTCAATTGTATAATCTTTCTGAATTTAAAGGGGTTCTTGATTGTGATTTTCACTTTTTTAACTTTAGTTAGTGTGTAAAGTGAGAGACTCTCAAAGATCAATGCACAGGGAGATATTTTCTTTTACAGAAATTGCTTTGTAAGGACTAGAACAAACTGCTGGTATGGACTACAACAAGCTTCTTCCCGGGTTGGTGACATCACAAAACCTAACATTTACATAAACCCTCTCCCCCGGAACACACAACAAATAGGGTGAGGCCATGTTGTGCTGAGTTGTTGTAGTAGAGTGTTGTTACCATGCTGTCAAAACGCTATAGAGCAGCTAGTCATAAAATGTCTCATCTATTTAAACATTATAACTGTTCAGTTTTTTCCTGTAATAAAAAACTCTCGGCATCTCAGCCACTGAGGATGCAGTGGATTCATTTCATTTGTGAATGGAATGTGCCCAAGAAAAGCTAAATTCGTATATATTTGTGTGAATCACTGTACACTGGACTGCTTTGCAAACGAGGGTCAGTAAAAGCAGAAGTTGCTCAAAAGTTGCTTCTCAAAGATAGATCAAATCCAACTCTTTGTGATCCAACTTCATATCCAGAACACGCAATTACTGTACTTTATAATGTGTGTGTTTGCAAATCCAGAGTTTGTTATTTTTATCCCAAAAATGCTCACCGCCTGTACAATTTTGAAGCGCACTTTTATTACTTTTATTAAAAATAAAACTAATGACATAGCTCTGATCTCTGTGAATAACTTTAACCACCGTATAGCATCCTAACCCGCACATTCACAACGGCGATTTGCATACATTCACAAAATATAACGTGCGGTACTTACATGTTCTGAAAATGAAGTTGGTATTTATCAATCTTTGCAAATTCTACTTGCTTTGTGAGGTTTTCTACACTCCTATTGTTGTTGTTGTTGTAAAGGCTCCGCCCTATTCTGAAAAGGGGGCAGGGAGCAGCAGCAGCTCATTTGCATTTAGAGAGACACATGAAAACAGCATTTTTATTTTTGCTTCAAAACATCCTATAATAAATAATCCATGGGTTTTTTGATCTGAAACTTCACAGACACATTCTGGGGACACATGAGACTTATAGTACATCTTGTGAAAAGGGCATTATTTGACCGCTTTTAATTACTTATTTGTCAATTTAATGTGCAGAGCATTCTGACATAAACTTCTTTTTTAGTGTGTTTCTAAGCAGTTGTAAACTAATTAAAATGTAAAAAATGGAAGCTGTTCCACGGTGAGCGAGGGACAAATAACGGCTGTCTTCACATTGACTGCCGATATCGAGCCAATGGTCTGTTCAGACTCTTTACCAGGTGTACCACAGATATTTAATTAGCGCTTAATTACTTTTGCCTTAAATCCAGTTCCCAATAATGCCGTTTCAGCAGGACCGAGGAGAATGGCTGGCCCAGCATGCATTGTGCTCATGTGTGTTCAGATGCAGCCCTTTGTCTTGTGTGTCTGCACAGAGAGAATCGCTTTATGGATTCTGGCCTTTATGAGGGCAATAGAATGAGAGCTGATTGTTTTGGCAGGTTTTTTTGCACCTGCGTCTTTCTCTCGCCGTAATCAATCTTCCATGCGTAAGCTGATATCACTCTGTGCTGTTTGCATGCAATGTTCTGTAGTCTTGCCAGATGATTCGCCATCATCGGTCTTTTAACAAATAACACCTGTGCTCAATCTAGGAGCGCATGCTCATTTACCTGTTGCGGTGTTACCAGGACGACACACTGTTTGCACAACAACGCCTTGTTGAGTGTTGTCCAATCAGAGCATGCGATCCGAGCGTAGGTTGGTCATATTGGCATCCACCGACCTTTTGCTCGCATGCAGCTGCATGATGTGCAACCAATCAGCAGTTAATTACCCTGATGCTGAACGGCAGTTAATTGGTCTTGGCAGTATCTGGATGCCATCAGGTGTTTATCATACGCAGGTTATTACAGGTATCGGTCGGGTTTGAATCCGATTAAAACCAGAGCCAAGACATCGGCTTGTTTCTGGACGTGTTCACCCGGCCCTCCTGTGACCCGCCAAGCTGCGCTGAGAGGTTCAGAGGAGATTTGGAGAGATCAGAGCCTCCAAATAAGCGTCCGCTGGGCTTTCGCCCCAAAATCACAGAATATAATCAATGTGGACAGCGCTGAAGACCGCCGCGCTGAAAAACAGATTGCGCCCACAAGCAGCTCGCGGAAATAATCTAAATCTCCTTTCCAAACGGCTTGGCTCTTCTCGAAGCTTTTCGATCCAACTGCCCACAGAGGATGTGGAAAAAATCAGTTTCAGATTATGGATATACAGAGACTGAAACGATAGCCTTGTGGGTTTATTAATTTAGGTTGTTTTTAGGTCAGTAATTGAATCAACGAGACCCTAATGAGTCCCACGTTTCGTCTGATTGTCTGAATTTTGACCCTGAAGAGGAAATGTGGCCAGAACAGAAGTCGAGTCAGCGTTTTAACACAATAACTCGGGCACAGATCACTTTTTTTTTCAAGAATATGGTGCACTTTTGGTGTCCAATTATTTTAAGGCAGTAGAGGTTATCAATCCTGTTGTTGTTGTGAGAACTATTAGATATGTATCTAAAATTATTATCTAGTATAAAATTAACCGAGCATGAAAAGTCAGTAGTTTTAAACACATCAAATTATCCTGCACCCCTTTAAAACGGTGATTTTAGCCTGTCCCACCTCAGAATGACCTATAGATTATATCAAACAATTAAAATTCAACTACATGATTTTGACGTCGGTTGAATTGATAATTAATTATAGTATAAAACATTTGACATTCATTTGAACTCTTTTAAATAAATAATCCATTCCATTTTCTTCATTTTTAATGCATTCATCAAGCTCAGCCATTCAAGCCCGTTTCTCAAGATATTGTGAGGAAAAAAATAATCAACTATGTTCAAACCAAACAAATCAAGATCTATCTATCTATCTATCTATCTATCTATCTATCTATCTATCTATCTAATTTTTTTTTTTTTTTTAAATAGAAAAGTCTTCAGTGTCACATGATCCTTCAGAAATCATTCTAATATCCTGATTTGCTGCTCAAGAAATATTTATTATTATTATCAATGTTGAAAACATTGTTCATATCATATGCTGCTTCATATCATATCATTCTTATATCATGTCATGTAATATATCATATCATATTTTATATCATATATTATATCATCATATCATATATCAATCATCATATCTATCATATCATGTCATGTCATGTCAATCATATATCATATCATATATAATGTATCAATCATATATCATATATCAATCATATCTCATATCTTATATATCATATATCGTATCGTTATCATATCTCATATCTCATCAAATCAATCTGTAGATATGTCCCTTTAATATATAGCAACAACTGCAGACCTCGTAACAAAATGAATGACTAGAAAATAAAACTGCTTATGTTATATTTTGTTTGATCTCCTGAGGTTGATGGTTGACACTGAGCACTGATCATTTGTAGGAAAAGAAGGGAAAAAAAGTTTCAGACCCTATTTTGTTCCCTTTCGTGGAGAGGCAGGATGTGGAATGTGTTTGTCAAATCACAGCTGTAGCATAGTAACGCTTTTAACCTTGTTAATCTAGTTAGTTTTAGTTATTAGCAGACCGTTTTCAATTTTAATTCAGAGAGATTATTCATGCATCAATGCCTCTAGCTCACACCTGCTGTTAAACATGTTCTGCCAGTATGTGTGAGGGGATTTTATACACCTGACTGGTGTTTCTGTGTGGTTTTGATCAAGTGTAAAGAGTGAGATTGACCGGTTATGTTTTTCGTGACGACTGGACTGTCTCTCTTCAGATCAGATAGCAGCTAGATATATTTGTGCATTTAGCCACATCTAGCAAACTGCACAAAATAAGTCGTTTTAACTACCTTAACTAAAATTTAAGTATTGTCAAGGTGGGCAGACAGTCATTCATTGTGTCTCCATGTGAATTGTTTGTTAGGTCACTAATCTATAATCATCCAAATGTTTTAATGGACTACAAACACAAACATATTTTGATTTCTAGTGATCCAGTGTGTCTGTAAGTTATTAAAATGATTAAATAGAGTTGCAGTTGAGTCTTTTAAAGAACTACACTTATTTTAATGTCATACTAAAGCACATGTAAATAACTTTTATATGATAGTCATTTTAACTGCTGTGTATTATTCGATATTGGATGAATATATTTTAAATGCACTAAATTGCAACTTCATTACAAATGTGTAAAATAAAAAAAGTTTTGCTGTAAATATATTCAGCAGTACATTTTAACCATATATCAAAGACAATTGAAGTAATTATGAAATTACATATAAAGATGTACTTGTGTGGTCAAAAACAACTTCAACTAATTGCATTAAATATAAACATAAACTATAATACATTTTCATTTAATTGCAAACGGTTCCAACAGGAAGTTCCTGCCAATGGATGCAACAATATTAGCATTTGCATTTCTCATTGTAGTCATTCTCCATAGTCTTGTTTGTGTGTTTGACTTTGTAAAGAGCTGGTGTCAAGCGTTAATTGTTGATCCTGCGGTTCGGTGGAAATCACAGTCCCAAAGCACTTAAATTCCCTTTAACACACACTCACAAACCCTTCAGACGCTCTACAGCAATCAAACACAATCACCACCATCACGACATCCATTCATTTTTAGATTTTTAAGTGCTGTCAGGGTCTCCTGTGTCTGAGACGGGTGAATCTCACCAAATGTCTGGGTCACATTTCAGCACAAAATAAATAAAAAAGAAATGACATTTTGCATTAGGCTTATGCTTTATCTGAAGCAGTGTATACAGTTATTCAAGGTACATTTTCAGTTTGTGTTTGTGGAAACAAAGCATGACCTTGGCGTCGCTAGCATCATGTTTTTCCATTGAGCTTCAGGAACAAAAATTCAGGAGCAGAAGCATGAAAAAGACCCTTATATAACATAATGTGTTCAAATGTTTTGCTTATGAGGTTTTTTTTGTGTGTATTACAATTAAAATAAAATGGCCCCTGTTGACTTCCATAGTATTTTTTTTCCCCATACTATGGAAGTCAATGGTACGGAGTCCCTAAAAGGACATGGGGAAGAAAAAAAATTAGGTATATATATTATTTGCATTCTCTTGCAAATGCTTGGCTTTCACTCGCAAAGAACAGAAAAGTTTTGTGAGCGAAAGCAAAAGTTTTTGCGAGGGAATGCAAAGTTTCTTGGGGAATGCAAAACATTTGCGAGAGAATGCAAAACTAAACTAAACTGAATGTTCCGATATAATCTGACTTCTGACCGGTAATATTGCCTGAATCACACACTTATTTCGTTGGCCAGAGGAGATCTGGCCCCTGACTGAGCCTGGTTTCTCTAAGGTTTTTTCTCCGTTCTGTCACCTGATAGAGTTTTGGTTCCTTGCCACCGTCACCTCTGTCGCCTTTGGCTTTTGGCTTGCTTAGTTGGGGACACTAAATATTCAATAATATTACTGATCTGCCTCCATTGACACTATATGAGAATTGAACTGAGATGGATGACATCACTGTTTTCTCCAGAGCGGCTCTACAGCCGAATCGAATTTGGTTGTATTATTTTCCTGTTATCACTGTAAAGCTGCTTTAAAACAATCGGCATTGTGAAAAGTGCTATATAAATAAAGGTGACTTGACTTCCCCCCCCCCCTCCCATCTCATATTTTTTCCACCACCATGTCCCTTTAGGGGCTCCGTAAAATGGGGCCCCATCAATTCTTCAAAATATCTTCTTTTTTGTTAAGCCGAAGAAAGTTAGCAACAACTTGAGGGTGAGTAAATGATGACAGAATTGTCATTTTTGGGTGAACTACCCCTTTAAATTTATAGACCTTTTTTTTTTTCTGTGTTACAGTCAAAATAATAATGCCATTACATTTTTTTTATTTGAGGAATGTGCTTAATTGTCATGCAGATAATGCCTTAATGCAAATAATAGTAATTATAATTATTATTGTTATTATTGTATATTAATAATGATTAATAGTAATAATAATAATAATATGTAATTATTATTATTATTTGTTATAAATTAGTTAATAAATAATAATAGTAATAATAATTGTTGTTATTATAAATTTGTTATTATTATTATTATGATGTAATAAATAAATGTTTTATTTGAGACATTTGCTTAATTGTCATGAGGATAATGTCTGCATGCTAATAATAATAATAATAATAATAATAATAATAAAATGCGAAATAAATAAATAGGCTTTATTTACTTTAAACAAGGTATAATTACTTATTTGATTGTATTTCTTTTTCTGGACATGTTGTTGACAGCTGTCATGACCCCTCTCTGTCTCTCTCTGTGAGTCAGAAATGATTGCCATGTATTGACATGCTAGTTGTAACACGGTTGCCTTGGTGATAGATGCATTGACATGGTTCAAGTGATGTAGTTGCCCGTAGTGATGGAAGACACCTGGACACTTGAGGAAATGTGCTGGATTCACTCTGACGTGTGTGTGTGTGTCTGCTCAGCTCAGCTCAGCCAGTGAAACACCTGTAGCCTGTAGTCGCTAAATCATCTGTGCTGACATGCACTAATATGTTTACTCTTATCAGCTACACGCACATTTCGATTCATTCATAATTCACTGCATAAAGACAGGCCACAATAACATTGCCCCGCCACCTTAGAGGTCAAATAGCAAACGGTTTAATCCGAGTTTAAGGCTGTTGCTAGTTTGGACTTTATCTGACAACTAGAAAATGGCTCTTAATACATCTATTTTCTTGCTCTTAATGAGGCATTTTGCTGAAATCAGGGGACAAAACTCATTTCTTATCAGCTGTTTAGCACTGACGTAAAATCTGTGTGAAATGCCATTCACATTTTACTTTCATAATGTGATATATTTCAGAGTGAAGCAGCATATTCAAAGATAAATTATGAGATGGATCTTGATTTTATCCATCTAGAATTGATTGGATGATAAAAAGTGTCTATATGACAGGTGGTGGGACAGGATGACAGTAGGTGCGTGGCTCATGAGCCAAGAATATTTCAGCCCAGAATGTGCTAAATAAAATAGTATTGCCTGAAATAACTTCACTGTCATTCTCATCCCTTCTGAAAAAGTATTGCATGTGCACTTTTAAAAGTATGTATGTTTTGTAAAATAATAATATTAATGAAATAAAAGGCCATTTTAAGTGTACTTAAAGATAGTATTTTATGACTGTTTCTTAACACACTTAATTACACTTTATAAAGTGCACTTTGTAATAATTTCAAATTAAAAGTTAAAGTACATTTTAAATCGTTTAAATAATCATTTGTCATAATTGAGTTTTGATGCGTTGACTAACATGCTAAACCACGTCAATTACTTGATTATATCTGTATAATATATCGTTGTAAATGTGTAATTACAAAAATATTTCAATACTGTCTTTTAGTTTACCATAAATGCTTTTCAAAAAAGTTTGACAGTACAATTTGATTCTAATGTTAAGTATAATTTTATCTTTTATGTAATATGATCTTCAAGGTTAATATATTTTATATTGCACCTTTTTTTTTATATATATATATATATATATATATATATATATATATATATATATATATAATTAAAAAAGGTGCAATATAAAATGGGTCAAATATGGACAAAGCCAACCTTTGGGTTAAAAATGTAATGTAAAAATTTAACCCAACGGTTGGGTTTGTCCATATTTTGGTTAAAGCAAAAGATAAAAGATTAAAGCAAAAAAATAAAAAATAAAATAAAATAATATATATATATATATAGGTGCAATATAAAACTGAACTGCTGGATCAA
The DNA here is from genome assembly GCA_039654625.1 of Rhinogobio ventralis. Classification (NCBI taxonomy): domain Eukaryota; kingdom Metazoa; phylum Chordata; class Actinopteri; order Cypriniformes; family Gobionidae; genus Rhinogobio; species Rhinogobio ventralis. Next base: position 11,185,496 of record CM077193.1, read on the forward strand.
CAGTGTAATTATGAAATTACACTTAAGATACATTTGAATATATATTTAAAATAAATCTGACTATAATACTTTTTCATGTATTTGCAATTAACATGCAATTAAATTTCCAAAAACATTACATTCGGATCAGACCAAAGTATTTCATATTATTTTCAAAATTCGTACACTTTTTAAAACTAAGCTAAAGTGAACTTCTTTGTCACAAGACACCCTGATGTTAAAGCTTGTGTATGACATCACAGCTTGTGGGCGTGGCCTCATCACACGTTTCACGCTGAATTTGTGTAGTGTGAATTTATTTATTTTTTTCAGTCACACCTCTAAAAATAATCTCCTTCATCCATTTTTTGAATCTCTTTGCTACCCACTGGTTTGAGATGATTGTGTGTGTGTGTGGTAGGTATAGAAATGACCTTGTCTCACAATTACATGATTTCTCTTGGACAGTGAAACCCAGCTGGTATCCATGGCAGCAAAGTGGTGTCCATGGCAACCTGCTGGTCCTTGCTATGGTGACCTTTCAGTTTTAGGGGTTTTCAATAAGCTCCGCCCACATTGCCTCATGCCAACATGAGCACATTTGTGAATGAAACAGAAATAGAAGCTAGATAGTGCATAATAAAGTCAAATAATGGTATGCAAGAGAGTCAGTGGTAATATCATTGCGTTCCTGTCGGTCAGTGTTAGAGGAACTCCAGCTTAGCCTGACAGTTAGCCTGCCCTGGACCAGGTTAGTTTTCCAGCATAAGTTGCCAAAATGACAGAGCTTGTTAAATTTGCTTTATGGAACCAAATCAACTGACAATGAGTCAGACTAAGGGAAATAAATGGCTTGTTTGGTAAACTTGTTTTATGGAACAGGCCTCAGCTGCATTTGATTAGGATTGAAGCTACAGTCTGCAGGACTCATATAGAACCTATATTCATATATAGAACCTTTTAGTGCACGGGTGTCCAGTCCTGCTCCTGGAGGGCCACTGTCCCGCAGAGTTCAGCTCCAACCCCAATTAAACACACCTGTACCAGCTGATCAAGGTCTTAATCCAGGACTGAGTTTGATACCCCTGATTTTAGGGGTTCCACCATGGGATAATTTTATGGATTTAGACTTAATTCATTAATTTTGTTTTATTTCATTTTATTTTATTAATTAAACAGCTTGTTAAACAGAAAAATGTAAATAACCCAAAAAACATCAAACTATTATGCAATAATTTCCATTAAAATTGCGTCAAGAATGCTAGGGTTCTTATGGAAACCCATTGAACCTTTTTTTTTTTTAGAGTGTAGGATGCTGCCTTAAAAGGTGGCTACCAATATGGACAACATTGGACACAAGGTTTTATAAAAGTTTTTTTTTTTTTTGGATGGTAGTCTGGTTAATCCTGTTTATCAAAATAAAAGATTATAGGACAGACCATGCATACTTGCACATAAACACACATGTATCCATAGTGTGTGTGTGTGTGTGTGTGTGTGTGTGTGTGTGTGTGTGTGTGTGTGTGTGTGTATATATATGTGTGTATGTGTGGCTCAGGTAAACCCTAAAGATGGCGATATCCAAAATACTTGACCTTGTAGGGACATTTTTTTTGGTCCCCATGAGGAAAACAGCTTATGAATCATACTAAGTGATGTTTTTTGAAAATGTAAACATGCAGAAAGTTTTGTGTGATGGGTATGGTTTGTGTAGGGCGATAGAAGATACAATTTGTGCAGTATGCAAATCATTATGTCTATGGAAAGTCCCCATAAAACATGAAAACACAACATAAACACAGGTTTAGCCATAGTGTGTGTGTTTGTGTGTGTGTGTGTTTATCAAAGTTTGTCACTGTCAAATATTGTTTTTGATAGAAGCCTCTTTTGCACACCATAATATTTACAATTAATACAATTTAAAAAATAGTATTTTGTAAAATATTATGTTAATTGTATATTAACAGTATTCTGTATAAATTACCATTAAAAATCAATGTTTTATATTTGAATATATTGTCAAATAATTTTTTTTCCTGTGACGCAAAGCAGAATTTTCAGTCTTTAGTGACACATAACCTAACATAACATTATAACCTAACATAACATCCTAACCCTAACCTATGCTGATTTGCTTCTCAAGAAACATTTCTTATTATTATTAATGTTGAAAACACTTGTGCTGCTTCATTACTGATACATGTTTCAGGATTCTCCGGGTTCTATAGGTTTAAAACAGAGGTTTTGCGAGATTTCTCTTACTTCTAAGTTACTGTTTTTCCCTGAAACTTTAGTTAAGTAAACCTTACACACACATTAACAAATTACTATATGAATGTTGTTTCATAAACAGATTTATGTGATGAATGATGTGTCATCAGTGTGTTTCTCACTGTTTGATTTAATGCCTGTCATTGCTGAATTCTCTTTTATAACTCACTGTCTTATTCATTTACTCCTTCCACACACACACACTCACACACACGCATATCTATAATTAGAGTTTTTGTTTCTCCACAGGACTCTGCTGGATGGTTTGCTGGTACGCAAATGTTTTATTTCTTGTGTTTAGTCGGGTGCACACTATACAAATTTTGAGACAAATCTGAGACAAGTTTTGGGAATCTTGCCTGAGTTTGACACTGTTGATCGTGACTAAGATGTGTATCGTAGAGTCTGACAGTCATGTCACACAATCTGACAAGCAACAATCATAAAGGACAGGCAAAAATCACACAGTTTGCACCCGAGAACAGATGCTTGTTGTTTCTTTTATCCTCAGGTTTTCTGAAAAATCATTATTTTATTGCTCTGATATTCTCTCTTTGTCTCTTTGTTTTTTTCTCCTCCATGCCTAAAAATAGAGGTGGAACAGAAAGGTAAAGACGTGTTTCTTTCACCCCGTATAGCATCTTTATGTCGGTTCACTCGCAACATGTTTAACATTTTCTCAAGTAAACCATCATACATTTTGACACTGGTTTTGTGTTACAGAGATGTTTAAAAGTCAAACACACTTTGTGTTTGGTAGTATTACATGTTATTGGAGGAAATGTTATGTATGTGGCGGAGCTGGTGCTGTGGTGGGCTCATGTTTTCTCGTAGTGTTTACCCTCATTTCAGTTCATCAGTTCATGTGTGTTATAATGCTCTTCTTCTGGTGCTGCTGAAAACGTAGAAAAAAGAAACGCATGTGTCATCATGTGGCATTCTCATTTTACAAAGCATTTTATTGGATGATGATGAGTGCAACAAGATGCTATCAATCAATGTTTTATTATTTTATTTTATATTATTTTAATGATATATATATATATATATATATATATATATATTGCACTAGTCATTATAGATGATCTCAAACCAGAGATGGACTAGAACTCTTTAGGGGGGAAATGTATTTTTTAAATATAATGATTTTTTTTAAACTATATGCAATTAAATTTTTAAAAAATGTAAACGCATTTAACAGGCACGCCTAAACTCAATTAGGCAGACAGCATCAAACTTGCAAACACATGCAAATGAGCTAACACTTGAAATGACAGAAAATAGTAATAAAAACAAACAAACACCCTAATTTACATAACTGAATAGAAATTAGAAATGAACAGCATGTTTATTTCATTAAATATTTATTTAACTAAAAAAAATCATAAAATGCTTTGAAGGGACTTCTGGGGAAACTATTGAACAGTCCAAAGGAACTGATTCATTAAAATGAATCTCTTAATGCGACTTGAGAGAGAGATTTCATTATTGCTTCAGATTACGATAATGTGTGTGATCCATTGAAAAAAGTAATATTACTTTAAAAGCTAAACGTTCCTGTAACACTACTGAAAATGTACTTGTAGAAAATGAATAATTAAATTCTCAGTCTAATAATTCCTATTAGTAAGGTGTCAAGCACAACGAAACACTGATGTCTATACTTTACCAGTCTGAAAATACTGATAACGATAAAAATATATCCAAAAAATAGACAATGTAAGAAAACAGGTGTTTGAAAAGAGTTTTGAAATAGTTTTTCTCTGGCAGAGAAAAATCAATAACTTTTTATTGAAACAGTTTTTGACCTTAATGTGATTATGCTTAAGAACTTTATATGTAAGGTTTACAAAATGGACGTAAAGAGTGCGCATCAAAACACACTCACTGATTTGCAGGTTTGCTGATTATGCAATAATGCGAGACAGAGAGAATTTCTAAAACATGCATGTTTAAAGGAACACTCCACTTTTTTTAAAAATAGGCTCATTTTCCAACTCCCCTAGAGTTAAACAGTTGAGTTTTACCGTTTTCGAATCCATTCAGCCGATCTCCGGGTCTGGCGGTAGCACTTTTAGCATAGCTTAGCATAGATCATTGAATCTGATTAGACCATTTGCATCTCGCTCAAAAATGACCAAAGACTTTTGATATTTTTCCTATTTAAAACTTGACTCTTCTGTAGTTACATTGTGTACTAAGACCGACGGAAAATGAAAAGTTGCGATTTTCTAGACCGATATGGCTAGGAACTATACTCTCATGCCTGCGTAATAATCCAGGAACTTTGCTGCCGTACCATGGGTGCAGCGGCATAATGATATTACGCAGCACCTGAAAATAGACTAACTTCCGCCAACATAACCAACGTGACAACCTGCTTGCACAGGGAGCGTGCTGGGGACTATTTTCAGGTGCTGCGTAATATCATTGCGCCTGCTACACCCATGGTACGGCAGCAAAGTTCCTGGATTATTACGCAGGAATGAGAGTATAGTTCCTAGCCATATCGGTCTAGAAAATCGCAACTTTTCATTTTCTGTCGGTCTTAGTACATGATGTAACTACGGAAGAGTCGAGTTTTAAATAGGAAAAATATTGAAAGTTTTTGGTCACTTTTGAGTGAGATGCAAATGGTCTAATCAGATTCAATGATCTATGCTAAGCTATGCTAAAAGTTATACTGCCAGATCCGGAGATTGGCTGAATGGATTTGAAAACTGTTTAACTCTTTAAATGAGCCTATTTTCAAAAAAAAGTGGAGTGTTCCTTTAAATGCTTTTAATTCATATTTATTAGTGTCATCCTGAATTTGACAAAACGTGTGTAATTTTGCTTCAAATACAGCAGCATTTGTTGTTGAATTTGCCTCAGCATGCAAACACGCTTCATGTGTATGTTGAGTTTGTCTGTTCAAGCCTATAAATATTATGTATCCTTTTTTTCTGCCAGGTAATTAGATCTTATAGCATCAGTGTATCGGCTAAGTGCTCGCAAACCCCTTTAGCACTTTAACAGTAATGATATTCATAATCTAATTCCCATTTAAAACATTCAGTGAAGCCCAATCAATAACCCAGCCAATGAGCTGTCAGCATTTTAAATGACATCATTATGATGATAGTGCTGCTAACCTTCAGGGTGACACCATCAGATGAGAAACAGAACATAAGAACGTCTATAACGTCTCTCTCTCTCTCTCTCTCACACACACACACACCGCTCAAGGCTGAATCTATTAGTGAATAGTACACGCGTTATTACAGAATTCCAGATGTAGATCTCAGGCAGTTTTGCATTTGGTCTGATTCAGTGTTTCTCAACTGATTTGGCTTTAGGACTCCAATTATATATTGAAACATCAAGTGCCAAAACTAAACAAAAATGCCCTTAAAAACAAGCATATTAATATCACCATGAACTGCAGGCATAAAATATTCCAAAACATTAACTTGGCAGGCTGAATAGGATATTTGGCCATTTTGGTTTTAAACGGTCTCTTGAATTTTGATAGTTTCGTGTTCTCAGCAGCCAGTAAATCACCCCACAAAACACAATGGGGCATGATTATTTTTGTAGAACATCACACATCCCGTCCATGTTGGCATCTGTATAATTTGACCAGCTTCTACCAAGTGGCAGATGAATTTGAACTAAAATAGTGTAGCCTACACACACAACCTCACATACACACACTTTCTTTGTAAGATTTTGGTATATCATTCACATTAAATTGATCAAAAAACATTTGAAATTAACACCACAATAAATGGAAAGTGCTTTCTCCTCCCTTGTAAAAGTTTTTATTTGACTATTTATTATCATAACTGCATGATGATGTGGTTAGCTGCATATTATTTTGATTTAGCTTTTGATTTTGTTTTCCCCTGCTATCAGAGCAGAAACATGATCCACTCCTGGAGGTTGATCAGCCAGTTGAGAATCACTGCTGTAGTTCATCAGATCAGGGACTGTAACGGGCAGCTGGTCTGAGATCAGAGGTTCAGGATAGATTGACATGATGTGGAGACGAGAAATGAGCAGCAGAGATGAGCATTAAAACACAGAGCGACTCGGCTGATGGTGTATGTTCACTCTTATATTCCTCTTGTCCCACACCTCCATTCTTCTGCTCTTCCTCCTCATCTCTGTCTGATGTTTTCCTCTCTGCCTGTATTCATATTAAAGGCAATAGTTCACCAAATATTAAAGCCCCTTTAACTCGCCATATGACTTTTCTTCCGTGAAACACATTTTGCAGAATATGCACATTGTGCTCTCCCATAAAATGCAAGCACTTGAGGGCTGTCAAGCTCCAAAAACAACAATTAAATATCATACCAGAGGTTCATATGAATTGTGTGGTATTTACCAAGTGTATTCTGACTTTTTTTTCTCAGAATTGTGTGATTATAAAGTCAGAATTGCGAGATATAAACTTGCAATTCTGAGAAAAACAAATCAGAATTGAACATTATAAACGCAACTGCAAGAAACAGAATTGTCAGATATGAAGAAAAAAGTCAGAATTGCGAGTTTATTGGCCCTATTTTAACGATCTGAGCGCATGGTCTAAAGCAGGGGTTTTCAAACTTTATGATGCCAAGGATCCCCAAATATGATGAACCTTTATGAGGCACCCCCTTCCTAAAATCCATCTATTATAAATGCAACATATTGTTTCCCAACGTAAATTGGCTATACTTAATGTTGGGTGTATAAACCTGAAGAAGAAAATTTTCAATTAAAAATTATTTGCATAAGAAACTTTCACAATAAATATATGTAAGCAGCATACGTACTGCATTAAGAATAGTGCCTGACAACCCCAGTGAGCAAGATAAAGGGGACTATAGTGAGAAAAACTTGCTAAAGAGAAACAAAGTAAACGCATATAATTCTGGAAAGTATGTATACGGCAATAAAGGAGAGAAACATTTAGAAATGAAACAGAATGCTCGGAAGACTTGATCCATTTTTGCTTTGTTTTTTTATTCTCTGAAAGTTTCTGGGGACCCCTTAGAACCTTCTGGAGGACCCCTGGGGATCCCTGGACCCCAGTTTGAAAATCCCTGGTCTAAAGCGCACGGCGCAAGTGCACTTAGGGCGTGTCTGAATCCACTTTTGCTAGTTTAACAACGGAAAAAAATGTTGGTGCGACAGGTGCATGATCTAAAAGGGTTGGCCCTATTCTCTTAATGAGTCATGGGTGTGTTTTGGGCGTAACATGCAATAAACCAATCATCAGTGTCAGTCTCATCTCCCATTCCCTTTAAAAGCCAGTCGCGCTTGCAACATGGCAGATTCACTATTTACATGGCGGAATTTGCGAGCGGAAAGACTGAACGCTTCTCCAGAGAGGAATCCTTTTTATTTTTAATATTTAAAAATGTTTGTGTGCTGCTGCGCGTCCCTGTGTGTGTAATAAGCAGAGTGTACGCGTGTTGTGCACCCGCCTATAGACACATATTACTAACGCACCCTTTAAATAACAAAAAATACTACGCTATTGTCTTTAGACCAGGTTTTTGTTGGTCAATGGCGCAGTCATTTTCAGTTGCCTCAAAATAGCAACGCGCCAACAATGCGCCTGAACACACCTCGTTTTCAGACCAGCACGCCCATGGGCGAACAGATGGGCACGAGTGCATTTGCTATTTAAACAACGTGGTGTCGGATGTGAAAATAACTGCTTCGGTCTGAAACTGGCAAAAAACACTTGCATTGCGCCTGGTGTATGATAGGGCCCAAAATCTCACAATTCTGATTTTATAACTCACAATTGCGCATGAGATGTAAATTCGCAATTATGAGGAAAAAAAAATAGAGAATTATGAGATAATTTTTTTAATTATTTGGTGGAAACAAGCTTCCATACTAAACAGAGGCTTTGCATAAGGAACAGACTGATATTTAAGTGTCTCACCAGTTACTGCTGACTTAAATTTGTCACTCAAAGCTGTCTTATGACTTCAGAAGACATGTATAGCTGTCATACTTTGTCATTTTTTTAAATCCTGGCTCATACGGCCACTGTGAACCAGGTCTTGACTTGTTGATAGTCATCCAGAAAGGCAGTCAACTAGTTGGTGGGTCAGTGTTTACCTTTAGTAAATAACTTAATATGCCATGCAGTATCAGCAGTCTTTGTTGTGTCTGGCAAGTTCAAAGTGCAAACTTAAATATTTTTTTTTTTATCCAAAAAACATCCTTATAAACAAGATACATTTATTAAAGCAAATTTGCACAAGATACTAAAGCTCGTTTTCATAAATCTAACCAATATATTGCATTGGGGTAAGAAAAGTTAATGTGGAATGCTTTTCTGGAAAATATGACATACATACTGTTCACAAATGCATTTATTTATTTATTTAGTGGCAGATCTAAAAGACTAGTATGTAGAAATACATTTAATAAATAAAACTTAAAAAAAATTTTTTCAGACAAATGTATCTAAACATCATTAAAACATGGTACATTTTCTAAAGCAAAATTTCACAAGATATTAAAACTTGTATTTTAAATCCCTTTATTTATCTTACCTCACTGTCATTTTTTTAAACATCAATCTAATAAAGATTACAATGGGGAAAGAAAAACTTAATTAGTACAGCTTACACAATTTTGTAAAGTTAATTTGCTGAAAGAAATGGCAAAAAAATATTGTTTAAGATTTTGTTTTTTCTCTAATAGAGTTAACCAATAAATATTATTGTATTATAAATAAAAAGTTATCTTGTTTTTCAGAAGAAAAAAAATCTAAAAAACATTAAAACAAGGTAAATTCACTAAAGCAATTTACTAAAAAAAATAGATATTTAAACTGTTTGCAGAATATATTTTGTAATCATTTCTTTTTCTTACCTCACTGCTGTTGGTGTTGGTTGATGTTTTAAACTAAAAGCTAGTTATAATGGTGAAAGAAAAATAAATTGAATTCAACATTTTGCTGGAAAATATGACAATAAGACAAAAATACTGATAATTGTAATGCAGTAGCTTCAGACCTAATAGACTTGAACATTCTGTGTAAAAAAAAAAAAGCATCTCACAGCAGTTTTGAAATGGCAGTGTGTAAATGGAAACTGACTTTATTTTTGGCTGAACTTGGAAACCTTTTCTTCACCTTATTTCACCCATTCAGAATCGTCCGTCTCTCGCTCCTGCAGCCCATCTGGAGCAGCGTCTGCCGCTTTAAGGCTTTCTAGAAAGACTTAAATCTGTGTTTGTAGTTGAGCTGTGGTCAGCATCAATAGAGTGATGTGATGATGGTTGCACTGGAGCTTCGCTTTAAATGCAGGTTTAAGATACAGTCTAGTGCGCCATTCACTGTATATCACTGTAATCCTCTGGATGGACAGTCAGAGAGTTGTGTATGTGTTTTTCAGTGCTGCACGGTTTGTGTGTGTATGTGTGGTAGGTTTCAGATACGATACAGGTTTTAGCAGCCTTGTAATGGGGCTGACGCTGGAGCCGAACGACCCACTTCATTAACCTTTATAATACCTGTGTAAGCGTGCAGCGCTGTATCATTTTCTCGCTCAGAGATTCTCAGACTTCCTAATTGAGCTGATGGACTCAGTCACAGAGGCAAAGGAAGTATTATTTTTCACAATATCAAGGAACAGAATAAGGTTTCTTCAACTACAGTATGGTCCTGTGGATGTTTAGGAATTAAATTCCTTTTAAAACTCACTAGTTTATTTACAGTACTTTTTTCTAGTAATAATGTGAACATAAATGACATTTGACATAAATTTGACATTGTTTTTACTCTGGACCATCATTAAGAAATGTCATTGCGTCAACTACAATCATCACATTAAATGTTATATTATATATTTTAAATATAGTTTTACTTTTCTTGCATAATTTTGTAAAAAAAATAATAATAATAATTATCTGCACAATAAATATTTTCACACAATAAATACTGAAAAGGTTTATTTTACTCAATTTAGTTTATAAGCTATATATTTTAAGTATATTTTTAATCTTCTTGCGTAATTTGGTGATCAAATATAGTTAGAAGTAACTTTAATTCCTTTATTAAGGAATACATTATTATGATAAATTATTTTAATTATGTTAAGCCAAATCATTTTCACGCGGTTTATTTTACTCTGTTAAGTTTATACGTTATATATTTTAAATATATTTGAACTCTTCTTGCATAGATTGATTAAAAAAAAAGTTTAGATGTTAGATGTTAAATGTTAAAAAACGTTAGATAAAGCTTTATTAGGGAATAAATTATTATTATTATAATTACAATAAATGATTCATTATCTTCACACAAATAGTTTTTACACAGTAAATATTGAAATGGTTTATTTTACTATGTCAAGTTTATACATGATATGTTATATTATTTTAAATATATTTTCACTCTTTTTGCATAATTTGGAAAAATATATATTAAGAAGTAACTTTAGAGCTTTATGAGGGAATACATTATAGTAATTACAAGAAATGATAAATTATCCTTACAAATAATTTTCACACAATAAATATTAAACTGGTTTCTTTTACTCTGTTTAGTTTATGTGTTATATATTTTAAATACATTTTCACTCTTCTTGCATAAGAAAGTATGAAACACAAACTTATGTTTATAATTATAATAAAAGATGAATTATCTAAATGCAATACATATTGAAATGTTACTCTGTTTATTCATAGTCTTTTTTTATTCGCACATGTATTATATTTTCATGATGGATTTCCATAGTTTAGCTTTGAAAGTAAAGGGAAAGCAATACAATCTGCATGAAAGGCAATTGTAGTAAAAATGAAAACATTTGACAAGTCCATTTTAGTGTGATTTTTTATTATTTTCATAAAAATCAGCCCCTGGGACATGAAAGTGCCCATAGTCGAAGAAACACCCAGACATGCCGAAGGCTTCCAGCTGTAGGCAGAGCGCTGTTTAGCTTTAATTTATTGACCGCTTTGAGCTTTTCTGCAATCGTAAATATCATAGATTTAGTAATGCAATCACAGACACACGCGGCCCGAACCTGCTGCTCAGTTACCGCTGTCTCTGTAGATTACACTGTCTTTGGTATCAACAGATTTGACCCCTCGCAGGAAATTAATTGGAATGAGTTTATATATTTCTAACCTAATCTAGTTAAGTGTATGGATCGCCACAGTCAGGCCTTGGGTTTAATCAATTTCTCCGGAGCTAAAGCCCTGGAAAGAAACACAATATTTCTGTTCTGATGCTGCACGGCTGGTTAGAGTGAACCCAAATGGAGGAAAATACTCGTATTATTAGTTTTGTGCACGCAGACGCAATAAATCAAGATGACACAAATTGACAATATCTTAGCATCGGGATGGAATCCGTTCAGATTGTAATAAATATAAGCTCATTATTTTGTCTCGGCGGCCTCTGGCCCCTTTGACCAGCTGTCATTAATGAGCTCGCTCTTATTTATCAAAATTTGAAATGCCAAATTCAAGTTGAAATGAAATCTTTCTGCATGTGGCCAATCCTGCTCCTTGAGGGAGAGAGTTTAGCACCAACCTGCTCCAACACACCTGCCTGGAAGTTTTAACCCTGAAGACCTTGATTATCTGGTTCAGGTGTGTTTAATTATGGCTGGAGCTGAACTCTACAGGATAATGGACCTCCAGGAGCAAGGGGTCGTTTACACAACACCATTTTCAACTAAAAATGGAAAACCATTTTGGCTATTCATTTACACAACAACAGCGTTTTGGGAGCCTGAAAACGCAAACTTTTGAAAACGGGTTTCAAAGTGCAAGTTTTTGAAAGTGATACTGTTATTGTCTCTGTGTAAAGTGCAAAAACGTGAATTGTGAAAATGGTGACGTCATGCGCATGCATATTATGTGTTCAGACTATAGTGTTTCTTTACAAAGTGACATCGCCAACTACTAGCCTGGCCGCATAACAGCGTTTTTAATAGATTTCGTGGATCCGTGTGAACGGGGATCGTTTTGACACCGTTGTCGTCTGTACGCAAAAAAAAACATTTTCAGTACATTGTTATCGTGTAAACGTACCCCACGTTTAAAGGACTAGTTTACCCAAGAAAGAAAATAATTTACTGAACCTCATGTTTTTCCAAACCCTTGTAAATTTCTTGTTTCCTATGAACAAAAAGAAGAAATTTTGAAGAATGATCACGCAGCTCTTATATAGTCACCATGGGTGGTAAGTTCCAAAAATAACACAAGAATATCACAAAATATCGTCCATATGATGCTGTATTCCACCAAGTCCTACGGCAGCTTTTCATTTGTTGCTTGAAATAAAGTTACATTACATATAGAAATAAGTCTCTTCTGCTCACCAAGGCTGCCTTTACTTGATCAGAAATACAGTAAAAACAGAAATAGTGTGAAATATTATTACAATTTAAAATGGTTATATTTATATTTAATTATAATAAATTATCATTTTATATGTTATACTTTATATTTGAAATATATTTTCACCCTCCTTTTTGGTAAAAAAGAAGATAAAGCTTTATTAGGGAATAATTTATTATAATATTTATAATAAATTATTAATTATCTCCACCCAAAAAATATTTCAATGGTATATTTTACTCTGTTTATTCATATGTATTATTTATTGACACGTGTATTATATCTTTATAGTGGTTTTTCATAGTTTAGCATTTAAAAGTAAAGGTTAAAGCAATAAAATCTACATAAAAGACACTTTTGTAGCAAAATGAAAGCTAAAGGTAAATCATAACAAGACTGTTTTACTGTGATTTTTATTGTATTACCCCCGTGATATATTAGCAAAATCTAAATTTCACTAAAAAGCATATTACTAATGTACAAAATTAAATTCAAATAGCAACAAATATGATACTGCTCTCTTGATGCACACAAGTCTATTACCTATAACTGTTATTTTAACATCAGTCAGTCAGTCAAACAACATATTCTTATCTAAATGGATGCTTTTTGACTAGAATAAGCTACAATAATACAATATTCAGCAGATGTAATGTGTCACATTGTGAAGAGTATCAGTCATGTCTAGTGAAAATAATATGGCACAATCTAGTCTAGCAGAAACACAAGAGAGTATCAATGGTTTATGAGAGCTGCGGGTGCGTTTAAGTACTGTGAAGGATTGTCATTCTCCTCCTAACGTGGCATAATCTGTTTATCGCTTTGCTTTTATATAATGTAATGGATCATTGAAAGCAGCCCAAATGTGTATAGTGTCTACTTAACAACACATTTCTAACCTATCATGCCATTGCATACAAAGCAGTGAGATGTTATCCATTTTATCCATCTAGATAAATGAAAATGTGAAGAGGCTTGATGCTTTCAAAGCCACGCTCACTTGTCTTTCTCTCTCTGTTTGTCTGTAGTTTTCTTGTGCCCAGGGCTCTTGCGTGGCGTTTATCAGAGCGAGCATCTGTTTGAATCGGACCACCAGTCGGGAGCTTGGTGTAAAGACCCCCTTCAGGCCTCGGATAAGATCTATTACATGCCCTGGACTCCCTATCGCACAGACACCCTCACCGAGTACTCTAGCGAAGAGGACTTTGTTGCCGGCCGACCCACGACCACCTACAAACTTCCCCATCGGGTGGACGGCACCGGGTTTGTTGTCTACGACGGCGCGCTGTTCTTCAACAAGGAGCGTACGCGGAATATCGTCAAGTTCGATCTGCGCACTCGCATCAAGAGCGGCGAGGCCATCATCGCCAGTGCAAACTACCACGATACGTCTCCATACCGTTGGGGTGGCAAGTCGGATATTGATTTGGCGGTGGACGAGAATGGCCTTTGGGTGATTTATGCCACGGAACAAAACAACGGACGGATTGTGATCAGCCAGCTAAACCCGTACACGCTGCGGGTGGAGGGAACGTGGGATACGGCCTACGACAAACGCTCCGCTTCCAACGCTTTCATGATCTGTGGAATCTTGTACGTGGTCAAGAGCGTCTACGAAGACGACGACAGCGAAGCCACTGGGAATAAAATCGACTACATCTACAACACGGAGCTGAGCAAAGATGGCTATCTGGACATCTTTTTCCCAAACTCATACCAGTACATCGCTGCCGTGGATTATAATCCCAGAGATAATCTGCTTTATGTGTGGAATAACTACCACGTGGTCAAATATTCCCTGGATTTTGGAGTACTGGACAACAGGCTAGGTAAGAGCTGGAATGTTTGCATGCATTTTTGTTATTTATATTGAAACTATGATATTTTTTCAGGGTGAATGGCACAAAACAACATATTTCACAGCAAAATTAAAAGAAAATAACCAGAAAGGAACCCTATGGAATCAATGTTGTTCACGTTTTGGCTTGTAGTTCAATTATTATGGTAGTTTGTTAGCATACTCCTAGAAGTTGACAAATTCATGGTCATCACAGCTTTAATGTAAACTAAATGTTATAAAACCCGTCTATGTATAAAGGAATAAAACCCCTACATATATGTTCTGCCCCAACTTCCTGTTTCTACAGGAAATGTGCCAGAGCAGGAGAAAAACACTGCACTCATCGAGTGATTTCAGGGGGTCTTTAAAGGAAATTAAGCCTATTTTTAGGACTAAGATTTTTTTTGCATTGAAACATTATTTTGAAATAATACATACAAATTAAGCAAATTTCACACCCAACTTTTCATTTCCATAATGTTAAAACTAAAAAAAGAAAAAAGAAAAAAAGAGTAGAAATTACATTTTTACATTTGTGACCCTGGACCACAAAACCAGTCGCAATTGCCATTTTTTTTTTGTATTGGTCTTATTGGTTTATTTCAAAGAATTAAATTATTAAAAACGATTAAAAGGGATTTAAGGAAATAAAGAAAAAGAAATAAGAACGGTAAAGGTTCCAGTTCTGTTGTAGTTTTGAATTAAACTATTTGCAAATAATATATATATATATTTTGAAATATATGCACACATTCACTCTTATTTTTGTCTGCCTAATATGTAAAAATGCTAAATGTTTCTGGTAGGGCTGCACAATTAATCGAATTTCTAATTGCGATTACGATTACGGATGCCACGCTTACATAATCGTTCAAAGGTGCAATTACAAAAAAAATCCACTTAGCTGCAACCTGAATTAAACACACCTGAACCAGCTAATTATGGTGTCCAGGGCTGCTGGATAATTACAGACAGGTGTGTTGGAGCAGGGTTGGAACTAAAATCTGCAGGATGGTAGCCCTCCAGGAACAGGGTTGTACACCCCTGGTTTAGAGCATGTTGCGCTGTGAGAGGCGAATCACAACTACTAACCCAGCACAACAGGAACTACCAGTGATGAAAGTGTACACGGACTGGGCGAACGCACGCAAAACACCAGCACCCGGCATTTTTAAAGATGACCTCTCAACCTTATGCTAAGGAGAAAATCCAACGCAACTTTGAGGGGAGCAAGCGTAACATGATTATGTATTTCTGCTCTGCTAGTGATTATGATTATGTATTTCTTACGTCACTTCAGAGTTACTGGCAGTGTGAACGCAACCAGGAAAACAACCCTAGGGGAACATTTAGTTCTCGGGGAACCACCTGATGCCTAGTTCCTAGAACTACCCGGTGTGAAAGCCCCTTTTATTGTACCATGCATATTTTTACTTTATTTATTTTATTTAAAGAAGAAACCAAACCAATGTATAGTTGACATGAGGATTAATGCTATAGAAATGCTATACAAGTTTTTCAGGAAGAGTGTTTTCAGCTTGTTTTTTATTTTTTATATAAAAATATATATAATGGTTTAAAGCTAGTCAATATAAATTGTGATAATCGCAATTAATAATCGCAATTATAATTTCAAGGGAATAATCGACAATTATGATTTGTAATAATCATGCAGCCCTAGTTTCTTGTCACCTCAAATTCAGTTATGATTTACATAAATGTCATATTTTCAATTCAAAATTGTGAAATTTCATAAAAAATGTTAAGTAGTTTGCATCACTTGATATTATTGTTGGTCGCTGAACGTTTTTATCGTAAAACAGTTGTCAAATATTAAATGTTTAGCTACTTAAATCTTACGACACTACTTTCACTGCTACAACTAAAGTGTTGCATTGGAATTCGCACTAACAGTAAGCTCCGCCTTCTTTGATTTGATTGGCCATCTCACTCATTTTGACAGTGACGAGCGCTGTTAGACCACTGAGGCAGACCAACCTAAAAATGTTACATTTTTCTTTTGTCATCCTAGCAACAAACAGAGCGGTGTGTAATGGAGTATGCCTTTTATGCCAAAAATCTAGGATATTAGGTAAAGATCATGTTCCATGAAGATATTTTGTAAATTTCCTACCGTCAATATATAAAACGTCTCGGTTACGTATGTAACCCTCGTTCCCTGAAGGAGGGAACGGAGACGTACGTCGGAACTGACCGACGAATTGGGATCTATTTTCAGAGACCAATCTACTTCGAGTGTTTAAAAACGAGCCAATGAGAATTGGCATGCGGTAGACGCGTCCCACGCTCCGCCCCGCAGCGCGGGTATAAATACGGAAGTGGAAGTACCGCATATCGCTTTACAACTGAGGAGCCGGCTAAGTGGCTCGGCCTACAGCTGAAGCACAGCACCTGGCGACGGGACGTACGTCTCCGTTCCCTCCTTCAGGGAACGAGGGTTACATACGTAACCGAGACGTTCCCTTTCAGTCGGTCACGTTCGACGTACGTCGGAACTGACCGACGAATTGGGATCCCTACTAACACGCCAGAGATGCTGGCCCTTCCAGCGCCCTGACCGAGCTCGCTGGACCACACCTAGGTTGGTGCGGAAGTCAGGGCTCCAGTCAGGGAGGCCAGTCACTGCTGTTCCTGCAAGACCCACTCAGCGACTATTGGATAACGCTGGGAAAGCGTGCCCGTCTCAGGAGATGGTACGCTGCGGAGCCACGTCCTTCAGAGGAAGGAGAGGTGGAATTACTCATAAGGACTAACCTAGCAGGGTAGTGCTACCTATGGCAGTCTCTGGGGTGGATCCAACCTGGTCCCAGGGGGGAAAGAACACCACCAGAGACGACAGAGCGGGCTCTGTCAAGGGAAAGACACGGGGCTAGCCGAGTAGGGTAGCTGGTACCGTGGAGAATACACATATGGGGTTGCCGTTAGGGAACCGCTACATATGGAACCCAGCCTAACACACACGTTCCACAAGCATACGGGTGTAGGCCTGATGTCAGACGGCCGCAACGTCTGACACCGAAGGGGTGACGGAGGAGCTCGACAGGGTTAGCCGTTTCCGGGGAACACAACTGGAGACAATAGACGCACGTATCCGGCCCGGAGGCGGGAGTGGCGTATGCAAGCCGACACTAGAACGGGTACTTAGCGCTACTGGCCACTGGGGGCGAGGACGCGGGAAGATACCGGCTCTACACGGAGGCTATAAAATCTAGCGAACGTGTTAGGTGTCGCCCAGCCCGCAGCTCTACATATGTCTGTCAGCGAGGCGCCTTGAGCCAGCGCCCAGGAGGAAGCTACACTCCTAGTGGAGTGAGCTCGCACCCCGAGCGGGCAAGGCACGTCTTGGGACTGGTAAGCCAAGACGATAGCATCCACTATCCAGTGGGCTAACCTCTGCTTGGAGACAGCCTTTCCCTTCTGCTGGCCTCCGTAACAGACGAAGAGCTGTTCTGAGGTTCTAAAGCTTTGAGTTCGGTCCACGTAGGCGCGAAGAGCGCGGACGGGACAGAGCAAAGCTAGGGCTGGGTCTGCCTCCTCCGAAGGCAGCGCTTGCAGGTTCACCACCTGGTCCCGGAAGGGAGTGGTGGGAACCTTGGGCACATATCCAGGCCGGGGTCTCAGGACAACGTGAGAGTTGGCCGGCCCGAATTCTAGGCACGATTCGTTGACCGAAAGTGCATGCAGGTCCCCTACCCTCTTGATTGAGGCCAATGCAATCAGGAGCACTGTCTTCATAGACAGGATGTTTAGCTCGACTGACTGTAAAGGCTCGAAGGGAGGGCCCTGGAGCGCTCTGAGCACCAGGGCTAGGTCCCAAGAGGGTACCGAGGTTGGCCGAGGAGGATTTAGTCTCCTCGCACCTCTGAGGAACCTGACGATTAAGTCGTGCTTACCTAAGGACTTACCTTCGACTACATCGTGATACGCCGCTATTGCGGCGACGTACACTTTGAGGGTGGAGGGAGACAGCCTTCTCTCCAACCCATCTTGTAGGAAAGAAAGCACGACATTAACCGAACACCTTCGGGGGTCTTCCCGGCGGGAAGAACACCATTCAACGAACAGGTTCCACTTCAGAGCATAGAGGTGTCTTGTAGAGGGGGCTCTAGCTGAAGCGATGGTGTCTGCCACTGCCTGTGGCAGGCCACCTAGAACCTCCGCGTCCCGTCCAGGGACCAGACATGGAGTCTCCAGAGGTCTGGACGCGGGTGCCATAGAGTGCCCCGCCCCTGAGAAAGCAGGTCCTTCCTCAGGGGGATCGGCCAGGGAGGGGCTGTCGTGAGGAGTGAGAGTTCGGAGAACCAGGTCCGGTTGGGCCAGTAAGGCGCAACTAACAAGACCTGCTCCTCGTCCTCCCTGACCTTGCACAGTGTCTGTGCGAGAAGGCTCACTGGGGGAAACGCATACTTGCGTAGGTCCCGGGGCCAGCTGTGCGCCAGTGCATCTGTACCGAGGGTGCCCCCGGACAGGGAGTAATACAACTGGCAATGGGTCGAGTCCGGAGAGGCGAACAGGTCTACCTGCGCGGCTCCGAAGAGGTCCCATATCAGCTGGACGCTCCGGGGGTGGAGTCGCCACTCTCCCGGAGGTGTCGGCTGACGAGAGAGCTCGTCGGCTGTCTGGTTCAGCGCACCTGGGATGTGAATGGCCCGAAGCGACCTCAGACGCTTCTGACTCCACAGGAGGAGATGGCGGGCGAGCCGGAGCATGCAACGGGAGCGTAGACCACCCTGACGGTTGATGTACGCAACGGCCGCAGTGCTGTCCGTACGGACCAGAACGTGTTTTCCCTGTAGCGGCTTTTTGAAGCGGCCCAGGGCGAGACGTACTGCCAGAAGCTCTAGGCAATTGATATGCCAACGCAGTTGGGGCCCCGTCCACAGACCCGCAACTGAGTGCCCGTTGTACGTGGCCCCCCAACCCGTGGAAGAGGCATCCGTGAAGACCACAGCATGCCTGGACACCTGTTCTAGGGACACTCCGGCCCGTAGAAAGGCAGGGTCCGCCCACGGATTGAAGGTTTGGCGACAGTAAGGAGTAACTGAGACCCGGTACTGGCCGCGCTGCCACGCCCATCTCGGGACTCGGTCGTGAAGCCAGCGTTGAAGCGGTCTCATATGAAGCAATCCGAGCGGCGTTACCGCGGCTGCAGATGCCATATGCCCCAGGAGCCTCTGAAAGAATTTCAGTGGGACCGCTGTCCTGCCTTTGAACGTATTCAAGCAGTTCAACACTGACCGGACTCGCTCCTCTGTGAGGCGCGCAGTCCGGTTGACCGAGTCCAGCTCCATACCGAGATAAGAGATCCTCTGCGTGGGACAGAGTTTGCTCTTCTCTCGGTTGACCCGAAGGCCCAACAGGCTGAGGTGACGTAGCACCAGGTCCCTGTGTTCGCACAACTGCTCCCGGGACTGGGCCAGTATGAGCCAGTCGTCGAGATAGTTGAGAATACGAACGCCGCGTTCTCTGAGCGGAACAATGGCTGCCTCTGCGACTTTCGTGAAGACGCGAGGCGACAGGGACAGCCCGAAGGGCAGGACTTTGTACTGAAATGCCCTCCCCTCGAACGCAAAGCGAAGGAACGGTCTGTGTCGAGGGAGAATGGAGACATGAAAGTACGCGTCCTTCAGGTCGATCGCTGCGAACCAATCCCGGGGACGGATGCATTCGAAAATGCGTTTCTGCGTTAGCATTCTGAACGGGAGCTTGTGCAGGGCCCGATTCAGGACACGCAGGTCCAGGATTGGTCTTAACCCACCCCCTTTCTTGGGCACAATGAAGTAGGGGCTGTAAAACCCCGCCCTCATATCGGCCGGAGGAACCGGCTCGACCGCGTCCTTCGCCAGCAGGACATCGATCTCGGACCGCAAGACATGGGCATCGCAACTCCGCACTGAGGTGAAGAGGATGCCCGTGAACTTGGGAGGCCGGCGGGCGAATTGAATCGCATAGCCGAGTCTGATGGTACGGATGAGCCAGCGAGACGGCCTGGGAAGACCTAGCCAGGCCCCCAGAGACCGAACAAGCGGGACCAACGGCACCACAGACGTGCCCGGGGTGAGGCAGCGAGATGGAGTACCCAGGCCCGACTCGGGAGGCCCGGAGGCGGCCCGGAGTGTTGCTTGAGTACTCCAGGGTGGGGCAGAGTGAGGGTGAGAAGGCCCGGGGGCGTTCTCGGTGCCCACACTGCTGCCCCCTGGCGAGGGGGAGAGGGGAGGAAAGGAGTGGCAAGGCCCGGGGGCGTCGCACACTGCCAACCTGACCCTCTTGGGGCCCAGGGAGGGAGGAAACTGCTCTTTTATTGAGAATGTGGGTACCGCTGGACTCCGGAGAGCCAGCGGCAGGATGTTGATACCAGTGTGGACATTCTCCCCCCGGTCCTCCTCCGGGGGGAGGAGGGGTGCGGACACCACCTCCCCGAGAACAGCTCCTCTCCTCCCTGGGCTGCCCGTCTCAGGGCCGCTTACCCTTGCGCTTGCCTGCAGAGACAGCGGGGCCCTGGACGGGTTGGGCGGCCCCCTTGCGCCTGGCGCCCTGCTTTGCCGGTGGAGGCTGCTGCTTTGGCTTGGCAGGGGCGGAGGCAGACGCCGGGGGACGCCCTCGGCGACGAGCAGGCGGGGGCGCTGCAGCCGGCGACTGGGTGGAAGCAGCAGCAGGTCGCCGGGGCAGGATATTTTTAATCGCCTCCGTCTGCTTCTGGGCAACCGAGAACTGTTGGGCGAAGTTCTCGATCGCGTCGCCGAAGAGGCCGGCCTGACAGACAGGGGCGTTGAGGAACCGCACTTTGTCGGTCTCACGCATATCTGCCAGGTTCAGCCACAGGTGGCGTTCCTGGACCACAAGTGTGGACATCGCCCGACCCAGGGAGCGTGCGGTGACTTTCGTCGCCCTGAGGGCGAGGTCCGTCGCGGTACGCAGTTCCTGCATAACCCCTGGGTCGGAACTACCCTCGTGCAATTCCATGAGCGCTTTGGCCTGGTAGACCTGCAGGAGCGCCATGGCATGCAGAGATGACGCGGCTTCTCCACAGGCCGTGTAAGCCTTGCCGGTTAGCCCGGACGAGAACTTACATGCCCGGGAGGGGAGACGCGGATTTCCCCGCCAGTCGGTAGCGGTCTTAGGACACAGTTGCATCGCAACCGACCGCTCCACTGGGGGGATCTCCACGTAACCCTTCGCCGCGCCACCGTCGAGGGTAGTGAGGACGGAGGAGTCAGTCGATCGGTTTCTAGCGCTATAGGGCGCTGTCCACGACTTCGTGAGCTCCTGATGCACTTCCGGGAAGAAGGGCACTGGGGCGGGGCGCTGAGAACCAGCACGGGCCGTCCCGAGATACCAATCGTCCAGCCGCGAGGGTTCGGGACGCGGTGGAGGGTTCCACTCGAGCCCGACACTCGCGGCGGCCCGGGAAAGCATAGCCGTGAGCTCTGGATCAGACTCGGGCAACGCTACCACACCCGAAGGGGGCAGCGCAGCCGAATCTTCATCTCCAGAGTCCATTAGCTCGTCCCCCGATGCGGCGATCGAAACCATATCCTCAACCGGAGCCCCAAAAGTAACAGCTGGCCCCCCGCGGGAAGGACCAGCATGCTCTTCCGGAAGCTCAACCGGCGCAGTGGAGGGGGGAGGGGCCCGAGGAGCCTGTTGGCCCGGCGGGAGTGCCCTCACAGTAACCCTCAGGTCCCCACCAAAGGTATCAGCCAAAGTAGCAGCCCTCTGCTTCGGAGCAGGAGGGCCACTAGATCGGGGGATGCGCAATGGGACTCCACCTCTTTCAAGGTAGTCGAGCCTGGACCGTAGTACTGCGATGGTCATATTCCCGCAATGGGAACATGAGTCATCCACGAAAGCCGCCTCAGCGTGCTGAACGCCCAAACACGTGAGACAGCGATCGTGTCCGTCAGCTGGGGACAGGTAACGACGGCATCCAGAAACACACGGTTTGAATGACATCTTGAAAAAGACGCAGGGTCAAACCGTGTTGCTCTTTTAGAGGAAATGCTCTGATCAGTGCCGAGGCACGCAGGGGAAATGGCCGCGGCTCGCAGCGGTTCAAAGGTGCAAGCCCGCTGAGAGCACTCAAAATGCCCAAAGCTGTAAAAACAGCTGTTTGTTTTTTCGCGACCACCGCTGCAGGCACCGTCACACCGACACTGGCAGAACTCCAACTCTCTCTGTTCGTCAGGAAACACTCTTCGTAGGAACAAACGCATGAATGTTCGGCTCCGAAGTTGAAAGCGATATGCGGTACTTCCACTTCCGTATTTATACCCGCGCTGCGGGGCGGAGCGTGGGACGCGTCTACCGCATGCCAATTCTCATTGGCTCGTTTTTAAACACTCGAAGTAGATTGGTCTCTGAAAATAGATCCCAATTCGTCGGTCAGTTCCGACGTACGTCGAACGTGACCGACTGAAAGGGAACATGTATTATTATTGTTAGTAATATGTGTTGAAGGTGATTTTCTCAATATTCAGATTTTTTTTGCACCCTCAGATTCCAGATTTTCAAATAGTTGTATCTCGGCAATATACAGTATACCAAATATTAACCTTATTTATTCGGCTTTCAGATAATGTATAAATCTCAATTTTAAAAAAATGGCCATTATGGTTTTGTGGTCCAGGGTCACATTTGTTCAATTCTTGAGTACATATAAAGTAAGTAAATTGTAAAGTATTTATTGAGTACATTATATTATTTGTTGTTACTTTCTTAATTTATGCTGATTTGAATAAATTCATAATTTTACTGTATCTAAATAAAATTATATTATTATTTCTGTATTACTTTCAATATTACTGTTTTGCTGTATTTATGGTAATGCAGCCTTGGTGAGACAATTAAACTCGCAATTGTGAGTTATAGTCTGAATTGGGAGATGTATAATATTAGGCAGCATTTTACAAATTTATATTAAAAAATTATTATTATTATTATAAAATAATGTCACAATGCAAAACAATAAATTGTCTTTATTTCCATTATGCAAAATATGATACTTAATTTCTTTAGATTTTGGGGTGAAATAGGACATGTTTACATGAGATTCACCCCTCCTTCTTTAAAATAGCACAGCTACTAATAAAATTTTAGTGCTGGTGGGAATGCTGCAGTTGGAAACATTGCCTTTGATTTAGAGAAATGAGTTGTTTAGTGTCTGTGGGCGGCACACAGATAGAATGAGCTTCAATAGTGTTTGCTTGAGTTATTGGTTAGACCAGAAAGTTTGGAATGTCCTCTTTAATTGGAAAGCATCGAGTGAAGTTAGTGGAGGGGAAGTTCATGGCTACTTACTGAAAGTTGGAATGTCGTAGCCTGGGCTGGCAGTAATTACAGAGCGAACGTTACTCAATGTGTGACATTCCTTTCGCCATTTAATTAAAAGCTGGTAAAGAAAGAAAACTTTCATAAACATCTTCACTAAGACTGTGGGAAAAACATTGACTGGTGCACAGTAATATGTGGAAGATGCATTAGGTCGTCACAAAAGGAAAATAAGCTTACAAAGTATTTTTATTGCATGCCACCATTTTTTTCTCAGTCACCCTCATTGTCAGGCAAAGTATCAAAATTGCCACCAAATTTTTTAATGAAGTTTTGGGTCAGTAAGATTTTTTGAAAGAAATATAAAGCAGCACAACTGTTTTCAACATTGATAATAATAAGAAATGTTTCTTGAGCTAGAGGTCTTCACAGGTCCAACATTTTTTAACCTGAACCCGAAGAGACCAGTAAATGTGTTACACGGAACCGACCCGGACCCGTCTATTATTTGAAAAGTTGGACCCGGACACCCGAGCAGAACCGAATAATGCCATAAATGTACTACCCGGAACCGACGCGGACCCCTGTATTTATTTGAAAGCTGGGTTTATGCAGACACAGACCCGACTGGACCCGATCATATTCCACAGCAAATGGTTAAATTTGTCTTACCTACCCAACTTTTTGTCTTGCCTCTAGTTAGCAGTCTTCTCCCTGTACCTGTCTGTGATGCATACAATCCTCTTTGCCAAGAAAGTTCCATCCATGTTATTCCTCTCTTGCCGAGCATGCTTAATCCACTCATTATTCCAGCTTCAAAAGTCCACTTGCTGTCACGGTGACCGATGACAAATGTGACTTTTGCAGTTTTGCAGTTTTTTTTTTGTATCTCGGGTCAACTCACATAAGATAACTTCAACCGTTTGCCCTTTTGAAATGTAATAACGATTGCTCGTTCAGAGCCATGGCCGCGGAAGGTAGCATTACTTATTTAAAATCATCTCTGACCAGAAATATAGATATAACAGATATAAGACGGTAAATTCATTATATTAATATATTATATTATTATGAAGTGCGCGCCCTTGAGACTGCACATGCGCGTTAGCTGGAGCAACCTGAAATGTAGCCTATGTTTTAACGCAATTTGAGCATCATAGAAAACATTCATGTGACAGTTCACCACAGATTTTGTTGCTGATTTGAAATGTGTTAAATGTGAGTGTTACAATGCATGTTACAAAACACGGACAACGCTGACTGACTCTGATCACGGCCGGGTGTCCGATTGACTCGGGTATTACACACAGCGTTAAACAGATCCGGGATCCGAAGTAATAGACTGGGTCCCGACCCGGAACCGGCTGACCATTTAAAATATAGACCCCGAACCCGTACGGGTCCCGGGTCGGGACTAGGGTCCTCGGGTCCTCGGGTCTCGGGTCCAGGGGCGTAGCAAGCTTTTCAAAAGTGCAGGGGATGGATGTGGTTTGTTTGTAAACAATAAAAACAATGAATACAATGACAGAAGGGTACAAAAGGTATAATATACAAGATATAAAAAGCTTCCCATTTAAATGAGTGATACTAGAAAAGTATCAAAACACATCGAAAACACACAGAAAATAAGTATGTCAACAAAACATAAACAGAACATCTTCCCAAACACATATCAAGCTTATTTAAAGCATAAACACTTATTCAAAGTACCTGGAAAGGGAGATGTAAATAACCATAACCATAAGTTCCCGCCTCCTCAGCACGAGCTGACCGATAAATCTAACACACCAAGAGAGGCAGAACAGCCAATCATCAGCCGGTCACACAAAGCCGGTGTCATGTTTGAGAGGGAGGGGAGAGGAGGCAGCCGCAGCGAGCGCAGACACAGAGCGGCCAGAGAAACGGAGGAGCGACTTCTGTAAGGCGTTTGTGCAAAACTGCGGAAAAACTGCAGAAAAAGTGCGGGTGTTGAACCTTCTCACCGGGAAAAGTGTGGGTGTTAAAACACCCACATCCCGCACGGGTGCGACGCCCCTGCTCGGTTCCTCCGTGTAGACCTCTGTCTTGAGCAGTAAATCAGCATATTAGTATGATTTCTGAAGGATCATATGACACTGAAGTCTGGAGTAATGATGCTATGAAAATTCATATTTGCATCACAGGAATAAATTGAATTTTATGATATATTACAACAGTTATTTCAAACTGTAATAATATTTCAGTATTACTGTTTTTACTGTATTTATGATCAAATAAATGCAGCCTTGGTGAACATAAGAGACTTCCTTCAAAAACTTCTTAACGACCCCAAACTTTTAAAGGGTATAAATATAAAACACACACTCACACACACACACACACACACACATTGTGAGAAATGGTGGTGAGATTGTCTTAGCCAAGAACACACCTGGTTTTCAGACCAGCACGCCCATGGGCGAACAGATAGGCACGAGTGCATTTGCTTTGTATTTAAACAACGTGGCGCTGAACGTGAAACACTTGCATCGCGCCTGGCGTCACATTGCGCCGGGTGTATGATAGGGCCCATAGACTCAAAATTGTGAGGGGAAAAAAAAAATACTCGTCGCCACTGATGTAACTTCAGAAAGAGTCCCTGAAAAATTCTCACCAGCAATGCACAGACTGACAAACAGATCTCACAAACAGTGAAAAGTCTCAATGCTGGCACATAGCAGCCAAAAAGAGGGCGCCTGTAAGTCGCCTTTATTATCATCGCAGGACCACAGGTACATAGCAAGTGTGCCATTTAGTAAAGTGAAATAATGAAAGCTATTGGCAAAAAATTTTTTTTTGTTAAAACCTGAATTACAGTTATGAGAAATAAATGGGAATCATTATTGAGAAAAAAATTGACACATTGTGGTTATGAAAATTTTGGGTGAAATGTGCTTAAATGTTTTGAAAATAATGTCACCATGCAAGAAATTTTAATGGTCCTGAAATAAGCTTCTGTTGATTTTCAAGTGAAATATGACTTCCACAGAAGCTCGACTCACCTATTTTAATCATACAGTATTGTACGTTTATTTTTAGGCCCTCTATATGTTTTAGGTTTCAGAGAGCGTTTGGCTGGAGGCTGGTTTTATCACTGCACACAGCTCCATTACTCACTGTTGAAAATCCCCTGGCTCACGGGCACAAGTGTGTCGCACTTTATCACCCCCCGTCCCTACGTTCCCTCTCCAGCTTTAGTTCCTATATAGAGGCAGTCAAGAGAGAGATGAACACTGTGCTTACAACATCTGTCTCATGCCCTGCTCCTGTGGCCTTGTGTATGTGTTTGTCTGTGTATGTGTGTTCACTCCTGTCTCATATGTTTCTGTTTAACAGAAGCTTCATGGAATCTTCAAAAATAAGTATAACAGAATTACATTAGAATTTCCAGAATTTCCAGAATCAGTCGAAGATAACATCATTAATTTTTAAATCTCTGAAATCAGCATCAGATTAAACAATCACACCAGAATGTCCACAATCAGCATAATGTAACAATATCAGCATGAAATATCTGAAATCAACCTTAATCAGACTTTAGTATGGAATCTTCAAAATTGGTATGAGATACTGTAGCAGAATGATCATTGGTTTTCAAATTCAGCATCAGTTAACAGATTCACCATTGAATTTCCAAGAATCAGCATCAGATAGAAGACTCCACATACACGCATCAAAATCTGCATCAGATAACATGAACATTATCTCCACAATAGCATCAGACAACAGAAGCACATTGAATTGCCCAAATTTAGCATTATAAATTTAACATGAAATCTCCAAAATAAGCATCAGATAACAAAGTAAGCACAGAGTCTAATTATGAAATCATCATCAGACCTGGAATCATCAGCCTCAAATGACAAAACTGGAATATAATCTTCAAATAGCATCAGATAACAACAACAAATCATCGTCATATGGCTTAACATAATCAATGTGGAATATTCAAAACAAGCATCAGTTAACAGAATCAGCATTAAATCTATGAATTCAACATCAGATAAAATAATCAGCAATGTGAATTTTCAAAATCAGCATCAGATAACAGAGTAACTAAGAATGCTTCAAAATCTTTATCAGGTAACAGAATCGCACAGATTTTTTCAATCTCTAAAATCAGCATCAGAGAAGAGTCAGCACAGGGTCATGAAATCATCATCAGATCTGCATCTGGGATTCAGAATGCAAAATCATTAGCCTCAAATGACAAAACTGGAATATAATCTTCAAATAGCATCAGATAACAACAAATCACCATCATATAGCAGAATCAATGTGGAATATTCAAAACCAGCATTGGTTAACAGAATCAGCATTGAATCTATGAATTCAACATCAGATAAAAGAATCAGCATGAACTCTCCAAAATCAGCATCAGATAACATGAACAATGTGAATTTTCAAAATCAGCATCAGATAACAGAATAACAAAGAATGCTTCAAAATCTTTATCAGGTAACAGAATCGCACAGATTTTTTCAAATTCAGCATAAAATAGTAGAATTACCTTGAACTCTCTAAAATCAGCATCAGAGAAGAGTCAGCACAGGGTCATGAAATCATCATCAGATCTGCATCTGGGATTCAGAATGCAAAATCATTAGCCTCAAATGACAAAACTGGAATATAATCTTCAAATAGCATCAGATAACAACAAATCTCCATCATATAGCAGAATCAATGTGGAATATTTAAAACCAGCATCAGTTAACAGAATCAGCATTAAATCTCTGAACTCAGCATCAGATAAAATAATCAGCATGAACTCTCCAAAATCAGCATCAGATAACATGAACAATATGACCAAGAATGCTTCAAAACCAAGAAAAATAATATAACCAAGAATGCTTCAAAATCTTAATCAGGTATTTTTCAAATTCGGCATTAAATAATAGAATTAACTTGAAATCTCTAAAATCAGCATCAGAGAAGAGTCAGCACAGGGTCATGAAATCATCATCAGATCTGCATCTGGGATTCAGAATGCAAAATCACAAAACTGGAATACAGTATAATCTTCAAAATGAGAATCAGAGAACAACAAAATCTGCATCAGATGAGCAAATCCAAAATAAGCACCACATTACAGAATCACCTTGAAAACTCAAATCAGCATTAGAAAACACAATTGACATTAAGAAAACAGAACCACATGAGGTACAGAACTTTTTCTTTGATCTTTATTTGTTCCAGATGACGGTTTCATACCTGTGCCCATAGCAGCAAGCCAAACGCGTCATGCTGTATATGAACATGAAATGACATTTCCCTCAAAATTAATGTTTATTTTTGTGGCACACTCTTTTTTTACTAAAGCGGATTACGCTTTAGTTATGAAATCTCAAAATAGTGAATGCTATTGAACATGACCTTGTTTTTCTTTGAAACCTGACATATCTGAGGCGTCCTTCTTGAGCTGTTGTGATGGACGGTTCCGTGTGAGATACTGATCTCCAGTTTTGACCTGCTGTGTGGAAAAGCAGCTGTCTTCCTTATAGCGTTTGCATGCCCATCTGCTGATATTCAGACCATGTGGGGGAACGTCAAACGCAGTGATGTTTGGAGCTGGTACGGAACGGGCTATGAGAGCTGAAGTGTTGCCTAGTCTTGCCGAAGCGCTCTACTCTGCAGGGCCCCTTCAGGCATATGGTAATTGACCTAATTTGGCCCATATGCAGAGTGGAATATGTTTAGCAGTGACCTCAGAGGAGCACTCCGTTGTGCCATGACTACTTGAGATCTTTTGACTCGCTCTGGCATTCGGTATAATATAATACACTGTTTGATGCGGAGTCAAGACCTGCAGACTCCTGGGCAGTTGAATTGAACTGTAGTTCGCTCACAAAACAGGCTGCAGAAATGGAAATAAATCCTCTGTATGTTCACTTTTTTTATTTAATCTGCTAACCAATCTCCTATACTGTTTAAAGCAACACTATTTAACTTTCTTGTGCTCAAAATGTACAAAATTTATATAATGAGCGAGTACGTCATGAATCCATTTTCCGAACCGTGTTTTTGTCTTATCCTGAATCACTAAGGTACACATATAATAAGTGTTTATATTTGGACTGTTTAAGTCCGGTTCGGGTTGCAACGCTGCGGAGTAGCACAGTACCTGCGTGACTCGTCATAGACATAAACATAGAGAAGTAGCCCCGGCTACTGTGTTCTTCCGCAAGACGCATGCAGTTTTGTTTATTAACCACTAGAGCGCCAAAAGTTACCTAGTGTTGCTTTAAAGCTTGCATGAGTTGCAACCATCTTTCTGGGGAGGTTGCTAAGGTGTTCTTTGTGGTTGCTAGGGTATTATGGGTGGTTGCTACGGTGTTCTAGGTGGTCGTGAGGGTGTTGCTAAGGCGTTAATTGTGTGTTCTTCAGCGTATACAGGTGTGTAATATGTTGGCTTTGTCCAGATGTTCTTTGACCTATGATATAGTAACAGCTGCTGTTTTAATATTTTAGACATTTTAATTTAACATTAAATTAATTTTTCCTTTAATATCAAAGTGTAAATGTTGGTAACAGCAGGTAAAAAGTGAGAGGTTTTGTCCCATGAGTTGGGAATCAGAGAGCATAGAACAAAACAAAGTGTGTGTGTGTGTGTGTGTGTGTGTATGTGTGGCTCAGGTAAACCTTAAGATATGGAGACAAAATGTTAGTGTAGGGAGATATACAGATTGTACAGTATAAAAATCATTGTCTATGGAAAGTCCCCATAAAACATGAAAACACAACATGTGTGTGTGTGTGCACCTTACCCTGCAATACCATAACCAGTCATGATGGGAACTGTGAAAACGGTCCAAATGTTAATTAAAAAAATGGCTGTGACTGAGCAATGATAGAGATGCTTCATCTTTCTGCCAGACGTGAATGAGCCGAGCCAGTTCTCACTCACTGATAAGACACCAGAATAGAGAGACAATTCAAAGTAATGAGCTATTTCTGACAGGGAGAGAAACTTCTCTTCATTTTCTTTGGTGGTGAGAAGAGAAACGAGAGATAATTATGACACGAAGAGCACTTCAAATTAAGTGTAATAGCTCGTCGGCTAAAACGCGAACCGTTGCCACGGAACGAGTTGCATCTGCCGTCAATCCTGATAATGGACAGAATGTTTTAAGAATGTTTCTTGCATGGATAGGAAATTACTGAGAGGCGGAACGAGACAGATTTACAGATTGACCAGTTGAGTTAATTAAGTTTCCTGTAAGATAAAAATGGTTCATTCTTGTCTAGTCTAATGCGCACTGACCGTCTAAAGCATATTGCACACTCAGCTGAAAAAAAACTTGTGAAAATCACAAGCTCCAGTTAGATCGCCTGATTAAGAAGCAATTTGGTGCAGTGAGGCGTTCATCCATGTGGTGCTCACTGCAGAGCCAAATGATGTCCAGCTCCCCTTCTCTGGGCGTAATGGGTGGAGCTTGACCTAGTCGAGCTCCACCTCTGTGGACCTAATATGTGGAATTATGTTCAAGAATAGGGTTATGGGTAGGGTTAGGGTGTGGTTGGACCGTCTAGCTCCACCCATTACGTCAAGCTCCACACATTGGCTCAGCAGTGAACAGCCTCTCTGTTTACCTGCTCTACAAAATACAATGAACACTTCTGAAGAACAAATAATCAATAGCAAACAGGGTTGCCAATTTAACACATTTAACTAATACAAATGCAATAAAAAGTAACAATGCAATAAAAACCTCAACTAATCATGCCCTCTGACTCATTTGCAAATTTTGTAATATGAGACATTAGGGAAGCTATTCAAGCTTCTTATTATTATCAATGTTGAAAACAGCTGCTTTTGTTTTTTGTGCTTTTTGTGGAAACTGATATATTTGGTAACACTTTTATGGTCCACTCTAGACATTCTACTAATTATAAGTAACCTTGCAAGTACATGTCAATTAACTATAATTAAAATACTAGTAGACTGTCTGCTAACCCTTTATTTTGATGCTCCCCCAACAGGCATTCTACTGGCTATAAGTAACATTGCAACTACGTCAACTTATTCTGCTAACCCTAACCTTAACACCTAACCTAACAGTCAACTAATACTCTAATGAGGTTTAGTTGACATGTAGTTAAAAGTCCTTAGTTAGTAGAATGTCTAAAGTCGACCGTGGAAATAAAGTGTAACCATACTTTTTTTTTTCAGGATTCTTTGATGAATAGAAAATTCAAAACAACAGCATTTATTTGAAACATTATACATGTCTCTACTGTCTGTCACTTTTGATCAGTTCAATGCATCCTTGCTGAATACATTTATTTTTTTAAACAAAATCTTATGTACCCCAAACTTTTGTACACTACGTAAGCTGTAGTAAATATATAAAAAGGTATTCAACAACATTAAAGGAAATATTCATATACAAAGGTTAGGATTATTGAAGCATTTTTGTAATTTAGACATTTGGCAACCACATGGTTCTTAAATTATGTCTATTGAGTCTAAATCTAAATCTATAAATCTGCACATGATCTGCTTGACCACATTTGATTAACATCACAAAATAAATGAAAACATATACTAGAAGAGTTATACACATACAAATATACTTTTGAATGGCATATGTCACATCCAGTGGGTGATGCCATTACTGTACATCTCAATTAAAGGTAACATAATCAGAATATAAAAGGGTGGACAAAACAACTCAGCTATCAGTGCTAATAACTACAGGTGCCACAAAAGAATGTTGCTGCTTGGAGCTATTAATGCTAAACATTTTGATTATGAGATCAAACAACAACAATAAACTAGCCAGAAAGTTCTAAATAAAAGGAAACGTTTGAAGTTTAACGTTTTAAGTTGCCAGAGTGTTCTTGGCAGTTGCTACACTCAAAAAAAAAAAAAAAAAAAAAAGTAATAATAATAATAACTTTCACTCAAACCATCCCTGTTCACATTACTTAAAAAACATGTAACTATATGAACTTAATTTAAGTTGTTTCTACTAAAAATGTATATTGTATTTGTTCAGTCAACTTAACATTGCTGAGTGAAACCCACAAATTAATAAAACAATACTGTGCACCAATATTGTGTATTTACTTAATTAATTTATGGTAAAACTGCATGAATCATTTTTGTTGACATAACTTACTGGGCAGAGGATCTGTAGTTCCCAGCATGCTTTGCAAGGAACTACATTAGGAGAGTAAATTAAGGGATTAAAGTGTATTTTATGTCTTTCGGTAAAGGAAAAGATGTTGTCAGTTTAAGTTAGTTTTTAATATTCAGTTATGTTGGAAATTTAGAGTTTTTGTAATGTTTTTGAATTTACCATTATGCAGAAGAGTGGCGCCTGTGTTTAGGCTGTGGGCACTCATATACATATATTTAATAAATTGAGTTTGTCCAATGAGTTATTTTTGAGTGCATTTTGTTTCTAAAAATGTGCTTGTCATTATTTACTAGTTTTTCACTTACACTTGTAGGGCAAATAGTTAATTTAATAAGGTAAATGAAATCAATAAATGGGTTCACCTTACATAATAAACAAATAATAATAAAGTAAACTGCATATATAAATATTATGTAACAATGACAAATTCAAATGATTTGTATTTTGTCAGCTTTACTTGAATTTATACAATTTACTCAATATAGTTGCGTGAAACCAACTGACAAGTGTTGGATTTTGCAGATGGATGGACAGACAGACAGACGTTTAATTGTCTAGGGAAAAATATTTTAAGATCTTTAATGAGTAGTGCTGGATCCATGATGAAATGAAACTCTAGTGCAGTACATTTAAAATGATTTAAATTAAATGCAGACTTTTAGCCTCACAGCAGTGTGTACCATTATAAATACTCTTTATTCACTTTAAGCTGCCTATTAAAATTATAATCAATTGAAATGTAACAAATTATCATGAACATTTAAAAAAATTTAAACCAGCCATTAACTTGCAGTGTGTATAATCATCTTTAGACATCACAGATATCAGCAAATATCGACTGTTCATGTGCTGAAGTGTTTTGGAGGTTTTATCTGGTCATGGTCAGGCGGTTTTGGGAGGAATCGGGGCAGCATCTAGTCTTTCTGTCATCCAGAGCTGCTGCGTGTGTGGAGGGAGAGTTTGTGTTGAGATGTTGGAGTAAGCGTTTTCCACCCACAGTGCCTGATGATGCATCTCTGTGCGTCCGTGTTTAATGATGCAGAGATGCTGAAAGCTGTGCTCATGGCTGTCATTGATTCACAAGCTGCGGATGTTTATTATGGAGTCACAAGATCAGTGTTTGCATGTGTGATTGTTGCCATATGGTAGGTTATAACAAAGGCATTCAATGTATTATTATTATTATTATTATTAGTAGTAGTAGTAGTATTACTATTATTATGTATAAATATATCATTATTAAATGAGTTCCTTCTACACATTTATGGGAATGCAGAAGTTATTAAAAACTCAAATGTGTGTTAACTAATAGATTTTACTCAGAAAATACAAAGGTAACACTTTATAATAAGTATACAGTATAAAGTACTTGCAAATCATTTGTAAACTGTTAGTTTATAGTTAATTCATATTTTATATATTGTAGTTTTTCTACAATGTTAATATATTAATAGGCTATATACAAACAGTGAGTTCTTCATTCATTGTCTCTGCAATGAATCAACATTATTATTGATTAATTAGCTCATATGTAAAGAGTTAGATTTTAAAAAAAATTTTTTTTTTATAAATGTTGTGGTGTTATTTCCATAAAGAGGTGCATCAATTTTTGGTCAAGATCTTGTATTGACAATGCAAGAGTCCAGCACTCTGTAAAGTCTCCTCCAGCACATCCCAAAGTCTTTAATGTCTGGACTCAGCGGTGCCAATTCATGTGTGTAAATGATTCTTCATGCTCCCTCACAACCATTCTTTCACAATTTGATTCTGATGCATCATTGTCATCCTGGAATATAGCCATGATGTGTCTTCCTACATGGTTGTTAAAAAAATGTAAAGCTACACACTCCATCAATTAGGGTTAGAACATATAACTTGCTAGAAACATAATAATCAGTGCAATAATGATCCAGTATACACCTGACGCAATGCGACACCAGGCGCGACGCAAGTGTTTTTTGCTAGTTTCAGCCCGACGCAGTTATAATTTTCACGTCCTGTGCCACGTTGTATAAATAGCAAATGCATTTGCTCCCATTTGTGCGCCCATGGGCGTGCTGGTCTGAAACCGAGGTGTGTTCAGGCGCATTGTTGGCGCGTTGCTATTTTAAGGCAACTGAAAACGACTGCGCAATTAACCAACAAAAACCTGGTCTAAAGACAATAGCCCAGTATTTTTTGTGCTATTTAAAGTGCACGTTAGTAATATGCTCCTATAGGCTGGTGCACAACACACGTACACTGCTTATTACACACACAGAGCAGCACACAAACATTTTTAAATATTTATATTTAACCAATCGTGGCAATACACACATGTATTTAAACTGACTCGTCAGGTTGAGGGTGTCTTTATTTCGCCATGTAAATAGTGAATCCGCCATGGTGCAAATGCCAGGGAATGAGAGATGAGACTCTGATTGGTTTATTGCACGTTATGGCTAAAACACAGCCATTACTCATTAAGAGAATAGGGACATCCCTTTTAGACCATGCGTCGGGCGCATTTTTCCTGTCGTTAAACAAGCAAAAGTGGATTCGGACACGCCCTAAGTGCACTTGCACCGTGCGCTTTAGACCATGCGCTCAAATCGTTAAAATAGGGCCCATAGATTCTTACGCATCTGTCTATTTTAATCCAAACAGCAAATTTTTTTAGTATATTAACCATGTAGAGACTATGAATAAACTATTAACTAATAATTTGTTAATAATTTGTAAGTACTTTACTACTGTATATTATAAAATGTTACCAATACAAATTGTACTAAATTAAAAACATAATGCATAATGTGGGTGGATTGCACTAAATATACCACTTTAGTTTAAAACAGTCAGCGATGTGGGCTGAAGGACAGTGTGTGTCGTTGGCTGATCCCATTAGCCTCTCTTCTTACTATCATCACTATCCTTATCTATAAAATTCCAAAGGCCAAAAATAGAAAGAAAAATTAATAATCGGGTTAATTTGCTCTTTTTGAAGTTAAACAGCCCTCTGGGCTCTTATTAAAGTTTTAAAATTAATTCATGCAGCAGGTGATGCTGAAATTTTAAATTGCTCATTAATAGTGGGCAAGTGCAGGTGCAGTGGAATTAATAAACAATATTAGTTACTGAAATAATTTAATTATATTACAGCACATAAAAACACTGGACTGCTTTGCATGCTACCAGACACTTAAACAATTATTAACATGAATATAATTTATCAAGAGGAAAAAAGTTTACTATTAACTGCTGAAATATTCATCTGGATTCAGTCAGATCTACTGAATAGAAAGTGCCGGTCACTCACAAAACTTTGTTTTTTAATTTTTTTAAATAATGGTTTGCTCCATTATTGTTGCATCATAAAAACCTATATTAAAACAACTGATTGTGTTGATAAACTGGTTTACAGACCATTTACAGGTAAGCTCTGTTTATGTGTGACCTATGCTGTGACCTGTTAAAATGGCTGTCAGGGGTTTACGCTGATACAATGAGGCTGATCGTTCGCAACATCCCTAGCTGTGACTGCTGTACCATTAGGTGAATACGTTTTTCATGGCTGTTAATATGGGATCATTGATGTCAGGTTTTCCCCCCTAAACTTCTGCCCAGCCCCCCTAAAAAATGTGTGATTAACCTTTAAAAATATGAAGCTGGCTTCGGCTTCGTCCCATCTTTTAGTCTGCGTGTTCTTCAATCCGCAGCGGCGCCGAGCAGAGCGCACGTCAAAAGCAGAGGTGTGTGCTCATCTGAGCCTCATTGGTCTGTCACCGCTTGTCAATGTCAAAATATTTGAGAAAACCAATCAAATCAGAGTAGGCGGGCTTTATGTTCACACAGAAGCTGCTGAGGCTGAGCGCAAATTTTAGCAGCGTGACTTGACGTCAAGTGAGAGATATGTAAGCAGCTAAACTAAACATTTCATATCTGACAGCTGCTTCTGTAAGTCAGAAATGTTAAACAAATGACAAAAATATTCAGGCACATTTTTAAACTTTTGTCTAATTTCGCCATTTTGAATTGAAAATAGGCCTATATGTGATTCATAATGTAATTAACGAACAAGACATATTAACAAAGCCGTTTTCATCAGATTAGGCATAAGATTAATAATGAATGTGTACATATTGTAAATTTAATATAATTCCATTTGTAGCCTTCAGTAAATTAAAAAAGCTCAGATTTTTTCAGCCTGTATTGGCATAAGATTAGTAATGAATGTGTGCATATTGTGAATTAATTTAATAAACTTAGTTACCTAGCTTTCCTAGTAGCCTTCAGTGAATTAACGTGTTTTAAGAAAATGATTCATAAAACATATAAATATCAGTTAACCATATGTTTACTTTTTTCACTGACAAAAATGGAAAAACTATATCAGTCAAAGCTCAGCGTTAGGAGGGGAAGAGACAGGGCAAGATACAAACAAAGAGAAAAAGAGAGATGTGGAGATAAGAAGAAAGACAAATAATCTACTGCCCACTGACATGGTTTTCAAGCTATTGTTATCTAATTTTTTGGCCTTCAGAACGTCTTAAATTGCACATATGTGTAGATAATAGAAATCAAAATTTTCTGGGGGAACATGCTCCCGAACCCCCCTAACTTCCTCACATTTGGGATCTCAGTGATTATAAAACCCTGCCTACATTCCTGGGTACGATTAAGGGATGTCCAATATGGTCATGCAATAAGGCATTAATATTTGCTTTATAAGTAATAATAAACAGCCGATATCCTATTAATATGCATGCTAATAAGCGACTAGTTAATAGTGAGAATTGGACCCTAAACTAAAGTGTTACCATTTTTTTCATACCCTCACTGGGGTCTGAGCCCCCCTAAAATGAAAATCCTAGAATCGCCCCTGGCAGGCAGTGTCTTCTTCTCTAAATGGGTAGTTCTTTGCCAGAATAGTCAATTGCCAATAGTCAAAAGTCGGACTGCAGGAGACTATATTACAAGTAAAGTTCACACTAGTGCTGGTGGCCGTATGTGGTCTGTTCTTGAAACCCCAGAAAATGTAATTATCTG
Organism: Rhinogobio ventralis; assembly: GCA_039654625.1. NCBI lineage: Eukaryota > Metazoa > Chordata > Actinopteri > Cypriniformes > Gobionidae > Rhinogobio > Rhinogobio ventralis. Next base: position 11,223,407 of record CM077193.1, read on the forward strand.
TCTATAGTTTGGAGTAGATGTTCTGCCCACACAAACACAGAGCCATTAGGATCACATCACCCTGCAGCACATAAGTGTGTGTTATTTCCTGTGTTGTGGGCCTTTCTAATTCAATTCAATTCAGTTCAATCCAAATGAGCTTTATTAGCATGACTGTGTGAAGCATGATATTGCCAAAGTAATAGACATATACAAACATATATAGATCAGGGATCAGGAACCTTTTTTGACCAAAGAGTCATTTTTTGTAACTTTTGGTTAATGCATTTTATAGTATAGTATAGTATAGTATAGTATAGTATAGTATAGTATAGTATAGCCATAGTAAAAATAAAAACATGCTTTTTTCAATAAAATTTCAACAGTATTTATTATTAGGTCCATAGACAACTAAAAACGAACAAATATGCAGCAATCAATAAATAAGTTGCAATATGGAATTTGTGCAGGGCTTTCACTGTGAGGTTGGGTTACCAACTGATGAGCATAAATCCTCTTGTGTGTGTGTGTGTGTGTGCTTACATCTACTGTGTTTATGTGAATACTCGAATTGGCATTTTGATATATTTCTGTGTTTATTTGACTGTTTAGGTGCGCAACCGAAGACAAAAGCTACTATGCTTGTCCGTGTTGCGCTCGGAGCGCGCGCACAGCATCCTGTCAGTAGAATTCAGTTCTCTTTCACGACTTATCGCGCTTTTAATATTCCTTTTCAATATAAAGCACATCCCGCTCTTTTCTTTCTCATTCATTCATGGTTCATTATTAATAACTTTAAACAGTATCATCAACTGAAATCTGTGCGGATTATCATAAATACGACACATTTATAGGACATAAAGGGTCTCTGCGGCAAAAGCGGGTGAAATGTTTCGAACTGTTTCTTTGCACAGCAAAGCACCAGTTTCAATAAAAGGATATATTAAAGTTTATATAACTTATTTTAACATTTTCGCTGCTGTTCTAAAAATGGTATTCGCCATTACTTTAAACAAGCTACACAGCTGCTTGAATCCCAGTGCAATACATTATCATAGAAATGTAAGTGGTTAGTGGATTGCTGTCATGAATCGTGACACTCACAAACAGTACTAAACACACACTTTGGCCGGTACAACTTGAATATTATCATTATCATACACTTTTCATTAAGTTCGGTAGGCTGTACAACAAGGGAAGCTGGTTTGATCCCAGCAGTCGCCACCACCAGTGTGTCCTTGAGCAAGGCACTTTACTCCATTACTACACATTACTCCATGTTGCTCCAGGGGGATTGTCCCTGTAATAAGTGACACACATTGTAAGATGCAATGTAAGGACATTGTAAGGACACACATTGTAAGTTGCTTTGGATAATAGCGTCTGCCAAATGCATAAATGTAATTGGCTGCTTGTTCTGCAGAGAGAAAATGAAAACAATCTCGTTGTTGTTCTGTACACATATTATACACTGTGACTGTAATGTTTTTTTTCATAGGTGCTTAGGTGTGTATAAATGTATTATATAATAGAGTTTTGTGAGAATCACCCTTCAATCTGATTGTTTACTTATAGCAAATTATGACAAAATGATTGTGTTTAATGAGAGAAATGGCGTATGCTTAATTTCACAATAAGTGTGCGATTAATCGCACAACAAAAGTGCGATTACGTTTTTTAATCTATTGACAGCCCTACAGTTAACACAAAAAAAGATGAAGTAAATGAATACAGAGAGCAGTTATAAAGGGGAAAAAAGGTTCAGCCTTTGTCCCTCATATAGTGGCAGGAGGACACACTTTTGGATACACTTTTCTTTCTCTCCCAAAATATACAATGTGGCTCGCTTGCTGGAATTCAGGTAAAAGTTGAGTGAAATAAGTGTCTGTAATGTTTTTGTAAGGTGGACAAGTTCAACTGGGGTTTTGTCCCAGGATTCACAGTTTAGTTTAAATTTGGGTCCCCAGATTTCACAGCCGTATAGAAGAATGGGTTTGATGATATTGTCAAAGATTTTCATCCACAGTTTAATGAGTAGGTTGAATTTGAACAGTGGTTTTTTTTATACTATAAGTTAGATCTTTTATCGCAGTGTCAAATTGTCCAGAAGCTGAGTTTGTCAGAGTGACATGATAAAGAATTGTTCCTTCAAGTGTAAAATTATATTTCTTGTCAGTAAAGTTTTTTTTTCCTGAAAGATCATGATTTTGGATTTCTCCATGTTTAATGGTAAGGCCCAATCACTACTATTCTTTTCTAAAGTTTTATGAGGTGACAACAACAGAAGGTTGTCGACATACAGGAGGCATTTGATTCCTCTGCCCTTCAGACCAGGGCTGCATTTCCCAAAAGCACCGTAAGCCTAAATTGATCGTAGAGACCATTAGTGGCAATTGTTCTACGATCAACTTAAGCTTACAATGCTTTTGGGAAATGCAGCCCAAGACAATATGACTTTTCAAGTGTTGATGCCAATACATTAATATAGATATTAAATAGAATTGGCTGAGGCTGCAGTGTTGATGGACTCCTTTAGTCTAACTGAAATAATCAGTCCATTTGTCATTGACTTTAACAACACATTTGTTACTATTGTATGTGTCCTTTATGATGTCATATGTCCTTCCTTTTAAGTTTTAAGAAAAGTCCATTGTACCATACTGAATATTTTTCTTGTTTTGTTTGCTGAATGTATTTTTGTATGAGTGTGTGGAGTGTGTAAATGTGATTTGACGTTCTCTGTTTAGGCATAAATCCAATTTGACAATCGTTTATAATCTTGTGTTCTTGAATGAACTGAACTAATCTGTCATTTAATAATGGAACAATAGTTTTCAGAGGTTACCGCTCCCTGTAATGCCCCTATAATTATTTGGGTCGTACTTCTCACCTTGTTTAAAAGTTGGCACAATCAAATTTTCTTTCCAGACCTCAGGAAAGTGTCTTGATTTTAATAAGAGACTGAATAATATCAGAATAGCATCTTTCAGTTCGGGTTCAGTTTCAGCATCTCATTAGATATTCCATCCATGCCACAGGATTTTTTCTTTTTTAGGGATTTCATCTTTTCCATCAGTTGATTAAATGATATGGGCTGATCTTTTATAGTGCGTTCCAAGTTATATAGTTGGGTGGACAGATGTATTTGGGTGAGGGTTGGTTCGTTTTGTGAATAGAGTTTTCCAGATGTTTGGGTCATAGATGGGAATGTGTTTGGTTTCTTTGGATTTATCTAAATTGTTCCACAATTCCCAAAAAGAATTTTGATTGACTGCCTCATCAATCTTGTTGAACTTTATTTTTCACGTGATCAGCTTTTTTTTGTATTATAGTAACTTGTATGTTTTAAGGGTTTGTTGATATGTGGCTTGTGTTCGTTGGTTTGCCGGGTCTCTGTTTTTTATTTGATCATGATCATAATCCTAATTCTTTTCTTACTTTTTGGCATTCTTTTTCAAACCAAACAGCTTTAGCAATTTCTTTTTTACATCTGTACATTTTTCTTTTTCTTTTCTGACCACTTTAGAAAAAAAAGTTAACTGTTCAGTTGCTAAATTCATTATTTTATTCTCCTTACTAAATGAAGTCAATAGAAATGAGTCTAGCATGTTCTCAAAATGAATGCTGTGGAGCTCGGCTTCATACTGGGCAGGACTGTCTTTACTCCATATAAAATTTGGAGGGAAGGTGGTGGTACAGTTTAACCTTCTGATCTTTAGATGGCAGAAGATTCACTGACCTCCTCAGACTGATGACTATGTGGCTGTGGTCTGATAATGCTAGCTGTGGCATCACTGTGAAATAATTAATTTTACTTTGGTGTATATCTGTGATGGCGTAATCTACTGTGCTGCTGCCTATATAGGAGCAGTAGGTGAATCGACTTGTTTTACATGTCTGAAGAGAACATCCCCTGAAAATGATAAAACCGTTATTTTAAACGATGACATTGAGGAATATTGTACAATATTTACCAGAATAATGTATGAATTCCTGCCGCAATCATATTTTTAAAATAAATCCAACAGAGATTGAATTAATACATAGAGCAAACCCTATAAAAGAAAAATCATGAGATGGATATATGTTTATATATTTCTCAAGTGGTTATATATAGGTTATATGGGTTTAAGATGGTTTTATTTGTCCTTTTCAAAAATAATTAAGTGGGAGTCACAGCTCTCTGCAAATTCCTTCTGGTAGTAAACCTCATCAGTCTCCATGTGTCCTGTAACCCAAGGCCCGGTGTTAGCTGCACTAGGGACGTTAGTTGTAGTTTTGGGGGATGGTTTCACCAAACTTTGTTGGGAGAGTAAGTTTGCTGGATCATTCATCAAATATAATGAATAAATAATTGTGTCTGATTTGTCTCAGTCATTACTATATATATATATATATATATACACTCACCTAAAGGATTATTAGGAACACCTGTTCAATTTCTCATTAATGCAATTATCTAATCAACCAATCACATGGCAGTTGCTTCAATGCATTTAGGGGTGTGGTCCTGGTCAAGACAATCTCCTGAACTCCAAACTGAATGTCAGAATGGGAAAGAAAGGTGATTTAAGCAATTTTGAGCGTGGCATGGTTGTTGGTGCCAGACGGGCCGGTCTGAGTATTTCACAATCTGCTCAGTTACTGGGATTTTCACGCACAACCATTTCTAGAGTTTACAAAGAATGGTGTGAAAAGGGAAAAACATCCAGTATGCGGCAGTCCTGTGGGCGAAAATGCCTTGTTGATGCTAGAGGTCAGAGGAGAATTGGCCGACTGATTCAAGCTGATAGAAGAGCAACTTTGACTGAAATAACCACTCGTTACAACCGAGGTAGGCAGCAAAGCATTTGTGAAGCCACAACACGCACAACCTTGAGGCGGATGGGCTACAACAGCAGAAGACCCCACCGGGTACCACTCATCTCCACTACAAATAGGAAAAAGAGGCTACAATTTGCACAAGCTCACCAAAATTGGACAGTTGAAGACTGGAAAAATGTTGCCTGGTCTGATGAGTCTCGATTTCTGTTGAGACATTCAGATGGTAGAGTCAGAATTTGCCGTAAACAGAATGAGAACATGGATCCATCATGCCTTGTTACCACTGTGCAGGCTGGTGGTGGTGGTGTAATGGTGTGGGGGATGTTTTCTTGGCACACTTTAGGCCCCTTAGTGCCAATTGGGCATCGTTTAAATGCCAAGGCCTACCTGAGCATTGTTTCTGACCATGTCCATCCCTTTATGACCACCATGTACCCATCCTCTGATGGCTACTTCCAGCAGGATAATGCACCATGTCACAAAGCTCGAATCATTTCAAATTGGTTTCTTGAACATGACAATGAGTTCACTGTACTAAAATGGCCCCCACAGTCACCAGATCTCAACCCAATAGAGCATCTTTGGGATGTGGTGGAACGGGAGCTTCATGCCCTGGATGTGCATCCCACAAATCTCCATCAACTGCAAGATGCTATCCTATCAATATGGGCCAACATTTCTAAAGAATGCTTTCAGCACCTTGTTGAATCAATGCCACGTAGAATTAAGGCAGTTCTGAAGGCAAAAGAGGGTCAAACACAGTATTAGTATGGTGTTCCTAATAATCCTTTAGGTGAGTGTATATATATACACACTATATTGCCAGAAGTTTTGGGACAGCTGCCTTTACATGTACATGAACTTTAATGACATCCCATTTCTATTATATGTAGGGTTTAATATGGAATTGGCCTACCCTTTGTCTTCTTGGATACAGTTGCTCGGCCATGGAAACCCATTCCATGAAGCTCTCTCTACGCACTGTTCTTGAGCTAATCTGAAGGCCACATGTAGGGCCCTATGAAATCCATTTTATTTTTTCCCAAATTCCGTTTAATTTTTTTAATAATCAAGGAACTTTTTCCGTTTTAATTTTTCTGGATTCCATTTTCATCGTTTAATTACATTTTAATAATCAAAAATCATGTCTAATTAATTCTAATTCTCTATTCTCTAAGTCTAATTCTTAAAAACAACCATTGTATATATATATATATATATATATAGTGAGTAAATCAGTTTTACAAATGTTAAATTTAAAAATAAATAAATGGCGTAGCTCACTGTCTGACTGCCGGGAAGCTGTCTAACCCTCTCCTCACGTTCAGGATGTGTTTTCTGAGGGCTTTTCAAGGCTTTCTCCTTGATGGTTTTTGCAAACAGTCTCATGCCCTCTTGATGAATATGGATAGGGTTATATATATGCTCATGGGTGATATTCTGATGGTTTGCAATGTGAACATTCGGCACTGGAGCACAGACGTTAGCTATCTCCACATTGATTGTGTTTACAATCCTTTGTTTGCATTTGTGCATTTGGCAGACGCTTTTATCCAAAGCGACTTACAGTGCAATTATTGGAGTAAAGTGGAGTAAAGTGCCTTGCTCAAGGACACACTGGCTTCATCATTTGTGGTACGTAGAAGGGTTGAGATGATCACCTTGGATCTGGGCTAGATCCTGCTATCTGTCTTTACTACCTTGCACAGGGCTTTAGTGACGTCCACCCTTGTAACACTGAGGTTGTTTGTTCCGGTGTGAAAAATGATGTGTGACAGTGCATCCAATGCATCCTCTTGCAATAGTCTCAAAGCAGAGTGTGAAATGGGACACCAGAACTTCTTCACACATCTCCCTGGAAACAGTCATCTGTGGTCAAGATGGTGGCTGTTGGAGTCACAAAGGATGACAATGTTGTCTTTACTCTTCTGCCTTTACTCTTCTCTCTGCCGGTGTTCATGGATGATGTTGTTGTAGTTTGTGGATGACTCTGTGTGATGCTGCTGCTGTCTTTCCTCTTGAGGTTGTGAGGGGCTTGATGAGATTGACGGGTTGCAGGAGTGGAGCTCTGAGATTGTCTGTTGATACGTTGCTTGTGTTTGTGATGCCTTCAGGAGTGGGGGTGCTTTGTGTTTGCGTGCTGACACACTACTGATGTTGTTTTGTGTGTAGCTGGTTTCTGGTCTCTCTCCTGTGTGTTGCCGTGTTGTTCTCTTCTAACCAGTTCCTCTCTCACCCTCCTCAGCTCCTGTCCTCTTTAAATGGGAAGGCATGTGTCTGTGAATTTAACTTATGTGCAAAATTGGAATATCGCATAAAACATTTGCGAATAAAGCACTGTTTCCATCCAGTCAGTCGAAGAGAACAAAATCGTCAGTCACTACATGGTAAACTGGCGATAATTATCACTGAAAGTAGGGATCTCAAGTTTTTTCAGAATGATTGACCGATTCACGTTTTCGTTTAACTAGTCAACAAAAAACGTAACTACAATATAATTCGGGTAGGGGTTTAACGATACACGGTTCGGTTCATATCACAGTTTTGGAGCCACGGTTCGGTTCGGTTCTGTTTGCTGTGGAGGCAGGATTCATGGCAGGGCACCAGCAATAATAACACTAGATTCACTTTTAACTTAATAATAACAACAACAATAATTTAACTTATTAACTTTATCTTTATTAACTTTATACATTGGTTTCACGTTTTCTTTAGAGCAGTTAGCATATCTGAGTAAACTAAAACGAAATAAATGCCTCCACTGTAGACTAAATAATCTACTCATTTTACCATTTACCATAATGTTTAAAAAAAAACAAAAAAAACAAGCACATTAATTTCATAAAAATATATAACACACACACACACACACACACACAAGTAATGTCCCACTTTAGCCTACTTAAACACATAAATTGTATGAATATGACTAATACTGATGAATAAATAGGCCTATAAGTTAAAGCTATTAAATAGCAGCTTTTGTTAATACAATAAAGTAGCCACCACATTCATTTAAAAATAAACAAAATAGCATAAAGTGAAAATAAAGTGGCATTTTGGGATTATGGAAACAACAGTAACCATGGTGAATACACAATACGTCATGAACTGTTAATGAAACATGCCTGCATGCCTTCCCAGCTAACACATGTCGTAACAGTTAGGTGATTTATTGGTACTTTACTTTTATTTCATGACTTACGAATTGACAACGTAACGTTGCTCGCAGTTTCTCTTGCGCTTTATATACAGTTGTGCGTGTAATTTAAAAGTGTGTGTGCTACGAGCACAGTATAACGGCTGACATGACAGGACAGGAAAGCGGTTTTCTGAGGTGAGAGATTTTTTTTTTATTTCGTAACAAGCTACATAAATGACAATGTTGCTGGGACTCCAAGTTAGCATTTAGCCAGCCTGGCTAAATGGGGAAACTGGTTCTCTTTGTCCTTCCACCATGCAACTTGAGCGATCACCCAAGTCACGTGACATGCACTTGGAAGACAAAAGTTAGTGTATATTTAGTAAATAATATTATTATAATAATATTTAGTAAAAATACAGCTCTTATTAGTTGTTAAAAGTGTACTGATTACTATTTAATCAAATGTCAAGGAAGAAAAAATTATTTTGTGGCATAAGGTGAAGTGAAAGCTGGGCCGGGGCAGCAGGGGGCGGGGCACGTGCGGTTCGACATGAGAGTAGCGCGGTTCGTACCGTGGGTGGTGTATTGCGTTTTTTCGGTTTGGTTTGAATATCGTTACATCCCTAAATTCAGGTAACATCTGAAGTGATCAACATGGTGTAAATGTAAAACAAATGACTTATTTGTTATATATCTTTGCAGAAAATATGCATGAAATTAGGGCTGGTACGAATATCATTTTTTGAGCTCCGAAGCTTAGTAGTAATCAACACCGAATATTCGAAGCTTCATAGGGAGGGGCTGAACATATTCTTCTCTCTAATAAAGGCAGGAATCTCAAGAAGCAGCACGTCTCACGTGGGCAGGGCTTATATGCTCAGAGAACGGACACTGCACTAGTGATACAAAACACACCGGTCTGTTACCTCCCAGTAACAAGCTCCTATATTTCACAGTAGATTCATTTAGATTGATAATAATAATGGGTAATAGGCTTGCTGCGATAGGCATAACACTGGTTTAACAGGCGTAGCACCAGTGACATCTCTTGCCCACTGTGGCAGCGCTCTAGACAGAGAATACTCAGTTGCAGGAAACACTTAGGCTAAAAAGCAATTATGTTTATTAAGTATAACGAGGTTGGGTTTTTATTCAACTGTCCATCCTATTAAAATGGCTAGGCTATAAGATAATTGTAAAAAAAGTATTTTGTATTTTGCCAGATTTTATAGTGTAAACATATTCAAGTGCGAATGAGAACCGTTTGGAGGGGGATGGCAGGTGTGCGAAAAAAAAAACAAAAAAAAAACTAACAAACGGATATTCAAATCCGAAAATGTAAAATCAAATATCAACCCATCGAACGAATATTCGAATATTCTGGTCCAGCCCTACATGAAATATTAAGGCAAATATTGAACAGACGTATCTTAAACATATCATATATACTCAGAAATAATATAAAAAAATAAGAAAAATGCTAAATATTTCTTAGCCAAAAAGTAATAGCATTAAATAACACCAGTAATAGGCTATTATTAACAGCAAATGCTTTGTAAAAACAGAAAATAACAGCACCTTTCTGTCACCATCATGCAAACATGAAATATCAAACATACAGTAGTAGTTCTTTACAGATTTTTGCATTCCATTGAGCATTTTTTCCTATTGTTTTTATGTTTGGTGGACGTGTCTTGCGTCTTTAGCAGCGTCTCACCCATAAAACAGTAGGAAAATATTAGGGAGTAAAAAAAGTCAGATATCGATATATCAGCTGATATTCTTTGTGTATATATTATAATACAGTATAAACTCTTGACTGCCTTTTGACTGGTACTGTATATATAATACAGTATATACATAATATGCATACATTGTACATGAATACAACAGAACAAACAGTTCTTTTTCAGGTTCTGTTCAGGTCTTTTCAAGTTATTCTGTCAGCAGTGAGTGATCTGTTTTTTTTTTATCTCGTCTTTTATGAGAGACCGCTTCCCTGCCATTGACGAGATTTTCCAGCTTTCCATGTTTTCACTGTTATACGGTAGGGTGCGCTATTACACATCTTCTGAACGAGTACAGAATCTCCTGGTCAAAACACAGGCGAAAAAGCAGCAGAAACGAGCCATCTCATATAAGCAGATGCATATGAAAAAGAATGTGATCATCAAAATTAAACAGCATATAAATCAAAACTGCCTAATATAATTTTTTTTTAAAAACGCAATTTTCTCAGGTTTTTTCTCTAAATGTTGCTTTTTTCATGAAACTTACCCACATTCAAGTGTTGATAAAAAAGAATGCGTGAAGCTAGAATAAAAGAAAGAGCCGGTTCTTTCTTTTGATATATTGCATGTTTAGATATTCATACAACAAGATATTTGGTGGGCCATGAAACTTGTGAAAATGACCAAAAATGCTGACTGGCAAATTTCATGTCTACGTTCACTTAAGACATAACCGACTATGTTTATGATACTTGGCAAGACAGGCATTTTGACATAATTTTGTGTGAATATTCACACGCTGTGGGGCACGTTCATATCGGTGGCAGATCTGCCGCATATACGCCGATGCCGATATATCTGCGACAGGCTCATAACGGCCGATAAAATCGCAAGAACGACAAATTGGTCAGGCTCTAATTATCAACATGTCTAAATGTAACGTTTGCTAGAATTTTTATTCAAAACTGCGATTTTCTAATTTAAAAATAATAAAATAAAAAAATCTGAAAAATCACCCAGCCCTAACTGAACGTTTCTGAAGTGGATACCTGCTGTCGTGTAAGACAGTTATACTGAAAGGCATTTCAGAATAACTAAAACAGCATTTCAGCGCATGTTTTCTTATCGGATAAAAAAAATATCCGACTAAGTTGAGTGCATATGTTTTTTTTTTTTTTTGGATTTTATACGCATCTTGGCGTTTCCATTCAGCATCTGCATGGCTTCTGCATGGCTCTCTACTTCAGAATCTTTCTTAATCTTCTGAACCTCCAATTTAAGGTTTTTGAAGTTCTTCTGGAATTCTTTAAGGCTGGTTTCTGGTTCCTGGACCATGACTGTACCATTATAATAAAGGTTCACAATCAGCTTTGTGTCATTGTCTGCTTCCAGAGTGAGTGCTCCTTTTCTTCTACATGTCATTAAATTATGTCATTACTTTCCCATAATTCCTCCGGAGTCTCTTCTGTTTGCTTATTGCTTTGCTTTCCTCCCTCTCCCTCTCTCTGTCTTTCTCGTTTCTGTGTTTATTAGCACATTATCTCCCTTGGAGGCTCTGTGTATCACAGACTCAAACAACCAAGCCAGATCATTTTAGTCCTTTATTTGTGTTTGGAGGACTGACAGCAGCTGCACAGGCAGATCATTCTGTCTGTTTACTGACTTCATGCATGTTGAAATATACAGATAAATCGAGTATGTATGCACATTGGAGCCTGTCATGTATGCAGATGATGTGTGTATTTAATTTAATTGCAACTTTGAATACAGTTTTTTTTATTCAAATTGATTAATTGTGCAGCAGCCATGTGAGCAATTACTGGAATGAAAACAGTTTGGTGTAGTGAAGGTGTTTCTTGTGTTCCTCAGGACGGTGTTGATCTGTACTTTATAAAGCAAACCTTCCATTTCACCATTTTTAAACAGGATCTATTATGCTTCTTTTAAGGCCTACATGTTCAACTTTCTTTAGTGTGTAATGTTGCTGTTTGAGCATGAAAAAGTTCTGCAAAGCACAAAGTCACTCCAAAGGGGGGAGTCAGCAGTAAGCACTATTTCTGTTTCTCAATAATACAGACACCTCGATTGTAGTATTGAGATTTACCACGTCACAATATCCCTCATTTTAATAATTTCCGCCCAAGACAAAAAAGGGGGGTGAGGCCTGGTTGAGCTGCGTTTGTAAATTCACGGTTATGGTAAAAATGTACCAATCACAACCCACTGATCCAGCTGACCAATCAGAGCACAATGTGCTTTTCGGAAGGAAGGGCTTCATAGAGACGGGAACTAAACAGCGTTACTGACAGACTGGGAAAAGAGGTGCTGCCACAATGTAATATATATATATATATATTTTTTTTTTTTTGCATTCAAACATCAAAACCTATTCTAGTAGAGCCCAAAAACAAAACCAAGACTTTGTAAAAGGGAATATTATGGCCTGTGTACTTTATTATTATTATTATTGTTATTGTTGTTATTATTATTATATTACTATCATTATATAATGTTTATCTTTGACTAATATAGTAGTATTTTTCATATATATATTTTTTTATTTTTAAAGTATCATGTTTTTTACCATTCTACTGTACCTCAAAATTTCTTCATATTTTTAATATATAAATAAATCTAAAACCATGAAAAAACATTTCTGTTACTTTAAATAAATTAAACAATAACTGAAATGAAACAAAACATTTATCAAAATATTTAATTTAACTTGACATACTAAAATAACTAAAACTAAAACTTAAATAAAAGTGAATATAGACATAAAAAAAAAAAAAAAATGACAGAAGCACACAACAAAATGACAAAAGCTATGTTTAAAAAGAAAACCGATGATTCTAAATATGAACTTGTTCCCCGCCATTGACGGAAATTTTCATCATTTACGAGACAACGCATCCCCACCATTGCCGGAAATTTCCCACTTTCCGTGTTTTTACTGTTACTCTTTAGGGGGAATCTTCTGAAAGAGTACAGAATCTCCGGATCAAAAGACATGTGAAGAAGCAGCAAAAACAAGTGCAGATGCATATGTAAAAAAATAATGCGATCATCAACATTAAACAGCATATAAATCAAAACTGCCTAATAGGGCTGCACGATATGAGGAAAAGCTGCGATGTGCGATAACATTGTTTAATATTGCGATGACGATATGACTTGCGATAAATATTCAAATGTGAATGTTAGCAATAGCTATAGCGTTCCCATGTCTTCGTGCTTTAATAGGTTCTTTGCGAACATAGAACCTAAACATTGAATAGCCTATTCCCACTGAATAAAGAAATCAAATAGATCATTTTTGACATGCTTTTATTAACAAATTGCATATAAATGAGGCATTATAACTATAAGAAATTAACGTTCAATTTCCCCTGCTCCTTTTAAAAGTAGGCTGTCTGTAGACATTGCGTTTTCAGTTCAAAGTCTTGATCCAGAAAGTGCACAGTGAGGCTGATGTAGGGCTCTGTCGTTCGACTGGACCAAAGATCTGTGGTACAAGCGTAGTGTTCAACTTGACTCAGTTCCAATTCCACGGTCTCCCTGCATGCGTCATACATTTTTGGACTGGCGACTTGCGAAAAATAAGTCCGTGATGGAATCTGGTATCTTCGGTCCAATTTGGTTATCAGGCTCACAAAACCGTCTTTAGTCAGTACCTGTGTTTGTAATGCGTTATCTCTCCTAAATCCAAAATAATATCATATAGCTAAAGTGCTGTTCTTTTTCACCACAAGGTCTTCGTCAGCCACCACATTTTCCTCACTCTTCTCTCCTTCCTCCGCCAACTAAATTGACACCTCACAAATCAATCTGAGCGTAGCTGACACTTCCTGGGGCTTCACCTGATTGGCCAAATAGCATGAACGCGCCAACCATGTCTTCAGGGATAAACGTTATGGGTCAAACGTTTATTACATGTGTCAGGCTGTCTGTTGCGATGTGTTCATCGCGCGAGCTCATATCGCGATGACGATGAAAATTCGATGTATCGTTCAGCCCTACTGCCTAATGTTACTGAATGAAATGTTGACCCAGAACGAGCTATAGGACTGTAAAGCTTTGGGAATGTTGATGGACTCGATCTACTCCATCTATGTTTTGATCATCGTTCTGAATTCGATCTGGATGTAGTCTTTGATAAAAACACAATTTTTTCAGCTTTTTGTTTCAAAATGTTGCTTTTTTTGTAAAAACTTACCCACATTCAAAAATGCATTAAGCTAGAATAAAATGTTTTTTTTTTAAGCAGAAGGTCTGTTCTTTCTTTTGATATATTGCATGTTCAGATATTCATACAACAAAATACTGTATTCTGGGGGCCATGGGAAATTTTGTGAAAATGATCAAAAATGCTGGCGGTGGCAGGCAACTTAAAAAAAAAAAAAAAAAAAAAAGAACAAAAAAGCTGGCTGGGAAAGAGTTAATACAAAATATAATAGTATCTCAGTGATTCTAAAATAACTCTGGTGTGGATGTTTCTGCCTATTGTACAAAAGTAAAGTGTAGGGTGTTGTTACCATAGACATTAGTGGTTGTTTATTTATTTCACAGATGTGTAGAAGGTGTAGTTACCATAGCAACATGTCTGATATAAAAGCAGTAGGCAGTAAGATCATATTTTTTCTCTTAAACCTCTAATAATAATTGTCACAACCTGTAGCAATATTGGTGAGAAAAGGATCTATTTGCAGCCGTTTAAATGTTTCTTTAGAAAGAACTAGAAACAAAATGCTCTATACTAACAAACAAGAACAAAACAACTGAGTATAACGCAATGAGGACTGACCGTGAACTGCATGAAACACAGAGCTTAAAAGGACAGTTCACCCAAAAATGAAAATGATCCTATAATTTTCTCACCCTCAAGCCATTCTAGGTGTATATTACTTTCTTCTTTTAGCCGAACACAATTGGAGTTACATTAAATAATATCCTGGCTCTTCCCAACCTTTGTAACGGCATTGAATATAGTGCCTGAGTTTTTGAAGCTCCAAAAACACATCCATCCATCATAAAAGTAATCCACACGACTCCAGTGGTCGTATAACAGGCCTAAATGCCTTCTTGAAACAAAACGATTAATGAACCTGGAAGCACAGAAGATAGAGCAAAACAAAATGCCGGTCACGAATTAGAAGATTTTGATGTAAGAGAAGAGGAGCTATGTCATACATTGGGTCAGAGGTCAGCCTTCTGCCGGAACTCTACTCTTTATGAACCGGCCGTACAGCTGTTGCTGGAAGCCAGTGATTATAGTTTATAAAGTTTTAAATATGGATATTTTTCTTACAAAAACCCATCGCTTCGCTTCAGAAGGATTACTTTTATGTATGGATGGATGCGTATGGATTACTTTTATGATGGATGGATGCGCTTTTTGAAGTTTCAAAAACTCGGGTTCTATTCAATGCCACTACAAAGCTGGGAAGAGCCAGATTATTATTTAACATAACTGATTGCCTTCGTCTGAAAGAAGAAAGTCATATATACCTAGAATGTCTTGAGGGTGAGTAAATTATTGGATAGTTAAAATTTTTAGGTGAATTTTTTCTTTAAATTAAATGAAGAACAGGTGTGCAAATTAGTCAAACTATGAATAAATAAGGCAACTAATTGAAAAGGCAGGAAACTGAACTTTTGTATTTCTGTATGTGGGACACTGCTTGGTAGATTTTTATTTAAGCAATTTGCTGCTAGATAAATGTTACTACTTTTACCAGTTAAATATTTATTTCTGATAACAATCATAATTAGAGAAAATCTAATTTGAAGAGTGTATTTTTCTGATTCCAGAATCTTCCTCTTCGGGAAATGTCTTAATGGACACGACAACAACACGCACCACAACTCGCCCTGTTACCGTCACCATGACGACCACTTCCACCTCCACCACCATCACAACTACCACCACAACCAAATCACCCGCCACGACGACGGCGGCGGTCACACGGAGCACAACGTCAGATCGCCAATCTCTTCCCGAGGCCTCCACTCGCTCCAACCCTTCCTCTGTCCTGCCCAATATCGCTGTGGAGTTCTGCAGCCCCGTCACCGACTCCACCCTCACCTGGCCGAAAACACGACAGGGTCAGGTTGCCAAGCAGCCGTGCCCACCTGGAACCATCGGTAAGTTGCGGTTTTCAAGGAATCACCAAGTAACCGTCCTCTTTTTGCACACATTTTTAAATGTTGATTCTTAAAGCCCCCCTGAAGTCAATCATTTTATACCTTAAAACTCATCTTTGATAATCAAAATTACATATTTAAATGTTTTTTCCCCTGGGAAAATAATTTCTTAATGCCTTAAAATAGCTTGAATGTAACTCTACACCCTTGCTTCATTTAGTAGGCTATATGAGGATCTTAGAATAAGCTAATTAGTCTACGTGCACACTGTCAGTCCAAATGTGATTATCTGTGTTTCCAATTAGAATCTGATCTAAAATTATTGACTGTCCACATTGTGTATCGCAACTGTTCAGATCTGATTTGAGTGTCCCATGACACTCCTTAGTTTTCCAGAATATCTGCATTGCTTTCTATGGCAGTGATGTTGAGTTGGTAGGTATACGGCAAAACAACAACAACAACTGCATCATGGAGGGGTTTGCAGTACAGCAGGGCTTGACGCTTACTTTTTTCCCAAGGAATTGGAATTGGAATATATATATACAATCACCTAAAGGATTATTAGGAACACCATACTAATACTGTGTTTGACCCCCTTTCGCCTTCAGAACTGCCTTAATTCTACGTGGCATTGATTCAACAAGGTGCTGAAAGCATTCTTTAGAAATGTTGGCCCATATTGATAGGATAGCATCTTGCAGTTGATGGAGATTTGTGGGATGCACTTCCAGGGCACGAAGCTCCCGTTCCACCACATCCCAAAGATGCTCTATTGGGTTGAGATCTGGTGACTGTGGGGGCCATTTTAGTACAGTGAACTCATTGTCATGTTCAAGAAACCAATTTGAAATGATTTGAGCTTTGTGACATGGTGCATTATCCTGCTGGAAGTAGCCATCAGAGGATGGGTACATGGTGGTCATAAAGGGATGGACATGGTCAGAAACAATGCTCAGGTAGGCCGTGGCATTTAAACGATGCCCAATTGGCACTAAGGGGCCTAAAGTGTGCCAAGAAAACATCCCCCACACCATTACACCACCACCACCAGCCTGCACAGTGGTAACAAGGCATGATGGATCCATGTTCTCATTCTGTTTACGCCAAATTCTGACTCTACCATCTGAATGTCTCAACAGAAATCGAGACTCATCAGACCAGGCAACATTTTTCCAGTCTTCAACTGTCCAATTTTGGTGAGCTCGTGCAAATTGTAGCCTCTTTTTCCTATTTGTAGTGGAGATGAGTGGTACCCGGTGGGGTCTTCTGCTGTTGTAGCCCATCCGCCTCAAGGTTGTGCGTGTTGTGGCTTCACAAATGCTTTGCTGCATACCTCGGTTGTAACGAGTGGTTATTTCAGTCAAAGTTGCTCTTCTATCAGCTTGAATCAGTCGCCCATTCTCCTCTGACCTCTAGCATCAACAAGGCATTTTCGCCCACAGGACTGCCGCATACTGGATGTTTTTCCCTTTTCACACCATTCTTTGTAAACTCTAGAAATGGTTGTGCGTGAAAATCCCAGTAACTGAGCAGATTGTTAAAAAATACTCAGACCGGCCCGTCTGGCACCAACACCCATGCCACGCTCAAAATTGCTTAAATCACCTTTCTTTCCCATTCTGACATTCAGTTTGGAGTTCAGGAGATTGTCTTGACCAGGACCACACCCCTAAATGCATTGAAGCAACTGCCATGTGATTGGTTGATTAGATAATTGCATTAATGAGAAATTGAACAGGTGTTCCTAATAATCCTTTAGGTGAGTGTATAAAACACACTGTAATAAACAGATTTTGCCATACTAGTGTTATTTTGTCATTACTGAGATTACTACATTACTATTATAGTTTTTATTAATATTTTGAATTTATTTATTTTCTGCTTTCATTTTAATTTGAATTACCACTAATGGTAGTAAAATCTATATATTTAATAATACGTGTCAAATAATGTTCTTAGTCTTTCCTTCCTGTGACTGGGCATCCCAGACAGAAGCTAGTTTACTTTAAATTAAATGGAAATTATATTTAATACAGTTTGTGTAACCAAATAATAACCGGGGTGGAAACTGGACACACTGTGACTTTTATTTATAAACGAGCCCTAAATACACCAGGATTTATTATTTTTAAATGTCAATACTTTATCGCTTGCACAATTTACTAATTTGTTCCCTCGATTTATAAATCGTGTCGACAGTTTACCATTTTGTTCCCTCGATTTGCTAAATCGTCCACACGAGTTTTTTCCTGCATGTCATGTGCGGGGCTCCATAAAATTCAGACGAGGGAGACAAAATATGCATTCTATACAACATATTACTATATAAACACCATAAAGTAAACATTGTCATAATTGATCAGCATTAGTTCATAAGCATTTGCTTAGCATAAATGTGCGCTATTCATTGATTGCAAACTGCTCTGAGGTGCCGTTGCGCGAGCCTGTAGAACACACACGTTCAGGCTTTGAAGCGTGAAGCGCTCACATTTATTTAATGAAATCATAGCCTTTTGAAGTGTAATAATCACATTAGACGGTATTGCGATTTATGTTTTTCCATCCCCAAAATACAAGATGCATT
Organism: Rhinogobio ventralis; assembly: GCA_039654625.1. Taxonomy (NCBI): domain Eukaryota; kingdom Metazoa; phylum Chordata; class Actinopteri; order Cypriniformes; family Gobionidae; genus Rhinogobio; species Rhinogobio ventralis. The sequence continues at coordinate 11,241,816 of CM077193.1, forward strand.
AAAATGATCATTAAGACAATTGTTAATTTAAGGTATTGAAGACTTTTTATTATCTTACATTTAAGAAAACTAATCCGCAGGGATTTTTTTTTATTCGCACACATGCTCCAAAATACATTGTACAGTTCGCACATCTATCACACATCTGAAATGCTCGCACTTTCGAGCCCTGTACAGATGTTGTCTTATTTACAACATGACAATGTGTAGCCGCTGTGCTGGACTACTGCGTCTTATGAGGCAGCGGCAAAAACACAGGAGACTGGTATGCATGGCTGCATGGTTGTCTTCTGCAGCGACTTTCAGCATGTTTCCTATAACAACGCCTGACGTTTGCGTCTAACGTGGTGTGAGAAAGTCACATAAACCACGCAAAATCCAATCAGAGCGGTCAGACTGAAACCGATTTCCAAAAATGTAATTTAAGGATTTCGAACCACATATGAATGTAGCTCGAAACATTTTATGTGATTTTTTTGCTGTTCACACTTGCTAAATCTGATTGGATTTCAATCAGAAATGCATAATAAATTGGATTTAGACTGACAGTCTGAACGCGGCTTTAGTCCCCACCTCTACTAGCTCGGACTATCTGATCCACTCGGTCAACTGTTAAAAGCTACACAATGGCCAAGTGGAAATATTGGTTTAATTCAGCCATATATGTTTGTGCCAGAAACTGATTTAGAAGAAGAAGAGAAAGAGCAAATTATAATTATCGCTCTCTACAATGTCGGACACTTAGTGGTAATTGATATGATTAGCCTTTGGCTTGGCCACGTTATTAAACAGCAAATAAAGTGTTGCTAATGTTACACAAACCATGTTCCTGTTCGCCATCTCAGAGTCAGACAGCTGCTTTCTAAAAACCATTGGAGAAAAGCTCCGCCCCGCATGTTAACAGGATTGGTTACATGTTTGTGACAGTAGGAAACAGGCAGTTTCAAACCACGTCTTTGGTACTCTGTAGTTTTAAGGAGAAAATACTCAGCAATGGTGTTGACTGATGAATTTGCACATGGTTTGTCTTAAAAGCAGTAAAGATCCATTTCAAAAGCACAAACATGAAATAACATTTTTCAAAAGTTAAACAAGTTGTAGTTACTGTGTACAGTGTATTCAACGTTTGTGAAAAGGAAAATAAGTACAATTGGAAAATGAGGGTAGGGTAAAAAATTGGAAAAAAATGTTTTATTTATAAATGCTTGACCTGTTTGCAATGGTTTATATTTGCTATTTTTATATAGTGATATATATACACTCACCTAAAGGATTATTAGGAACACCATACTAATACTGTGTTTGACCCTTTCGCCTTCAGAACTGCCTTAATTCTACGTGGCATTGATTCAACAAGGTGCTGAAAGCATTCTTTAGAAATGTTGGCCCATATTGATAGGATAGCATCTTGCAGTTGATGGAGATTTGTGGGATGCACATCCAGGGCACGAAGCTCCCGTTCCACTACATCCCAAAGATGCTCTATTGGGTTGAGATCTGGTGACTGTGGGGGCCATTTTAGTACAGTGAACTCATTGTCATGTTCAAGAAACCAATTTGAAATGATTCGAGCTTTGTGACATGGTGCATTATCCTGCTGGAAGTAGCCATCAGAGGATGGGTACATGGTGGTCATAAAGGGATGGACATGGTCAGAAACAATGCTCAGGTAGGCCGTGGCATTTAAACGATGCCCAATTGGCACTAAGGGGCCTAAAGTGTGCCAAGAAAACATCCCCCACACCATTACACCACCACCACCAGCCTGCACAGTGGTAACAAGGCATGATGGATCCATGTTCTCATTCTGTTTACGCCAAATTCTGACTCTACCATCTGAATGTCTCAACAGAAATCGAGACTCATCAGACCAGGCAACATTTTTCCAGTCTTCAACTGTCCAATTTTGGTGAGCTCGTGCAAATTGTAGCCTCTTTTTCCTATTTGTAGTGGAGATGAGTGGTACCCGGTGGGGTCTTCTGCTGTTGTAGCCCATCCGCCTCAAGGTTGTGCGTGTTGTGGCTTCACAAATGCTTTGCTGCATACCTCGGTTGTAACGAGTGGTTATTTCAGTCAAAGTTGCTCTTCTATCAGCTTGAATCAGTCGGCATATTCTCCTCTGACCTCTAGCATCAACAAGGCATTTTCGCCCACAGGACTGCCGCATACTGGATGTTTTTCCATTTTCACACCATTCTTTGTAAACTCTAGAAATGGTTGTGCGTGAAAATCCCAGTAACTGAGCAGATTGTGAAATACTCAGACCGGCCCGTCTGGCACCAACAACCATGCCACGCTCAAAATTGCTTAAATCACCTTTCTTTCCCATTCTGACATTCAGTTTGGAGTTCAGGAGATTGTCTTGACCAGGACCACACCCCTAAATGCATTGAAGCAACTGCCATGTGATTGGTTGATTAGATAATTGCATTAATGAGAAATTGAACAGGTGTTCCTAATAATCCTTTAGGTGAGTGTATATATATATATATATATATATATATATATATATATATATATATATATATATATATATATATCATTATATAGTGAGTTGTATTAAAACCAGTTAGGGTGTGTTTGACCTGCAAACATCATCATAATTATTTATAGTAATAGTGAAATTGTAATAATTAATTATAATTATTGTTATTTTTATTTCACAAAAAAATACAAAAATATATTGTCCCATTTTTTTTTTATTCATAGATTTGCTTTTACATTTAATCATTTAGCATAGCAGACACTTTTATCCAAAGCGACTTACAAATGAAGAGAACAATAGAAGCAATCACACCAACAATAGGGCAACAATATGGAAGTGCTGTGACTAGTCCCATTTAGTCTAGCACAGTGCACGTAGCAAGATTTGTTCAGTTCGGGTCATTTTGACCCAGAGAGGATGTTCTTTTTCCCGAAAATGTTAGTTAATGTTAATGCATTGGACTAAAACTTACTGATTTCACTTATACAGGGTATTAGGGCTGTAATCTCCCAGTCGATTAGTCGATTATTAGTCGATACGTTCTGGCTCGACCAAAATTCTGATTGGTCGATTTTTTGCCGCGTTCATTTCATCAGTTTTGTCGCGTTCATTTAATCAGTTTTGCCGCGTTCATTTCATCAGGTGGAAAGCACTAATTGCTAATGGGGGTGTTTTCAGAGCACCCCTGTTTCACAGGTAACAGTCTGTCTTCAGACTTCAGAATTTGGCTGTAATGTTGTAGCCTACTTTTATGGTTCCCTTTTATTATTGTGCAAATTTATTTCTAGTATTATTTATTGGATTTGGGCACTTTGTTATTTAATTTTTTATTTGGAGCCTAATGCGCGATGCGCTGTGCCCACTGTTTGTATTAGTTTTGAGCCTATGCTTTATTTTTCAGTTATGCACTTTATTTCGTTTCTGCTCTTGATCTGGCTAGTTTAATAAATATTCCTTTTTTATTAAAGTGGACGTGCCTTTTGTGTTTAAGAGTAAAAGCTTTAAGTTAATAGTCTATTCGTGTCTCAGCCGCTGAGCTGAGGTCCTATGTTCGAGCTGCAGAGAGCGACTGAAATGATAGTATCTGTCAGTTATTATAATACATATGACAAAAACAGTTGTCTAAATTATGTTGCATATTCCTCAAAAGTTCTTGTGATGATATCACTAGTTGACAACATAGTACTATATTTTCGGAAATCATAGGCTATGATATTGCGCAGGTGCACGTGATGCAATGCTGTCAGAGCCGACAGACTCGTGTGTCAGACTCATTTCAGTGCAAAATAATCAGGTCAAAAACGATTTAATATACTGCAAATAGCCTACTAGTTTTTTATGTTTATTTATAATTCATTTAGGCAGACAACAAGGCTACCAAGTACTGTGCACAGTGCGCAGCTAATTCATTTAATGTTTTTTTTCCTAACATAATTTTTAGTCGATTTTTTGTCGATTTTTTGTCGAAAATTTCAGGACTTCAGTTGACCAAGATTTTCTTTGGTTGATTACAGCCCTACAGGGTATAACTACTTCCCAACTTCCCCCCCCCCCATAATTTTTTTACTTTTTGGGGATTTTTTCCCCCCCACCTTGTTACACTTGTATTGTTCCCAGTCAAATATGACTGGCCTACAAAAACAGCCTACAAATCTCTTGCTACTGCACACCATCACCAAATATTGGACTCAATATATAGTGATGCCTTGACCAGTTTTTACAAAGCAAATAAACCCTCGTCACTACATGTTTAACACCTTGTTTTGGTAACCCAGGTGTGTTTTTTATTTTTTATTTTTTATTTTTCTCTCAGTGGTTATTAGTGAATCTCTGGATGTGCATCAGACGGGCGGCACACAGCGTGAGCACAAATAACACAAACGCAGCACATGCATCAAACACGCCACTGCAGCCCTGAGAGAAATATCCTCCCTTCACTCGCTCTCTTTCTCTTTCTCTTTCTTTTTGTCATCATCTTTCACCTCTGTGTGTTACTCTGGTTCCTCTGGTTTTCTTTCCCTTCATTTCTCCTCTTGCATCTGCTCATATCAAAACATTTCCAGTCTGCAGACTGGCTGGTTTCCATGGTTTCGGGTGATTGGCAGTTTCTTCATGATTATTTGTTTGTTCTTGAAGTTTTCAAAGCGCCAGACTGGAGCTGCAGTTGGAGGATTTGTCCTTCGGCCATTTTTTTGAGTAACGTGCCACATTCACATCTTCATAAACTATCAATCAAAACAACAGCAACACCAAATACTAGCATTTCATTGATTTTCTTTTAATACCCTACCCTAATATATACACTACCTTTCAAAAGTTTAATAAAGTAATACTTTTATTCAGCAAGGATGCATTAAATTGATCAAAAGTAACAGTAAAAGCTTTTATTTTAAAAATGTAATTTGCTTAACAAAATAATGAAAAATAAAATTAAAAGCAAAAAAAAAAGTTTAAAAAAGTAACAATTTGCATAAATTACTGTATATTGCATAAATGTAAAGGTAAATGCATAAATGTAAAATAAATACATAAATAAATAGAATAATAAAATTAGTTAAAAAAAGTAATGTAAAATAATTTGCTATGTTTTACAAGGATGCAAAATTTCTTTATGGCATAAATTATTGCATGATTACATTATTGCATAAGTATAAATGTAAAAAAATAAATAAATAGTTAAAATAAGTAAATGCTTAATAGATAAATTAATAATAATAATACAAACAAAATACAATTCAAAGAAAAAAGTATTGTAACATAATTTGCTGTTTTTACAAGGATGCAGCATTTCTTTATTGCATAAATGATTGCATAATTATATTGTTGCATAAATGTAAATGTAAAAAAATTAAAATAAATAAATAGTTAAAATAAGTAAATAAATAATAGATAAAAAAAAAAAAAACAACAACAATTTAAGTAACAATTTACTGTTTTTACAAGGATTAATACATTACTGCAACATTACTATTATTATAAACAGTCCCCTATATTGTGACTAATGGACTATATGATTTGGTGGAGGTATCATATTGATTGTTATCATGTTAATAATGCATGTATTTGTTTATTGAACATTAGTGTCTTTAATCACATTTCTGTTGTTAGTGTTTTTGTTGGTGTGTGAATGTGTGTGTCTGTGTGTGATCGCACCTGAGTGCTGATAGAGTCACCCGAGTGGAAGAATAGGACATTTTTCCCCCTTCTGTCCTTCTAATTAGAGCCGAGAATGAGATGTCTCCCACCATGAGCTTTAATTGACCTTTACCAATGCACTCTGGGGAACACATCTCTGCATCTGGCTGTAGTTACAGCACTCTCTCTCTCTCTCTCTCTCTCACACACACACACACACACACACACACTGCAGTGATTTTATCTCCATCAGAGGAAGTAATTACACGTTCTTTTATGATCACAGACGTTTGATCACAGAGTTTCTTGTCATTTCTGGATGCAGCAGTGAAGGACGGGACTCTTTTAATGTTATTGTGCATGTGTTTATGTTCCTATAACAAAGCATGATATGAACACACAACAGTGATAGGCAGTAATGCCACATTTCTCTGTGCAGGGACAGCTGCGTTTGCCTGTCAGGGTCCCGAGGGACTGTGGGACCAGCAGGGGCCCGACCTCAGCAACTGCACCTCCACATGGGTCAACATCATCAACCAGAAGGTTTAAGAAACACACACACACACGCACAGTTTCCATGTTTTATGGGGACATTCCATAGACGTAACTGTATACTGTACAAACTGTATATTCTATCCCCCTACACTAACCCTACCACTAAACCTACCCATCACACAAAACTGTCTGCTATTTTAGATTTTCAAAAAAGATAATTCTGTATGATTTATAAGCTTGTTTCACACACACACACACACACTGCACTTTTAGATTATATAATATTAATGAAATAAAAGGCCACTTAAGTGTGCGTGCATGTGTGTGTGTGCATGTGTAGAGCCTGCAGGCAGCACGGAAGACAACATCTTGTTGTGTCTCATTAGCAAATAAACGCATTGCTTCCTTTAGCTGGAGGAGTGTTTTGATTAAACTCAGTGCAAGAGTGTGTGGCTCTCATCTACGCTCATGTTTTTGCCTTGACTTAAAATAACAGAACTGTACTGTCTGGGAAGTCAAGAGTCATTCGCTTCTTACATCTTTGTCCAGTTCTAGCAAAAAAAACACAGGAGGAGGATTTGATCTGCAGAGAATGTGCAATGTAAATTACTGCACGTTGAGATTTGTGCATCTATTTGACCTATTGACCTTACACATGTGCACCAATGTTGGAAAATAACTAATTGCTAGAAGTGACGCTACTATCTCAAAGGTGAAGCATCAGACTAGTGGCACCAAAAGGGTCAAACAGACTGAATATTTTTTTTAAATGAAGGTCCATCAAGGTCCATCAACAAGGGTCTTGCCTCTTATTGATAGTACCTCGTTGGCCAACCAGAGTTTGGTTCTCTGAGATAATATCCCTCCTCGACGGTATATATCACCCTGGGCGATTCTGATCAGGATTGACCTCCTTTCTCAGGCGCAGGGTCTAATATTTTATCCCTGGCGCAAGCTTTGGAACCTTCACGTTTTGCCCCTGAGGGGGACCAACTAAAAGATGCTGGGCTTTCAACTGATGTGGTACAGACTCCACTAGAAGAATGTATACCCTTAAATGGTGTGCCTTTGAAAGATGGTGTACTGCACGCCGTGCAGACCCAGTTCACTGCCAGATTGTTACAGTGCTAGAGTTTCTGCAGGAAAAGTTGTCAGCAGACGCATGCCCCAGTACTCTTAGAATATTTGTGGCCATCTTATTGGCTCAATTTTTCATTGGGAAAACACCCTCTGATCGCCCCCACATCAGATTTTATATTCATATATTATATTCATATCAGATCCATATATGTCCAGAAGCATCACTTCAGACAAATTGATACCTGAAGGCGCACCTTTGAAGCACAGCATCTCGTTCCCGCTTTTTCAGGGAACAGGGTTACAGTCAAGTTACCCAAAATGTTAATATAATGCTTTTTCAATTAATGCAATTCATCATGCTTTTTTGTTTAAAAGATATTTGTCATTAATTTACTGCCATAAGGTTGCTTAAAAAAGGTTGCACCAACCATCTTCCCAAATTTGTCACAATTATTTGTAAATCTGTTACAACAAAAGTGAAGCTTTAAGGTCTCCCTGTGGTTTTCCATAAATAAATAAAATAAATAAATTCTCTATGGTTCAAAGTTTGAAAGTAAAGAAGTTAAAACAGCCTTAATTATAAGTATTATAATACTTGTAAGACACGAAGATGGTCTAATTTTATGGATAAAGCCACGATATAGCTTTAAAAAAAGTGATGATAATAATAATTAATAATAATAATAAATACTGTTTTTATTTTACAGTATTATCATTAAAGTTATATATTTATTTAGTGGTTTAAGTTTAATAGTTTAATAAAACAAAATTATTTTTTTTTAAGCTATATTGGGGCTAGTGTTTATCTTAGTGAGTTTTTTTATCCCCAAAACTGCGTCCCTCCTTGATGAGTTAACATCCCTGAGACACTTTTGAAGGTATCTCTCGTGCATTTACTGGGAATCAAATGACCCATGACCTTGGTGTTGTTTGTCGTCACGCTCTACTGTTTGAGCTACAGGAACACTAACACCTATTCTAACACATTCAGTTTTGCTGACTGTCAGAAAGCTACATTTTCATGCAGCATAATCATTTTAGTAAATCAATTCATTCAGATGGTTTGTGTAAATGAACCAGATAAAAAAACAAACAATCAAGTGTTGTTGTTTTTTGTAGTGAAGTTTAGTTAAAGGTGATGTGTGCAATTTGTTCTCTTATGCCAGCTTAATATGCAAAGACAGCTGTAACTAAGCATTTGTTGGTTGATTCCCCTGAAAAGTATTACAGTGTGTGACTGTCTACACACTATCACACACACACACACTTACGATTCATGCATTCACTCCAGTTTGTAAGTGATGAGTTTTGACTTCGTGTTCACAGTGTGTGTGATTATGTGTGTGTTGTAGATCAGAGCGGGTGAGCCTGCTGCTATAATCTCCCGTGAGCTTTCCGAACAGACCAAGGGCCACATGCACGCGGGGGACATCACCTACACCGTACGGGCCATGGGCCACCTCATCGACCTGCTGGACATCCAACTCCGGAATCTCACCCCTGGGGGAAAAGACAGTGCTGCCCGGAGCCTCAACAAGGTACTGTGTTTATCATACAACAATCAAATAAACTCAACATTTATCAGTCAAATGTCCAGTCTAATTTATTTCAATTACGCTTTTCACAGTATACATTGTTCCAAAGCAGCTTTACAATAAATCATGCAGATTTCTTAATATTATGTTGTATAGTCACATTTAGCATATTATGCTTAAATAAAAAAGGTAATTGTGACTTTTTTCTCACATTTTCTTGCAATTGCACGTTTTTATCTGGCAATTCTGATTTATTTTTTTTTTATCATAAAAAAAAAGCGAGATAAATAGTCACAATTACCTTTTTATGTTTTATTCTGAGGCAGAAACAAGCTTCCATAGATTGGAGCTGGGTGATAATGTACTTTACATTTTGCATTTTGCATCAGGCAGTTATGATTCAATAAACTATATTCCGCTCTATGCAAGGATACTATGTGAGCAAAAAAGTGATATATATTATATATCTAACTCTATAGAAAGAGCTGTGCGATAATATTGTTACATTTTGCAACAAAATAAAAAATGTATTTAGCTTTACAACATAATCTAACACAAAAGCTTGTGCTTTTAGTTCGCACGATGATAAATTGCATTAATTGCATAATTATCTCCAAAATCATCAGGTATATCAGCAACAATTGACAACACTCAAAAAAATTTGTTGAAAAAGCAAGCATATTGTATGCGGGATTTGGCATGGCAAGAAGCGAGCAAAAGCGCTCTCCCTTTATATTCAAAAGCTGTCACTCATCTTACTGTAGTTCATCACAATCTCGCAACATTCTTTTATAATGAAGTTGACTGCAGAATTTACATAATGTCTACACTAGGCATGTGACGGTGTCAAATTTTCATGTTGCGATTAATTGCTGAATCTTTTATAACAGTATACGGTATTATCACAATATTGAAATAAGTTGCAGTTATTTTTGTCATAAGAAAAAGTTATTAAACCTGACATTTAAATACAATAAAGCAATACACAAAAATGTATAAAGTAAACAAAAACAGATTAAAGTGCAAAAGAATTATAAAGGAACAATAGGTAGGCTATCACTTTACAATAAAGTAACATTAACAAAGAGCAAAAAGCTACATTTGTTACAAAGTTATTGTTCTTTGATAACATCAGTTAAAAAATACAACTGTTAATGTTAGCTCAGGTCCATTAAATAATACAGTTACAACTTTTGATTTTAATATTGTGTTATTAAATGTTGAAGATTAATAAATGCTTTAGAAGTATTTTTCATTGTCAGTTTAACTAATGAATTAATTTATGTTAAATAATGGAGCCTTATTTTAAAGTGTGTGACGGAACAATAAAGAATCAAATCATTCAAACAATATCTAGGGCATGTAGTCCAGATTAAAATATAAAATGTTTAAGTTTGAAAATAAATAGCCTTAAGTCTTTAAGTATTAGGTATTTGGTGATGTGATGAGCACCGTAGCGAATACAGAAATCTGAATGGCTATTTGAAACATTTAAAAACTGTTTAGTAGTGCGAGTCTGCTTTGTTTACGAGGTTACCGGTGAAACTGCTGCATTTCTGCTGTTCCATCAGCACCATCTGCTGTCAGAGAGTGAATGTGCACACTTTCACATGCGCTGCTCATGCGCGTTGGGCTTGTTTACGGCAGTGCGCGTGCCTCTTTGATGCAGTATACAGCGGTGTTGTTCATTTTAAACGGTAGATGGGTAAAGTATTCTTAAAATGCATTCTAAAAATCTGAATCATTTGTAATAAATAATTATTCGTGGTATTTTGAAGTGACCACGATAACAATATTGTGCATGTTCATTATCGTGATATACCGTATTACCGCATACCGGCACATGTCTAGTCTACACTTTGTTCGTTATAATGAGAGGTTTTGTAAGCGTGATTTCTGATTGACTATTGCGTTCAAAAATATCAGTTATGTTTGTGATTGGCTATATTGCTCAACGTTATAAATAGAAACCTTTGACGAGCGCAAACACAATATAAACTGGATCGTTTGCCGAATTTGTTTAACCAATATGTTATTATTACAGAGAAAACCAATCCTAGACCAGCAGTTATAGGCAGCGTTTCTCTCTAAAAGCAATCATAAGCAGGAGCAAGCAGTAGTTTAAGTGAGAAAACTACACGCTAGTCTCAAGTCCATGGGAAGGCTAAGCCTTGCCCAGCCTTACATACGCTCTGCCTATATTGGTAATGCATTTGCAGTCCGTGTTTTTCTCTTCGCAAGACACAAATAACTTTTGTGAAATTAATTCAAGCGCACCACTGCACACAGAAATTCTTGCGTATCTGTGTCACCTTGCTGAGCTCAGTTATCATCTGATCATTGAAACAGAGGTGATATTTTGCGACAAAATAAAAAAATCAAGCAATTTTGCTGTATAGTACTGTATATATCGTGAGTGTACTATATGTATGTGGATAAAGTTGCATATAATATACAACTTTATATATAGAGCTGTGTGATGATACAGTTTACATTTTTGCAATGATTAGTCATTAATAAATAGAAAAGTTAATTTTGGATTTACAATGAACACTGGTCCAGATTTTTTATTTTAGGCATAACATATGTAATCCAACTTATAGAAAGAGAAAGTCTGGACAACAATTAAACATTGTTTATTTTGTTTTTATGTGGCATATAGTAATCGATGATAACACAACAATACACTGCCATTCAAGAAAGTGGTTGCTCAGTTTTTTTTTATTAAAAAGAGTGGAAAATGTGTGTAGTCTTTGAGGTCAGAACATCTGTCCATTCCAGACTGATTATTTCACAGACAAACAAAACTTGAATAGTAATGGATGAACAGTTAGCCCGTCATTATCACATAATAAACCCTGACTGAGAGATCAAGGCCCTGGTGCAAAGCTCATTACACAGCTACTTACCAGATAAGTAAATACAAGGACATAAAATATTGATTTGAGTTGAAATTATTCTGTTATGTGAGAAGAGAGCACAGAGTGTGCAGTAGCAATGAACAAAATCTTTGCTTCATGTTGCAGTCCTGATCAATCTGTCAGTGTTTATCTTGTGATGATGAACATCTGACTGTACATTATCCTGCTTATTACATGGCTACTTAGGTTCTCTTATTTGCAAAACAGTGAAAACATACAAAACTCTAAGGCCGCATTTACATTGCAGGTCTTGGTGCCCAATTTTGATTTCTTGACTATATCCGATTTTTTTTGATGGCCAGCTTACATCTTTTAAAAGTGACCCATATCCGATATCTGCATTTACACTATACACTTGGAGAAACAACCCAAGGTAGACGTCTGACCTGGAAAAGCTTAGGCCGAAAAGGAAGTAAAAATGGCGGGATTTGCAATGGATGCAGATGAAATGATAATACAACCTTTCAAGATCACCGTGTCTTCGCCCAAAAGGCTTAAAAGACAAACTTCAGCATGACTCCACTGGGTTGAGCCTTCGTCCTCCATTGCGCCATTTAAAAGAGTCATGTGACCGTGGTTGCCGTCCACCTGAGTTGACGTCATTCGTCCCACTGTCGCTTTTTCAATGACGTACGACTCGCATTGACGGGAATATCCGATCTGTCCGCTTACATGGCAGACGCAAATGCATGTATCCAATTCTTATCAGATTTATTTCCACATATGAATGAGGCCTGAAACCGACCTGAGAATATTAGAATCCATGTGCTTTTTTCCTGCTTACACGTTCGTGGGTCATATCCGATCTGTGCCACATGGGAGGAAAAATCGGAATTGGGACACTTGAATCATGTAATGTAAATGTGGCCTAAATGTCTTTCAAAGATGTGTCTCCTCTAACCTGGCAAACTTGGTCAAATCTACCTTTGTGAAAAAGAAGTGTGCTTAATTGTATTGAATTTGCACTTGTTGTGTACTTCAAATCGTAGGTGTTAAAAAATGCACTTGCAACAATGGTAACACTTTACAATAAGGTTCATTAGTTAACATTAGTTAGCTACATTAGTTAAAATGAACTAATAATGAACTGCACTTTTAAAGCATTTATTTATCTTTGTTAATGTTAATTTCAACATTTACTAATGCATTATTAAAATCTTGTTAACATTAGTTAATGCACTGTGAACTAACATGAACAAACCATGAACAGCTATATTTTTATTAACTACAAAGGTGTTGTTCATGGTTAGTTCATGTTAACTAATGCATTAACTAATGTTAACTAATACAACCTTATTGTAAAGTGTTACCAATATAATATTACTGTAATAAAAGGCAACTTAAGTGTACTCAAAGAGAGTACACTTTTCTGACTCTAGCCCCGTTTCCACAGAAATTACCCGGAACAATTTGTCCCAGCAACTTTTAATAAAATGTGTAAAAGTCAGCCAATCAGGTTAGAGCTGATGGAGTTTGTGAATTTTTTGGAATTATTTAACATGCAAAATGCATCAAACGGCGCATAGACGTGCCGCCTGAGGCTGAAAATCGTATCTGGACTGCATTTGACATCATGACACATAGTCTAGACCAGTTTAGACGTGATACTGAGGCAGTGTCTGACAATGGTTTGGAAAAGCTAATCATTACTTATTATTATTATGTTTTACTTTACCAGGCGACAAAGAAAAAACAGAAATTGACAGAAAGAGTGCGAGAGATAAAGCGTGAGCGAGAAACTTCCTCTTTGATGCAGTCAGTATGGAGAGCAGGAGGAGGAGAGCAGTGGGTGTTTTTTTAATGATGTCCGTGTTTGTCAGGATGAATGATCCCCTGTGTTTCTCCTCGCAGTCAGCCGTCTGTTTAAAAATAGGTTTTACTTGCGTGAAGAAAAACTCTCACCGTCCTGAGGCTCCTAACACTCTGAGGACATTATGCAGCATGAATAATCACCAGCGTTATTAAAGTTTCCGTGGAGTTTAAGAGGTCCGCTTTGACGTTGTTTTCTGTAGACCTGCGTGTAGTTTGTCGTCACAAGCAGCCGACTAGATCAGACACTCAGAGAGCAAACCCATTGTGTGCGTGTAGGTGTGTATTAATATTACACAGTGTCCAAAATTAACAATCCTAGGAACCAAGTGCCAATAACTTTTGGGTTAATTGAGCCTTTAGTAACTTTAGGAATTGCAACATTTAGGTTTTGATGGAATAATCTGGTGTTTTTGGTATTATTTATATACTGTAATACCTTTTATATTTATATATTTTATTATAAGTCCAAGTAATTTTATGTGCTTCTGTTTTTTTTCATTTAGCTTTAATTTTTTTTTATTTCAGTTTTAACTTAAATGAAAATTTGAAATGTTGGAAACATTGGAAACTATAACTGAAATAATCTATATTTGTCAAATAATATTTATGTTTTTATATATATTTTTCAGCTTTATTTCAATTACCAAAAAGAATGTTTAATAGGTTTTTTTTGTGCTTTGGCATGTCATCAGAGGTTTACTGTAAATATTAAATTTAAACTTAATTAACTTTTTTTATCCAAGTAATAAAAATAATGCAATTTTTGCATTTGGTGATCAGTTTCATTTTGGACCCTGAGGGCCCTATTATACACCTGGCACAATGTGACGGCAGGTGCGACGCAAGTGTTTTTTGCTAGTTTCAGCCCGACGCAGTTATCATTTTCACGTCCTGCGCCATGTTGTTTAAATAGCAAATGCAATCGCACCCATTTGTGTGCCCATGGGCGTGCTGGTCTGAAAACGAGGTGTGTTCAGGCGCATTGTTGGCGCGTTGCTATTTTGAGGCAACTGGAAACAACTGCGCCATTGACCAACAAAAACCTGGTCTAAAGACAATAGTGCAGTATTTTTTGTGTTATTTAAAGGGCGCTTTAGTAACATGCGTCTATAGGCGGGTCCACAACATGCGTACACTCTGCTTGTTACACACACAGGGATGTGCAGCAGCACACAAACATTTTTAAATATAAAAAATAAAAGGATTCCTTTCTGGAAAAGCGCCATATAAATAGCGAATCCGCCATGGTGCAAGCACAACTGGCTTTTAAAGGGAATGGGAGATGAGACTCTGTTTATTGCATGTTACGGCCAAAACACACCCATGACTCATTAAGAGAATAGGGACAACCCTTTAGACAATACGCCTGGCGCGTCATCCGTTTTTTCCTTGGTTAAACTTGCATGCCCTAAGTGCACCTGCGCCATGCGCTTCAGACCATGTGCTCAGAATGTTAAAATAGGGCCCTGAATGTTATTAATTTACTTAATCAGCAAACCATGCAATTAACTAAAATGTACCAACACTAAACATAATATGTTAAGCCAAACTTTAAAGACACTTTCTGCAAGCAAAGTGCTCAAATTACAAAAGACAAACTCAAATTAAAAAAACTCAAATTAAAGACCAAAGTATATGTTTAAAAATATAATATATAATATAAAATATATATTGCTGGTCAATTTTCTCAATTCATCCATCATTAGCAGGTTTGACAAAAAGTACAATTTGGATCCTGACAGCACACCTAAGGCCTGTTTACACCTTGTCACTTCATGCAATTTTACTAATCGGATAGATATATGATTTATTAAAACGGTTCCATTTACACTTGGCCACATAAATGTGTCACCGCAAAACTGATATAAATCCGATCTTCAATTCCAGCGCTGTATGCAAATTTAACGGACTAACGAAAGCAACAGAAATGAGCTGCATTGTATTTTATCATCAGCTAATTTCAAGATCAAAGACCACAATAGGAGTAAGAGCGGCATCAGCACTGGTACGATCATTTAGTCTCACTACTTTTAATGAAGATGATTGTGTGCTGAGCGTCTGCGACTTACTTTCAGTTTCATTTGCGGCAGTTTGCACATTGGCTTGCTGAAGAGATACTCAGCTACTACGCGATGCGTGTTGCAGTAGCGCTGTCATATCTGGCTATAACATATCATATAGCCTATAACACGCTCTCACATGTTTATTTTTTAACATTTTGGGAGGATTAAAATTTACATATGTAGTTTCAACAACCATTTGGAATGCTTCTAATGACCACTTCCTGAAGTGGCTTGAGTGATCAGATTTAGATCTGTCTCGAAAGTGTTTCAGAGGGCATTTACACCTGGGGCCAGATTTACTAAACAGGGCAAATTAGCGTGAGAGCGCAATCCCATAAAAGCGCTGATGGGAGTGGAAAGTTCTGCATGTGATCTACTGACGACGCGCAAATTAAAGAACAGAGACGCAGCCGGATCATTACCATAATGGCCAACGCTTTCTGCCAAGAATAGCGCAAATTAGCGTCTGATTTAAGGCGTGCTTTTTTGGGATGGTAAATAATGCCGCAAATACCAGTAAATTGACGAGCACAAACCTTAGTAAACCACTTTGCGTGATTCATTTAAATACTCTCCTCCCGTCTGAAAGGGAAACTCCTACAAATGCATATGCAATAAGATCAGCTGCAAAAATAACTCTGTCCACGCCTTTTCAGCTCTAATTTCTTTCTGCGTGTCTTTAGTAAATCCTGACAGTAGTTTTTTAACGCTAAAAGAGGTCCTGGCGCAAGCTGTTAGTAAATCTGGCCCCTGGTTTTTTCACGATTAGATAGCTATCCGATCAGAGTGAAGTGACCAGGTGTAAACAGACCCCTATTCTCAGAACTGCCATTGGTTTCTGTAGAATAACATAATTATAATTTAAATGTATGCGTTTTGCAAACACTTTTATCAAAAGTGACTACAATGCACTCATGGTAAACATTGATCAGTTCATGCGTTTTCTGGGAATCAAACCCATGACCTTGGTGGTGCTAGCGGCAGGCTCTGCTGTCTGCACTACAGGAATGCTCAAAATTAATTAACTTGGCTTTTAAGACTGTAATTTTCAAATTGGGAAGCCCAGCCGTGGAACACAAACACCTGTTTTCACGCATCTTCTGCAAAATTCACACTTTGTTTCCACCCAGATTTCTGCAAACTTCATTTTACACAGCAGCAGTGATCAGTGAGCGTCACACTCACACTTTTTGATGGAGGAGTCACACTCCCATCGCCTTTATGCTAATTAATCTAAGCGGTAATTTTAAACCGAATCTGCCTTTGAATTTCACAGCTGGTTGATTTAAGCTGCTGTGAACGCAGAGGTAAAGCTTCAGACTCAACATCTGCTTCAATACAGAGATCACTGATTTAAAACATATCAGCTCTGCTGCTGGCAACTACGTCTTAAAAAATCACTACATTAACAGCTTGTGCAAAATAGTGAACAAATAGTGATCTCAAAAGCACACCAGAGACTTAGCTAACAATATGATACTCTAATAAAATATAGCACAAACAAACAAATATGAAATTGCGCTGTTTTAATTACTGTTTTTTATTTATCCTATTTTCTATTTTTATTTATCAGTGTTATTTTAGCATTATTTATATACTATTATAGTGTTTATTCATATTTTGAATGAGCTTTTCATATTTTCATATTAATTCTAGTTTGTTTTGATCATTTTGTTGTATGATGGTCATTTTTATTTGTTTTTATATTTTTATTTAGCGTTTATTTTTAAGTAATTTAAGAACTTAAACTTAAAAAAAAAAACTTTTACGTTTTAATTACATGGAATGACCCTATGTTGAAATTAGTGATATTATTTATACTAATATAGTGTTTATCAATATTTTGAATTAGATTTTTGTATTTTCAGTTTTCATTTTAATTTTACTTTGTTTTAGTAATTTTGTTATTTTTTAATATTTCTATTCAGAGTTAATTTATTTTTATTTCAGTTTTAGTTTAGTAATACTAGTACTTCAATTTATTTAATTATTTCAGTTAGTTATCAAGGCAACATTTAATTGTATTTTTTCATCTATTTCAGATTTATTTCAAAATGATTTTCCATAGTTTGAGTTAACAATAACAACACTGATTGAAATGACACATAGTACATGTATTTATAATATGTTCAAAATAGCATACTAACATACTACTCTTGCTATTTCTGCAGTATATCGTATGTTAACTACTAAATTTGCGAAAGACACTGTGCCAAAAGTGTTATTGCACAATTTCATGCGACACATCTCCTTCTTGACTCGTTAATTGTTTGTCCTGCCAAAAATAAACATTTATTTCCAAAATGCTAACTGAATGTCACTCACTGGATTAATTAGCATATGAGCTAACATGGCAGGCAGGTATCCGTTACTTTCATGTGCTTCTCAGGTTGTAAAGATACGGGTACAGTCAGCAACGCTGCAAATGTTGTGAAACACTGTCAGAGTAAAACTCAGTAGAGATTCCCTTGATTGTGCGACATTGGGCTGAGCCAAAGGGCTTTGTGATGGTAAGATCAAGATACTTTACAGATTAGGGAACCTGAAGAGGCGCTAACAGGAGCCGCTAAAGACTGAAAGTAATGTGCTGATCTGCAGGAGCGCTGTGATCTCAGGCAGGTGCTGCTAAAGATGGCTGCCGTCAGACAGAATCAACCGGCATTAACATTCAGGCACCAGCAGAGATGGGACGACAGACCTGCCTGCTATTTATTTTTATCTGTTCCAATCCCTCGCTCTTCCTCTTTGAGACTCAATAATTCATGGACTACACACACACACACACACACACACTTGTCCTCTCAGACCTCGCTGCTCTTTACTCATGTGGTGACGAGAAGCGTTTTTGTGCAATCACAACTATAATCAGAAGCTGTCAAACTGAAGGCTCGGTCCTTCAAGATGGCCTAAACCAGATTAAAAATACCTTTTACCCTGTCTAAATGTAAAAACATGGCATGTTGGGAATGAGCTTGTTTTCCTTGAGTCTTGCTTTCACTGGTGACAGCAGGGATGTTTGAACAAAGTGTCATGGCATTTTTTTGGGAAATTCATCCCAAAATAGTTTTTTTGTTCACTACCATTCAGAGGTTTGGGCACTGTAAGATTTTTTTATATTTTCACTAAGACTGCATTTATTTGATCAGATATACAGTAAAAAATATTGTAAAATAATATTACAATTTAAAATAACTGTTTTCTATGTGCATATATTTAAAAATGTAATATATTACTGTTGTGCAAAGCTGAATTTTCAGCATCATTACTCCAGTCTTCAGTGTCACATGATCCTTCCGTGCTGATTTGATGCTGGAGAAACATTTCTGATTATTATCAATGTTGTTCAGCAGTTGTGCTGCTTTTTATACGGCATTTCAGAATGTTTGTAAACAATAGGCACCAAGATACTTCCGGGTGGCAGAACGTGAGCGGCTACTGACTACCTGAAGAGATCCAGCCGGCTACTGTAAACAGTTACATAGTTAAAATATATAGTTGTTGATCAAAGTTGAAACTATGACGAAAACATGTTGTGTTTTGGCTTGCGCCGCCAGATATACAGCAAAAGGTATAGGATTTTATCGATTTCCTTCAGAAAAAAGTAAATATATCCAGCGGAACCTAAAGTTAAAGCGAGTGGACTTTGTGTATTCTCAAAACTGTCCATCTACAAAATCATAGCAGAGCATAATTATCTTTAGCTGGGGAAATTTGCGACTAATATTAGTAAACTTAAGGTCTTTTTGAAGATCAAACTCATTGCCAGTCACTGCCTGAAGTAAAAGTATTATACAAGGAAGAGACAGAACTTCTAGTGTCATGTAGGCTACTGATCAAATGTCAATGGAAGAAATAGGAAAAGCAAAACATAGTTGTAGGCTACTGCTGATAGATGATTGATGCGTGTACCACATTGGTTTTATCATCACCGCGAGTTTAGTTTGAGTGAATGCCTAGCTGAGTAGCGCTAGTCTACTACGCGCTATCCTTTTCACCGTCAAAAGCTCACGTCTGTGCCATCCGATCCAAGCAACAGAAAACGACCATAGCCTTTTTAGTTAGATAACAGGGAAATAGACCATCTACCATAGCCTAACATATTGTAAGTCAAACAGCAACAGTCACTAAAATAACTACTCAATGGTAGGCTGAGGCTCATTTAAAAATTATGGTAGTAGACTAGCGCTACATCTACTAGACCAAGGTTAGGCATTTCATGTATTGCTATCTCCTGAATTAGTTAATACGTCATGGTGAATTGTCGTATATTTCTGAGTAAACCACAATATTTTTTTCAGGATTCTTTGATGAATAGAGAGTTTAAAAAAAGCATTTATTTGAAATA
Organism: Rhinogobio ventralis; assembly: GCA_039654625.1. Classification (NCBI taxonomy): domain Eukaryota; kingdom Metazoa; phylum Chordata; class Actinopteri; order Cypriniformes; family Gobionidae; genus Rhinogobio; species Rhinogobio ventralis. The sequence continues at coordinate 11,261,687 of CM077193.1, forward strand.
GAAATCTTCTAAATGTCTTTACTGTCACTTTAATGCATCCTCACTGAATAAAAGTATTAATTTCTTTCCCAAAAAAAATCATACTGACTCCAAACCTTTGAACGGAAATGTATGTTACCTAACCTTTGAGTAATATGTTTTTTTTTTTTTTTTGATAATCTAGTGAAGTGAAAGGTAATCCAACTCATGTGATTGGTTCTTCTTTCTGAAACTTGGAAGCAAAGCTAAAGGATTATTCATAATATATCAATGTCAATCAGGGCAAAAATGATTCGTTAAGATTTTAATGACAAGCAATTTGTTTGTCCACACCAGACATGACACGACAAGACAAAAAGACACAACAAAATCAATCACAAATCTCAGCCAATTAGAAGAGAGTGTGGACGGGCTCTTTCTGCAAGCGCACTACTGACTCTGATGGATATAATCAAATGAATGAAAAAAATACATACTCAGTGACTGATACAATCTTTGTCATGCAATACACTCATTTGTTCACAATTTGAACATTCTGATTTCGTATCCATTGTATCTTTTTTCTGTCATTATGAAAATTATTTTTCAAATTCAAATGAAAACATTTAATAAAAAATAATGTTTAATATAATTAAGAATATTATATATATATATATATATATATATATATATATATATATATATATACACACTCACCTAAAGGATTATTAGGAACACCATACTAATACTGTGTTTGACCCCCTTTCGCCTTCAGAACTGCCTTAATTCTACGTGGCATTGATTCAACAAGGTGCTGAAAGCATTCTTTAGAAATGTTGGCCCATATTGATAGGATAGCATCTTGCAGTTGATGGAGATTTGTGGAATGCACATCCAAGGCATTTTCGCCCACAGGACTGCCGCATACTGGATGTTTTTCCCTTTTCACACCATTCTTTGTAAACTCTAGAAATGGTTGTGCGTGAAAATCCCAGTAACTGAGCAGATTGTGAAATACTCAGACCGGCCCGTCTGGCACCAACAACCATGCCACGCTCAAAATTGCTTAAATCACCTTTCTTTCCCATTCTGACATTCAGTTTGGAGTTCAGGAGATTGTCTTGACCAGGACCACACCCCTAAATGCATTGAAGCAACTGCCATGTGATTGGTTGATTAGATAATTGCATTAATGAGAAATTGAACAGGTGTTCCTAATAATCCTTTAGGTGAGTGTACATACACACTACTGGTCAAAAGTTTGGAAACAATACTATTTTTAATGTTTTTGAAAGAAGTCTCTTCTGGTCACCAAGGCTGCATTTATTTGATCCAAAATACAGCAAAAACAGTATTATTTTGAAACATTTTTACAATTTAAAATAACTAAATTGAATATATTTTAAAATACATTTTATTTCTGTGATTCAAAGTTGAATTTTCAGCATCATTACTCCAGTCTTCAGTGTCACATGATCCTTCAGAAATCATTCTAATATGCAGATTTGCTGCTCAAGAAACATTTATTATTATTATCAGTGTTGAAAACAGTTGTGTACAATTTTTTTTTTTTTCAGGATTAATGAATAGAAAGTTCAAAAGAACAGCATTTATCTGAAATATAAAGCTTTTGCAACATTATAAATGTCTATACTGTCACTTGATCAATTGAATGCATCCTTGCTGAACAAATGTATTAATTTCTTTAAGTTCTTTAAAAAAAAAATAATAATAATTCTTACTGACCCAAAACCTTTGAACGGTAGTACAATGTTACAAAAGCTTTCTATTTTAGATAAATACTGTTCTTTTGAACTTTCTATTCATCAAAGAATCCTAAAAAAAAAAGTTTTACACAACTGTTTTCAACATAGATAATAATCATAAATGTTTCTTGAGCAGCAAATCATAATACAATGATTTCTGAAGGACCATGTGACACTGAAGACTGGAGTAATGATGATAAATTCAGCTTTGCATCACAGGAATAAATTACATTTTAAAATATATTCAAATAGAAAACAGTTATTTTACATTTTAAAAATATTTCACAATATTACTTCTTTTTTTTAATTTTTAATAACATAAATGCAGCCTTGGTGAGTAAAGAGACTTATTTAAAAACATAAAAAAATCTTACCGTTCTCAAACTTTTGACTGGTAGTGTATATTAAAATCAGTACCCAATCTATAAGCTGTTTTATGTTGCAGAAATAGAAACCATTTTAAAAAAAGACTTGAGAACTGTAAATGTTGCTCCAAAAGTTGAAAAAAAAAAAAAGTAAATTTGCTCCATTTATATACAATGCATCAAAATTAAAATGTCACATTATGGAAGTAAGATGCATTGCAAATATCATTTGGTGTTGACTAGCATGGTTATCTACCGTCTTCAGAGAGTTGTTGAGTTTTGCTGGTAAACAGCTTGGTTAAACTCATCCAACAAACCAGCAGTAACCAGCCCTCAACACTCAACTCCTCAACACTCTCAGAAGTCCGTAAACATAGGATTCAATGCACTGTGTTAATATGAAGACATATTTCTGTATTGGTTTTTCACTGTGTTTTACCCATACTTTGAATTACGCATTTGATTTTTCTGTGTTATAAAATGTCCAGTTCCTTTTCAGTTTTTCCACAGATTTTCTTTTAAGCAGGACATTTCTGACATGTTGAAGTTTTTGGACCTGTCTCACATGCAAAAGTGGATTAATCTTTTCCTCTGGGATCAGTAGGATGTGATTTATGTAAATGATGTGCTTCCAAAGTCTCTTTCACACCAAACGCAAATGACACTTTGAATAGAACAGAATAGAAACTATAGATTCATGTGGAGTCATTCACAACAGGGCGAACATTCGCTTTGTAGATTTCACTTGCATGTCAACACAGATTCTGATTTCTTTAAACTCTGTGCAATAATTAAATGCACATTAAACGATACAGATACAGTTCATGGACTGAAAGGTACATTAGACTTGCATCAAATATGGTAGCGAATTTGCTTTGGTTCAGCCCAATAATTATTTTCTTAAAAAGACGCTTTGTTGTGTTTGGTGTGAAAGACCTTGAGAGTGTCATATTTTCTGCTTGATACTAAAGCAACTCGTTTTCTTTGGGTTTTCAGCTGCAGAAAAGGGAGCGTTCATGTCGATATTTTGTCCAGGTATTTTTCCTCTTTATATTTATACCACTTTCATCCTCACGTCTGCTACGGCTTCCATCCCACTGTGTGTGTGTATGTGTTTGAGCTCATGCATTTCGCTTCATTTGCACCTAAGCCATGTTCCTCATGTATTTGTAAGGTCATGTTGTTGTCAAATGAGGCCTTGACCAATTTTAACCTTCACCTTTGCAAATTACCCATAATAATCAACACACTCTTAAACACTTCCATGAGTGAATGCCACCTACAATCGGGTCTGGTTACAGTAACAGCATGTGCAAAAAGAAGTACACTTTAGCATACTTTTAATTATTATGGAAATAGTATACTTTAAAAGAATATACATAACACCCTGACACTTAATTCCATGTTTAATTGCAATTAAATGAAAATGTATTATAGTTTACATTTTTATTAAATGTTAGTTTCTTTAGTAAGACTAAAATTTTAATATTTTTATGTAAATTTAAAATTACTGTTTGTCTTTGAAATATGATTAGTGTACTGCAGAATATGCAGCATTTATGGTAAACTAAAATATATATTAATATAATTTCGATTGAAACTTGTATGTCATATATTTATTCAAAATGTACTTTAAAGTAAAACTTTTAATTTGACATTATTACAAAGTGCACTAAAAGTGTACTTAACGGGATAGTTCACTCATAATTTACTCACCCTGAAGTCATTCTTCTGCGGAGCACAAAAGAAAATATTTTGAAGAATTGATGGGCCCCATTGACTGCCATAGGTTTTTTTTCTTCATACTATGGAAATCAATAGGGCCCATCAACTATTTGGTTACCAATATTCTTCGAAATATCGTCTTTTGTGTTCGACAGAAGAAAGAAATTCATACAGGTTAGGAACTTGATGACAGAATTTAAATTTTTGAACTATCCCTTTAAGTGTTAAGAAATGTAGTCATGAAAATGTACACTCTTTAGGTACACTTAAGTGGCCTTTCCTTTCATTAATATATTATCTGCAAGTACAGTTTTTAATGTATTTCTACAATTTGAAGTACACTACAAGTGCACATTCAATACAATTAAGCACACTTCTTTTTCACAAGTGCAGCACGAATCAAACCAAAGGGAATAACTTAAGAAGCAACAATTGAGTCGACTACTAACCTAAATGCTGGAGTAAGATCTACTTTTGTTCATGGCCTCATTATTACCCATAGTTTTGTGTTTTTTGCATCAAAGGGAACAGCTATGCTTGCTGTCTTTTAAAGCTAGTTTTAACTCTAGTTCACATTTTTAAGCTATAGGTTAGAATTAACTGTTAATAAGAATTAATGATAATAAGAAATGTTTCTTTAGCAGCAAATCAGCATATTAGAATGATTTCTGATGGATCATTTGACTGAAGACTGGAATAATGATGCTGAAAATTCAGCTTTACCATCACAGGAATAATTAAATAAATAAGTAAAAATATATTACAATAGAAAAAAAAAGTTTTATATTGTACAGAAATGAAGGATTCAGAAAGCACAGCTGGTCTCAGATCAACAGTTGCCTGCAGCTTTTTGCTTGGGTTCTGCTGCAGTCTGCACCCCCGTCAGGTCATGTCTGTCAACTTTCCCAGCATGCACTTGATGATTGTTGAGCAACTATCTTGACCCATCAGAGGTCATGGCTTCTGCCATCAACATATGACATTGATGAAGTATATGAATGTGATGTGCGAGGCGAGTGCAGGCGATGCTTTTTTGTGTGTTAGTTCAGATGTCAGAGATCATGATTCTAATGCTGGTAACTCACTTCTTTATGACTTAGTAATGCTGCTTTCACATTAAAGATTGTATTTTTGGTGGACTGTAAACACAATTAAGTATTACTTATAGAAGTGATGGTGTAAGATTTAGACGTGTTACATATATAATTCACTGATAACTGGGAAAATGTAGTTATTTTCAAGCATTTTCAAGCCAATAATCTGCAGGTAAGACCTCACCAATCTCATTTGCCACACAAATTTGGTGTGAAAATCATATGTATATATACCCCGATCAGGCATAACATTATGACAGGTGAAGTGAATAACACTGATTATCTCTTCATCACGGCACCTGTTAGTGGGTGGGACATATTAGGCAGAAAGTGAACATTTTGTCCTCAAAGTTGATCTGTTAGAAGCAGGAAAAATGGGCAAGCGTAAGGATTTGAGCAGGTTTGACAAGGGCCAAATTTTGATGGCTAGACGACTGGGTCAGAGCATTTCCAAGACTGCAGCTCTTGTGGGGTGATCACGGTCTGCAGTGGTCAGTATCTATCAAAAGTGGTCAAGGAAGGAACAGTGGTGAACCGGCGACAGGGTCATGGGCAGCCAAGGCTCATTGATGCACGAGGGAAACGAAGGCTGGCCCGTGTGGTCCGATCAAACAGACGAGCTACTGTAGCTCAAATTGCTCAAGAAGTTAATGCTGGTTCTGATAGAAAGGTGTCAGAATACACAGTGCATCGCAGTTTTTTGCTTATTGGGCTGCATAGCCGCAGACCAGTCAGGGCACCCATGCTAACCCCTGTCCACCGCCGAAGGCGCCAACAGTGGGCACATGAGCATCAGAACTGGACCACGGAGCAATGGAAGAGGGTGGTCTGGTCTGATGAATCACGTTTTCTTTTACATCACATGGATGGCCGGGTGCGTGTGCGTCACTTACCTAGGGAACACATGGCACCAGGATGCACTGTGGGAAGAAAGCAAGCCAGCGGAGGCAGTGTGATGCCTGGGGCTATGTTCTGCTGGGAAACCTTGGGTTCTGCCATCCATGTGGATGAAACCTGGACCACCTACCTAAGCATTGTTGCAGACCATGTACACCCTTTCATGGAAACGGTATTACCTGGTGGCTGTGGCCTCTTTCAGCAGGATAATGCGCCCTGCCACAAAGCAAAAATGGTTCAGGAATGGTTTGAGGAGCACAACAACGAGTTTGAGGTGTTGACTTGGCCACCAAATTCCCCAGATTTCAAACCAATTGATCACCTCGCAACTTACAGGACTTAAAGGATTTGCTGCTAACATCTTGGTGCCAGAAACCACAGCACACCTTCAGGGGTCTAGTGGAGTCCATGCCTTGACAGGTCAGGGCTGTTTTGACAGCACAATATTAGGAAGGTTGTCATAATGTTATGCCTGATCGGTGAAGCAAGCGAACAAAGTATGAAAACATCACACAAACGTGAACTCTGCATTATACATTGTACATGTCAGAAAACGTCTTATCAACACATACAAATCAGAAAGGCTATTGTCTATGTACTATACCGGATGCTAAGAATTTAATGAGTATAAATCAATGGATTTGCTTTCACTGCTCAATAGAAGAGAAAGTACCGTCATTCTGGATAAGAAGACCAGTGTATATCCACTGAGAGCTGAGAAGTGCAGAGATTTATTTTTTCTTTATTATATTTGTTTCGTGCACCAGCGCAGTGTTTCACTTATTAATAACAGTGATGGATCAATAACCGACCTGATCCGAAGTTAAGAATAGATTTCTTGCGTGGTGTTCAGAAACCAAAGCCCTTCACCGAGCTCCGTGTACATTACGGGTACAGAGTGTGTTTTTCTGAGGGGAAATGGGTTTTATGTTTAAACTATTGATGCCCTTTCACGATCAATAAGCGACCCATAACAAACTGAGCTGCATCAGATGTTGTTCTGATGGAAAGAGTTTATACATTTGGAAAGATCTTGCAAGCACTGCGGCCTGTCAAGATGAAAATTATATTTGAGGTTATTCTATATATTGTATGTTCTGTATGTTCAAAAACAGCAGCCTTCCTCTTCCTTTTTATTATTTATTTAATATTATTATTGAGAATATGGGATTATTATTATATAAACAAAATTGTTTTGAACAGATTTCTAAAGTTTTTCACCATTATTTAGCTTTTTAATAAATGTGGAATTGTATACTGCGAATATCGTTGGCCTTGTGATGAAATGCTTATGCTTTGGATAAAAGCATCTGCTAACTATAATTATAAACTTTTATTTGTACATAGCATCTATTTTCTGGTACTCCTAAATAGCTGCTCAAATGGAAATTTTCATCATGTAGAAATGTTTTTTTCTAAACCCATATGATTTTCTTTCTTACAAGGATTGCAAAAGGAGAAATGTTGAATAATGTTCTTGCTGCTTTTTTCCCCCAAGCAATTATATGGAGACCAATTCTTCAAAAGGATGCTGAAGCACCTTAAAAACACAATATAAAATTAATTCATATAATGTGTGCAATATATTTTAAGCAGGGCTGTCTATTTAACATGTTAATTTAATTAATTAGTTATGGGGAAATAATGTGTTAAAATAATTTAGCCAATTTAAGAAAAAATATGCAGGCATTTTTGTGTGAGCATTTCTTCATGACTTCTTCGTGACTTTTTTCTTTCTTTTTGTAATTTGCCAGTAAAGCAATTTGAATTGCCATTGTGTGAATATGTGCTATATAAAGAAACTGGCCTTACCTCGCTCTGCAAGCGTCTGCCTTAACTTGTGAGGAAGAGTCAAAGTCTATGTTAGAATGTGCTGAAAAAACATAATCAAAATCATAACACAGCTCTTATATTTCAGACACATAACCGTCAGTGCAGCTAGATCAGGGAGGGATTTAACCATCATGTGAACATGTGAAGTGTCTGCAGACACTCATGTAAGCCTGACATTGATGGACTGAAGCCTGACCAGCCTTTTAGCCATTGCAATCTTTGTTGCAATGGTCAGAATATTTTTTTTTTCAGATCTCATGAATACCCTAGTGAAAAATAAATATACTAAAATGTATTTGTAATACATTTATTTTATGCTAAATATACTAGAAATACATTTATATTTGTGTACTTAATATAAATACTCTGCAATTGTACGTTTAGTATACTCAATTGGTGCTAAATTGGAACAAGTAATTTTGTATTTAATGCACTTTAGTTATCCATAAATAGTGCTGAGGTCCAACTAAAGATACTTAAAGGAACACGCCGACTTTTTGGGACTTTAGTTTATTCACCGTATCCCCCAGAGTTAGATAAGTCCATACATACCATTTTTATCTCTGTGCGCACCCACCGCTAGCCTAGCCGACGGAAAATAAAAAGTTGCAATTTTCTAGACTGATATGGCTAGGAACTATACTCTCATTCCTGCGTAATAATCCAGGAACTTTGCTGCCGTACCATGGGTGTAGCGGCGCAATGATATTACGCAGCGCCTGAAAATAGTCCCCAGCATGCTCTCTGTGCAAGCAGGTTGTCACGTTGGTTATGTTGACGGAAGTTAGCCTATTTTCAGGCGCTGCGTAATATCATTGCGCCGCTACACCCATGGTACGGCAGCAAAGTTCCTGGATTATTACGCAGGAATGAGAGTATAGTACCTAGCCATATCGGTCTAGAAAATTGCAACTTTTAATTTTCCGTTGGTCTTAGTACACAATGTAACTATACACATCACAACAGATATATAGGAAAATGTTGCCGTTATTTTGTCACTTATTGTGCTGTAGGCTAGTTGGAGCCGTCTTTGTGCTAAGCTAGGCTAGCGGTGGGTAGTTATGGGAGTTATGGCACGCACAGAGATAAAAATGGTATGTATGGACTTATCTAACTCTGGGGGGTACGGTGAAAAAGCTAAAGTCCCAAAAAGTCGGCGTGTTCCTTTAAAGAATTAGTTAACTTCAAAATGAAAATTTCCTGATATTTCACTCACCCCCATCTCATCCAAGATGTTCATATCTTTCTTTCTTCAGTCGAAAAGAAATTCAGTTTTTTGAGGAAAACATTCCAGGATTTTTCTCCCCATCACAGACTTCCATGGCAACCAAAATGTTGAAGGTCCAAATCAATGCAGTTTCAAAGTCCTTCGAGGGCTTCAGAGGCTCTGCACGATCCCAGACGAGGAATAGGGTCTTATCTAGCGAAACGATCTGTCATTTTTAAAAACATGACTAAAAATGAATATACTTTTTAACCTAAATTGCTCGATTCCTGTCCTGTTCGTATCCTGTTGCCATTGTCTCACTGATGTTCACCAGATAAGCAAGTTATACTGTATATGCAAGGTGTTATGGTATGCTGCAAGTTATGGTATACTGCAAGGTGACTATAAAATGTCCGCAAAAGGCAAATTCATAAGCTGTGCCATTATTTATAAAGATTACTTTATTGTAGCCTATTTGAAGCACACTATCACTATAATGATGCCTTTAGCACACTTCAAGTTTACTTGGAATGCCATTGCAGTGTTTTTTAAAATCACTAAAAGTTTGTTATTAGTATAATATTAATGTATGGTCAACACTCTTAGTGTAATTTAATTGCAATTGTAATGCACACTTTAGCACTGCTTTTGTACAACTAAAATGCATTTAGTACACAATTAGTTGTTCCAATTTAACAGACTTTAAGTATACCAGTTTATAGTGTGTCACAAATACATTTAGTTATACTAAAGTACATATGAATTGTGCTTAAGTATACTATTTTTTCACTAGGGTAGACAGCTGACCAACTGAACATGCACAACATGATTAAAGCTCTCATCATTATGAAAATAATTAAAGCAGCATCAAAGCCTTCAATAAATGTAATAATCTATCCATGTGTCACGTGTGATTCAGGTCACATATGCATGTAAAAGATTGTTTCTGACATGACATGAGTGTTTCCCTTACGAAAAAGAAGTATACTTCAAGTTCATTTTATGAAGTATACTTAAGTAATGTTCAGGTATATTTTTAAGTATACTTTATGTAGTAAGTATACTAATATCAATGTGTACTAGTAGTAAACTTGTAAGTGTACTATTTCAATACTGCTTGGGACTAAATTGGCCCACTTTTAGTATATCAAAGTATAAGTTTAAGTGTACTATAAGTGTAACAGTAGTAAACTTTGTGCACAACTAGGTTTCTCATGTGTACTGCTTCTGTACTGCAAGTGAACTTATAAGTATACTAGTAGTTTACTATTTTAATACAAGTAGTAAATTTTTTTAGTTTATGAAAGTACACTTTGAAAGTTCACTAGTTTAGTAGTTTATGCTGCAAGTGTACTTGTAAGTCTTCTTGATGATCGCGTTATTTTACATTTGCGTGAGCAATCTTCCATCACTTGTTTCTCCTTCTTCGCCTGTGTTTTGATCTGGAGATTCTGTACTAAAATATGTGTCATAGCGCCCCCTACCCTATAACAGTGAAAACATGGATAGCTGATAAATTCAGTCAATGGTGGGGAAAGAGTAAAGTAGATTCCTATGTATACTACCAGTGGACTAGCCTACACAAAAATTCAGATACGCAGAATTAACATATCTGTTTTCTATAAATATTCTAATCAATTATTTCAAACAATGTAAGTTTAATAAGACTGTATGTAAAACTATGTAAAAAAAAAAAAAAAAAAGGGTACAAGTATAGGCCAAATATTATACTTCTGTCAGTATAAGTCAAGTATACTTAAGTGCAACTTTAAGTATATTTCTGAGAAGTATATAAAAATTAGACTGAAAGTATACTTTCTTATTTTTAGTTTAAAAGAAGTATACTAATACAACATTTGAATAAACTTCTTTTTCGTAAGGGTTACCATGGTAATGGATATGACAATGTTGATATGTTTGGTCTTAGTGCAATATATCTGCTACGCTGCTGCTGCTGCTTTTATTGCTGCTGCTGCTGTAGGTTATTGTTGCTGCAGAGCAAGTACTGGACTTGCTACTGCCAATACGTGCACAACACACTGCTTTGAGGAAGTAACTTACAGCTGTTGCCGTAAAAGCATACATGAATTTCCCGTAGTATATTTATAGAGGTGGTGCTGGGGAAGGTGGAGGGTTTCTGAAAGCATACTGCAACTGCTACAGCAAATGCTAACCAAGTATTTAAGCAGTGAGCTCATTGGCTACTGATACAGCAGGAACCAATCAGCTGTGCCCTATAGAAAATGATGTGATCGCAAGCTAATTGATTTAAGGATCTATCAGCCTTCACCATTTAGAGTTTAATGACTTTGTATTTATATGAACACCTGTTTTAAATGCACAAGTCATTAATACATTTAAGTCATATATATGTGGACGGATAAATCCATTATTCACAAAATTTGCATAATTAAGCAAATTCAAGTTAAATCAAAAAAAATATTAGCTAATGGGGTCGAAAAATCTTTTTTTTTTCTTGTTTTAAGCATAAACTTGCTTAATTTTTCTACATTTATTTCATATATATATATATGTATATATATATATATATATATATATATATAATTTTTTTTTTTTTTTTTTTTTTTTTTTTTTTTTTTTTTTTTTTTCAGAAAAATATCTTAAGTAAATGTATCTTGATTTAATAATGTTTAGGTATTTGCACTGGAAAACAAGACAAAAAAGAAAATTAAGAAAAAGGTCATTTTTTGCAGTTTTGGAAAATTCAGCCTGCTGCTGTGGTTTGGCACACGTCGTTATTTAATGGACTTTAATGGAGAATCAGTGTTTAACAGCATGTGATGTTTTAAAGATGAACGTGACCTTACTTGAGCCCAATGTGATGCTGTATGAGAGACACTGTTTTATAGGCTGCTAAGATCAGTGTTGTCTGTCTGCCAGGATCAATTGCAAATGCGTACAGACACACACTGCAGAAACTAAAGGAGTTTATTTCCTAAGGCCTATAAAAGAGACATTATGGGTCGGTCTAGTATCTATACGCACAACATCAAAGCTGCATAAAATAGAGAACATGTATTAAAAACACTATATGAATTTTCTTGTAAAAGCTTCACACACACACGTTGTCTACCTTCTTTACCTCAGAACGTCTTTCAAAAAGGGCAATATGTGTCTGGCTGGTATCTATATGCACATGAAAAGCAGCATGCAATATGCGTTTTAAAATTAGAACTTGTATTAAAAACACAATATGAGTTCAGAATGATTAACCACACACACGCAGTTATAATGCAGTCAGGAAGTCATTCGTATGTAGGAGAAGGACCACCAGATTAACACAAGCAGATTTTGAAACACACAGACACACACACTTCAGGGATTGTTGGAGTTTGCAGGGTTTCTTCTGCTCTGTGGCTGAGATGATTCAGTATCTCTGACCTCAGATACACTTTCTGAAAATATAAGGGTGAGCCTGTCAGGAAAACTGTCAAGAAATGTCACAAAATAAGATCCTATATCCATCTTATTTTTAGGACCATTACGATTTCTTTTATTGTCACACTATCTTCATGACACTTAAGCACATTTCCTTCTTTCAGTAGCTGCTAAAAAATACTCTAGTTACTGTTATGTGATAATGTCATTGTGAAAAAAGAAATTGTGTAGGCCTATAGTTTTGTTTTCTCTGTGTTAACCTGCTTTGTTTTTATTTGATTATTTTCGGCTGCTCATAGAAAATATAGTTCTATTCAAATCATCTTGTGTGTCGTGTTGGATCAAGTTCTCAGTTTTACAGTTGTTTCTAATGTTCTGCCAATACATTTACCTCCCAGAATCCTTTAAACGGCTTATCTGCATTACAAATATCGCTCTCTCACTCCTCTCAATCCGTATGTATTCATCTCATTAGCACAGCGCTCTTGAAATTGAGACTTTTAAATTAATTGTGAGCCTGCAATCAGCACCAAATGTTTGCTATATGAATATTTATTGTGTTGTGCACAACGTGATTCATGATGATTCATAAATTGGAATTAGAGAGTGTTTGGCGTTTTGTGTCTTGGCCCGATTACGTTCCCCCTGAGCTCAGACAGCCTGACCTGGGATCAGTGAGTAATCTGCTTCTGTTCTTGCCGGGGTTTGTTGATGATCTGGGGTCAGGTGGTAAGCTGCTCACATTGGCTGGTAGAACCTGTGTAAGCCATGAGATAGAGCGGTTCAGTTCAGCCCAAGCTCATAGCCTGAGCCGGTTCAGCGCTGTGACGGATTACAGAGATCAGCACTGGTGCACAGACAGGACATTTTTGACTTTATACCCGGAGTGCAACAGTAGATTAGTGCAGTAATGACAAAGATGCATGTACGGCTCAAACTTCTCCATGCCACCAAAACATGTGAGTATGCGGGATTGGTTCAACCAAAAATTAACATTGTCTTTGTTTACTCAATAAAGCTGTGACTTTGTCATTTAAAAGTGTGAACATTTTTATTTAATTGTGTGTCTTTAGGATACATAAAATGCTAGCTAATTAACAATTTGCCATTTCCCCCAAAAATCTTTAAAAATGTTATTTCTGTAATTATTGTTAACTAGAACAGGGATTCCCTTTCGCACTGCGTCCTAGAACGCTTTGGGGAATGCCTCAGGTGTGACGGTGTCTGAAACGCAATCGAATCACGGCAATCCTATTGGTAGGCGACAGTCTATGACATCATCATAGTGCGACCAGGAAGTATATAAGGGTCGCCTAGAGAACATGTCATCCACTTTTCGTCTTCAGGGACTGTTTGTTTGTAACGCAATTTCTGAATTACTGGTAAGTGACAAACGTTTCAGGAGGTGTGTAGATCTGTGTCCCAGCCTTTAACACCAGATGACATACACATCTTGTGCGTTTATTGTCTGGGTGAAGAGCATGCAAGGGCAGTTCTTGAGGGATCTGCTTGTGTTGACTGTGGGCTTTTCCATTGAGGAAGCTCCACTCTCGTTTTGTCCTCTTCTCGAGGGAAGCGGAACAGGCATCTGGGCCCTGTGGTTCGGGTCCCGCTCGTGCTGAGGCAGAGCAGGGATGAGAATAGTGGGTTTTTGCCAGATGGAGCCTGCTGCAGTGTTTGGGAGGGGTGTAAACATCTCGCGCCCTGTGGCTGCTGACGAGAATGAGCTGCTGGAAGAGGATGTGTTGTCTCTGATCTAGCAGCGAGTGCTCTACTGGTGCATTGCAAACGAGGGCTGTGTTGCAAGCATACCAGGCTGATTAGCTAAGGATTTGGACCAAATGCGGTAGTGACATCGGGGGAAGAGAGAAGAGATTTCTCCTTGATGCACTGGTTCTTGCACTACTTTTTTGGCACCTCTGTCGAGGTAGTGGTGGGAAAGTTCAGAGAGGCATAGGTGCGCTTGGCAGCTTTTAGAGCATACATACCGCTGAGGTCCGAATCCGCGCCCAGACATGCAGGAGGTCCAGGCCCGTCCCGGTTCAAGGATCAGAGACAGGGCCAGAAGTCCGGTTATCACCTCTCGTGCGCCTCCTCCACCCAGGAATATGGCGTAGAGAAGGCGGGACTCCAGGAAGATGAGGGATCTGAGGGAGGTGATTCAGCATGAAGGGTGGTAGGCCCCATGTTATCAATGGTGAGAGGCCTCTGTTCTCCGAGCCGCAGGGATGAGCTTGGTAATTTTAGAGTAGACCTCAGTTCCCTGTAGGAAAGCTGTGGGGGGATGTTAGGTAGGGGTAAGAATTTAACATTAGGGCCCTGAAGCTCCCATTGGGTGTGGTTAGAACTATATATATATATAAGGGGTCGTGCCTTTATGGGTACCCCTTTAGTGAGTGTGTTGGCTTCGCTTTTTGTAAATTCACTGGTAAGGCCATCGCTCATTTGAGCTTCAAACTGTTTAGTTCTGTTTTGAGTGAGTTGGCTTCCTCCCAGTCTGGGAGTCAGTGTATTCAGGCTGCCGCTCTGTCAAGCTCTAGGTACAAACGCTGGTCTTTGGTGGGCCACCTTGTTAGCCACCTCATGGTAGAGTAGCAGGTCTCCTCTCGTTTAGAGAGTCAGTGTGTTGAGACTAGCCCTTGTGAACTTCAGATAGATCAGATGTTGGTGTCTGCCCTCTGGGCTGCCATGACATTGTTTGCCTGAGCCATTGCTCCTTTGAGCTTCTGTTAGGCTGACCATTATGTAGGCCACCTTAGCTAAGTTGTACATACAGAGTGAATGAGCTCCTCTCAAATTGAGAGTCGCTCTGAGCAGAGACTTCCACTCTGTAGGAGCCCCAGGTAGATCTATCCTTGTGTGCTGGCCATTACAAGGGCCAACGCAATAGCTGGCCTAGGCTAGAAATAAGGGATATTGGAGGCGGTTTGCTAAGCATTCTCACCCCAGGCCTTCATTTTTGTGGGAGGCTTCTTAGTTAGAGCCATAGGTTTAATCAACCAGTTGGCATCTAGTATCCCTGGTTCAGGCCTCCTCTCACTATGGGAGTCGTCTGGCCAAGGCCTGCCTTTCTGCATTAGGTTAAATGCATTGTTTATGTAGATGCAGAGTAGATAGCAGCTAGGGTCGCAGGCTATCCCCTAGGCCCTCCCCCGTTGCAGTTGTCCCCAGGGCGGTGTCAGGCTTCTTTCACTTGGTGAATAGGAAGCAGTATGCTGTGGTCCTCGCTCTCCAGAAGCTAGCTAGTCAGCTAGGCCTCTAGCGTAGGCTCTCTTCTAAGCTCCTTGAATTAACATTCAAGTGAAATGGGTTGAGTGTGGTTAGGCCTCTTAAGTAAGGCCTCCATTCCCCAAGGGCTTAGCAGAAGACAACAATTCTGTCTTAATGTTGAGGGCCCCAGCTGGTAGGCCTCCACCCAGTAGCATGTCTCAGGGTCATGCTGACAGTACTCCCCTGCTAAAATCAGGGTCACTATTAGAGTACTTAGCTATAGCTCTAAAATTAATCTGCCCTGCACTATCGTGGCTCAGGTCGAGCGGAACAGTTAAAACAATTCTTGATTACGCTCCCTAGCACCCGTGATCTTCTGAAGTAGCAGGCCCTTGTTGGGCCTCCTCGAGAGCCCAGTGGTGTAAGACTGTACTCCCCTGGCTTAAAGGGTAAAGAGTGCTTTTACTGAGTACACTGCTTGATGGCAGTGTTATGAGGTATTCCAAGCCTCGAGGCTCTGTTTGTAACAGTCTGTTTTGCTACTAAAGATGCACTATCAGGTAAATGGCCTTAGCAGGCCTCCTTGAGAGCGGGTTGCAGGCTTCCCTGAGAGCCTCCCTAAATCTAGTCCAGAGCCTGGTCTACTTCTCAGGTCGAGCCTAGTACTCCCCTCATATCAGAGGGTTGTCTCTAGAGTGCTTAGCTCCCTAAGTCAGGTCAAGTAGGTTGAAGGACTCTCACGAGGCCTTCCTGTCAGATCAGCCCTTAGGCTGGAAGTACTTCCCTCAAGAGGGGTCCATATTAGAGTGCCCAGCCTCCATGGTAAAAACAAGTGCCGTGTAGATCCAGGATCGAGCAGAGAAACTCCCCTCGATTGCAAGGGTTGGAAAGTGCTATGCTGAGTCCTGTTCTCCAGGATGCCCATCTCTACGGTCCAGTGTGAGTGGTTACTATCAGTTTGCAGTCCCTTTCACGGGATGCCTCAACTAGAGGCAAATGTTTCAGAGGCTCTGTTCTAAGAAACCGAGAGGTGGTAGGCCAGACTTGGTCGCAAGAGCAGACCAGGTCAGCCTCCCTGGCTGCATTCAGGGTTGACTACGTTCCCCTGAGAAGTGACTGGCCCGGGCTCCCTGGCCATGTTCCCTTAAAGGAACCCCTTCCAGGTGAAGTTGTCGGTTCCAAGCCTTTGAGTGGCCTTGGTAGGTATTTTTTGGTTTCAGACACCAACACGCCTGAGGCATTCCCCAAAGCGTTCTAGGACGCAGTGTCTCGTTCCCTGTTCTCAGGGAACAGGGGTTACATACATAACCTGAGACATTTTCAAACTGGGGTCCGGGGACCCCCAGGGGTCCTCCAGAAGGTTCTAAGGGGTCCCCAGAAAATTTCTGAGAAAACAACACAAAGCAAAAATTGTTAAAGTCTACTGAACATTCTAACTGTTTCATTTCTAAATGGTTCTCTCCTTTATTGCTGTATACATACTTTCCAGAATTGTATATGTTTGCTTTGTATCTTTCTAGTGAGTTTTTCTCACTATAGTCCCCTTGCTCACTGGGGTTGTAAGGCAGTATTCTTAATGCAGTACGTAAGCTGCTTACATACATTCATTTTGAAAGTTGCTTATACAACTAATTTTTAATTGAAAGTGTCTTCTTCAGGTTTATACATCCAAAACTAAGTTAAAGTCAAGTTATTGACTTTATTGACTATAAAAAATTAAGAGACTACTTAACATTGATTTCTCATTGATAATGTCACTTTTACTATTTATCTAACAGTTTAAATGTATGCATAAAATTATATAGATGTATTTTAGGAAAGGGGTCCCTCATAAAAGGTTCATCATATTTGGGGGTCCTTGGCATCATAAAGTTTTAAAACCCCTGAACTAGAACTATTAAAACATTTTTGTAGGGCTGCAACTAATTAATCTGTTGATTATTTCTCAGATTAATCAAATGAAAAAAATATTGAAAAATATTACTTCTTACATTTTCTAATTTTTATTTTAGTTTAAGTTAAATGACTGGAAATAAACATCAATAAAAACTGAAGAAAAAAATATAATAATAATAATAATTTAAAAAAAAAATCCTAAATAGTAATATAAAAAAAAACTAATAAAAATGACAAAAGCACATCACAAAATTACTAAAACTTAAAATGAAAACTTATAAAAAATAAATGCTAATTAAAAAAAATATATTAATTAACATCACATAATGCTATTAAACAAACGACATTGGGGTCCAGACTTTTTTAGGGGCCGAAGAAGACCCACAACTTTATTTCTTCTGAGCAACACTAAGGTTTGAAGAGTGTAATGAGACATTTGCACCAGTACATCAATGACACCAAACACCAATGTTTCTAGTGTTGTATTTCAGTAAAATACTGAAATAGTTAAAGGTGGTGGGTTTGAATGGGTACCGACTACTGAAATGTTGGTATTGTGACAACACTAATTGGTTCTCACATTTTTTGCCACCTATTGCAACAAGGCACATTTTCAGTGAATAACGCATTAAATGTAAACAAACATTCTTCAAAACATCTTTTGTTTGAGGGAAGAAAGATGATTCAGGTTTTGAGTGAGAAAATGTCAATTGTCATGTTTGGGTGACATGTTCTTTCAGCATGAACACTGTTATGTGTGAGTGTTGACTCTCTGGAGTGTGACATTGATGTCTTGATTACATAAACACACATATGCACACTTAGTTCCCGTATAAAAACCTCGATTCACCTTCTGGTCTGCCTGTAAGTTTATCTTCTCTGCATCAGAATATTCTCTTTCATACTCCATTGATCAAAAGCCCTGGAAGCCAGAGGGTTCACTCTGTTCTTGTGCGGTATACCGCATTATACCGGACCTCTCCTCCCATAAGGAGCTTTGTCTTATCTGTTCACTCGAGCACATTGAAAATGAAACATCTTGAAAATTCCACAGATGTCGACTTTTAGCCTTGGCCGTGGAGCTTCTTTGAAGTGAGCGCAAATCAGCATCTCTTGAAAGTTTGCCGTAAAAGATGCAAGTGAGAGCTGCTGGTACCCTGAACCCCAGCTTCTGTTTCATCTTTTCTATCCTTCGCCTTCAATGGATTTCAGTCATTCTGGCAAAACTGAAGTGTCCCAGCCATTATTAGATCATTCGCTGCACATGTTTAGGCTTTTCCTTATTAGCATTCCGGGTTGCATTTTTCGCCTGTAGCATTTTAAATGTTTAATTGGCGGTACTGGTGTTGAGCCAAGTGATGAGGTTTTGATGATTGAGGTTAAACATTATTAAAAGGCTGAATGATCGGCCACAGCTGTAGTGCCGTCCTCTCATCCGAATTTGTAGCTTTTAGCGTAGAGCTGTTTCTCTGTAGAGCGTCCACTTCTTGCGAAACTCACAGGCAGCAGTTGCTGAAGTGTCGGATTGGTTACTGATTTCAACAACTTGATATCCGGGATTGCAGAAAGCCAGAGGCAGGTGCTAAATGACACTGTGTGTTTTTTGTACCATCCAGTCATTCACTAATAGTGCATATGCACTATATGATTTGTGTGTGAAATCAGCATAAAATTCATAAATTTCTATACTAAATTGTATTACTGAACTACTGAACCCAGATAACAAAAAAAACAACAAAATCACATACTCTGGCATTATAAACGTGTTAAGATGAAATTGTATACATAGATATTTCAACTTCATATTATATACACCAGGGGCGCCATGAAGAGGTTTAATAGGGGTATGCAAGACAGAATTTTGGGCCCCCTTCTTCTAGAAGATGAATGTGTTTTTTCTTTTGAAGTTTAATAAGAAATTGAAATAATTTATTAGTTAACATTAATATTATTTAAAGTAACAAAAATTACTTAAACCGGAGGACGCGCTCAGTGCTTTATATATATATATATATATATATATATATAACAACTATTCAGTGTTTTCAACCACATTATGTTTATTTGAGGTTTCAGAGATTTAAATATGCATTTAAATCAAGTAACCTACTGTAACAAAAACATTTATAGTTTTTAAATTCAAATTCCATATGATGCCTTTGGAAGCTGCAATAATCCTTTCAATTATAATTTGATGAAGTGTTTTATTCATATCAGATACACATTGAGTATGACAATTCTTCTCCCAGTTCACTGGCCACTTGATGAATTTACGTGATGTAAATTCGGCAGATCCTCTAAATTGCAGTTCAAACTCATTGCACGTTATATCTGTTACGGTGTGTAGTGCAGCAGGGAAGAGAAGATCCAGGGCTTCCACAAAGATGGGTTTTTATTTACAATGGGATACAGAACACGACACACATAGGCATAACACATAAGAACGGACAAGGAGTGCAGGGAAGTGAGATCAATATAAAGGGAGTGCTAATGACGATGACCAGGTGCAGGGAATCCAGGGAGAGTGGGAGAGATGAGGAGTGAGTGACTTCAGGTGAGAGACAGGGAGGATCATGGGAAATGGAGTCCAGGACAGGCGTGGATTGTAACAATATCAACTAACATGATCATTATAAAGGCGTTTAAACGCCAAAACACATTCACTACCACATATTTGACAATCTGAATATCATAGTTTGATATAGTAAACAAGTCTGTGAATATTTTGAATAAAAAGAGAAAAACGTGGCTGCATGACACAACGGCAAGGAAATAAAACTTTCTAAAATAACAGTTGCCTCAAAAAACTCACGCTGCGGGGGCTAGAATATATAATAGAGCCCCTAGAATATTAGATACCCCCAGCCCACACCAGTGGCGTAGCCAGAATTTTATTTTTGAGGGGTCCCATCTAAAAATGAGGGGGCCTCAAATATATTGTGCAGAAATTCTTTGGTTATGCAAACCGATTGTTGCAGCAGTTGTCCGGGTGGCTGGTCTCAGACGATCTTGGAGGTAAAGATGCTGGATGTGGATGTCCTGGGCTGGTGTGGTTACACGTGGTCTGCGGTTGTGAGGCCGGTTGGATGTACTGCCAAATTCTCTGAAACACCTTTGGAGACGGCTTATGGTAGAGAAATGAACATTCAATTCATTGGCAACAGCTCTGGTGGACATTCCTGCAGTCAGCATGCCAATTGCACGCTCCCTCAAAACTTGCGACATCTGTGGCATTGTGCTGAGTGATAAAACTGTGCATTTTAGAGTGGCCTTTTATTGTGGCCAGCCTAAGGCACACCTGTGCAATAATCATGCTGTCTAATCAGCATCTTGATATGCCACACCTGTGAGGCAGATGGATTATCTCGGATTATCTCGATTATCACTAACACAGATTTAGACAGATTTGTGAACAATATTTGAGAGAAATAGGCCTTTTGTGTACATAGAAAAAGTCTTAGATCTTTGAGTTCAGCTCATGAAAAATGGGGGCAAAAACAAAAGTGTTGCGTTTATAAATTTGTTCAGTGTATATACGGGCATTTTGACATAATTTTGTGAATTTGTCCGTTAAAGCTCAAGAAGACATTAGAGAGAGAACTCAATTAAATAGGCTATTCACGCGCTCAATCCATCAGAACGCACAAGCAATCAGAAATCTTGGGGGGCCAGACATGTAAATGAGGGGGCCTAGGCGGGAAATTCGGGAATAAGGATTCAATGTTTCTCTGAAGAATAAAGTTACGTTTTTCAATTGCGGTTTGCACCCACACACAGAAGATCGCTGCACTACAGACTTCTTGAATTAGTTCTTCCGACACATCCGCGATCAACAAACATCTCTACATCTAACATTTTGTTTAGCCTATTCTGATTTGTAAGGACCCAGTTCGTAAGGGAAACTTCCATCCTTTTAATGTCTTCATCTCTACTTTTTTACGTTTTCACTTATGTGCTCAGGATAGGTGCTTCTTTCCATTCATCGTGTTATTGGACAGACCTCCAAACTTCATGTGGCCTTCAGATTAGCTCAAGAACAGTGCGTAGAGAGCTTCATGGAATGGGTTTCCATGGCCGAGCAGCTGCATCCAAGCCTTACATCATCAAGTGCAATGCAAAGTGTCGGATGCAGTGGTGTAAAGCACGCCGCCACTGGACTCTAGAGCAGTGGAGACGTGTTCTCTGGAGTGACCAATCACGCTTCTCTGTCTGGCAATCCGATGGACGAGTCTGGGTTTGGCAGTTAGAAAATCAGTGCCTGACCTCACAAATGCGCTTCTAGAAGAATGGTTAAAAAATTCCCATAAACACACTCCTAAACCAACTCCATGTTAAACCCTACGAATTAAGAATGGGATGTCATTAAAGTTCATGTGCATGTAAAGGCAGGCATCCCAAAACTTTTGGCAATATAGTGTATGTTATTATATACAGGAAAAGAGTTGGGAAAAGCTGCATTTTAGCTCAAGTTGTGAGGTTCCTCTGCATAAAAAATGTAGATGTATATGTACAGAGTATGTGCATATGCATATGCATATGTACAGCTGGTCTGTAATCTGTTGGGTCTGTAAAAGTTTGTGCGGAAAGCCCTTGTATGTAGATGTTTGGGCGTGTTTATGCAAATTACTAACCTCAGCCATGTGGTTGCTCATTTTGAATACTCCAAATTCATTAACACTACAACAAGGTTAAGAACAAATTCATGTGCGTATGCATGTGTTGTGAATTAGGCAGACATTTTTCATAAGTGCTTATAATCCATGCAATTATTAGTGAATGAAACTCATTGTAAGCAAATGGTTTTCAAAAAACCAAGGACATTTACTACATAATACCTGGAGAAAGTAAAAGATTTGTTAACATTCTCATTCAACCCAATGACAGGACCAATCATTACCAAATGTTTTTTTGCTGTAGGAAGTTAGATTTACCTCATTAATATTGTCATGTGTCAGATGGCAAAAAATATATTAGTTGCGTCCCAGTATCGCCCTATACACTATGCACTATGTGGTGTATGAATTTTATAAGGATATTTTGTCATTCAACATCGAAGTCTGATAGCTCCTCCCCTGAAGTCTGATAGCCCCTCTCCCTCTGATACGTAATTAAAGCTGTGACAGTTGAGTGCATGAAATCCAACATTCTACACTCAGTTTTTTTTTTGTTAATTGAGTGCATATTTAAAAGCCAATTCACACTGCACCAACAGACGGCAACAGACACTTTGTCAGGTTTTGTCGGAGCAGTATGTTCCCCTTGTCGGCGTCTGCCGGCATAGGTCAGCTCTCGTTTTCACTGTCTGAACATGTTGAATCACCGTCTGTCAGGTATGTAGTGATGTACTGTAATCTGTTGACTGTCAGCGGTTCTCAGTTTCCTGTCGGCGTCTCTCAGTTGCTTTAATTTTTCTCATCTGGGCTGGGCTTGGCTTGTTTTGTTTTTTTTTAAAGCAAAAATTTTTTTTTTTCTTTCAAAAATGTTAAGGCAAAAAACAAAGCTTTTTAGCTGTGCTGCCATTCTGGATTGCAGAAGATTTGGACAGATTTGGAAGATTTGTTGAAACAAAAAATAAAACAAATGTGATGTTTATCTAAAGTCATTTTTGCTTATTAGTATTGTGTATAGAATAGGAACATCGAAGGTCAGCAGCAAAGACACTGGTTAATAAAGTGAGATTAAATACATAAAGTATATTTGTGTAATTTAGCATATTTAATTATTGTGGGTTTGTGTAATATTCTGAGACACTTCAAGCCGCTCTATATCCCACAATTCAACTTGATTGTGGCGTCACAGCAGATCGCGCTTAACTATAGTGTATGATACAGTATATTAAATATTTTTAGAATGAATCGCATAATAGTGTATATAATATATTATGTTGAGATTTAATCGCATAATACTTGTAGCTACCTTATGTTCACAAAGTTTATACAATTAATATATTTTTTTTCATTTGTGTAATTTTATTTTTCTCCAACAGCTCATATACCTATAGGATTTTATATATATATATATATATAATGAATTCCAAGGGCTTAGTGTATTTCATTTCAACCTTATGCACAAGTTCCGCCAGTAGTGGGCACTCGTGCAATGTAAGCAATGACGCATATCCAAGTCCACGAGACGGAGGGAACTTAGCGATTGAAGGGCATAAAATGTTTCAATAATTTTTTTACTTTACTAAGTAATCTGATTATGTAACTCGCATTACTAGTAATGCGTCACCCCCATATTTTATTGGCTAGCTGAATAATGCTGATTAGCAAGCAAAATAGCTTTCTAAATGTTAATTTTGTCAGTATTTTTTAGGATTTTGACAGGTTTAACCATATGCTAGCTGCATCTGACTGCTAATGTTGTTTTGCTACTGCAGGCAATGGTGGAAACGGTGAACAACCTGCTGCAGCCGCAGGCGCGGGCGGCGTGGATGGACCTCTCGACCGGTGAACAGCTCCGGGCCGCCACCATGCTGCTGGACACCGTAGAGCAGGGCGCTTTTGTGCTCGCAGACAACCTGCTCAAAACTGACGTTGTGCAAGAAAACACAGAAAACATCCGTAAGTCATTTATGCATTTGGCAGATGATTCTATACAGTGCATTCAGGGTTTGCATTTTATCAGTTCATGCGTTCACTTGGAATCCAACACATGACCTTGCCATTGCTAACATCATGCTTTGCTGTTTGAGCTACAGGAATGTAATTCAGCATTCAGTATCTCTAGAATACCATACTCATACTATATATTATCTCTTTTATTATTCTGTTGGAGCGAGGATGTTTTGTGGTCTGTAGGTGGCGCTTTCAAAGAGAAAGGTTCAACGAAAGGTCTGAAACTGTTTTTTGTGTTTTTTTATTTTAACCTTCAGAACATGTTAATTGTCAACAGCAGTAGGTCAAACGAACGATTATAAGTGCTTGTTTTTACATATATATTTCTCATAAATTACAGAAAAAAATAGCTTGATCATTCCATAATTTATATTTCTCATAATTTACAGAAGAAAAACATATTTGCTTGATCAATTTGTAATTTCTCATAAATTACAGCGAAATATTTGCTTGAACATTTTGTTATTTATATCTCTCATAATTTACAGAGAAAGAAAATCTGGATCATTTTGTAATTTCTTGTAAATTACAGAAAAATATTTGCTTGAACATTTTGTTATTTGTTTCTCATAAATTACAGAGAAAGAACATCTTAATTATTTTGTCAGTGATATTTCTTATAAATTGCAGAAAAAATATTTGCTTGATCATTTTGACATTTATATTTCTCATAAATTATAGGGGGGAAAAACATTTTCTTGATAATTTTGTCATTATTGTCAACCCTGTAACAGGTTCGAATGGTCTTTAGAATGAAATTAGATTGTTTCTTGTCTTTGAAATGGTCACTTACAGGGTGTTGCAACATGGAATTTGTACCTCTAATGTGTTAAAAAAAAAAAGTAATGTGACACCAAAGCGGGCTTTATCCATGGAACGTGTCAGAGCGTCTGTTTTTGATTGTGATCGAGGTTGCCAGTGCCAGAAATCAGCGCAGCCCAGCTATCAGCTGTGTCCATGGACCCCGTCAGCCCTGATACACACTGATAAACCTGTTTCTCTCAGAGATAACCTCGTGCCACTCTTCTGAATACACCATTAGCAGATGGATTTGACTACTTTATGTTTATAAATCGTTTTATTTTCTTTACTGGAAGGCATAATTAAGCATTTTTAAACGAAAGGCTGAGTGAGCATATGCCACGAGTGATAATTTAGTGTCGTTTACGATGCGTTTCTCAGCCCGGGGAGGAATCGGACGAGACGTTTTGAGGACGCCCATGGTTTTTTGTGCCGCCTGCATCTGTTTGTGAATATCACAGTGTGAATGTCAGCATTCCCCAGATCATGCTGTTGTGCGTGTGCGTATATTCCTCTGGGATAAAAGTGGATGTATCTCCCATTCCTAAAGACAGGGATTTAAGGCAATCTGGCTGCCATGGAAACTCCAGAATTTAGGTCTGCCGCCTCTCTGTGGAGATGGTCGCATTTTGGGAATTAATAAAACAGAATTTATCGTGTCTGGCATGCGATTTATCCTGATATTAAGGGATACGGAGCTTGGCTCTGCGGGGGGAGAGAGTCTCTCCCGACAAACTTTTTACGAGGGTTATTTTATATCCTTCGTGCTGCATGGCGATTAATCTGCGGGCTGTGACACCTTTAGCAGACCTTCAGGCCCTGTTTGATGGGGTTAGTTTGCGGCGTTATAAGGTTTGTTTGGCCCTCGGGGCCGCTGAGTCCATCACTGGCTCCGTAGAGCTGAAAAGCAGCCTTCAGTTAAAGAAATAGATCACCCAAAATTGAAAATTCAGTCATTTACACACTCTCATGTCACTTCAAACCCATATTATGTTCTTTCTTAGGTGGAAAACACAAGGAGATGCTGTTTTCCATACATTGAAAAAAATTCAATTGGTATAGAATCAGTTTTCACAAATAATTACAAAGAAACAGCAGCTAATACATTGAATTTCGAAGTAGAAAGGCTGATATAGTATTCTCTTGTAAAACATATTCCAGTAATCTTTGTTTTATTTAGATCAAGCTCATAATTCTCCAATGTGTCATCAATGCAAGTTTTGCACTCTTTTCAAAGCCTTCTGAACACATTCAGTAGTATGTTGTGTGAGGGATATACTGAAATGTAAGACTTATTCATCTGAAACATGCAAAAAACAATAATGTTTGACAGTAAACCTGGCACAATGTGTCTAAAGGTGTTTGCAACCCAGGCTCACTTGACAAATGTGCCTCTACTTAACTCCAAAAAACCTACCTATACATACAGTGAAACCAAAATTTATTTTCTCACATTATCACAATTTATTCATTATATATTAAGAACATGGTAATAAAGCATGCCAAGAACTCTTAAACTGTGTCAGAACAAATTCATCTTGATAATGTCAGATAACTTTGATAGAAAGGGATGTAATGGAATACAATCAACCAATCAGCTGTTGAATTTAAGTACACAATTAGATAATATCAATTTAGGTCAACCAGTGACCAAGCAATGCTTCATTTTGTTCAGTCTGTGGTGTAAAAGGTCACATTAGCAATTAAAGAAAAAACACTTACGCAAAACATGGTCAGGTCAATGTGTCTAAATAATTTTGGTCCCAAATTTGTATCAGTTTTACTGGTAGTCCACTGTATGAAGAATTTTTGGGTATAATATGTCATACTTTATTTTGCTATCATAAATGAACTATAGTGTCCTGCACCCACTAGTAAAAAGTTATATCTGGTGTCTGACTAATTTTTGGTTTGACTGTAGTTTCCTACTGAAATGAACACAAGTGGCAGTAAAAAAACTTGTATCACTTTTCACACAAATTATGGTTAGCCTACAGGTGAAGATTATTGATAAATAAAGGTTTATTTTCATGTGGTTCCTTGTTGAATACTCTGTTATGACCTCAAAACACTTTTACCATAGTGCATGATTTGTAAACTAATGCATTTTGATGTTTGCATCTTATAAATGACATGAGGGTGAGAATGACGACAGCATTTTCATTTTTGAGCGAACTATCCCTTTAAGACAACACAGAGCGCCAGCGTCGCGCCATGTGGAGAATCGGGAGAAGATTAGCGGCGTTGCCATCTGATGATAGTGTTGATGACACAGTTGTTCAGGGAAATAAAAGCCTGTTTGTGTGTGAGAATGGATGCTCATCTTTTGCCAACTTACCCTGAAGTGGTTGTTATCCTCCTCTTTCGGTTTAATATAATGCGCTTTAAAAAACAGTGTGCCATTCTATTTAGATTTTCCTTTTTGATGGAGAGTGTGTTTGTTTGTTGGAGTGTCTGTCCTCACACTCATAATCTGGTGAGCAGATTTTGGGTGATTAACATGTTATTTAAACCGGCTTTCGATTTCCCTGGAGGCACAACAGCGTCTCAGCCCGCTGTTTGCAGTCTTAAGCTTTTCACAGCGACGGTGGAAGAATGAAAAAGTATTTCCGGCATGCATTAGTCGACTCTTTCTGCCCACAGCTCTTTATCGCTCTCTTTTGTCCTGTTGGCAGCAAATACCTGCAGCGGTGGTAAGCGGGCTCGCGCCACCCCTCTGCCGAATCCACGTCTCCGTTGAGATTTTTAATGTTAATTTTGGTGTGATAAGTGTTTGTGTGTATGCTCTGGGATTTTACGGCCGACTTCTTTTCAGGTTCTGTGAAAGGATGTTTATGAATGCCCAAAAATGCAGCTGCAAAATCAGGCCTGGTGGTGATGCAGTGAGTCAGTGTATTCATGCTTTGATTAGAGAGCTGTGCTGAATCAGAGTTGAAATCTCAAACAGCACATGATGCTTTGATTTGTGCAAACAGCACAGCAAGAGTTGCATTCTCCATTTGAACTTTTTTTCTTAACTGCCGACTCTACACAAGTTTGTGACACAAATACAAATGCTTCTACGCAAGCTTGATGTCATGCATCGTTTCATTTTAAAGGGATAGTTCACCCTAAAATTAAAGTTAACCCTGTGACCATGGACCACAAAACCAATCTTGAAATTGAGATTTATACATCATCTGAAAGCTGAATAAATAAGCTTTCCATTGATGTCTGTAGATAGGACAATATTTGGCTGAGATACATCTATTTGAAAATCTGGAATCTGAAGGTGCAAAAAAATCTAAATATTGAGAAAATCGCTTTTAAAGTTGTCCAAATGAAGTCCTTAGCAATACATATTACTACTAATAATACATTTTTGATATATTTACGGTAGGAAATTTACAAAATATCTTCATGGAACATGATCTTTACGTAATATCCTAATGATTTTTGGCATAAAAGAAAAATCAATAATTTTGACCCATACAATGTATTGTTGGCTATTGCCACAAATATACCTGTGTGACTTATGACTGGTTTTGTGGTCCAGGGTCACATTTACTCACCCTGGGGTTGTTCTAATGTAGTATGTCCTTCTTTTTATAGACCAAAATAGGAGAATTTTTAAAAAAATTAAAATGAAAAGATATTTAATTAAATAAAATTTAAAAAAAGATGCAAAAGTATCATATAATTTAGACGGTATTGTCAACTGCTGGATAAAAGTAAAAGTGTAAAAGTGAGTTGATATTGATGAATTGTATATTAAAGGTGCACTATGTAAAAAAAAAAATCTGTAAAATATCCAAAAACCACTAGGCCAGTGTTATATATTTTGTTCAGTTGAGTATTTACAATATCCCAAATGTTTCCAACTATTTGTAAATCATGAGAAAATTGCTATTTTAACCAAGGAACCGGGACGTGTGAGGGAGTCGCCTGTCAATTGCGTCATATCTGCGTTACCCTCGGTTTCCAGTTTTATTTAGCAGAAACGCTTTACTCTTACTACAGTGTGCAACAAGTCATAACATCATTTTCAACACACTCAAATGTATGTAATATGATAAAATGAGCTGCGTTACCTCATACACGGAAATGGCGCCGCGACTGTGGCATAATAAAAGTCCCGCTGCTTGCGAGGCATGTGTTGCGTTCATCTTATTAACAACCGCTCCAGCGGCCTTGCTCAGCTCCCACAACACTCGGTCCTGCTCTGCTTCATACTACAGTAACGTTAATAATCGCATCCATGAACATGATTTCTGCCCGATTCTGCGCTCAAACTTGGCGTCATCAAACTACGCCTTTGTTTTGAATAGGCGACCTCTAGCGGACGGAAAAGTTACATAGTGCACCTTTAAGTGAGGTGATAATAGTGATCGTACATGTCTAACTAAATTGATTCTTCAAAGGGATTTGCAGATTTTATTAAAATATCTGGATTTATTTGTTTTAGATTACTGCACGTTTTTGTTTTTTGTTTTGGAAAAGGCGGATTGATACTGCAGTGCAGCGATTGGCTGGAATCAAGGCAATCATATAATTAAAAAAGAAAATCATATAAACACATACACACATTTAAAGATAGATAGTTGTATTAATTTTAAATATTGTTAAATGCCCAAAAGGAATAATGGAAAGTTGGCATATTTTAAAAGAATTTGGGTGTTCTCGGGTTCATTCCGATAAAAAAAAGCACATTTCATTTATTCATTTAAAATGACTACATTTCATTAATTTATTTAAAAAATGCTAAATTTCTTATAAACTCCCAATAGAGATCTTGAGTGAATGTCAAGATTTTCAGTCATTTACATTTAATCTATTCATCACACAAAGCGATTGTATGACTTCAAAAGACTTGGAAAATAGCACACAACTGGGGTGGACCACGTATGTTAAACACGTTGTTGTTGTTTCTTTGCCCAACCCTCATTTACTTTCATTACACTGTCATGTGTGTGTCTTTGTTCAGAGCTGGAGGTTGCGAGGATGAGCACAGATGGAAATCTGCCCGATCTGAAGTTCCCACAGACAGGAGGCCAAGGGAACGCCATCCACCTGTCAGCCAACACTCTCAAACAACACGGCAGAAACGGTACGCTCACATTTTTATGGGGTGGTTATATGTAACCCTAACAGGGTTATTATAGTTAACTGAAACTAAAGTCATAATAAAAATTACTGAACATTAACTAAAGTAAAATATAAAAATCTAATAATTGCCAAAGCAACATTTCTCATTTTCATGTGTTTTGAAAGTACTAACATATCTAAAATGAAAAACTAACTGAGCATTAAATGAAATAAAATAAAATACATTTAGCAAACCTTAAACTTATTTTAGCTAGTTCAAAATGGTAACTTTAGTTTAGGGTCCAATTCTCACTATTAACTAGTTTCTTATTAACATGGCAATATGATATTAGGATACTGTTTATTAGTACTTATAAAGCACATATTAATGCCTTATTCTGCATGACCATATTCTACATCCTTAATCCTACCCAATACCTAAACTTAACAACTACCTTACTAACTATTAATAAGCAGTAATTAGGAGTTTATTGAGGCAAAAGTTGTGTAGTTAATAGTTAGTTAATAGTGAAAATTGGGCCCTAAACTAAAGTGTGACATCAAAATTTCTCATTTTCGTTTAGTTTAAGTTGAAGTACTAAAATAACTCTAAGTAAATTAACAAAAACTTAATAAAAGCTATATAGGCATATTTGAAAAACTAAACACAACAAAACTAAACTTTAACTAAAATTAAAGTGAAAAGAAAATATGAAATAAAATCTAATTCAAAAAAATATATATATAAATGATGCTAAAATTAAACTGAATACTAATGCCACATCCATTCTCTGAAACTTTGAAATTTCCAATATCCTTCTTGCCAAAATACAATAGAGGACTAATAAGTTTAGATCCTCAGTGCTTATTCCCTTTTTATGAACAAGTTGCCATCAAACTGGTTTCCTTCATCAGAGATTTTCCTCCCATCACCAAACGCTTGTTACTGAACGGCCCATCAACAGGAATTGCGAAAAATTGTTGTCTATTCTTGTGAGTCAGTGATCCCAGACCCTGCGGGAAGGCGGCGGGAGGTGTTTTTTCATTTCTTTTCATGAAAAAAGCAAGTGAGAGACGCGAAAATAACGAGCAGAACTGTAGCTCTGTCAAAGGAGGCAGTAAAGCGCTAATAACATTTCAATAAAGCTGAATCAAATCGACTCTGTGGTTAGATTTTTTTTTTCTTGCTCACTCGAAACCTTTGTGGCTTTCACTAAAGGCTGCCGAAAGGAACAAAGCATTATGGGTGTTATGTATTCATTACGTGATCTTCTTAATCCTATCTAATCAAAGCTCAAATTATTTCACTTCATTGCTCTTTTCCTCTAATATAATGACTAAAACAGTATTTCTATCAGCTTGAGACATGCTTGCTATGATGTGGTAATGAAGAAGCCTTTTTTAGTGAACTCTAAAGGAACGTGCCGCAGAACCTCAGTACGCCCCATCAGGACATGTTCAACAGCAGATTTAACACGTTTTGCTTTGTTACACTGTCGCTTTGGATTTTTAAAGCTTTAGAAGGGGCTGATCTCCTAAACCAGCTTCCCTTGAATCTCTCACACAGTGAAATAAATGAACTTTTCCATTAAGGATATTTGCCCACTTAAATTGATTTCCAGGGGTGTTTTTTACCTTTATAATTGCAAAGTTTTCCTAACCTTGTATGTGGGGGAACGCTTTTTGACTTTCTCAGTTTGTGTAAATCCACTTGGGGTTCAGAGTATTTATTTTTTTCCCACATTATTTTCCACATGTCTAGTACAATTATGTGGTTTTGTTTCATTAATACAGTGTATACTTTTTTCTTGATTTACCCCCGAAAGAATGGAAGTGAAATGTGACAACATGCCCCATAGGTGGGGTACATTGTAACATGTGAGGGGCACAATGTAACATGACCAAATGACAAAAATATTTTGTCAATAAAATACAATATAATATTAACTTTTTAAAATAAAATAATGACATTTTTTAATCATTAAAAATATACAAATTTTTGAGTTTGACAACAAACACACCACAAAACACAGCTATACAGCATAGTTAAAAACATAATGATTATTAATAATTTCTGAACATTGATTCACCTTTTTCTCATGGTTTCTCAAAATAATTCATAGAAGTATAGAATATAATAGCGTAGTTCTAATAGGGGCACATTGTAACGCATTAAAAAACTAAATCAACTGTTAAATAACAGATATAAGATTAAAATAATATCTGTCTTATTTTAATTAAACACAAAAAACAGAGATGAAAAATAAATGGGATGTGAATGGCCCGAAGCGACCTCAGATGCTTCTGACTCCACAGAAGGAGATGGCGGGCGAATTGCATCATGCGACGGGAGCGTAGACCACCCTGGCGGTTGATGTACGCAACGGCCGCAGTACTGTCCATACGGACCAGAACGTGCTTGCCCTGAAGCGGCTTTTTGAGGCGGCTTAGAGCAAGACGTACTGCAAGCAACTCGAGGCAATTTATATGCCAATGCAGCTGGGGCCCCGTCCACAGACCCGAGACTGCATGCCCGTTGTACGTGGCCCCCCAGCCGGTGGAAGAGGCATCCGTGAAGACCACAGCATGCCTGGACACCTGTTCTAAAGGCACTCCCGCCCGTAGAAACGAGAAAGGCCGGCCTGACAGACAGGGGCGTCGGAAGAACCGAACCTTGTCGGACTCGCGCATGTCTGCCAGGTTCAGCCAAAGGTGGCGTTCCTGGACCACCAGGGTGGACATCGCCCGGCCCAGGGAGCGCGCATTGGGCGAGGGCGAGGTCCGTCGCTGTGCGCAGTTCCTGCATAACCCCTGGGTCAGAACTACCCTTGTGCAGTTCCTTTAGCGCTTTGGCCTGATAGACCTGCAGGAGCGCCATGGCATGCAAAGATGACGCAGCCTCTCCGCAGGCTGTGTAAGCCTTGCCCGTTAGACCGGACGAGAACTTACACGCCCGGGAGGGGAGACGCGGGTTAGCCCGCCAGTCTGCAGCGGCCCTGGGACACAGTTGCATCGCCACGGACCGCTCGACTGGGGGAATCGCCGTGTACCCCTTAGCTGCGCCACCATCGAGGGTAGTGAGGATGGAGGAGTCGCTAGATCGGGATCGAGCGCTATACGGCGCTGTCCACGATTTCGTGAGCTCCTGATGCACTTCCGGGAAGAATGGAACCGGGGCGGGCCGTCCCGAGAAACCAATCGTCCAACCGCGAAGGTTCGGGACACGGTAGGGGGTTCCACTCGAGCCCGACACTTGCGCCGGCCCGGGAAAGCATAGCCGTAAGCTCTGGATCAGATTCAGGCAACGCTACCACACCCGAAGGGGGCAACGCAGCCGGATCCTCATCTCCAGAGCCCATTGGCTCATCCTCCGATGCAGCCATCGAAATCATATCCTCATCTGGAGCCCCGAATGAAACGGCCGGCCCCCCATGGCTAGGGCTGGGCCGCTCTTCCGGAAGCTCTACCGGCGCAGCGGAGGGGGGAGGGGCCCAAGGGGCTTGTTGGCCCGTCGGGGAAGCCCTCACTGTCACCCTCAGGTCTCCACCAAAGGCATCAGCCAAAGTAGCAGCCCTCTGCTTCGCAGAGGGAGGACCACTAGATCGGGGGATGCGCAATGGGACTCCACCCCTTCTGAGGTACTCGAGCCTAGACCGTAGTACTGCGATGGTCATGTTCCCACAATGAGAACATGAGTCATCCATGAACGCCGCTTCAGTGTGCTGAATGCCCAAACACGTGAGGCAGCGATCATGACCGTCAACTGGGGACAGAAAACGACGGCATCCAGAAACACACGGTTTGAATGACATCTTGAAAAAGACGCAGGGTCAAACCGTGCTGCTCTTTTAGGGACGGAAACCGCTCTTTTAGTAGTGCTGAAGCACTCAGGGAGATGGCCGCGGCTCACAACGGTGCAGAAGTGCAAGCCCGTGTGAGCACTCAGAGAGGGAAGCGCCCAGCGATACCAACAAAAACAAAAAAAGTGTTGCAGCGGCCACTCGCTGATTCGCGCCGTCACACCAGCACTGGTAAGTAAGCGATTCCGTAGACTCGTCTTGCTTGAGAGAAACACTCGTGCAGAAAACAGCTCAATAACAAACTGTTCGGCTCCGAAGTTGAAAGCGAGGATGCGGTATTCCACTTCCGTATTTATACCCGCGTTGCGGGGCAGTGCGTGGACCGCATGCCAACATTATTGGCTCGTTTTTATACACTCGAAGTAGATTGGTCTCTGAAAATGATCCCCAATTCGTCGGTCAATTCCGACGTACGTCGAAGTGAAAGGGAACCTGTTGTACACAGTCTACTCCATGCCTTCTGTCCTCTGATTGATAATTCATTCTTTATCAAGTAAAGTCTTTTTTGCTCATAAATCTTTAATGATTTTTATAAAGTAAATGTAAGATAAACATTTACGGGACTGAAGCAACTTTGGTTTACTTGATTATTCATACACCATTTTTAAATGTTAAAAATTAAAAATTATTTACATTTTTAATGTAAATGTCAAATAGGACACAACAGGCTTTTGAGGAACATTTATTTGTCCATCTCCCAATTGTCATTGATTTGCAATGAATTACATATATGTGCCATAAAAGCCTGGTGTGTGTGTGTGTGTGTGTGTGTGTGTTTAGTTTAAGTTATGAGAGAAGAAATGTTTTAAAAATTTGGCTAAAATGTTGTAATATGCATTGCCAAACAAGCATTCTTTTTTCAATGAATGTATACCCCCATAGGGGCGACGTGTCCTGGGGGATACAAACATTAAAATAAAAATTTTAAAAATCATGAAATTGTATTATTTGGTAGACTGGGTAAACCCAGCCTGATCTGCCAGCGATTTGATTTTGCCCTGCACCTCAGGCTGGAAACCTGTACATTAATTTATCCTACTTCTGTTACACATTTGCGGGAACCAATCACAGACTGGCTTATCCACCTGGCGCGCTATTGGCGGGTTTAACACAATGACGGATAGAGAAGCGATGGATCGATGCCCGTTGATCACGCCTCTTGTGGTCTGATTGGTTGAAGGACTATCCAATTGCGTAGTCATTTGAATTATGCTTGTTGATCACACCTCTTGTGCAGTAAAAAATACATAGCAGACTCCCCAGACCAATGTTCAATCTTAAAAGATTATTTGTGTCATGTGTCTAAAATGTTAAGATATTTAATTTTAATGTCTTGTTTATTAAAGGGTTTATTAAACAGTTCAGGAAAAGCAGCACTCTTGCTCGTGTGATATGTTATAAATATTAAATTGTGTATGTA
This sequence comes from Rhinogobio ventralis, assembly GCA_039654625.1. Taxonomy (NCBI): domain Eukaryota; kingdom Metazoa; phylum Chordata; class Actinopteri; order Cypriniformes; family Gobionidae; genus Rhinogobio; species Rhinogobio ventralis. The sequence continues at coordinate 11,296,802 of CM077193.1, forward strand.
TGTGTGTGTGTGTATATATATATATATATATATATATATATATATATATATGAGTCCCTCAAATGTAAAGCTTTTTACAGCTTATTTTGAGTAGCAAAATGATACTTCTGATTTCACCGAATCACTGAAACAACTCATTTGTCATTTGTTGAACTTTGTCATAATAATGAATAAATTCATAATAAAACTATCAGCCACTTTCTTTCTGTCTGTCTCTCTCAGGTGAGATCCGGATGGCGTTTGTCCTGTATAAGCATCTGGGTTCGTACCTGTCCACAGAAAACGCCAGCATGAAATTCAGCAGCGAGACGTTAAACACCAACTACTCTGTCATTGTCAACTCTCCCATTATAACGGCGGCCATCAACAAAGACAGTAATAAAGTTTACCTGTCCGACCCCGTCATATTCACAGTGCGACATATTCAGGTACGGGCCCTTACAACCTGCGGTTTGTGTTGTGTTCACTGTGAGATTGTTGTCGGAATAAAAAAAAGAAAAAAAAAAAAGAAATTCCACTACTGCTGGACCATATACAGTGTGTGTGTGTGTGTGTGTGTGTGTGTGTGTGTGTGTGTGTGTGTGTGTGTGTGTGATTGGTTGGTTGAGTAGCTCAGATGAGGAGGTGATGAATAAATGGTCGCTTTAACAGTGGTTCCCTCAGTCACACCACCAGCATTTATGCCTGATTTATTTTTCATCCAACCAATTTATTGAAAAGTACCCAAAAAATTACACACACAGAAACTCTGCCTCCAGCTGTGATTAAACGGGTTGAATGACCAGGGAACTTGATTTCCTGTTTGTGTGTGTGGGAGGATGTTCACGGGAGAGCGATATCCACAGAACTCTGCAGATTTCCACAGAATTGAATCGGCGAGAGCTCTGCATGTCCCAACGCCCTGTATCTCTGTTTATGATAGATTTTTGGCATATTTGATAATGCTTTCAGCCTCCAAGTAAGTTTACTCTTTGCTCCTTTTAATGCATTTTACAGAGTTTAAATCCACTCCACAGATTTTCCCACAAAATTCAGAATCTTTCATTTATATTCTATGGAATTAGCTGAACTTTTTGACCCACTTAGGTACACCTTTATATAACATTTCTTCTATTGTAATGATTACTTCTATTGTCTTTTGAAATATGGTTAAAGTGTACTGCCGAACGTACTGACAAGCATTTATGGTAAACTAAAATATACTTTAATGTCATTTCTATTGAAACTTGTATGTTATGCATTTAAATATATTTTTGAATTACACATTTGCGATGATTTTGCAATTTAGTACATTTAAAATATAGTGTACAAATAAAATGTACATTAAATGTATTGAATTGTGTATTGAATAACACACTACAGTTAAAATTATAATCAAGTTTACATGTGCTTTACTATGTTAGTCAGCACATCAAAATAAGTGTACTTTAAAGCATGACAAAAGATTATTAAAACAATGATTTAAAATGTACTTTGAGGTAAAACTTAATTTGACAGTATTACAAAGTGCAGTTTTAAGTCCACTTAAGTGTGTTATGAAACATAGGGTGGGTTGCACCAACAAGGATTAATTTAAGCACAGTTTAGAGCTAATCTAGGATTTGTTGATCTAGGCTTTATTTTAAATCGAGTTGTGTTGCACCACTTCATTTTAAACCCAGATTAACAAATCGGGGATTAGAATTTAGCCTGTGATTAAAACCTCCATTTATGATTAATTTTCGCCACCATGATGGATTCGCCATTGACAGCAATACAAATATTCAATTTCCTTCTTTATTGACCATCAGAAACTCTACCTCTGACATAAGTAGCTCTTGCCGATAAAGGAAATAAACTTGTAAAATGTCAGCTGACTTTATAAAGCGCTACATAGAGAGACCGTTACTGATCAAGCAGGCAATGAAAACATTGCGGCAGCGCGTGCGGATTTCATAAACATGGAAATATATTTATAGTATCAATTAATGGAGTATATTGTGGCAGCGTAACTTATGACAAAACAACTGTCATGATTGGCGGAGTCACTATTAGAGATGCGCGGATGGTCTATTATTTCATCCGCAACCGCATCACAAAACTCATCATCCGTCCGCCATCCATCCGCACCAACGTTTTTTGACCAATTTTCAAAGCCGCACCCGCCCGCCATCAGCTGATTGTTTTAAGGTCTATGGGCAATGCAAGGCGCTGCTGACGCGAGCTGCGAGGCTAGAAAGCTCTTGCCTGTTCTAGAAAGGATACTGATCCAATGCAGCAAAGATATTTAAAGGCTAAAGTCCCTACTAGTATAGCCTATTGGCTATGCATATTGTATCCCCAGAATATCAGCAGTGAACTCCGTCTCCGATCGACGCACAGGGACAAAAATAAATAAATAGCCTAAACGCACATCGGCAAACCTGACCTTACCTGAATAGGCTACTGTACAATTTTATCATTGTAATAAAAAACGCAATTTGGCACATCATTTCAACATGCTGCTATTTAGCCCACTACTAATTAATGTCTATTGCACTTTATTTTTTTGCAAAAAGAAAGAAAGCTCGAATAAAATAAAAAGTCATTCACATAGGCTAATAACTCTATACGTCATGTCAGGGTGACGACTAGGACGAGTCTGAAGAAATTAAACCGTTAATTTTGACTGCATGGGAAGAGAGCGCGTCTTTTTCAGGCAGACAGTGCAATTCATTTTACACCAGCAGGCCTAACAATCATACAAGAAACAAACTATGGTGCCTCGATATTAAAGAAACGCCGACTCTATTCATTCGCTGAAATTCGCTGAAATTCGCTGAAAGTCCACTGCACAACAGTGCAACGTGCATGTTCACATTTTTAATTGTCCATCAACCCCAAAACTTGCCTGCTTGCCTTGCACATCTAATTAATGGGCAAAGTTTTCCGACTATTAGCTCTTGCGTTCTTCTGAACATCTCGCACTGCCATTGATGTCATTTCTGATGTCTCTCCTATTTCAAGTGTGCTCGTTTTTTCGGATGTAGGTAACAATATTTAACAGTGTATATATTTTTTTCATTTGATTGGTTCAACCGCCACCCGAATTTAATTAAAATATTATTTTTCGTCACGTCATCCGCCCGATCCTCAGTTTATCCGCGGAGTTCGCGGCTGTAACCGCCAACCACGCATCTCTAGTGACTATCTCTGCTCTTGACAGCGCTGCCCATTCAGTTTGATTGCCAACAAACAACGATCACTGGCGCTCACCTCATTACAGTTGCCGTTAAATGCTAAATATATTAGGGCCTACTCTCTTCACCGAGGTGCGCTGAGATGAGTGACGGATCTGCATCCTGGACTTGATAGCAGGCTAGGCCACCACGACCCTCATACTGTTGGCTCAGTGTGCTTTTTTATTTTATTTTATTTGTAATAAACACCCTTCTGAGACCTGACGACACACACACTGTTTCTTTCTCTGTTCAATCATCTGTATATTTTAATTGTATAGGGCATTTTATTTTATTTAGACCTCCTCACATGTAAGTTTAAAATGAATCCCTAATTGAGATTTAAATCGGAGTTTAAAGTTATGGAGCAACAAGATTAAAGTTAATCTATCTTAAATATAAATTAAATCCAGGTTCAAAATGATGGTTTAAATGTAAACCTGCTTAATTTTAAACGAGGTTTAAAGTTTAGTGCAACAGAATTATTAGATAAACCTTGATTTAATCTAGATTTAAGATTAATCCTTGTTGGTGCAACCCACCCATAGTCATTAAAGTGTACTCTCTTTAAGTACACTTAAGTGTCCTTTTATTTCATTAATTAATATTATATTATCTTCAAGTGCAATTAAATTTTTTTTTAAATATACGTTTAAGATTTGAATAACATTACAAGTGCACATTCAATACAGTTAAGCACACATTGATTCATGTTATTCCAAAAGAAAAAAAAACCTAAAGAAAACAATTGTCAACATAATCTTTTATTAAAATATGACTTGCGCCACCTCTAATACAAATGACTATAACCTCGTTCACATAAGTAATGCATTAGTTTTCCTGGTTTCTGTGTGTGTGTGTGTGTGTGTGTGTGTGTGAGTGTTTGCCACAAAGATGGCAATATCCGAAATCCTTGTCCTTGTGGGGAAATTTTTTGGTCCCCATGAGGAAAACAGCTTATAATTCATACTAAGTGATGTTTTTTGAAAATGTAAAAATGCAGAATCCAAAATTCCTATGATGGGTAGGTTTAGGGGTTGGGGTAGTGTAATGGGATAAAATATACAGTTTATACAGTATAAAAACCATTATGTCTATGGAAAGTCCCCATAAAACATGAAAACCCAACGTGTGTGTGTGTGTGTGTGTGTCTGTGCGTGGGTGTGTGAACGGCTTTGTAATATTAAAGTCTTCCTTCCGCTGGGCACCTGATGGCCCACATCTAGATTAGTATAATTTCAGCGTGGGTGAAGATCAGCGAGCTCATATAACTCAGAAACATCTCATTTACCCAGAGCTGCTGGTCTGAACTGGAACTGGATTCAAAATCGCTCAAAGGAAGCAAATTAAGTCTTTGAACATATCGGACCAGACTGAGATATGAGAATGTTTTCTCTCCTGGGTTTACCGTGTGATGATAAACACATGAGATAAAACATTTAGTCGTTTCCAGTGTGAACAGGGTCCAAAGTCAATGCCCACCATGCACCAAATACAACTAGATACTGCAAATAAATAACATTGTTACCTGTTTTTTTTTTTTTTTTATGAATTGCATAAAACACAATAATCATTTGACATGGGCAAATTGACAGAATCAAGTTAAAGACATTAAACCTCTGTCGGATGTCTCAGTGTAAAATGTTTTACAATTTGAAAATGTACATACTGTAGTCAAATTAAATGTATTATGATTGATTCAACAAAGCTGCATTTGTTTGATAAAAATAAGGCCTGTTCACACCAAGAACGATAACTATAAAGATAGATACGATAACTGTATTAGCGTTCACACCAACGAACGATAATGCTTAGTTTATTCTATGTGTGCGCTGTAGGTTTGTCGTCTGTCACTTTAACTGTTCGGGCTCTTTAAAGTAGAATGGATTCTGATTGGCTGTCAATGTTTTATCGTTCATCAGCTGGGGAAAAAAAATAGTTCTGAAAGTGATTCCAGTGGTATCGTTTCTCTGTGCTGTTATTGTTATATGTGTTGTGACCTTGTTTATATTTAGAATGATTTTTATAACTATATCTTTATCGTTATCATTATAGTTATTGCCATTAATGTGAACGGGTTTTAAAACAGTAGGGAACAAAACATGTTAGTACAATTCAAAATAACTGTTTTCTATCTGAATATATTGTAAAATGTAAATTATTCCTGTGATGGTAAAACTGAATTTTCAGCATCATTACTCTAGTCTTCAGTGTCACATGATCCTTCAGAAATCATACTAAAAAACATTTCTTATTATTATAAATGTTGAAGACAGATGTGCTGCTTCATATTTTTTTGTGTAAACCGTGATCAGGATTCTTTGATGAATAGAAAGTTCAAAAGTTCAGCATTTATTTGAAATGGAAATCTCTTTGTAACATCGTAAATGCTTTTACTGACACTTTTGGTCAATTTAAAGCATCCTTGCATTAATTTCTCTCAAAAAAACTAAAACTTTTGGATGACAGTGTAGGATGTGCGCTTACAGGTGTGTGTTTATGCGGCTCATCCAATTTCATCGCCATCCATCCTTAAGTTTCACAATCAGTGGTGGTTAAATTTGGCCGTTGGCTGGTGTTGCAAAAGGTTCATTTTGGACCCTGAGTGTAACTTGTTATTGCCCATGTTGTGTGTTCTGCCCGTTTCCTTTCTGACGCAGTGTGCTGTTCTTCCTCCTTCAGCAGTCAGAGGAGAATTTCAACCCCAACTGTTCATTCTGGAGCTACTCGAAGCGCAGTATGATGGGCTTCTGGTCCACGCAGGACTGCCGGCTGCTGGGAACTAACCGAACACACACCACCTGCTCCTGTACACACCTGACCAACTTTGCTGTGCTCATGGCTCATGTGGACGTGAAGGTAGTGGCACTTTAAACACATCTGTCTGAGATATAAACATCAGCATTGTTCTGAACTAAGATGTTTCCAGAGACAAATGATCTGTCCGCACATGAAAACATTGCAAGATGTTGCACAGCCCATCAGATTTTCAATGCAACAATGCGGTTTTTGACAAATCAATAACATTGTTATGAACACCCCCAAATAAGTAAACATATATTGTTAAAGTGTTTCTTCTTACAAGACTACAATTTTCACGTGGAGGAAACCAGCAATCCACTCTAAGAAAATGTAAACTATATGATCTAAATCATTCTGAGATGTTTAGAGGTGCTGAATGAATTTTGCTCTGAAGAAATCAGAAGAAGCATGTGAAGTGGGTTTGGAACGACATCAGAGTTAGTAATTTATTGAATTTTCATTTTTGGGTAATCTATCCCTTTAACTGTCGCCCCTTTAATTTTTTTTGTTGTAATTCATGAACGTTTTTGAATACAGAACTAAAGGTTGGTCACTTTTTAGAGAAGACTTTATTGCAGAAGTGAAAGTGTAAACAAGTGATAGAATTTTAAGTTCACTGTAAAGCAATTGTACTGAACTAACATTTTATATTTTATATTTCTATTTTTAAAATGTATATTTTGTGTTCCAAATTTGAAGTTGAATGGATTGAATGGATTTTGCTCTGAAAAATCAGAAGAAAGACGTGAGGTGCGTTTGTTTGAGGCAGGTGGATGTGGAGCAGATCTCTGTGGAGACTGTTTATTGTTTGTTGATGACTCCAGGCTGTGAGGTGAATTGTGGGAGATCAGCAGGTGGGCGGTCTTTATCTCTCCATATGATCCATGATCAACGACGATTCCCAGCTGAGCGACTTAATACACGCTGAACAAACACACACATACACCGGTGTTTTTTTAAGAATGCATTGTTATTGTTGCTTTTTGTTCGTTTTGAGAAAGGCTAATATGATACGTCTGATATACAGCTTGATGCCTTCTGAGTTTTTGTAAGTTGCTGCCATGCATTATTTTTCGAAATGATCACCTATTAGTGCCATTTGACTGTTTTCGTTTTGTTGTTTCTCTATTGAAGTTTGTTGTTTCCTCTGCTGTCGAGAGCAACATTTGCTGGCAGGATTTTTTTCCTTCATCTGGCAGGCGTGGGGTGGCATGGGATGGAGCCTCAGCCAGGTGCATTTAGTCTAAAAGCTTCATTTACATTTTCCATTCAAAGCCGAAGTTCGGCTTTACCTGGAGAGAAACCGAAAAGCAAGAGAAGAACAATTGGCAGGAGTGAAAAACTGTGAAAAATGAGGGGGGAAAAGACATTTTGACGAATGAAACAATGGCCTCGCTCAGTGGCCCTGTGGCGCGCCGTCGACAGCCACGACTCTCGAGAGAATGAGAGAGAGGAGTAGATCGCTGACAGACGTTTTGATTAGCAAGTGAGAAGGGAAAACTGAAAATCTACTTCAGGTCCTGCTGTTTAAAATAAAATATCCCCACTTAATTTACACTGTGTGAGTCACTTCATGAAGTAGCCGTCAACGAATTGTGCAGATGAAGACGCCCACAGCTGAAATGGGCACACCCCCTCCTGGCATAAACACACCCACACTTGGGCATGAGCAGTCATATTGGACATGAGAAATAAAACTATTAGGTGTGTTTGATTCATGCAGCGCTGCGCAGACCGATCGGCATCTGACAGTGCATGCTGGCATCAAAGTACCGCGAGAGCAGATGGCTGACTCAGCCCGCGCAGCTTCCCCAGAGCGGCTGCACAAGCTCTGATGACGACAGAGCTGAATTTTCATTTTTGTGTGAACTATCCCTTTATTTGTCGCCCTATTTTTTTTTTTACATAGATCTGAACTTAAATGGTTGTTATTTGTGAACACTTTTGAATATAGAACTAAGGATGTTCTCTTTTTTAAAGAAGACATTATTGCAGAAGTGAAAGTGTAAAAAATTATAGAAGTTTTAAGTTAAATGTAAAGCAATTGTACTGAACTAAACATTTTCTATTTTATACAAAATGTATATTTTGTGTTCCAAATTTGAAGTTGAATGGATTTTTCACAGAAAAATCTGAAGAAAGACGTGAGGTGTGTTTGTTTGAGGCAGGTGGATGTGGAGCAGATCTCTGTGGAGACTGTTTATTGTTTGTTGATGACTCCAGGCTGTGAGGTTCATTGTGGGAAATCAGCAGGTGGGCGGTTCCAGAGCTGTTCCATGATTGGCCGGATTCGCGGGAGTTTATATGCTTTGAGGTCAAACATGGATACGAAAAACCTTTTCATAGGTATAGTTTCTAGGAATGCTCCAAATGATCGGCCACTGAATGGAACCAGTTGATAATTACTTCCTTTGATTCTATACGTGGCCTCTTAGCTTGCCGATTACATAAACCGTTCACGTTTTTATGACACAAAAGACAAAAGCTTGCTCACACCAGCTGTGAGAGGAGCGGCAAAAATGAAAAGATCAGCAGCGTCTGCGTCTCACTCCACCAGGCTAGAGTACAATAATAACACAGTGAAAAGGTGTGTATTGTTAAAACTACCAGAATTCTTCTACTCTCTTCTGAACTCTTTCCCTCAGGTTTTCTTATATGTAAGGAGGGGGGGGCTTCATAGACAAAAGGTTGGGAACCACTGGCATATAATATGCCACCGCTACGTTTACATTACATTACTGTGCACACCGCGCCACTGCCTCTGTCATTTTGCTTTTTTAATAGAAATAAAAACCATTTAATTCAGTTGGATAACGGTCAATTTAGTTGTAAACTTTTGTAAACGTCTGCACTGCTCATCCAGCATGAGCTGCAGTCACACACAATGCAGCAGGAATCACAGTTCCCTGATCACATGACGAGAGTAAGGCGAGATGACAAAACCATGACAGAGCATAAGCGTCTGGTAAATGTCTTATCTTGTAGAGTGCGATTGCAAAATTGAAAGCGAAAGTAAAAGCGAGCTCCCTGATGCATGCAAATTAGGCTACATACAATAGCATGTCTCCCAATATCAAAGCTATCTTAGGCTGGGCTGTGTAGTTGTAACCATATCTTAGCTCTGCTCTCTGTTTTGATCTCTGTTTACACTTTGTTTTTTAATAAGGAAATTGCTTATTACTATCAATGTTGAAAACAGTTGTGCTGCTTCATATTATTGTGTAAACCGTGATACTTTTTTAAGGTTTCTTTTGACATTAACATTATAAATGTCTTTACTGTCACTTTGGATCAATTTACTGCACCCTTGCTGAATAAATACATTCAATTCTTAACAAAAAAAAAAAAATCTTACTGACCCAAACTAGTGTATTTTAATGTTTATGCGCTTTGAACACTGGCAAAACATTATATAAAGTAAATGTTTTAAAATTAGTAGTTTTAGTATTAGTAAAATACTGCATGACACAGCAGGTCATGTAATCTCAACATGTGTGACTTACTTAATGTAGAATAAAATGTGGTAACACTATTTTACAGTGTCCTTGTTACAAATGTAGTTACTGTAGCAAAATACACAAACTAAACCTAAAACAAACCCTAATCCTAACTCTTAACCAATAGAGAATATATGTAGTTAAAGGGATAGTTCACCCAACAAAGTTCCCTGATCACATGACGAGAGTAAGTCGAGATGACAAAACCATGACAGAGCATAAGCGCCTGGTAAATGTCTTATCTTGTAGAGTGCGATCGCAAATTTGAAAGCGAAAGTAAAACCGAGCTCCCTGATGCATGCAAATTAGGCTACATACAATAGCATGTCTCCCAATATCAAAGCTATTTTAGGCTGGGCTGTGTAGTTGTAACCATCTCTTAGATCTGCTATCTGTTTTGATCTCTGTTTACACTTTGAATATTGAGTATTTTGATTATAACTGCACTTATTGTTTGCACTTAATAAGAAAATAAGAAATAATAAGACAATAAGAAAAAACTGTGTTATTTATTTTTGTTATTTATACTGTTTTCATTTCTATGTTCAATTTGTGGAAAGTAGTTAAATTAGGAGGTCACACACAGCCTCAATCAGAAGTTCTGGAAGCTCATAATTCATGCCAGTCAGTTGAGTTTGTAGTAAAACCTTTTACAGTGCTAGTATATTGTTGTCTTTCAATGCATTTGATAATTCATAATCAGAAAGTAGAACTGAAGTTACATTCATTACAAGATGAATATTTAAAACATTTCAAAATGCACCTGCAGACTATTTTTCCCAGTCATGAATTTTGTCATTGAAATCTTGCCTCGTCTCGTTCTCGTGAACCCAATCTCGTAAAAGCCTAACCCTAACCCTAACTTACTAAAAAATTACAAAAAAAATATTGTAAAAATGTTTTACATTTTATCACATTGCCTGAACTTCCAAACTGCATTGTACAGGATTGTCCAGATTTTGCACCAAAAAATTCCACAGATTTTGCATTGTTGCCCAGATCAGGCACCGAAATCTGCAAAAATATATTGTACAGCAGAACTTTTAAGCCACACCTATTTCAGGCATAGACACACTCGCTTATTCAGCACTGCATAGCCTTATAAATGGGGTTCATTCAGTCATGCATTTATCCATCTGTCTGCTCCGTTTCACCCTCAAATTGCTGGTGAACGAGAGAGAGATTTTGTAGGTAAATCCTTACAGGTGAGTGTTTTGTTGTTGCCATGGCTGCAGCAGTGCCAGTGATAGCGAGAGGTGTATTAATGGACACATTGAGACCACTGGAGTGGCCGTGTGATGCGGAGTCTGTGGACAATGTCAGGCAATTGTCATCCAATCTTCAATCTTAAAGGAGGGCCGCTGGTCGTCATGGATATATTATGCTCTTATCACAGAGGTGTGTTTGAAATATGACAGAATTATGACTCATTAGATTGAGAAAGCGAGGACTGTTGGAATTCTGACACTGACTGCTCCATAGCTGAAATGTGTGCGTGAATGTGTTTTTAATGAGGCTTTGCACAGATGTGTGCTCATGTGTTTACTGTTCTGAAGGCCTTTTATGAAAGACCCAGTGTCACTGAAATGCATTCAACTCATTCATTCTGCTCCGAAACTAAAGCAAAGTTAACATTCCTCCAGAAGTGCAGCTGTCGACAGATGAAATTCTTACTCCTACTACTTTTTACATGACTAGACTGGAGCTTCAGAAGTATGTCAAATCATTGTAGAAGCAGTCCAAGAGGGCTGTAAGATATGTTAATATTTTTGAAAGATGTCTCTTCTGCTCACCAAGGCTGCATTTATTTGATCAAAAGTACAGTAAAATCAGTACTGTGAAATATTATTGCATTGTATAGTAACTGTTTTCTATTTGAATATATTTTAAAATGTAATTCATTCCTGTGATGCAAAGCTGAATTTTCAGCATCATTACTCTAGTCTTCAGTGTCACATGATCCTTCAGAAATCATTCTAATATGCTGATTTGCTGCTTAAGAAACTGGAAATGTTGAAAACAGTTGTGCTGCTTCATATTATTGTGTAAACCGTGATACTTTTTTAAGGTTTCTTTTGACATTAACATTATAAATGTCTTTACTGTCACTTTGGATCAATTTACTGCACCCTTGCTGAATAAATGCATTCAATTCTTAACAACAAAAAAAAAATCTTACTGACCCCAAACTAGTGTATTTTAATGTTTATGCGCTTTGAACACTGGCAAAACATTATATAAAGTAAATGTTTTACAATTAGTAGTTTTAGTATTAGTAAAATACTGCATGACACAGCAGGTCATGTAATCTCAACATGGGTTACTTACTTCATGTAGAATAAAATGTGGTAACACTATTTTACAGTGTCCTTGTTACAAATGTAGTTACTGTAGCAAAATACACAAACTAAACCTAAAACAAACCCTAATCCTAACTCTTAACCAATAGAGAATATATGTAGTTAAAGGTATAGTTCACACAAAATTTTTATTTTTATTTTCATTTATTCACCCTCTTCTGCTGAACATTTTTTAACCTATTTGGAAGAATGTTTGTACCAAGCAGATCTTGGCAGCCATTGACTACCATAGTATTTTTTCCCCCCACTTTGGTAGTCAATGGCTGCCGAGATCTGCTTGGTTACAAACATTCTAAAATATGTTAAAAAATGTTCAGCAGAACAAAGAAATTTATACAGGTTTGGAACAACTTGAGCGTGTAAATGATGACAGAATTTTCATTTTTGGGTGAACTATCCCTTTAATTCATATTTCTCATTACTTAAATGTATAGTTACACTGTAACAAGGACACCTAAAAATAAAGTATAACCTAAAACGTTTTTCTTGATTCTGAATTGTGTATTTTTTTTTTTTAAATTGAGTGCACCATTAGAGCATGTTTAGACTGTGAAATGTCAGTACATGGGAACATGTGATGGTGTGAAAAAACAAGTGAATTGCCGGTGGTTGTTGTTGATGTTTTAACTGGATCATTGAAACTTTAATTTCCACTGATTTGTAGAAACTTCTCAGCACTAGTATGAACAGCTCTGTTGTTGAACTGGTGTGTTTTCTGAGTGACGTGAACTGATACTGAGGGGATGAAGAATCCAGATGGGTTATAAATCTAGCAGATCTTGAATCTGGAAGTACACACACACACACACACACACACACACACACACACACACACACACACACACACACACACACACACACACACACACACACATATACACACACTGATCTCTTTTCCTTTTTGTCTCGGTGTGTTTGATGGAGAGCGCTATTAATCACACACCTGCTCCATCGCCTCCGTGTGTGTGTGTTTGTGTGTGTTTCATGATTGTTCATCTGTATCTCTGTGCTAGAGCTGGATGATGTATAGCAAATGCTTACTATATCTGTTATTATTTTGTTGACAATATAAACTTAATCAATATTGTGATGAATAATGTGTTTTTTAATTGCTTTTAAGCTTGGTGAAGATCGCAACAGTAGAACTCTTTTCGCTCCTTCTTTTATTATCACTTCTGATTGAAACTTAAGCAAAAATGCTGTTATTGAGCACAAGATGTTAGTGAATCAATTCAAAACTCTGATTCAGTGACTGATTTACATCATCTCTCTGAAATAATCATATCTCCATGTGGCAAATTCATATATGAAAGGTTTTAGTAAAATCTACTACTAAATATATTGTTATAGTGCATATATGCATATTGTCATTCCTTGTGTTTGTTTATTGAAAAACAGACCAGAAAACCTAGCTTGAATTTTTTTTTAACTACATTCATTGTTTTGAAACAACCACAGCATTTTAAAGCATTTCAGAGCAGAAAAATAGAAATTGAGATATACAAACAAAATGTTTGTAAGGTTTAGGCTTAACCACAAACAAAAAAATGCTAAAGTAGAAAATATAAACCTAATATAAAAAGCAGCGGTATTACTTTATAATTATTTGTATAAATGAATTCCTAATATTTTTTTAATTCAGTTTTTCTTTTAAATTTTATATTTTTATAACTTTTAATATTAATTTTTTATTTTAGTTTGTTTTAAGGTTTTAAGCAATTTCAGAGCAAAAACAGAGAAATTAAGATTTTAGAAATGTGTGTGTGTGTGTGTGTGTGTATAAAATGTTCTGTTTAGGCTTAACCCAAACAGATAAAAATTGCTAGTAGTAAGAAAGCAGTACGAATAAACAACAGTCTGCGGCTGTATTATTTTAGTATTATTTATATACTTTTTTTACACCACAGAAAATAGCGACCTACATTTGTCTTCCACATTTTTAAATGTTCCGTTTTCATATTGTTTCATTATATATCAAGATTCTTATCTTGTCAAGAAGTCCTACTCTACATGTACACGTGTGTGAGTGTGTATGTGTGTGTTTATAGACACATAGATTTACTTTAGCTCAGCGTTGACTCTATAAAGTCTGAGGCCTTACTGTGGATTCTGCTGAGCAGGCTTGAGCTGTTGATTTACTTACAGCACTGACACACACATACACACACACACACACACACACAAACACACACACACTCACTGTGTGTTGAATGTAGAGGAGATATAGCGCTCAAGGGTGAGTGGGCCTCAGGAAGAGTGATGTGTTATGTGCTCAACGGCCCTCTGGGGCACACACACACAGGCACATATAAGCTGTGTACTGTTACCTATGCAGCGCTCATAAATATTCATGTGCTGTGTTCTTCAGAAGTGCTGACATCCGGTCTTCCAGACTCAAAGTCTTCTGGGATGCGTCCCATATCAGCTGTGCTCTTTTCCCCTGGCTGTGTGGCCTCCGTAGGGACCCTACAGAGGGAGTACAATGGGGAATCAATGACGCCCGTCTGCAGGATCTGAGAGCTTAAACTGCGGCTGGCTAATAAATCAAACTCAGTCACACACGGTTACTGCCTTAAAAAACAGATACAAATACACAATAGATGTTTGTGCAGGATTATTAACAGTGTTGGAAGCTACTTTGCAACTGTGTGGAGATTTTTTTATAGATATTTTAATATTTGTATTAAGATATTAACAAAAAGTAGCTAATTACATTTGTCTTTTGAAAAAGATTCACAGTCAGTGTGAAGAGCTACATGGCACTGTTTATATTTTATTTATTTATTTTTTTCACTGTGGTATATTAAATGGAAACTTGTATGCCATCTACTGATTAAGAAATCATGCAAAAATGTTCTTATGTCTTTGTAAATCTTCACTGTAGAGATGGGGAGAGCTCAGACACCTGCTTAGGGCCCTATTTTAACGTGCATGGTCTCTCCGAATCCACTTTTGCAAGTTTAAAAACGGAAAAAAACAGTCGGCTCTCCAGGCGCATGGTCCAAAAGGGTTGTACGTAGTCTCCTAATGAGTCATGGGTGTGTTTTTGGGCGTAACATGCAATAAACCAATCAGAGTCTCATCTCCCATTCCCTTTAAAAGCCAGTTGTGCTTGCACCATGGTGGATTCACTATTTACATGGAGGAATTTGCGAGCGGAAAGACTGAATGCTTCTCCTTTTATAGGAATCCTTTTATTTTTAAAATTTAAAAATGTTTGTGTGCTGCTGCGCGTGGACCCGCCTATAGGCGCATATTACTAACTCACCTTTTAAATAACACAAAAAATACTGCACTATTGACTTTAGACCAGGTTTTTGTTGGTCAATGGTGCAGTCGTTTTCAGTCGCCTCAAAATAGCAACGCGCCAACAATGCGCCTGAACACACATCAGCTTCAGACCAGCACGCCCATGGGCGAACAGATGGGCACGAGTGCATTTGCTATTTAAACAATATGGCGCTGGACATAAAAATGATAACTGTGTCGAGCTGAAACTAGCAAAAAAACAATTACGTCGCGTCTGTGGTCGCATCGCGCCGGGTGTGTGATAGGGCCCCTAGTTATCATAATACATGCCATGCCTACTCACTATACAGCTTAAAATAGTCTAAAATCCGAAAAATATTTGCTGCACAATGCTGAACACATTAACAATTTATTATTGATTCAGTTTATATAGAGGTCTATGTGTTTGGATAAATATTTTGACCCCACCTGCTCTTACAGACGAGCCATGGCTGGAAGTGAAGCTGAATTTTGACAACTTATTGAAATAAAAATATTTGAGTGGCCTTGGAATTGTGCCCTGCACCACAAAAGCAATGTTCTAATCAGTATTTTGTCTTGTTTTCCAGTGAAAACATCTAAACAGTATCTTACAACAAAATAAACTTTCTTGAGAAGCAAATTTTCAAGTAAACTCGCATAATATTTTAAATTGTGTAAAATATTAAGACTTTAAAAATACTGATTTAAAAATGTGGGGGTCTTTGCAATATTATGGACCGCCCACCCTGGTGTAAATGTCTGAAATCATTGCTCTGATGTGCTCTCATACTTTGTATCAGACACTTTGATGGTGTCACTGTGTATCTGCTGCTCGAGTCCTGTAATTGCTGCTTGCAGCGATATTTTTATATCCAGTTGTAATATTAATGTTCAAAGGAATGTGAAAACATTCTAATCTCTGTCTCTCTCTCTAGGCAGCAGACCCTGTGCATGATCTGTTGCTGGACGTCATCACGTGGGTGGGCATCCTGCTGTCTCTGGTCTGTCTGCTCGTCTGCATCTTCACCTTCTGCTTCTTCCGCGGCCTCCAGAGCGACAGGAACACCATTCACAAGAACCTCTGCATCTCGCTCTTCATCGCTGAAACGCTCTTTCTCACCGGCATCAACCGCGCAGACCAGCCTGTACGACAAACACACACACACAAATCATCTTTTCATTGTATTTGTATTAGGGGTGCTCCAATTGATTGGCTACCAATCACTATCGGCCTACAATTGCTTTGGGAAGATTAATCGATAAGATTGATTGATAAAGGCCGATCTCATAAACCGATCTCATGCTGACGACACATAAAGATGGCAGTGGAACGTCTCAATCTCTGTCCAGTGTGGGTAAAATAATTATAATGCTTAAGGTGAGGTACAATTCATATTTCTTTATTAAATAACTTGCAAAGTATTTAGAAAATTTCACAAACAGCGTGAGTGAATCACCGCACGCTCCCTCTCTTTCCCTCTTAAAATGTACAAATGGCTTTGCAACTCCACTATAAGCGAGCTGCACAGTTGACACAGGAATTGCCACGTGCACAATTGAGGCAGTGTCGTATCGTCACTAAAGTTTATCATTTGCTTTTCTTTTTAACTCTCTCTTGCCAGTGTTTGTACTCCGATCATTTGCGCGCTCTCCTCGAGACTGCACACTCAAAGCACACACACAACAGCTTGCGAGTACCAAATTGTGCTTAAATGGTCAAATACACAAAATTGTATGTACAAAATTACCGTCTTGACGAGTATGCACGTAAACACAGTAGGTTTTGTCTTAAAGGTGTACTGTGTAAATTTTAGCAGCATCTAGGGGTGAGGTTGCGAATTGCAACTGCCTCCCTTTCGAAGCACATAGAGAAGCTATGGTGGCCAACACAGGACAACGATGTCGTCGTCTGAGACAGCAGAGAGTAGCTAGTGCTCTGTAGATAAGTTTGTCCATTTAGGGCTACTGTTGAAACATGAAAATGGTGACTTCACTGTAAGGCTGCGTGTCCACCAAAGCATTTTTATCCAGCTGAAAACGCTAGGCGCTCTGCTAAAAACGCCTTGCTGTGAGCTCATGAGAGCGTTTTGGCAGCGCTGCGTTTTTTTCAGTTGAGACTCTTTGCTTGTTATGATACAGAATATCCACGGATGTGTTACTAGTATCTAATTTCACAGATAGTTTGTTTCTGTATTGATTCTATATAAAAATGCAGATACAATGTAAAGTATTTGCTCTGGCTCTTGTTTTAAATGATTTTGTTACTTTATTATGCTGCTTGTTTTCATCTGTTGACGTTGTACAAGCAGAATATATGTGGCGGTTGGTCGGTGTTGTATTTGTCCCACCCCTCCTCCACCGTGATTGGACGGCTGGGTGAAAAGTGACAGTGATGAGCGCTGCGTTTTACTCAAAGCTGAACATTCTTAAACTCTCGGCGACCAGTAGAAAACGCCGAACGCTCAGCTCTTGAGCGTGAAATACTCGCTCAGCGCCTCGTTACGCTCATGCCGTTCTAAAAACGCGGCGCTCCCATTGAAAACAATTGAATACGCCAGCCAGCCGCGTGAAAAAACGCTTTGGTGGACACACGGCCTAAGGGGACCTGCGGTATATGTAGATAGAAATGGCTCATTCTAAGATTCATTCACTGAAAACACAGTTATGTATATTATATTACATTTATATTTCTGTCAGTAGATCCTCATAAATACTACACACTGCACCTTTAAGTGAACGTATACAGTTAAGAACAAATGGATCCGTACAGCTCTTAAAGTGACAGCAGCCTAATAATCCTGCTGCTGTCTGATTTTGTTGTTTGATTAACATTAATGACACTCACTGCTCTTGAATGACTAACTTTTGTAACCTTAATCTGTAATCTGTATTTATTTTATTCAGGGAAGACCATCCAGTATTATTTTACATTTGATTCCTTCAATTATTATAATTGAATAATTATTTCTTAACGCAATACTAAACTTAAAGCACTCTTTATTTAATTTGTCTCTTTATTCTATTTTATTTATTTGTGCTTCTGCTTGTAAATTGTTTATTTGTTCTTATTTTATTACTGACTTTACTTGTTTTTTTTGTGAATTCAATTAGCTCCATTGTAAAAACAAAAATGCACTGCATGATCAAACATTTAGGTGAGATAATTATATATTTTTTGAAAAATGTCTAAAAAAACGGCCCCTCCCCCCTGAAATTATAAAATCCCCCCACAAGATTCATCCATGGGGGGGAGATTCCCGCCATTTCCAAAAATAAAATTCAGGCCTGTAAAAATCCAGATTGGAGCATCCCTATAAATTATTCTACGTGATAAAAAGAAGGCTTCAAATAGATCGGTATCGGTAATCGTATCGGCAGATTGACATTCGGTGATTGGCTCCAAAAATCCTGA
Organism: Rhinogobio ventralis; assembly: GCA_039654625.1. Taxonomy (NCBI): domain Eukaryota; kingdom Metazoa; phylum Chordata; class Actinopteri; order Cypriniformes; family Gobionidae; genus Rhinogobio; species Rhinogobio ventralis. The sequence goes on from CM077193.1 coordinate 11,315,340, forward strand.
TCGGAGCACCCTTAATTTGTATTATTTTTTTTATCGCATAAAAATCCTACTTTTTTGAAGTACTGCTCTTTCTGTGCCGTGCAACTAGGAAGATTGCATATTTGGACATGTGATGTTTAAATTGGCTGAATGCATGTTTTTATTAGTTCATGAGAGGGTGAAATAGCACAAGACTGTGTGTGTGTGTCATAAAGATTTAATGCGATTGCGTTCAGAGTGTGTGACTAATGCAGGAACGTCATACATGATTCATAATCTTTAAACCCTATTATTTAATATTTTTCAATTATCTGAGCAGGTTTGTGAGGTCGCTGAACAGCATCCATCAATGTCCACATAACACACCTCCTCACAAGACCGTTTGTGTGCGTGTTTCAGATCGCCTGCGCTGTCTTTGCGGCACTACTGCATTTCTTCTTCCTGTCTGCATTTACGTGGATGTTCCTGGAAGGCGTTCAGCTCTACATCATGCTGGTGGAGGTGTTTGAGAGCGAACATTCACGCAGGAGATATTTCTACCTGGCCGGATACGGCATTCCTGCCCTCATTGTGGCCGTGTCTGCTGCAGTCGATTACCGCAGTTACGGGACTGACAGAGTGTGAGTCTCACACACACACTCAAATTATCTGAATGAGTCTGAATGAGTGTGTGTGGTCACAGGAGGCTTGAAGTTTAGTCTAATGATGCGGAAATTAAAGTCTGAATAATTGAAAGAACGCTCATATATCAGCCAAAAGACATAAGAACCTCTGAGACAACCTGCAGTACTACTACTTTTGTGTGTTTGTTTGTGTTTGTGTGTGTGTGTGTGTGTGTGTGTGTGTGTGTGTGCGTGTTTTTGTGACATATCAGGACGCAAATTTGTATAATGACATGGGTATGACACAGGTATTACAAGGAGAGGGTGAGGACATTACCCCATGTCCCCATTTTTCAAAAGGCTTATAAATCATACAGAATGAGTTTTTTTTTTGAAAAAGTAAAAATGTGCAATTTCCTGTGATGGGTAGGTTTAGGGGTAGGGGGATAAAAAATATGGTTTGTACAGTATAAAAACCATTACGCCTATGGAATGTCCCCACAATTCACAAAAACAAACGTGTGTGTGTGTGTGTGTGGCTATGAAACTTGAGTGACGTCTCTTTCTCGCATTTTCAGATGCTGGTTGCGGTTGGATACTTATTTCATCTGGAGTTTTATAGGCCCCGCCACACTCATCATCATGGTAACCAGCTCTGATACTTTCTAAAAACTACATTCAAAACATTCAATGTTGCACAAGCTAGTGCTCTCACGTGTGAACCCTCAACCAATCCTGTGCTTCTGATCTTCCTAGCTGAATGTGATCTTCCTGGGAATTGCTCTGTACAAGATGTTCCACCACACTGCCATCCTGAAGCCAGATTCTGGTTGCCTTGACAACATCAAGTAAGCCTGATAGTGAGGCGTGAAGCCTGTGGGATGGGCTCTTTGGAGGGAGGGGCCTATGGTGGGTGGAGTCTGAAAGGTGGATCTTGCAGAGGGGTGGAGCCAGTCGTAGATGGGGTCTATGAGGGGTGTGGCATCTGGCGGATTTGTTCTGTTAGGGTGGGTTCTTTGAAAGGTGGGGACTATGGTTGGTGGAGTTTGTTAGATGAGTTTATATGAGGGGTGGGGCCTGAGGGATGGGCTCTTTAAAGGGAGGAGCCTTTAAATGGTGGGGCATGTTGTGGGTGGAGTCTTAGAGAGGTGAAATTTTATATATATATATATATATATATATATATATATATATATATATATATATATATATATATATATATATACACACAGCAGTAGGTGGAGTCTATGAGGGTGGAGTGTTTGGGAAGGCAGGGCCGGTGGTGATTGGAATCTATGGGGAGGGGTGTAGCTTGTGATTGTCATTAGAGGTCATTTAGGGGTAGGGTCTAGGCATTAGCGTTTACGCTACATGTGATCCTCCAAATGTGGTTTCGGTGATGATTTATCATTTAGGACCATGTTATTTTAATCTATATTTGGCTCAGATCACTTAAGAGACACAGCGTCTCAACAAAAGTCAAAATATTGCTCAGTTTGTTTGAGCAGCCTGAAATGTCAACTTTAGACTCAAGCAATATTGTAAATGTTGCAGCACTAACTATCTGTCCAAACAGCAGTTGTCAGGTAACAGGACAGAAAGATGGTAGGAGTGTTGTGTTTGAGAAACCTTTCACGAGTTCACACTTACATATACTGTATGGAGAATAGATTTAAATGCGTATTTGGCGTGCTGTCCGGGGGGAGGGCTTTGAGCTCGGAATTTGGGCCGAACCCAGAATACCCCCCTTGTATGTAAGTGGTTAGAACTAAAAGGGAAAAAGTGGAGAAGGGATGGTGGAGGGAGGCTGATAAACTGTCAACGAAACAGAGGTAAGACTGCTGCGTATATATATATATACACCTTGTTGTTGATTAGCTGAGTGCTCTCCACCTGTGTCAGTTATCTGATCATGCTCCTCCCGAACCTTGTTAATAAAACATAATGTTTGGAAACAACCATTTCAACATTCTGTTTCTAATTGTGCAGACATGACACACTTCAAGTTTATGGACAGAAGTATAAATGGCCCATTGACCATCTTCTAAGAAACTCATATGGCTTGTTTATCATATTATTGTCGTAGGTTGAGGTGAAAGTAAAACTGGAACAGGTATCCCAAAGCGTGCGTGTGTGTGTCTGTGTATTCTGTGGGGAGGTTGTCGTTACCTGAAGATCTGTGTTGTTTCACAGGAAAGAGCAGCAGACATTCTGCCCAAATTAACCTCCGCACGCACATGAATATTCATCACCGGAGCCACACAGCCACTCAGGAGAGCAGAGCGCTGAAAGGACTATAAATATGCTAATTTATGGCTGTCCCCTTAGATCCAGCATAGTGAGCAGGACAGTGAAATGATGTGTGTGTGTTCAGTTGTTCATGTGTGTGCTTTTGTCTGTGAGATGCATACTAATCAGACCGTTTGAGTCAGTGATCTTATAGTATCATGGCTGTGGATGGGACAAGATTTCACAGTGGATCACTACAATTTTGTGTGTGTGTGTGTGTGTGTGTGTGTGTGTGCGTGTGTGTGTGTGTGCGTGTTTTTGTGACATATCAGTACACAAATTTGTATAATGACATGGGTATGACACAGGTATTACAAGGAGAGGGTGACTTATGAGGACATTACCCCATGTCCCCATTTTTCAAAAGGCTTATAAATCATACAGAATGAGTTTTTTTTTTTGAGAAAGTAAAAATGTGCAATTTCCTGTGATGGAAGGTTTAGGGGTAGCGGTAGTGTAGGGGGATAGAAAATAATACGGTTTGTACGGTATAAAAACCATTACGCCTAGGAAATGTCCCCACAATTCACAAAAACAAATGTGTGTGTGTGTGTGTCTGTGTGTGTGTGTGTGTGTTTTAAAGGGCCAAACTGGACTAATATGTCCCTATGTCCATCACAGCTGAGACACCTGATTGAAGTGCATAAATCCTGACTATGACACATGTACTTATGCATTCATGTGTAGAGCTCAACAGTGATCATCACCCATATTAATTTTGCAGTGGCCTTGGGATTTGTTTCTGAAGTATTTTTCCCATTCATTTTCGCTTTTCAGAAACATATTCTCCACAGAGTTCAAAGCCTTGAACCAAACTATCCAGCTCAGAGATGAATCACAGTAATACAAAACTGGCAAAAAAAAAAAGACAAAGGTACAAGACTGTGTACTTGATGTACTTTAGTAGAGAATTTAAAAAATCTATCAAAGCAAGAAAAGCCATACAGTATAAAACTATTTATTGTAACTTATTTAAGTATAAAATACAATATACAGTTGCAAGAAAAAGTATGTGAACTCTTTGCAGAATCTGTGAAAATGTGAATAATTTTAACAAAATGCATGTTATTTTTTATTTAGTACTGAATAAGATATTTTACATATAAGATATTTACATATAGTCCACAAGACAAAAAAATATCTGGATTTATAAAAATGACCCTGTTCAAAAGTTTATGAACCATTGATTCTTAATACTGTGTGTCATTACCTGGATGATCCACAATAATTTTTTGTTTTGTTTTGTGATGGTTGTTCGTGAGTCTCTTGTTTTTCCTGAGCAGTTAAACCGGCCAATCTTCTTCCAGGTCCAGAACATTCTTCAGTTTTCCAGCATCTTTTGCATATTTGAACCCTTTCAATCAGTGACTATATGATTTTGAGATCCATCTTTTCACACTGAGGACGACTGAGGGACTCAAACACAGCTATTAAAAAAGGTTCAAACATTACTGATGCTCCAGAAGGAAACACAATGCATTAAGAGCTGGGGGTGAAAACTTTTTGAATTTGAAGATCAATGTAAATTGTACTTAATTTGTCTTCCGGGAAACATGCAGTTATCTTCTGTTGCTTCCGATGGACAGTACTAAATTAAAATAATTGATATTTAAACAAAAAAGTTCAAAAGTTTTCACCCCCCGGCTCTTAATGCATTGTGTTTCCTTCTGGAGCATCAGTGAATGTTTGAACCTTTTTTATTAGTTGAGTCCCTCAATCGTCCTCGGTGTGAAAAGATGGATTTCAAGATCATACAGTCACTGCTGGAAAGGGTTCAAATATGCAAAAGATGCTGTAAAACGTCTCGGTTACGTATGTAACCCTCGTTCCCTGGAGGAGGGAACGGAGACGTACGTCGGAACTGACCGACGAATTGGGATCTATTTTCAGAGACCAATCTACTTCGAGTGTTTAAAAACGAGCCAATGAGAATTGGCATGCGGTAGACGCGTCCCACGCTCCGCCCCGCAGCGCGGGTATAAATACGGAAGTGGAAGTACCGCATATCGCTTTACAACTGAGGAGCCGGCTAAGTGGCTCGGCCTACAGCTGAAGCACAGCACCTGGCGACGGGACGTACGTCTCCGTTCCCTCCTTCAGGGAACGAGGGTTACATACGTAACCGAGACGTTCCCTTTCAGTCGGTCACGTTCGACGTACGTCGGAACTGACCGACGAATTGGGATCCCTACTAACACGCCAGAGATGCTGGCCCTTCCAGCGCCCTGACCGAGCTCGCTGGACCACACCTAGGTTGGTGCGGAAGTCAGGGCTCCAGTCAGGGAGGCCAGTCACTGCTGTTCCTGCAAGACCCACTCAGTGTGACTATTGGATAACGCTGGGAAAGCGTGCCCGTCTCAGGAGATGGTACGCTGCGGAGCCACGTCCTTCAGTGGAAGGAGAGGTGGAATTACTCATAAGGACTAACCTAGCAGGGTAGTGCTACCTATGGCAGTCTCTGGGGTGGATCCAACCTGGTCCCAGGGGGGAAAGAACACCACCAGAGACGACAGAGCGGGCTCTGTCAAGGGAAGACACGGGGCTAGCCGAGTAGGGTAGCTGGTACCGTGGAGAATACACATATGGGGTTGCCGTTAGGGAACCGCTACATATGGAACCCAGCCTAACACACACGTTCCACAAGCATACGGGTGTAGGCCTGATGTCAGACGGCCGCAACGTCTGACACCGAAGGGGTGACGGAGGAGCTCAACAGGGTTAGCCGTTTCCGGGGAACACAACTGGAGACAATAGACGCACGTATCCGGCCCGGAGGCGGGAGTGGCGTATGCAAGCCGACACTAGAACGGGTACTTAGCGCTACTGGCCACTGGGGGCGAGGACGCGGGAAGATACCGGCTCTACACGGAGGCTATAAAATCTAGCGAACGTGTTAGGTGTCGCCCAGCCCGCAGCTCTACATATGTCTGTCAGCGAGGCGCCTTGAGCCAGCGCCCAGGAGGAAGCTACACTCCTAGTGGAGTGAGCTCGCACCCCGAGCGGGCAAGGCACGTCTTGGGACTGGTAAGCCAAGACGATAGCATCCACTATCCAGTGGGCTAACCTCTGCTTGGAGACAGCCTTTCCCTTCTGCTGGCCTCCGTAACAGACGAAGAGCTGTTCTGAGGTTCTAAAGCTTTGAGTTCGGTCCACGTAGGCGCGAAGAGCGCGGACGGGACAGAGCAAAGCTAGGGCTGGGTCTGCCTCCTCCGAAGGCAGCGCTTGCAGGTTCACCACCTGGTCCCGGAAGGGAGTGGTGGGAACCTTGGGCACATATCCAGGCCGGGGTCTCAGGACAACGTGAGAGTTGGCCGGCCCGAATTCTAGGCACGATTCGTTGACCGAAAGTGCATGCAGGTCCCCTACCCTCTTGATTGAGGCCAATGCAATCAGGAGCACTGTCTTCATGGACAGGATGTTTAGCTCGACTGACTGTAAAGGCTCGAAGGGAGGGCCCTGGAGCGCTCTGAGCACCAGGGCTAGGTCCCAAGAGGGTACCGAGGTTGGCCAAGGAGGATTTAGTCTCCTCGCACCTCTGAGGAACCTGACGATTAAGTCGTGCTTACCTAAGGACTTACCTTCAACTACATCGTGATACGCCGCTATTGCGGCGACGTACACTTTGAGGGTGGAGGGAGACAGCCTTCTCTCCAACCCATCTTGTAGGAAAGAAAGCACGACATTAACCGAACACCTTCGGGGGTCTTCCCGGCGGGAAGAACACCATTCAACGAACAGGTTCCACTTCAGAGCATAGAGGTGCCTTGTAGAGGGGGCTCTAGCTGAAGCGATGGTGTCTGCCACTGCCTGTGGCAGACCACCTAGAACCTCCGCGTCCCGTCCAGGGACCAGACATGGAGTCTCCAGAGGTCTGGACGCGGGTGCCATAGTAGCAAAGTAGCAGCCCTCTGCTTCGGAGCAGGAGGGCCACTAGATCGGGGGATGCGCAATGGGACTCCACCTCTTTCAAGGTAGTCGAGCCTGGACCGTAGTACTGCGATGGTCATATTCCCGCAATGGGAACATGAGTCATCCACGAAAGCCGCCTCAGCGTGCTGAACGCCCAAACACGTGAGACAGCGATCGTGTCCGTCAGCTGGGGACAGGTAACGACGGCATCCAGAAACACACGGTTTGAATGACATCTTGAAAAAGACGCAGGGTCAAACCGTGTTGCTCTTTTAGAGGAAATGCTCTGATCAGTGCCGAGGCACGCAGGGGAAATGGCCGCGGCTCGCAGCGGTTCAAAGGTGCAAGCCCGCTGAGAGCACTCAACCCAAAGCTGTAAAAACAGCTGTTTGTTTTTTTCGCGACCACCGCTGCAGGCACCGTCACACCGACACTGGCAGAACTCCAACTCTCTCTGTTCGCAGGAAACACTCTTCGTAGGAACAAACACATGAATGTTCGGCTCCGAAGTTGAAAGCGATATGCGGTACTTCCACTTCCGTATTTATACCCGCGCTGCGGGGCGGAGCGTGGGACGCGTCTACCGCATGCCAATTCTCATTGGCTCGTTTTTAAACACTCGAAGTAGATTGGTCTCTGAAAATAGATCCCAATTCGTCGGTCAGTTCCGACGTACGTCGAACGTGACCGACTGAAAGGGAACTGAAGAGTTTGCAGGACCTGGAGGATTTTTCTGAAGAACATTGGGTAGTTTAACTGCTCAGGACAAACAAGAGACTCATGAACAGCCATCACAAAACAAAAAAACAGCCGTGGATCATTCAGGTAACAACACACAGTATTGAGAATCAATGGTTCATAAACTTTTGAACAGGGTCATGTGGACTATATGTAAACATATTTTATGTAAAATATCTTATTCAGACCAGTACTAAATAAAAAATGACATGCATTTTGTATGATCTCTCTTATTTTGTTTAAATGATTCACATTTTCACAGATTCTGCTAGGGGTTCACATACTTTTTCTTGCAAATGTATTTGACATTTATTACAAGATATTCAAATGCATAAAAATGTGCTTAATTGAATACGCACTTGAATGTGCAGTGTACTTGCAAATAAAATATTAATGAAATAAAAGGCCACTTAAATGTACTTAGAGAGTACACCTTCCTGACTGTTTCTTAACATACTTTACTTTTCCATTTTAAATTCTTGTTTTAATAATCTTTTGTTGTGTATTAAAGAAGTACATTTATTTTGATGTGTTGACTAACATACTAAAGCACATGTAAAGTACTTTATTATTAACTGTAGTTTGTTTATATATTTTATATTTTTTAAATTGCAGCTTCATCATTACAAATGTGTGATTACAAATATAAATACATGACACACGTTTCAATAAAATTTATATTAAAGTATAGTTTAGTTTACCACAAATGATTTTCAGTACATTTAGCAGTAAACTTTAACCATATTTCAAGAAGTGATTATGAAATTACATACTTAAGTGGGTCAAAAGTGGCTCTTAAGTTCAATTAACTGCATTTAATATAAATTTAACCTATAATACATTTAAAATTAAGTGCAAATAATGAAGTGTCCAAAAACAATACATTCAGTTTGCGCAAGTGTTTGAATAGTCAATTCAGAATTATGTAGTTCTCAAGTTTAGGACCTCATCTTATCTCTGTTTTGAGAGGTTTATACGTTATTTCTGACAATCAAATTCACTGTGGAAGAAACAAATGGGATTTTTACTGCCAAAACCCTGCTGGTGCACTGTATTCTGAAGAGTTTGTGAGAAATGCTTCTTCATATTCATTTTGAAGGGGACCATATAAAACTGAATCACAACAGCAGAGGTGCTGGATTTGATTAATTCATGAGCGAGGGTCTTATTACAGCCACACATCTCCTCCCTCCATAGGGTCTCAGATTAAATGGGATAATCTTGTAATCAGACGTTCTATTCATGCTAATAATGAGATAATGACAGTCTCTTATTAGTAGTTTTCATACTCTGCTGTATTAGTTTGATCTGTGATGTTTGATTACTAGCTCTAATAAGAGACTAAACAGAAACACTTACAAAACTGTGAGTGCGTTTATTTGTAGGTGTGTGAGCAATTCATATCACAGTAACGTTATAATAATATACACTACCATTCAAATGTTTGGGATCGGTAAGCTTACTAAGGTTTTTGAAAGAAGGCTCTCTTACCAAGGCTGCATGTTTTGTATTTAAAATACTGTAATTATATTGTATTGTAATATATATACAACGATCAGGTGTAACAAATAACACTGATTATCTCTTCATCACGGCACCTATTAGTGTGTGGGATATATTAGGCAGCAAGTTAACATTTTGTCCTCCAAAATTGATGTGTTAGAAGCAGGAAAAATGGTCAAGCATTAGGGTGGGAGCGAGTTTGACAAAGGCCAAATTGTGATGGCTAGATGACAGTGGTGAACTGGTGAAAGGGACATGGGCGGCCAAGGCTCATTGATGCACTTGGGGAGCCAAGGCTGGACTGTGTGGTCTGATCAAACAGACGAGCTACTGTAGCTCAAATTTCTTTAATATTGGTTCTGATAGAAAGGTGTCAGAATACACAGGGCATCGCAGTTTGTTGCGTATGGGGCTGCATAGCCGCAGACCAGTCAGGGTGCCCATGCTGACCCTTGTCCACCGCCGAAAGCACCAACAGTGGGCACGTGACCATCAGGACCACGGAGCAATGGAAGAAGGTGGTCTGGTCTGATAAGTCATGTTTTCTTTTACATCACGTGGATGGCCGGGTCCATGTGCGTTGCTTACCTGGGGAACACATGGCACCAGGATGCACTATGGGAAGAAGGCAAGCTGGCGGAGGCAGTGTGATGCTTTGGGCAATGTTCTGCTGGGAAACCTTGGGTCCTGCCATCCATGTGGATGTTACTTTGACACGTACCACCTTCCTAAGCATTTTTGCAGACCATGTACACCCTTTCATGGAAAAGGTATTCCCTGGTGGCTGTGGCCTCTTTCAGCAGGATAATGCATTCTGCCACAAAGCAAAAATGGTTCAGGAATGGTTTGAGGAGCACAACAACAAGTTTGAGGTGTTGTCTTGGCCTCCAAATTCCTCAGATCTCAATCCAATCGAGCATCTGTGAGATGTACTGAACAAACAAGTCCGATCCATGGAGGCCCCACCTCGCAACTTACAGGACTTAAAGGATCTGCTGCTAACATCTTGATAACAGATACCACAGCGCACCTTCAGAGGTCTAGTGAAGTCCATGCCTCGATGGGTAAGGGCTGTTTTGGCAGCAAAACGGGACCAACACAATATTAGGATCATTATTAGGTCATAATGTTATGCCTGATCGGTGTATATATACACGCACAAATATATATATATATATATATATATATATATATATATATATACATTTCTTTTTGAGTATCTTTTAAAGTGTAATTTATTCCTGTGATGCAAAGCTGAATTTTCAGCATCATTACTCCAGTCTTCAGTGTCACATGATCCTTCAGAAATCATTCTAATATGCTGATTTGAAAGCATTTATTTAAAATAAAAAACTTTTGTAACATTATATGTCTTTACTGTCACTTTAATTGAATGCATCCTTGCTAAAAATAATCATGTTGCAATGTCTATTGTGTTAGAGATGAAAAATACTTAATCTCATAATCTCTCTTGGATGTAAAACAATTATGTGATTATTCACAACAAATGAAGGATAAATCTGACATCAAAAATTGTGAAGTGGCTTCAAATTTTGTAATATTATAAAACAGTTCTGAGTCACTTTCAAAGCTGTTGTAAAAAAGCTAAATGTTTCGTAGTTCCACATATTAAGACTGAGTTTGAGCTTCATAGTTTTAGGCCTTTAGTGTCATCCCAAACATGTATGACGTTCTTTCTATTGTGGAACACAAAAGAAGATACATTGAAAAATGTCTTGGTGTTTTTTGTCCATACAATAAAAGTTAGTGGAGTCCAGGGTTGGTTTGGACACTGACTTGGACAAAAATAGTTTGCAGGTTTGTTTGCCACGAAATGAAGACAAAATTTTCATTTTTATCGACTATCCATCACATGGTATCCACTTTATTTAGGTTTGTTTAGGTTTGTGTGAACATCAGTGCTGCTGCTGTTGTCCATTGTCTGATTTATAACGGCCGTCTCCAAGACATAAAAAAAATATAAAAGTGTGTGATGTGATTTATAAGGCTATTTGGAAGGTCGAGTTATTAACCGCAAACCAACCTACGTCCACCCTGCTCTGCTCACAGAGGTCACGACCTCTACGCCTCAGTTCTGTCACACAGCAAATCCAGATATATGCCTTAATTTATGTGTGTGAGACCACAACACAAAAGTTTTGTGCATTCACCTTGCTTTTGCACTCCAAACGCTGACAAAACAGCACATATTTGCATTTATAATTTACAGTCCGTCTCATCCAGGAAAGTGGACGAAAAATATAGATGGCGTCATCTGATTCACAGGGCTGTTTTGAAATGTTTGACGAATAAAATGTCCATAGGAGAATTTTTTTTTTCACCCCCTTATTCATAAATGCTGCCACATTTATTTGATACCCTATTGGACCACCTGATTTAAAGCTATTAAAACGTCAGTAAGATTTTCTTTTTCTTCAAGGATTCATTGAATTGATCAAATGTAAAGGTATTTATGTTGTTACAAAAGATTTCTGTATTAAATAAATTGTTATTTTGAATTTTCTATTCATTAAAGAATCCTGAAAAAAACTGTATAGTGTATAGTGCTGTATAGTGAGTTGAGAATAATTTTTGGGCTTACTTTATATTAGGTGTCTTTAACTACCGTGTTCTTACATAAAAAGAATAACTTTTAGGTACAATGTCCTTATTGTTTTGATGTTGTATTGCAAAGCACTTGATGATGCTATTGAGGTGGGAAACGGGTAAGGTTAGGGAGAGGTTTGGTGGTATGTAGGTGGTAGGTTTAAGGGTGGGCTAAGATGTAAGGGAAGGTCAACAGTGTATTTATAGATGTAATGGCATAAATTATTTACAGCTGTAATTACATACAGGTATTTTTTATTAATATAAGTATAATGTAAAAACCTGTATATGTGCACAATAAGTGCTTTGTATCAAATGATTAATTGTTAAAGCATAGTAGTCAAAGGAATAGTTCACCCAAAAATGAAAATTAGCCCATGATTTACTCACCCTCAAGCCGTCCTAGGTGTATATGACATTCTTCTTTCAGACAAATACAATCGGAGTTATATTAAAAAATCCTGTGGAAACCTTGATGCACATGGTTTCCACAAAAATATGAAGCAGCACAACTGTTTTCAACATTGATAATAATAATAAATGTTTCTTGAGCAGCAAATCAGCATATTAGAATGATTTCTGAAGGATCATGTGACACTGAAGACTGGAGTAATGATGCTGAAAATTCAGCTTTGATCACAGGAAAAAATGACATTTTACAATATATTCACATAGAAAACAGTTATTTTAAGTTGTAATAATATTTCACAATATTACAGTTTTTACTGTATTTTTGATCAAATAATGCACCCATTTTTAGCAGAAGAGACTTCTTTCAAAAGCTTTAAAAAATCATACTGACCCAGACTTTAAAGAAGTTAGTACTTTTATTTAACAAAAATGCATTAAATTGACCAAAAATGACTGTAAAAAGTATTTATAGTGTTGCAAAATATTTGTATAATTTCTAACTAAAGACTATAAAGGTAAATCCTTTTTAATATTTCTAGCCTCAACGTCATGCATCTGTAGAAAATATGGAAAGAAAATTATGCTTGTCAAATTATTTCTTGGTTCCTAAATTGTTAAATTCCTAAAACCTAAATTGTTCGCGTGTTGTGTAACAGCTGTATAGTGAGTTGTTGCTGCTTCTTTTTAATTTGCTTTTTGTTTAATTGTTGTTGCACTTTTTTGAAGGAATTATTTTCTGTTTCTCTGTTTTACGCATTCATTTATTTGTTCTTGTTTTCTGTTGTTTGCGTGTCTGCTGATGTTCACCCAGCTATCGCTTTTATGACGGCTGTGTCATAGTGGAGTGGCACTGGTAAGATCAACCTGTTTCTCCACCGGCCATGTGTCCCTCAGGTCATCTGCACCTGCCCACTTCCTTCTGTGTTTGACGTTTTATCTGTGTGTGCATACATGTGTGCGTTCATGGTTCCACTCTCATCTCTCTCCTTTTACAGATTGTTTTACCGATGATCTACACCGGGGGAGAATTTTTCTTGTGCAAATTTTTGGGCTTACTTTATATTAGGTGTCTTTAACTACCGTGTTCTTACATAAAAAGAATAACTTTTAGGTACAATGTCCTTATTGTTTTGATGTTGTATTGCAAAGCACTTGATGATGCTATTGAGGTGGGAAACGGGTAAGGTTAGGGAGAGGTTTGGTGGTATGTAGGTGGTAGGTTTAAGGGTGGGCTAAGATGTAAGGGAAGGTCAACAGTGTATTTATAGATGTAATGGCATAAATTATTTACAGCTGTAATTACATACAGGTATTTTTTATTAATATAAGTACAATGTATAAACCTGTATATGTGCACAATAAGTGCTTTGTATCAAATGATTAATTGTTAAAGCATAGTAGTCAAAGGGATAGTTCACCCAAAAATGAAAATTAGTCCATGATTTACTCACCCTCAAGCCATCATAGGTGTATATGACATTCTTCTTTCAGACAAATACAATCGGAGTTATATTAAAAAATGTCCTTTATAATGGCAGTGAATGGCAGCCCAAAATTTGAATACCAAAAAAGTGCATCCATCCATTATAAAAGTAATCCACACTCCTCCGGGGGATTAATAAAGGCCTTCTGAAGCGAATCGATGGGTTTTTGTAAGAAAATTATCCATATTTAAAACATTATAAAGTAAAATATCTAGCTTCCGACGGACCGCCTTCTGTATTGAACTTGTGAAGAAAATGTAGCGCTGTAACAATAGTCCACTGGAGGCGAGTTGCAGAACCCAAGTGCAGTTTATTTAAACCAAACACAAACAAAATAAACAATGACTTTGACTTGACTTTGACTTGACTTTGACTTTGACTTTGACTTGACTTTGACTTGACTTTGACTTGACTTTGACTTGACTTTGACTTTGACTTTGACTTTGACTTTGACTTTGACTTGACTTTGACTTGACTTTGACTTGACTTTGACTTGACTTGACTTGACTTGACTTGACTTGGACTTGATCTTGATCTTGATCTTGATCTTGATCTTGATCTTGATCTTGATCTTGACAACATGAACCAAAACATAAACTTGGACCAAACATTGACTCACAAACAACGGGTTACAACATTAATACTAGACAAAGACGCATGGCAAACATGAGGGCTTAAATACACCAGGACTAATGAGTAAACCAGACACACCTGTGAACAATGAACAAGACAATGAACTAATGAGAACACAAGAGACTAGGGAAGCACATGACATGATCACATGAGGGCATGGGAATCAGATGACAAACCAGGAAACATGACAGTGAACATGACAGAATAAGAACATGAAACATGAACATGAAACAAAACCAAAACAAACTGTGACAAGCGCCTCTCGTAGTGACGTCATCGTCACCGCCAGTTACGCTTTTTTACGGTATGTCCGATGCCATCATGGCGCCAGTTACGCTTTCTTAGTAATTTGAATACAGAAGCCGGTCGCCGGAAACCTAGATATTTTACTGAACAGATATTTCACCCATCTATTCGCTTCAGAAGGCCTTTATTAACCCCCGGAGCCTTTAATAAAGGCCTTTTAATTTTGGGTGAACTATCCCCTAAAGGACACTTAATATGAAGTGGGACCAGTTTTTGCACTCTAATTTTTCAAGTAAATTTCCAACATGGAGTTCAGAAAAACACACTTAAAGGAATAGTTCACCCAAAAATGAAAATTACCCCATGATTTACTCACCTTCAAGCCATATAGGTGTGTATGACTTTCTTCTTTCAGACGAATACAGTCAGAGTTATATAAAAAAATGTCCTGGCTAATGGAATTTATAATAGCAGTGAATGGGAGTCCAAAATTTGAAGTGCATCCATCCATTTTAAAAGTAATCCACACGGCTCCGGGGGGTTAATAAAGGCCTTCTGAAGCGAAGTAAAATATCTAGCTTCCGCCAGACCGCCTTCAGTATTCAACTTATGAAGAAAGTGTAATGCCTCTCGCAGTTCAAAACGCTTATGCTACTTCCGACAGCATACGTCGCGTCAGTTACACTTTTTTCGTTAAGACATCCGTGCTTGTTTCTTCGCGGGAGGCGTAACTTGTTGTAATTGGTGTAATTTAATGGGCCGTGGTTTGTAGCACTGCGGGGCACAGACAGACCCTTCTAGAAAATTCCGTCAATGGCAGGGAAGCCTTGTCTCATAAATGATGGAAAATTCAGTCAATGGCTGGGAAAGAGTTAAATGGAGAAAAAGAATGCATACAAGGTTTTTAAAATGGAACATATGACAGTAATTTGAGACATAGCCTTTGTAGAAATATAAAGCAAAACATAAATGTGAAAAAACCAACAACTAATGACTAGTATTTCCAGTGTCGACGTGCAGCAGTCACCTTCGGTCGACTTGTCTCGCACCAATATGTCATAATCCTCATTTTATGTGTGATACAGGAACGACTGTGAATTGACGTGGGTGGTCTGAGTTTGATCCTTGTGTCATGAGCGATTCCTTTTATTCATTAATCAGTGACTCAATTAAACCCACTCAAAGTGTTTCTAGAAGGTTCTGTGCAGACAGACGTGTCTCTCAGTGAAGTCATCACTCAGCACCTCGAGGACATTATTCACATTTCCGTCATGACTTTCTGCCTCCAACTAACTCAATTACGGCTGCCATTGGGATGCAGATTCGCTCTTGGAGATAGAGTGAGACGATATGACAAATTGCTGCTAATTCTCTTAAACAGTTTAAAAGCAGTCTCTTTATCATAATTCACGTTCATTTTCCATGTTTAACCCGGGTGATCAGCAGCAGGCTACCTGAGGGAGGAGAGATGTTCAATCGCAGACTTGTGTTTGTTAAACTCCCAGCAGGACGTCTTTAACGCAACAAACGCCGTGGGTTTTTCAGCACGAGTGTGTTTTAGAGAGGGTGAACAAAGGTGTGAATGAGTCACATCTGCATAGTGTAGCTTCAGGAAAAATAAAAGTACTAAAAGCATAAGGATGAGGTTTCTGGAAATAAGATCTTCTCGTAGGAGTGTAAGAAATACGGGTTATTATTTCCTCAAGACGAGAGCGAGAAATGGTGATTAAACGCTAGTGAAGAGACTCCGACATAAATGTGAGATATTTAAATGAGATATATAAAAATTTGGCACTTTCCACAAATGTATTACTCCGCTTCATTACTTTTTTTCTTAAAGTATTAATGCAAATTCAACCAATTCCTGCATTATTTGCAGTAATTTGCATATCTATAAATTCAATCAAATTGATTGCAGAGAATTCCATTGGAATGTCCATTGTACCTTTTTATTTTTCAAATCTAAAAAAAAAACTAAATTCATGTATATATTACAGTTGTTTTCTTTATTGTTATTGTTGATGCAAACAAAACTACATCCAATATTGCCTCCTTGTGTTCAGGTACTCGTTTTGTAAGCGCAAAGCACTGAGTTTCTGCAGTGCCCTTTAAAACACATTTTGAAATTTGCTCTTGATCTTCACATAAATATCACACAGAAATGCCACAATCATGTTTTCCAGTCACTCTCAATTATTGACTGAGTTAGTAAGTTAGTTAAATAGTAACAGTAATTTATGTTTATGCATACATTCTTAAGGTTAAGCAATGTCTTGCAGTGACTTGAAAAGGAAAATAATTACTTCATAATTACTATAATTTACCTTAATCAAGTACATGTTCTTGCAGAAAGTTACATTTCTGGAAATATATTTAACCATACTCTGTTAAAGGGATAGTTCACCCCAAAATAAAAATTCTCTACTCACCCTCATGTCATACCCAATGTATATGACTTTCTTCAGATAAACACAAACAAAGATTTTTAGGAAAATAATCAATGAATCAATGTCTTCTGAAGCAAAACGATAGGTGTGTGTAAGAAAAATACTAATATTTTTAACAAAATAATAAATACTGTAACAAATGTATTGCTTGTTGGTAATGTTCATGCATGAGACCTTATTGTAAAGTGTTACCTTTCTTTTTTTTATCTATTATTTATTTTATTTCAATAGTTTGAATTAAAAATAACATGAAATAACATTATGAACAGTCTTTATTCATTATATACAGGTATCAAGTATTACTGAAGTCAGTGTTACCGAGTGTTTATGGGCCAATCATGTCCGTTAATGTCCCTCTCATTAAGATGGACACTGCAAAATGATGTTTAATAGTCTCCACTTTAATTCCATCAATCATTTATTTAGCTGTGCACCTGTGGTTATTAGACCCAAACTCACTGTGTGTGGTAATTACCCCCGACACCTGTGCATCTCTGTAACAACCTGTGTGTGTGTGTGTGTGTGTGTGTTTGTGTGTGTGTGTTTGTTTGTTTGCAAGTGTTTGATCTTGTTTATGACTTGTGGTTGGTTTTGTCATGCTTTTTTTGCAGAAATTATGTTCATGTCACTGTTAGAGCTGGGTGATATATAGAATAGGGCTGCACGATTAATTGTAATACAACTGAAATCGCAATATGGCTGCGATTTTAATTAAATGAATATATCCGTTGTGTTTTTCAGAGTGAAGCACGGCACTGTGTTTATTTACACGCGCGCACGCAGCTCATTATCCGCTGGTGTTTTTTCAGTGTCTCAGAGCGGCTCTATTCACAGTAAATGCTGCTCCACATGAGCACCATCTGCATCTACAGTTTGAGTCGCTTTAATGTACATTTATAGGAATTAAACATGAGATGCACTTCAACAAAATAAGAAGCTACAAGTGTTTTTCCCCCCGTCAAAATAATAGTTTGATGGCTTAATGTTTGAAAATACAAATTAAGCCCGCCATAAATATAAGTATTTTAATTTTACAGTTGTAATGGAAAATAAAATGATCAATTATTACAGTGAAATGTTACAATAGTAAACTTTTTTATGACATTTTTATCAGAAAAAAATCTCAATTTGATTGCCAATCCCACACACACACGCATACACATCGTGCAGCCCTAATATGGAATATTTCTGAAATATGATTTTGCTTGTGATGTAAAATTGGCCAACATCTTGAATATCTCAATGATTTTAATGCCCTTTTTATTTGGCCATAAAGAGTTTCATCCTAAAGAGCGCATAGTTTCACAATTCTTCTGTTCTTGCCAGTATGAGAGTTTACAGACAGAAATGTATCTGATTTAACATGTTGTTAAAGTTGGTAAGTTTTCATAACTCAGTTGTTCAATCCCTATTGTGTTTTCATATATTCAATTGTTTTAGCAAAAATATGTAGTATGTTTTATGATTTGTCTTACTGAACTGTTATACTAGTGAAATATAAATGAAATTATTACATATCACTCAGTCCTAGTTGCTGGTCTGATGAATTTTATGACGCATACGGACTCATCTGGTTCATGCTCTCAAGCTCTCAAGTGTCAATTTATTTATTCTAATTTTCTGTTGCTTTTCTTTTTTCCACATTTCATTCTTCAGTTATGAGGATTATGATCCAGAGATTAAGTAAGCAGATCCTTCTTTCCTTCCCTCCAGCTCATATTTCTCTCTCGGCTTGGCTTCATAACAGAAAATAAACCCTCTTCACTCACTTCCTGTTTTTACTTTCTCGTTCACGGCACAATATGAAGTGCTGTCAATCATTCACACAGCCTGTGTGTGTGCTTCTCATTTTCTGATTGTCATCTTCTTAGTGCCCTTAAAGGGATAGTTCACCCAAAAAATGTTAATGTTGTCATAATTTACTCATCCTCCTGTTGTTCCAAACCTGTGAGAGTTTCTTTCTTCTGCTGAACACAAAATAAGATATTTTGAAGAATTTTGGTAAACAGACTGATGACTGTAGCCATTGACTTCCATAGTATTTTTTCCTACTATTGAAGTCAATGGGTACCGTCAACTGTTTGGTTACCAACATTCTTTTAAATATCTTCTGTTGTGTTCAGCAGAAGAAAGATAATCATACAGGTTTGGAACAACATGAGGGTGAGTAAATGATGATAGAATTTTCATTTTTGGGTGAACGATCCCTTAAAAGATTCCCTCTGTATTGTGCAGCTCATCCTGAGGTGTGTCTAAAACCATTTTATGACTCCAAACGGAGGCATTGAAATTCAGGAGAGTGTCATTTTAACATTCATTTAAAGATATCAGCTTTTCATTGTGATGTCTTTATTAAATGAACGACTCAATTCATGAGTCTTGTTAAGGAGAGGTGTGCTGAGGGTTTCTGAGCAATCAGACCGATGATTAAACACTAAAATGGTTGGAAATATATAGACTACTTTGTCTTATCTAGAAACAAGAACATCATAAAGATATGCTAAATGTCTCTTAAAACACCTTAGCAATCAATGTTTTTTTAAAATGATTTTTAAAATGTTTTTGAAAAGTCAAGGCTGCATTTATTTGATAAAAGAACAATAAAACAGTAATGTTGAATATTGTTGAGACTATTTTCTATGTGATTATATTTTAAAATGTAATTTATTCCTGTGATGCAAAGCTGAATTTTCAGCATCATTTCTCCAGTCTTCAGTATCACATGATCCTTCAGAAATCATTCTAATATGCTGATTTTCTTATTATTATCAGTGTTGAAAACAGTTGTGCTGCTTCATGCTTTTATGGAAACTATGATAGTTTTTTCAGGATTTTTTGATGAATAGAACATTTAAAAAGAAAAAAAACAGCATTTATTTAAATTGGAAATCTTGTTTAACATGACTAGTTATTTTTTTGATTAATTTAATGCATCCTTGCTAAATAAAAGTTTTAACATTTTACTGACCTCAAACTTTTAAACAGTATTGGAGTAACACTGAAAACTACCAAAGACTTTAGATATACAAAGACGCTGCATTCATATTACTTATAAATGAGAGAAAGTGCAACACTTAGTCCCGCCTTTTAAATAAAAGAGCCAATCGCTAATTGGTAAAGTCATCACGTCACTGCTGCTGCTGTTAGAAGCTTCAGTTGCTATAGACCTTATGCGCCAGAGAAACAAGCGTGCAGCCACCTTTAGAATTTTGTGTTTGAACTTCCGTTTTTGCGTTAGTTCTGTATATTTCTCTGTTCTCTGCACCACTGTTCGGTATTCATAAATCCGTAAGATCTTACCTTCATGCTGTGGAAATACAAACCGGAAGACCGAAAAAAAAAAACGAGTGCAGGGCTGAAAAAGTGTGTTTGAAATCTGTCTGAGTGGGTACTTCATTGGAATCTGAACTTACTTTGTGACCGTTAAAAAAGTATGTTCTGCATAGTATGAATGTGTGTAGTATGAATGTAACTCAGATGTACTACATCCGCCATGTGGCCCTTATCACGTGACCTACCGGCATCAGCTGTGTCGCTTCACCTCCAAGTGTCCATCGAATGCGCACTTCAGAATCTCGCCAGAAGTAGTAGGTCACTCGCCTACTTTTTTTTTAACACTATATATTTGGACATACTACTCTGTTGGCGTATTAGGATGCAGCGGTCTATAGAAACAGTCCGTGGGTGAATTCCAAAATGCGTTTTTGCACCGTTAAAGGGCACTTTAGGAAGGGAACACCATTTGTAGTGGTGTTCCAAATGAAAGTGAACAAGTGAATCCCTTCAAGAAGGGCCCTTCCACAGGTCTGTTAGCGAAGGGAACATGCAATGGTCACTTAAGGAAGTAATTTAATCATTTATGGTCATGTTCTGCCCTTTGGAGAGAGTAGGGCATAGCGATGCTCACTTCTGATTGGAATAAGACGCGTGCTTTTGACTGCACATGCACATTTGGCAGATCTAGCCTGAAAAATATGCTTTTTTAATACTATTTGAGCATAAGAAACAACATTTACGGGGCAGTTGTTGTCAGATTTTATTAGTGATTTCAAATGTGAATTTGATGTTTCCTCATTCAATGAGATAGAGGCTGTACTTGCATGACTGAAATAGCTGCCGGAGATGCGTTTCAAAGATGTCCGCCAAGTGAAATGACCTGCCTTAAAGGGACTTTTCAGCGTCTTATAGCAACAAGTGTGTAGCAACACACTCAAAGTTACTCAGAACACCTTAGCAACTGCATAGAAATGCCCTGGCAACAATCCATAACACTCTTGCATAGACCTTAGGTAAACAGCATATTTAATTTTTTGAATTAAATCAATCATGTTTTTGCTTCTTCTACTTCTACAAGTTTTTCGTAACTGTAATTGTTCTAAAAAGAGGCACTATCAATATTTACAACTGAAAAATTAACATCCAAGTTAATATATTAAAACTCACTGCACAGACTGTACTTTCCTCACAGCTTTTAAAATCCAGTCAGCACTGAAAAAGTAGAAAATATGGTTTGTCTTTTATTAGTGGAAATATTTGTTCTGAAATACAGTCTCACTGTATTTATTTATTTTTTGGAATTATAGATAATGACAACATAGTGAAGTTTGTTTGTCCCATTAGTGGTATGTTGGATGTAATCCATATGTAAATGTGTGTAATTTTACGTTAAATGGGGCTGGAATTTAGTCAATGGGGTGGATCTGTAGCCCCGCGGGTAAAACAACACATTACAGACACGTGATCTGTTCAGCTCTCACGAAATGAAGCGACGTGTGCTGAATGTCAGAAAGAGATACAGGATGGTATTTAAAGGGACAGTTCACCCCTCATGTCGCTTCAAACCTGTATGACTATCTTCTGTGAATGAATGTCTGAGCTGTTTTCTGTATAGCAAAACACCATAATGACCAATCAAACTCCAAAAAGGACCAAATAAGAACCGTTAAAGTGCTATAAAAGTGATTTGTGCGCTTTAAGTCAAATGATAGCTTTCTAGCTTTTGTGCCAGTGAAACTTCTTCTGAATGGTATGACTGATGCTTCTATTGTCCTTTTTGGATCTTGGCAGCGTCTTCATTCATTTTTCATGTATGGAAAAGAGCAGTGTAAAATAAAATTCATGCAAAATGAAGTCCAACAGATAAAGAACGGCATGAGTGGGGAAGAAAATTGAGAAAATGGAGTTCACTTTAACTGAAGTCGTATTTAATTTATGTGGAGAGCTGGATAGAAATTTACAAATTTAGGCACTGATCTAGCAGTTATGTCTTATATTGGGAGTAATGATTTCTAATGATTTTCAAGGCTAATTTGCTGTTTGTGTGTGTGTTTGTTTCAGATCGTGGGTAATCGGAGCCATAGCACTGCTCTGTTTACTGGGCCTGACCTGGGCATTCGGGTTGATGTACGTCAACGAGAGTACAGTGATCATGGCGTACCTCTTCACCATCTTTAACTCCCTGCAGGGCATGTTCATCTTCATATTTCACTGCGTCCTGCAGAAGAAGGTTGGGAAAAACACATACACATGATACTAACCAGGGCTGTCACTAGAACCTGTGGAACGTAGGGAGGTTTTGTTTTTGTTTGTTTTATTTTTTTATTTTGTTTTATTTTATTTTATTTTATTTATTTATTTATTTTTCAGATATATACATCACAAAGCAATAATCATCCCAAAATATGTCAAGCAAACCCACACTGCGATTTAGTAAATGGTGTCATTATTTTATTTTATTTTTTTATTTTAAAGCACATTAAAAAAAGAGATTTCCTGATCTTGACCCCTAAAAAGCTGACTTGGCAACTAAATAAATTAAAATACACTATATTGCCAAAAGTTTTGGGAAGCCTACCTTTGCATGCACATGAAGTTTAATGACATCCCATTCCTAATCCGTAGGGTTTAATATGAAGTTGGCCCACCCTTTGCAGCTATAACAGCTTCAACTCTTCTAGGAAGGCTTTCCACAAAGTTTAGAAGTGTGTTTGTGGGATTTTTTTTTACCATTTTTCTAGAAGCACATTTGTGAGGTCAGGCACTGATGTTGGACGAGAAGGCCTGGCACGCAGTCTCCGCTCTAATTCATCCCAAAGGTGTTCTGTCGGGTTGAGGTGCAGGCCAGTCAAGTTCCTCCACACCAAACTCATCCATATCTTTATGGACCTTGCTTTGTGCACTGGTGCACAGTCATGTTGGAACAGGAAGGGGCCATCCCCAAACTGTTCCCACAAAGTTGGGAGCATGAAATTGTCCAAAATGTTTTGGTATGCTGAAGCATAAAGAGTTCCTTTCACTGGAACTAAGGGGCCAAGCCCAACCCCTAAAAAACAACCCCATACCATAATCCCCCCTCCACCAAACTTTACACTTAACACAATGCAGTCAGGCAAGTACCATTTTCCTGGCAACCACCAAACCCAGACTCGTCCATTGGATTGCCAGACAGAGAAGCGTGATTGGTCACTCCAGAGAACACGTCTCCACTGCTCTAGAGTCCAGTGGCGGCGGGCTTTACACCACTGCATCCGACGCTTTGCATTGCACTTGGTGATGTAAGGCTGCAGCTGCAGCTGCTCGGCCATGGAAACCCATTCCATGAAGCTCTCTACGCATTGTTCTTGAGCTAATCTGAAGGCCACACAAGGTTTGGAGGTCTGTAGCTATTGACTTCTGCGCACTGTGTGCCTCAGCATGTGCTGACTCCACTCTGTCATTTTTACGTGGCCTACCACTTCGTGGCTGAGTTGCTGTTGTTCCCAATTGCTTCCACTTTGTTATAATACCACTAACAGTTGACCGTAGAATATTTGGTAGTGAGGAAATTTCACAAATGGACTTATTGCACTGGTGGCAACCTATCACGGGAAGTGGAAGTGATTGGAACACCTAAATTCAATGATTTGGAGGGGTGTCCCAATACTTGGCAATATAGTGTAAGTTAAAGTCCCAAAATTATACAAACTTAAACTAAAATCATAATGAAAACTCAAAAAAAAAAGAAAAAAAAAAGAAAAGCTCATTTGAAATAATAATAAATAGTATAATAGTATATAAGCAATAATACAATAGCACTTCAACCTATTCAAAACAACACTTCAAACGGATTAGGGCTGGATTGACGCATCAACGTAATCGATTACGTCAATTACGCACAGTTTATGTTCATCCCTAATCCCCTGTCATGTTTCACACAAAACAAAACTCTAGAGCAGAAGATAATGGCTAGTATGGCAGCGCTGCTTAATAAGGGTGGGTTTATTCGCAGATCCACCTACTCTTTGCACTCGATTACTAAGCATTTAAATTCCTTGTTGGTTGTTTAAAATATCTGATGGATGAACTCCCACCTCGATTAGAACTTCCCAATGTTATGGACATCACCATGTATGATACTGTCTCTGAATGCGGTTGTGAGTCCTGAAAATGTGCTGCCATACTAGCCATTATCATCTGCTCTAGAGTTTTGTCATTCCAGCCCTAAAATGGATAAGCTATAATGTTTTATAATTGCATACAGGCCTGTTCACTACGTATTGATCAATTTGAGATGATACCAAAGTCATCTCAGTGCAAATCAGTTTTGAGCTCATGTATTGATTCAAGTGGATGTAACTTTTCAGAACTTTTTTCAAATTCTGCCATTATTTAATACTACTTCTTCCAAAAATTACACAACTTTTGCACCTTATCACTGGTGACGGTGACTAAAAAAAGCAAAGCAAAAATGAAAACACAATAAATGGTAGCAGTTGCTGCATAGGGTTAGTGTACAGAATTAAAATTATGCCTATGGAATGTTCCCATAAAACATGAAAACCCAACGTGTGTGTGTATGTTTTAGGTACGCAAAGAATACGGGAAGTGCCTTCGGACTCACTGTTACAATGGGAAGAGTGTGGAGTCGTCTATGGGTTCGGTGAAAAGCTCCTCGTCGCGTGGACCTGGGCGATATTCCTCAGCATCACAGGTAGATGGGTGACATATAAACACACACACACACAGACAAACACGCACACAGCCAAATACAATTTTGTGAGTGTCCATGTGTGTGTATTCTCTCACACTCTCTCTTTGTCTCTCTCTTGTTTTCTTTCTTCTTTCATCACAAGGTTCACCACCCGCCTTGTATGACAAACTCCTCACAGTTACAGTATGAACAAGTAACTATCAGCCCTATAATTTTTCACACTACACACTTGATCAGCTCATTTGTTAATGTTTGCAATATACCTCTAAACATCTTAGTGATGCTGTTTTAGAAGCAGCATTTCAGTCCATGAGAACTGTGGGATTTTTCATAAATGTAATTTTATAGATATTTTTGCATGTTTACTAATGTGAACGAGTGATTGTTAGGAATGGAATACACCATATACTACTTTTTTTTTTAATAGCATGTGAAACAGTATGCAGTATGCAATAATAATCTTTTCTAACAGCAGTATTCTACTGTATATCGTTGTCATATTACCTCCTTATTTTATGTTTCATTCAGCATATTCCAGTAATTATGAAATGACATATAAATATGTACTTAAATCCTACATAAGTGGCTCAAAAAACAACTCAAAACTAGGTGCGTTTAATATGAATTTAAACTATAATAAATTTTTAATTTATATACAGTTAAGTGTCTGAAAATATTACATTCGGTTTGCATGTTTTACATGTCTAAAATGTCTTGTGAAGATGGATCAAGTTAAACATCTTGGCAGATCTTACTTCCAAGTCACACTAGAAATGTAAGGTCAAGCACATTGCATCATAATAAACACCATACATTTTTTCCTATATGTTTTTTACAATACAGTCTGTTCCAAAACAGTATTTCACTGCACATTTTAACAGATACTATAATGATATATTTATACACAGTATATATTGCGTCCTTTTTTTCTTTTTTTTTTGACATCTTGTAGTATGCTATAGGCAAAGCAAATAATTAATTTAATCCCATCACAAAGAATTTGATAATAAAAAGAGAAATATTCACAAGGAGGAAAATTAATTTCCAAATCTGTCCTTTACCTAAACGTAGTTTGCTTTGAAGAGAGCAATGAAGGGAGGATTTCCATTGTATGCTGTCCTTGTCTCATACAAATCTTTGGCTTAACATATCTGTGCTTTAATATCTTATTTCCATGGTAACGGTTTGTCTGGTTACATTATCTCCATGGAGACAAGGTTTCCAATTCGACCTTTAACCTTTTAGGGGTCATCTGCTGAGATATCTGCAAACATGTAACAAGAAGCTGACATGCACCAGAAACACACTTCACCGACCCGTGACCCGTGTGTGTGCGTGTAAATGTCAGCCAGATGAGTAATATGCTTTGAACGGCTCAACTTTTCACGTCGAGAGGATTTTTGTTTTATACCTGAAGCTTTTTTATGTGCTGCAATACGTTATAAGCATTTTTGGCAGAATAAACAGTTAATTACTGATAACCTGAAAGGGATAGTTCATGCAAAAATGAAAATACTCACATTTACTCACATTCATGTCGTCTCAAACCTGAAGAATGTTTTGAAGAATGTACACTTTACTTAAAAGTAAAGGTTCTTTATTGGCATTGATAGTTCCATGAAGAACATTTGACATCCATTGAACCTTTCCATTGCACAAAAGGTTCTTTATTGTGGAAAAAATTTGTTTTAGATTATTAGAATGTTCTTTACATTAAGAAAAAAAAATGGTTCTTTTAAGAACTGTTGACTGAAAGGTTCTTTAGGGAAACAAAAAAATAATTCTTCTATGGCATCATTGCTCTTTTGAAATTTTATTTTTAAGAGTTTGATTTTATGAATAAATCATTCAGACAAGTTTTGTGTAGCAGATCTAACTAAGTAATTGCAAAGATCCAACTCAAATGAACAGTTCGTTGACAAAACCGGACACAGTTACTCTTTCACAAACTCGAGAGAAGATCGTTTAGGTTTGTGCGATTTAATGGTGGCAGAATGCTCATTTTTGGGTGAACGATTCTTTGAAGCCTCAGTGTACCACTGGCTCTGATCATATGGGATATGTCTGGGATAATTTTGTGTGTGTGAAACTCTGTTGTTCTTCACAGAGCCGAATCCGTCGGATGTGGAATGACACGGTGAGGAAGCAGTCGGAGTCTTCATTCATGGCTGGAGACATCAACAGTTCAGCTACACTCAACAGAGGTACACACACACATGCATGACTACTATACGGCCGCAGGGTATTGCCACCCTTGTGAAAAGAAGTGCACTTAATTGTATTGAATGTGCAATTGTAGTGTGCTTCAAATCTTAAAAGTGTATTTTTAAAAAGCTGTAGTTGCAGATAGTATACTATTACTGAAATAAAATTGGCACTTGCATGCACTTAAAGAGAAAATACTTTCATAACTATGTTTCTTAACACATTACATTTAAAAATTGCTAACTTTAAAGTACATTTTAAATCACTATTTTAATCTTTTGTAGTGGTTTAAAACACACTTGTTTTGATGTGTTGACTAACATACTAAAGCACATGTAAAATATTGGATTTATAATAATAACTGTAGTGTGTTATTCAGTATTACATTTACAGTTAATATATTTTAAATGTTCTAAATTGCACCTTAATCATTACATTACAATGTGTAATTACAAATGTATTTAAGTATGACATAGAAATTGCAATAGAAAAAATTATATTAATGTGCATTTTAGTTTACTATAAATGCTTGTCAGTACATTCAGCTGTACACTTTAACCATATTTCAAAGACAATAGAAGTAATTCTAAATTTACACATAAAGATGCACTTAAGTCCTACTTAGGTTGGTCAAAAAACTACTCAGAACTAATTGCATTTAATATACATTTATATTAAGTAATACGTTTTTTTTTAAATTATGCTTAAGTGTACTTCTTTTACAGAAGGGCATTAAACCATGCACACTTTAAATCTGGGGAAATTTCCATAGATTTCCTGATGTTCTATTATGTAAAAGTTTAGTGCTCTCAGCTCTGTTTCAGCATATTTGTATTCATTCCACAGAATTCCAAAACTCAAAATCAGGTCATAAAATCTGAACGAAAGTCTGAGCATACCAACATCAAGCAGAATTTAACTAGCGCCTGCAGAATTCCATGTCCCATATAATTGCATGTTTGGAATCAGTGTAGAAAATGGGGTGGAAAAAGAGAATCACGAAAAAGATTTTGTCTTCAGATAAAACTTAAAACTGTGGTTATGTTTCTTTAATGAAGATCTTTCTAGTCCTGACATTTAATACATTCAACATTTACAAGTAAATATAGCCTGCGAGTTTCTCCTGCCATACATCTGCAAGCCTATACTTTAACTGAGCGAGAAGAGTTCAGAAAAACCAGAACATGCAAATAAGTCTATTTTTATGGCCAGTAAAGTAAGAAGTTAAAAAGACATGAGGTAATTAAACTTTAAAACCTTTTTTTAAGTAAATGACATTGTGTTGAGATAAGGAGAGAATAGAAAAGAAAACCAAGCCCTACAAGTTAGACTTAAAACTGTTTTAATAATTGTTAGCATAATGTAATGAAGCTCATTTAATTTACATTTAGATTACATTCATGTTCCTTCATACTCTTTGTATATTGTGTAAATGAGAGGTAAACAGGTGGATGAGGATTTAATTAGTGTGGAGTACGGCGTATCTTAAAACGAAACATTTCCAGTTCAGTGAAATGACAGCAAAAAGCTGCAGGCCTCAATAATGCAGACGAGCCGTCAGAGCTCAGACAGTTCAGTCTGCGTTCATTCCCTCGTTGAAAGCACTGCGATTGGACGAGACAGAACAGCAGATGCTTTGAAACATCTCAGGCTAATTCACACCATCCAGTCAAGAGGCACAAAAGATGCTGCAGAGCGGGAAACTGCAGAACCATACTGCTCTTAGTGGAAGGAAATAAGGCACTTTCCACAAATGGTATAAAGAATAGGGGCACAACATGTCAATTTAAAAAAAAAAAAAAAAAATTCAACAAAGGGTTAGTGAATAGTTGAGCTTGACGAATGCATTCAAGTCAAAATTAGGTAAATGGAATGAGATTTTTTTTCGCTCTCCTCGTTAGTGTCATTTTAGTATCACTGAGGGTATGTTTACACTGACAACTTTTTATGCGTTTTGGCCGTTCATTTACATGACAATGGTGTTTAGGGAACCTGAAAACGCAAGCTTTTGAAAACGGATTTTGAAGATGATACCTTTACTGTCTCCATGTATACAACAAAAACATGAATTTGTGAAAACTGTGATGTCATGTGCATGCGAATTACATGTTCACACATGCATATTACATGTTCATGGGGTGTTTCTTGACAAAATGACATTGCCAACTACTGGCCTGGCATGCATAATACAGCCTTTTTTAGTCATTTTCGCAGATTTGTGTGAACGGGGATCATTTGGACAACGTTGTCGTCTGTTTTTAGTTGTCATGTAAACATACCCTTGGATACTATTATAATTTTCTTTTAATATTTTAAATGTATTTTCTGTTTTCATTTTAATTCTATAGTTTTATGTCATTTTTAGTAATTATTGTTTTTTGTTTTTTAATGTCTGTATTGTTTTTATTCATTTTTATTTCAGTTTTAGTTGCAATTTTTTATTTAGTTTAGTGCATATAAACTAAATGAAAATGGGAAAGATTAAATAAAATAAGTTTAAGCTTTTTAAAATCTTTACAGTATTAACATGAAAGTAACAAAATCAATGATGCGAATGCCATCAAATATAAGACAAATTCAGTAACACTTTACAATAAGGTTTCATTAATTAACAATAGTTAAAGGCACAATATCAAAAAACCCACTTGAACAATGTTATATATTTTGTTGACATACGTTATCCCAAATGTTTCCAAGAATGTTTAAATCCAGAGAAATAAGCAATTTTAAAAAGGACACGGACCGTGTCCGTGCATCGCCTATCAATGACATCATACCCGCGTTACCCTCGATTTCCGTTTTTTATTTTGTAGAAACCATGGAAACAATAAACACGCTTTAATATATTGTGTGTTTAATTAGACAGGTGAGCAACTGTTTGGATGCATTCATCGACAGAATGAAGTACCATGTTTTACCATGCCTATATTGATCTAGCCTCCTGCAGTGTGCAACAAGTGCCTCATTGTAGCCGCCGAGCAAACGCACAGAGTAGCATTATAACAGCTTTCAACACACTCAAATGTATCTAATATTATAAAACAGCGCTGCGTTACCCCACATACATGACTGGAAAAAGCGGAAGCAGTCGTCTGCAGCATAATAAACGCTCCGCGAAATCGAGGCTTCATCAAGCTATGCCTTTGTTTAGAATAAAATTACAAATTACATATTGTGGCTTTTACTACTTTAGTTATCATGAACTAAGAATGAACTGTACTTCTACAGCAGTTGTTAATCTTTGTTCATTTTAATTTCAACATTTACTAATACATTATTATAATCAAATGTTGTATTTGTTATCATTAGTTAATGCACTGCGAACTAACATGAACAAACAATGAACGACTGCGATTTTATTAACTAACATTAACAAATATGAATAAATATTGTAACAAATGTATTGCTCATTGTTAGTTTATTTATGTTAGTTAATACATTAATGTTAACAAATGCAACCTTATTGTAAGGTGTTGCCACAAATTCAAATTCTGTTGTAAAGCAGCTCTATAATAGACAATAAAAGTGTCATTATTCAGCTTAATTCAGTTCAGTGTTGATTTAGTTCAGTTCAATAACTGTAAAGTTTATTCATTATGAAACAAACTATAATAACCATGCGGTCATGCGGTAACAAGGATCTAAATGTTGTTTTTGAATATTCTGACTTCAATATATTTTTGGTCATTAAACTAAAAGTTTTTTTTCCCTACAATTAATTAAACAAATTGTCGAAATTATGTTCTATAAATGTATTGTAGGGTACACTAGGGTACACTATATTTGATGTTCAAAAAAACCTGTATTTGTATAAAACTATTTGAAATAATGTCAGTAGATGCTCACAGATTAAAATTTTAGCTTTAAAAAAATGACTTGATGTGTGACCAGTTTTTCCAGTTGAAGAATATTTTATCACCTGTGAGACCTAGAATGAAGATCTGCTCTGAATCGTTCTGAATTTCAGATGCCTCTATAAAGTTGACTTCTCTCTGTCTGTCTCTCTCATTCTCTGTTCCTGTTCTGATCAGTGAGACGCTAATGTTCTGTTATGATGATGGATTGACCCTCTCTAGGGAGAGGAAGTGTCACGATGGAAATAATTAGGTTCTCAACACTGTGTGTGTGTGTGCGTGCGTGCGTGCGTGCGTGCGTGCGCGTGCGTGTGTGTGTGCGTGTGCGTGTGTGTGTGTGACGCTCCATCACTCATGCTGCTCAGAGCTGACAGATGTATTAAACAGAGACACAAAGAACTCAGAGGAAGAGTGTGTGAGGGACATACAGAGAAACCACAACACTCATCAAGATACAGACACGTTTATTGGGTTACCCGCCTGTCACAGGACAGATTACAGTCGGAGGGACACAAAACTATTTAATTAAATACATTAAGCTAATTATAATAACTACAGCCTAACTCTACCCTTAACTGTTTCCCACCAGCATTTTATCTTTACTTTGCCAGCCAGTGCCAGCATTTTAATCATATTCAGAATATTCCTATCCAGAATATTTTGTTGTATGAATATGTAAACAAAAGAAAGAACAGAGCCTCTGCTTTAAAAATATATATGTACCGTATATGTTCTAGTTTAATTTAAAAAAAAAGATCAACACTTGAATATAGGCAAGTTTCATAAAAGACATTTCGAATGAAAAGCTGAGAAAATCGCATCTTTGTCAAAGACTTCCGGATCCGATTCAGAACGATGATCAAAATGACCCAAAGCTTGTACAGACATAAACCTCTTAGTGGGTTCGACATTTCATTCGGTAATGTTTTGATTTATATGCTGTTGATTGTTTAATTATCACGTTAATCGCTTGTTTTTGGATCCGGAGATTCTGTACTATTTCAGAAGATGTCCACCATATAACAGTGAAAACACAGATTGCTGGAAAAATGTGTCAATGGCAGGGAAAGAGTTAAAAGAAAACATTTTAAAACAAGTGTTGGGTAAGTTACTCTAAAAAAGTAATTAATTACTAGCCACTAATTACATATTCAACAGTGTAATTAGATTACTGTACTAATTATGCTCTCTAAAAAGTATTGGATTACGTATATTACTAATTACTTTATAAATCTAATATCAACCTCGACCAGTTGAACAATACAAGGATAGACATGAAACTGCTCTTTTAATTCTTTCAAATAAACAATATACAATTGCATGAATAATGCTTGAACTGACAAATGTGTGTAAAGGGAGAAGGTTACATTAAAACATACATTTTAACATTAAATTGATGTTAAAACAACTGTTTTATATAGAATTGTTATATAGTCTATACAGTTTTTAATGCAATTATATTAGAAGTAGGCCCCTAACTGTTAATAATTACAGGATAAAATAAGAGTAATCCCTCACTTTACCTTTTCGCAGGAAAATACAGTTATTAGATTACTTAAAGCCGTATGTATTTTAGGACTGTCTGTTAATTTAAATATTTTATTTAATAAATCATTATCATAAGTTATATAATCACACTTTTTTGTAGTTTATCCCTTTAGTCTTTTTTTTTTAAAGAAAAGAAAAACAAGAAATACATGCAACAGTTGCATTTGTGTGAAAGCCACTTGTCCCAGAATATATGTGCAGAGGACACTTTTTATGTTGCAGATCTTTACTACATTTTCTGTTCTTTAAAATACATGCGAATGCTTAAAGAAACACTAGATGAAAATGTAATGCTAGTAGCACTTCCATTTACAGTATGTGCACTTACAGCACTTAGACTTTCAGCAGAAAGTACAGAGTAATATAAGGTGACAATATGAGTTAAAGAAGTCATATAAGGTAGCAATAGGGGTATTATTAGTTATTGCCCAGTATTATAATGATAATTATAATAGTCAGTACATAGTATGTATATGCAAAACCATAAAGTGCTACCGTAACATTGTAAACCGCCTTATTCTGATTTTTACATTTAACTTTTCTATGAATATTATTCAGCTCATGAAATTCTGTATTTTTAACTGCATTTAAAAATGAACATTACACATTTTTAATTAATTTGTTTATTGATCATTTTCACCTCATTAACCTCAATTTTGAAGATAATTTTTCAGATGTCAAATGTCAGTTTGTGTAACCATTTCCACTGCAGTACAAAAAATGCATTTAAGCCTCAACCTCTCTCTCTCTCTCTCTCTCTCTCTGTCTTTTTGTGTCATATATCTGAAGGTGCTTATCTCAATGTTCAGCGTATGATTTTAAGAGGTGTATAATTAGCCAACAGCATAATAAACGTGCCTACACTGATAATCACAACCAAACTAAATGAGCTCATATTGTGCATGATCTTCATTGGAGAATCAAACAGAAAGTCTTACTGAGTTGTCATGGTTAAAAACTGAGAGCTAAGCTGAAAGCATTATATTCTTATTGTTAAATAAAAGCACGATCACATTAGCTAAATATTTATTAAACAAATAATCAAGGGGCGGGAGATGTAGAACTTTGTGAAAATTGGGTAATCCAATTTTGTGGAAATCGGTGCGCACAGTTTCTGTGTGAGCCTGCCGAGAGATTATGCATAATAATAGGAACACTGCTCACAGCAGGCAATTTCAATCCAACAGTAATTGTCTTGAAAGTGAAGAAGATGGAGGAGAATTTGTTACCAAAGCTGATCTTTAAAGGGGATGAATTTTGAGACAGAACTTTTTGGAGAAATAAAACTGTCAGCAGGCTAATGTGTGTTAACAGCTTTTCAGGTAGGTTCTGTCTCTAAATTCATTCTCATTTAGCACCACTGCTACAAATACCATATGAACACCCGATGAAATGATTTGATGAGCAGTTTTAAGTTTGGATAGGATATAACAAAGGGGTTGTCCCTTTTTTAAATAGCCACTAGCCTTTTGTTTTCATCATAACCTTTTTTTTGTTCAGTTGGTTATATTAGGGGAGGAACATTCTCAATCTTATGGAAGACTAGTTCTGGTCAAATCATAATTATGAGATAAAAAGATGAAATTATAAGATAAGAAGTCATTATGAGATCAAGTTAAAATCATGACATAAAAAGTAACAACTGAGATACTTAGTCAAAATTATGACAAGTCAAAAATGTAAGTCTATAAGTCATAATTATGAGAGAAAGTCAAAATTTACAAAAATTTCTAAATTATGAGTCATAATTAGTCATCATTTTTCTTGTCATGATTGTCTTTTTATCTCATAATATTGATTCATGTCTTAATTTCTACCTTTAATCTAATAATTTCAATTTTTTTATCATTATCACTTTTTATCTCATAATTTTGTCTTTCTGTGTCATAATTATGACTGAGGTCATAATTAACCAAATCATGATTTTTCTTTCTCATGTGGTGAAAATGGGCTTCAATACATTCAAAATAAAATCTATACACCCTAAGTGCTAGATGAGTCTTCAATATGTTTTGGTCATTGTAGCAGAGATACAATTTTAAGTATCTCTGCTAAAAAAAATATTTTGCCAACTTTTAGGAGTAAATTAACAGGGGGAAAAAACTTGATCAGCTCACTAGCCGACTATAGTTAACCCCAGTGAGAGATGGTCCATTTTATCCAGGAACAGGTCTCTTCCACAACAGACTCACTCGCATAGACCATCAGAGGCTCTGATGATGAGATAAGAATGCTAACATTGGTCGAATGTTCTTGCTTTTTTCTTTGGCTGCTGAGACGTCTGTATGATAACAATGCTAACATTGCTGCTGCCTTCGTTTGATCTTCTCTGTGTGTTCTTCTCTCCATCTGTGTGGCTGCATCAGGTGCCATGGCCAATCATCTCATCCCAAACTCTCTGCTGCGCTCACACGCCTCTAACAACCCCTATAACACCTTACTGGGCGAATCAGCCGTCTATAACAACCCCACTCTCAGCATGTACAACGCTCAAGGTGTGCTGCATTCTTCCGTTGCTTTGACTTCCTGTGCACTAACTGTGTGTGTGTGTGTGTGTGTGTGTGTGTGTTTGGGGGGAAAGGGCTCAGCTGTGGCTTCAAGCTGAACATGTCTGCAATCATCTTTGTCTTTTGTCTGGTATGGTCTGTAGCAGTTACCAATGAAAAATGAGTTCATAGAGCTGAAATAATCTTAGTAACTGATGGCTACATTTTGCGGCATGAAAGAAATACGACTCAGCCTTTATGTGCATTAGTGCCTAATCGCAGAATAAAATCAAATCACCCACTCTTTTGAATACATGTCGCACTAATGTGTTTCATGCAGATGGGTTTTGACAGCTACACTAGACTTGATGCAACTACAAACAATGAATGCGCTCCTTGCATGCGAAATAGTCAGTAAGACTCCCACAGTCCAGAAATCTACCATGCGCTCATCCGTATCTAGACAGATATGCGAATAAAAAACTTTATACATGCATGAGTGCTGAATAACAAGACAAAAAATTTAATTTTAATCACGAGACAGATTAAAATCCGATCACTCAAACCACTTGAGGAGGTGGTCTGAGAAACATTCCAGATGGAACTGGGCGAGTGCATCTGCTTGCTGAAGCCACATATGCACATTTTACTCCTCCCAAAATGGTAAAAAAAAATAAACGTGTGAGAGCGTGTTATACCGGCTCCAGGTAGCCAGATATTACAAACTAAGTTTGGTGTCGCATCCTGAAGCTCAACACAATCATCTTCATTAAAACTAGTGAGACTATCAGACAGAACGCGTTTTTGCAGTGAGAGGTGCCTTTTTTACATAGACTTCTGTTGGCAGCGAGCGTTACGCGCGCTGCTAATGCGCCCCGGGCGCCTCGCGTTTTAACCGCCTGCTGCGCCTCGCGTTTTTGTAGGAGCGCATGAAAATCTACTCTGGGCGGAAAAGCGCTCGACATCATCGCATTTTTTTCTATTGTCCAATCGAATGAATGGAGAGGCGGGCCTTCCGTTGTGGTGACCATTACCTTGATTAGACTGACAGCACAGCTGATTCGGGGGGTTTCCTAGCAAAATAAAAAAAAAACAGCGCACTGCTCTTTTCTAAATTGAAAAACATCAACCAAAAAAAGGCACTGCGGTGCACCTCGCGTTTTCAAACCTGAAAAACGCATTCTGTCAGATCAGGGCCTAAGGACCCTATCATTCGCCCGGCAAAGTGCAACTCAAGGCCATGCTGGTCTGAAAACGAGGTGTATTCAGGCGCATTGTTGGTGCGTTGCTATTTTTGCACCATTGACCAACAAAAACCTGGTCTAAAGTCAATAGCGCAGTATTTTTTGTGTTATTTAAAGAGTGCGTTAGTAATATGTGCCTACAGACGGGTGCACATGGTGCAAGCGCACCTGGCTTTTAAAGGGAATGGGAGATGACACTCTGATTGGTTTATTGCACACACCCATGACTCATTAAGAGACTAGGTACAACACTTTTGGACCATGCGCCTGGCGCACCAACCATTTTTTCTGTCGTTAAACTAGCAAAAGTGGATTTGGACTAGTTCAGACCATGCGCTCAGATCGTTAAAATAGGGCCCTAAATGATCTTACCAGTGCTGATGCAATTTCTCTCCTATTGCGGCCTTTGATCTTGAAATTAGCTGATGGTAAATCAATTCTCAATTCTATTGCTTTTGTTTACGTGAACGCTGTTAAATCTGAATAGTGCGGGAATTGAAGATAGGATATATATTCGTTTTGCAGAGACAAATGTATGTAGCCAAGTGTGAATGTAACAGATTTAACAAATCGGATATCTATCGGATCAGTAAAAATGCATGAAGTGACCAGGTGTTCACTATTTTATACACCATTAATGCTGAAATCACAAGATGAAATCAGCAAAGGCAGCCAAATGTGTCTCATACACTGTTAACCTGTTAAGTTGGCAAAACTCAAAAAAAATTTGAGGTAATCAGTTACATCAAATTTTTTAAGTTAAGAAATTTAAAGTTTAAGGAGAACTGGCAGATTTTTATTTTGTACTCATACATTTAAATTGCTCTTAACTTGAAATATTTGAGTAAGCTGATATGGCTATTTTTAACTTGCTAATTCAATAAATGCTACCTTGCTCAAAAAATTGTATAACACTTAATTTTAGCGTTTACCCTCCCTTTTGAGTGTCATGACAACGCATTCTGGGAATTAGAAATCCCAGCCCAGTTTCAGTTACATTTAAGTTTGTCTAAATTAAAAGAAACCAGTTCATAAAACTCAAAATGAAACAATTCAGATTACTTAAAATGTGTCAATTTTGTGAACTCAAAAGAAAAAGAAATACTCATAAAAGTTAATTTGGTTGAACTAATTTGTTTAATTTGGGTTAGCTCTACTCAAACAAATTAATTATTTGGGTTTGGACAATGACACTAGATTTTTTGTTGCATGTCACTAATAAGAAAATGCTTCTGCAGGGCTGCATGCAAAAAAAAACAGAAAAAAGTTTTCAGAGCAAGACTTCATACATCTAGCGCATTCTTTTAGAACAGGAATTTACTGCACTCTCATGCTGAGATGCTCGCAGGAGGCCTGGATTCTCCTGTTAGCAATAACGCATCCCTGCACGCAGCTGCCTCACTCTTGTCTCTTCCTGTCTGTCTGTTGCACTGGTGATCTGCTTCCCCCCCCCGTCACCACCTGTTAGTGCCACCTTCACTAATGCAGAGATCAGAAAGAATTCAAAAGGCTCTAGAGACAGAGAGACAGACGCGTTTCTGGCCAACGTCAGTTGGGAGGGGCGAGCGCAGGATAACAACCTCTTCATCTACATTGACAACATTGTAGCGACCTTGAAATCTAATATCAATAAAAGCCCCGAAATTACGAATAGATCCCAGGCCACTTTTAATGTTCATCTTTAGCCCGATCAATAACTCTCTTACCGAATGCAAGTCTGACTGTGGAACCGCGTTCGGAGTGGAGCGCGCTGCTAATGGAGACAGAAGCCCATTTCTGCGCCCTCCAGACATTCAGGGGGCTTTAAAGCACAATTTTATGGCATTTACATGTGCATCCTGGGATTGCGAGGGGACGCGGGGGTGTGTGTCTGTATTTGAGAGGTGAAACGATGGGGTTGAGCGTAACCATTTACCTGCGCTTCATTAATCTGTGTGCATGTTCTATTTGAGCGGTCACTGTGAATGCTTACCTGTACCTTTTTCTCTTTCCTTTTTCCATGCTGTCCTTTAAGAGCCCTACAGAGAGACAAGTATGGGAGTCAAACTAAACATTGCTTACCAAATGTAATTTCCCTTAACGTTATTACTCTTTTCTTCAAACTATAGCAAACGCCATTCTGCTAAGAGATGTTTAAGTCAATATTCTAATCAGAGAGCACTCTCAACCTCATTAAAATGAAAACCTACTTTTCTCGTCTCTTCATCAACGCAAAGTGATGCTTTTGTTAAAATAGAAGCTGAGTGGACAATTCGGTGTTTTGCAACCCAGGTCTTTTATTCCCCAATTAAAATTTGCATATTTGTTGAAGCCACTGATAAGTAAAACAAATGTTATTTGTTTGTTAATGCTCAAATGATTTATCTAAAAATTAGTCAACAAGAAAGAGCTCCCACATTTAGTTTTTGAGTGTGGGAGAATGTTAAATTTAACACCAAGATGCTGATGATATTCACAATTTAATGAACGTAGAAATCTATAGGCGGAGAAGCTGCTCTCTCTCTGTACCTAATGATATATGAAGGCCAGCATGATTTGGTTTGTCAAAAGCTTTAACATGCCAAGCGTCTGCATTAGCTGTTGTGTATTGTTGTGTGTTTGTGCATTGTGTTTTTGTTGTGTTTGCTGGCTTTGCTATTGATTTGACTGTTCTTTGATATGTGGGAAAATTGAGGAATGCTAATTTATAGCCAAAGATGTGTTTGACTGGTAAGTCCATTATCACAGGGTCAGCTGGCACGTTTCAGTGAGTTCTAAACCTCACATCAGCCTTGAACCCATGACGAATCCAATCAAGATAGCATTCGTTTGGAAGCTCAATTAATATTCGCCTCAGGGACAAACAGTTTCAAGGTTTTTCCGTTTGTTTCTGCGATTTTGCATGTCGGTCCTATTATATGCGCCAGGCGCAAGTGTTTTTAATTACTCTTCTCCTTGACTCTCCGCCTTGCAGAGGGAATCCTGAACAATGCTCGGGATACAAGTGCCATGGATACTCTACCACTGAATGGTAACCATGGCAACAGCTACAGCTTGGCCAGCGCTGATTACATGAGCGACTGCGTGCAAATCATCGACCGCACGTACAACGTACACAAAGAGACCACGCTGGAGAAACGGATCCTGAAAGAGCTCACCTCCAACTACCTGCCCACCTACCTGAACAACCACGACCGCTCGGCAGAGCACGGACGCAACCTCATGAACAAGTTGGTGAACGAAGTCAGCAACGGAGGCGGGGTAAAAGACTCGCCCATGCTGCCTGTCAATCTTGCGTTGGGCTTGGACGACTCGGCATCTTTCCCGCCCGAGGACAGTCTAGGGCTGGAGCTGATCAGGGAAGAGTCCAATGCACCTTTGCTTCCACCACCACGCCACGTCCAGCCTCTCCCCACCACGTTCAGCTCAGCTTCTTCATTGCGACGGCGCCTTCCGCAAGAAAACAGCGAGAGTTTCTTCCCTCTGCTGACAGAGGAGCAAACGGAAGAGACTCCGTCCCCGCAGAGAGACTCGCTCTACACCAGCATGCCCACGCTACCCGACCCTGAGCGCACCGATGCACATTCGCTGCCCCGCGGTGGCGACATGCACACGCTTCCCAGGACCGGGGAGCCGGATGACGTGTACTATAAGAGCATGCCCAACTTGGGCTCACGCAACCATCTGCACCAGCTGCATAGCTACTACCAGCTGGGCCGCGGCAGCAGCGACGGCTTTATCGTCCCGCCCAAAGACGAGCTTTTGCCCGAAGAAATACCGCAGGAGCCCGCACACATGGTCACCAGCCTATAGAGGGTGCCAAACATCATGCATTCTACTCTGATCATCCTCATCACCCAATAGCACCCCGAGCTCCACGTGCTCTTCTACGTTTCCGTACCGTTCTGTCGTCCACAGTTGTTCACTTTTGCTTCTACCTGTCCGCAGAAAAATGAACTGCAACAACAAACCTTGGGAGGCGATTTTGTATTCTGTTCAGGAAAGGATTATGGGTACTCTTGCTTGTTGAGGAATGAAAGTTGACATTGTTTTGATTCTATTGGTCGTGCACTTCTACTTAAAGGGAAAACGGACCCAAAAATGGATTTGCTGTATAACCTTGTAGGGAGCATGAGATTTTGAGGGTTTTTCACTCTCAGCAGCCCCGAAGGAATACAAATAACTGCCAAAAACATTGTTAGTAGCTCAGTGCATCTAGTCAACACCAATCAAGTCTGAAACAATGTGACTCGGAAACTATTTTAATACCTTCTGTATCCATATTTGCTTTTTAAATATGTTTCTTCTTCTCATGTGGTAAAAAAGCAGCACATTTTGCTGCAACAGAGAACAATACCGAAGAAGGACGGCTCCACCATTTCTGTTCTTTGCTGTATTAATAACAAATATTGAAAAGCGGGGGAAGAACTAATACTGGAGAATTCTACAATATTTCTATGTAAATGTACAGACACTAGTGTTACACAGGATAGTGCTTACTCTGTTCCTACGCCTTCCGCTTCCGTAACCATGGTGATTTCAGATTATTTCCTTTCTCTCCTGATGGTCTTGTCCTCAACACAACAGGTTTTGATCCCTCACTCTTTTTTTTTTATTATATCTGTTACATTCATGTCTTCATTTCAGTATGATTAATGGCAAGTAGAAAAAATAAAAACAACAGAATAGACAAAAAAATCCTATTTTTCCTCATTCTGTTCGATTTATATACACCAGTTTGGAGATGAAGAAAGGTGCCTAGCATTGAAAATATGTATGTAATGTATTTTGGGGTAGAGATATGAAAATCGCGGTATATGATCGACAGAAGTCGTTTTCATTCAGACAAAGTAAGACTTTGACAGAGATGCACACAAGGCACGTGTATGATTTGACTACAGAGATCCACATTTACAATGAGAGAAACCTTTTTTTCTGGTGGAGAATGAATGTTTATTTATTTCATAGGGGGAAAAAAGTACAAACTATTCTGCAAAACTGCTAGAGGTGAAATGAATGTGGCACATTATAATTTTTATCATAAATATGATTATTAATTTTATTTATTCTTTTGTTTATCCATTTTTTTCTCCTGTGGTTGAATGACCTCTCACTAATATTTGTTGTAACAGTGAAACTTGTTTGCCAACAAATAAATGACTGACCGAGTGAAGCCGAGAGTTGCTGGATGTGTACGTTTTCTGCAACACCACGTCTCATGTGGCTTTCTTCGATTAGGGGCTCTTTTGACATGAAACCTTGAAAAATAAAACTTAAAACTGTTACATTTATGGTATAAAAACAATAAAAGTAATAAAGGGTAATATAAAAAAATACAAATCTGATTGTTGTCCTGATCAAACTTAAAGTGAATTTGGTCCCACTTTATATTGGGTGGCCTTAACTACTATGTACTTACATCAAAAAAATAAGTGCAATGTACTTATTGTGTTCATATTGTATTGCACACACTTTAGCTGATATTGAGGTAAATACGGGTAAAGTTAGGGATGGTGTGGTGGTATGGGTAGGTTTAAGGGTAGGGTTAGGTGTAAGGGAAGTGTCAACCGTGTAATTATAAATGTAACTACTGAAATGAATTACAGATGTAATTACATGCAGGTAATTTTTTAAATGTAAGTACAATGTAAAAACATGTATGTACACAATAAGTATATCAAATTATTAATTTAAATGTTAGTACATAGTAGTTTAGACCATCTAATATAAAGTGGGTCCGTGAATTTTAGTATAATGTGTTATTCTGTGTGTGATGATAATGACATTTTTCACATTATAGGGAAATAGTTGGTTAGCACAAGTCAGCTAACATTCAAATTAATGTTTCTTTTAGGGTATGTTTACATGACAACGTGCTAAAAACATAGCATAAAAATGAATCCCCGTTCACACGGATCCGTGAAAACGACTAATAACGCTGTATTATGCATGCCAGACAGGTAGTTGGCGATGTCACTTTGTAAAGAAAGACAGTAACACTTTAGTATGGGGAACACACATTCACTATTAACAACAACTTTTGCCTCAATAAACTCCTAATTTACTGTTCATTAATAGTTAATAAGGTAGTTTTTGTAGTGTTTAAGTTTAGGTATGGGGTAGGATTAAGGGATGTAGAATAAGGTCATGCAAAATAAGGCATTAATATGTGCTTTATAAGTGCTAATAAACAGACAATATCCTAGTAATATGCATGCTAATAGCAACCCTAAGTGTTACCAGAAGGACTACACGCCTGCGTACATACGCATTCTTTTACTAGATTTTTATGGTCCGATTTTCATTCTAAGGATGTTGATCTTGATAATACTGTATTATTACTGTGTTTTCTGGGTAAATCATTACAAAGCCAGAAACATTCCCTGTAATCCCAATTTTAGAATGTTCTCCTCTGATATAAAGTCCCTTTTTACTTCCTTTAAGAAAATGTCAAAACCTTTGAACACAAAGGGCCAGATTTACTAACAGCTTGCGCCAGCGCAAACCCTCTTTTGGCGTTAAAAAGAGTTAAAAACTACTGTCAGGATTTACTAAAGACACGATAAATTAGTGCTGAAAAAGGCGTGGCCCTTATTGCATATGCATTTGTGGGAGTTTCCCTTTCGGGCGCAAAATTTATGGGAGGAGAGTATTTAAATGAATCATGCA
This sequence comes from Rhinogobio ventralis, assembly GCA_039654625.1. Classification (NCBI taxonomy): domain Eukaryota; kingdom Metazoa; phylum Chordata; class Actinopteri; order Cypriniformes; family Gobionidae; genus Rhinogobio; species Rhinogobio ventralis. The sequence goes on from CM077193.1 coordinate 11,358,142, forward strand.
TGGTTATTTACAAAAGTTTGCGCTTGTAAATGTACTGGTGTTTGCACCATTATTTACCGCCCAAAAAAGCACGTCTTAAACCAGACGCTAATGGGAAGATTGCGTTGGTCATTATGGAAATGATCCGGGTGCGTCTGTGTTCTTTAATTTGTGCGTCGTCAGTAGATCACGCACAGAAATTTTCACTCCCAGGGCTAATTTGCCCTGTTTAGTAAATCTGGCCCAAAGGCTTTGAAAACACATATCATCCTTGAGTCTGTTGTAAGGAACCTTTCATTTTTCATAATGACAAAATGTTATATTGTGTTGATTGTGTAATTCTTATAACCACTTGTGATGATGTCCGTATGCCCCCCCCCCCTATTTCTTACTGTATATCTGTATCCTTTCATTTGCAAAACAAAAAAGCCTATAGACTAAACACGTCATACACGTGCATTTTAACAGATTTGTGTTTTTGTAGATTACACAGAGATGATAAGAGTGTCGTTTTAAAAAAAGTTTGTTTTCAGGCCACCAAAAACGCTGTTGTCGTGTAAATCAACGGAACAAAGCGCATGAAATGTCTTCAGTTTTTAGTTGAAAACGGCCCTTTAGAAAACAAATTATGCTTTTATTAAATTTTACATTTCATTTGGTAATAGTTCCTAATAAAGGCACTTTGAGATCATGATTTTATCATGAAGTACAATTAAAAGTATTACAAGCAGAAGCAATTCATTCAAGGGAGTCGTATTACCATACTAAATTTCCATAAATACTGTACTAAATTAATGTTAGAGCAGTTGTTTAGTCAAATGCTCCCAGAAGTGTTGTGTCATGCACTGTAAATCAGTCATGTAAATAAGTCAAATTAATGACTGCTGTGATCTCTTGTCGCTACTCATTTCAATCATAACAAATTTTATGGAAAAACTTACCAAAATGCTTGGTGTGATGGTAATGACAGCATATTGTGGGTGCAAAAAATACAACAAAAAAAAATCAACTAAAAATATGATTTTCTAAGTGGGGAGTAGAATTTCCCTGATTTAACCATGTGTATACAATTTTTATAGAGGGGGAGATACAAAGTCTGGATAGGGGACACAATACAGAAAGTTTTGCAAATTTACCATCTATTCTACACTTAAGAATGAGGGAAGAAAAACAGTTTTAACCCTTTAACTCTCACCCCTAGAAGGAGCCATTGAAAACGTCTCAGTTATGTATGTAACCCTCGTTCCCTGAAGGAGGGAACGGAGACGTACGTCGAACGTGACCGACTGAAAGGGAAAATTCTTATTACTGAACAATGACCTCCAAAAATGTTTTAATTGTTTTTAACTAAAAGATATAAAACTCTACCGTACGGTTGAGATGTCAGTTTATGGTAAATCCTGCTTTACATTTACAGTAGTTTAGGAGTTTTTTTGAATAATAAACATACCTGTAACAATGTTAGTACAGTATACATGTATTGTACTATATATACACCAATCAGGCAAAACATTATGACTATATTTGGGGAATTTGGAGGTCAACACCTCAAACTTGTGCTCCCTTAAACCATTCCTGAACCATTTTTGCTTTGTGGCGGGGCACATTATCCTGCTGAAAGAGGCCACTGCCACCAGGGAATACCGTTTCCATGAAAGGGTGTACATGGTCTGCAACAATGCTTAGGTAGGTGGTACGTGTCAAAGTAACATCCACATGGATGGCAGGACCCAAATTTTCCCAGCAGAACACTGCCCAAAGCATCACACTGCCTCCGCCGGCTTGCCTTCTTCCCATAGTGCATCCTTCCCCAGGTAAGTGACGCACATGCACCCAGCCATCCACGTGATGTAAAAGAAAACGTGATTCATCAGACCAGACCTTCTTCCATTGCTCCGTGGTCCCCACGTGGCCCACTGTTGGCGTTTTCGGCGGTGGACAGGAGTCAGCATGGCCGCCCTGACTGGTCTACGGCTATGCAGCCTCATACTCAACAAGCTGCGATGTACTGTGTATTCTGACACCTTTCTATCAGAACCAGCATTAACTTCTTGAGCAATTTGAGCTACAGTAGCTCGTCTGTTTGATCGGACCACACGGGCCAGCCTTCGCCCCCCATGTCCATCAATGAGCCATGACCCTGTCGCTGGTTCACCACTGTTCCTTCCTTGCAAATACAAAAATGTGCTGCAAATACTCACAACACATGAAAATACAAAAATGCGCTGCAAATACTCACAACACATGCAAATACAAAAATGCGCTGCAAATACTCACATGCAAATAAAGAAATGCGCTGCAAAAGTCCACAACACATGCAAATACAAAAACCTGCTGCAAATACTCATGCAAATAAAGAAGGGGGGTATTATTTTGAAATTCGTTGCTCTTTAAGGAAATTAAAAGATGTTGGAAACCAGGATGACAAGTTGCCATGGGTACAGAATTCTTCAGTTCTACACAGATTTTTTTTTTATTGAGTTAAAGATGAATCCTTGAAATACTTGAGGTACAATGAACATTAAAGCACCTTTCAGGAACATTTGATGCATTCGTGCTTTTGGCCATGAGTCGCCACATCGACTCAACTGAAATCTTCATATTGATGGATTACTTGAGAAAAATAAGCCCAACCACTGCATAAAATTGCCACTTAGGCTCTATTTTAAATGAACAATTCATCCAAAATTAAATTATATTCTGTCATTTACTCACCTTCATGTTGTTCTAACCCTATGATTTTTTTTTTCTCCAAGAACACACAAGGTAAATAGTGCTTGCGAACTAATTTATTTCATCAGGATGTTTTTGAATGGATACATTTAATTTTAAAAGTTTCAGCCGTGTCAGTTTGGTTAGTGCTTGTGAAGTGTTTGAAATGTTGCACTGTAACACACACACTCTCTTACTCTTTCACACACTCCACATTATCAATGAGTCGTTACAGTAGCTCATAACAGGCGAAATGCCAACATGCTTACACAGCAGCCCGGGTCACGCTAACAGTCACCGAGACACTGCACAATTTATGGAAATCGGATTTGCAGGTCTGGATGAACTCGTATTTACTGAGCACTTCTTATCAGTACTAAATGTGTCTTCAGCTGCTTAGACTTTAATGTTCCAGGAGCTGATTTTTATTGAAACTAACATTTTAACTTTAGACTTTTTGATAGTCTTAGAAACTTTTATTAACTCTATTTATTTGGGCTATATTTCAAATGCCTTCTAAGTAGATTTTATTGTTTTAACCTTCTTTCAGGGACTTCTTTTAGACTTTCATTCTTTAAATGAAATTGTGTCCTTATAAATATTTTAATTACATAACTTAATTAACCTTGATTCTTCACACATCACATACGTCATACACCGACCAGGCATAACATTATGACCTAATATTGTGTTGGTCCCCCTTTTGCTGCCAAAACAGCCCTGACCCATCGAGGCATGGACTCCACTAGACCCCTGAAGGTGTGCTGTGGTATCTGGCACCAAGATGTTAGCAGCAGATCCTTTAAGTCCTGTAAGTTGCGAGGTGGGGCCTCCATGGATCTGACTTGTTTGTTCAGTTTTGGAGATGCTCTGACCCAGCCGTCTAGCTGTCACAATTTGGCCCTTGTCAAACTCACTCAAATCCTTATGCTTGCCCATTTTTCCTGCTTCTAACACATCAACTTTGAGGACAAAATGTTCACTTTCTGCCTAATATATCCCACCCACTAACAGGTGTCGTGATAAAGAGATAATCAGTGTTATTCACTTCACCTGTCAGTGGTCATAATGTTATGCCTGATCAGTGTATTTCATCTTAAGATCTTCACTGAAGCTCTGTCTCCTTGCCAACTAACAGTTGTAATTATTGATGATAACAATTAAAAAAATGTTTATTGAGCAGCATAGAGTAATGATGCATCACAGGAATAAATTACATTTTACAATATATTCAAATACAATTTTAAACATTACTGTGTTACTGTATTTTTTATCAAATAAATGAAGCCTTGGTGAGCAAAGAGACTTCTTTCAAAAACATGGAAAAAATTAAATAAATAAATAAATATATATATATATATATATATATATATATATATATATATATATATATATATATATATATATACACTCACCTAAAGGATTATTAGGAACACCTGTTCAGTTCCTCATTAATGCAATTATCTAATCAACCAATCACATGGCAGTTGCTTCAATGCATTTAGGGGTGTGGTCCTGGTCAAGACAATCTCCTGAACTCCAAACTGAATGTCAGAATGGGAAAGAAAGGTGATTTAAGCAATTTTGAGCGTGGCATGGTTGTTGGTGCCAGACGGGCCGGTCTGAGTATTTCACAATCTGCTCAGTTACTGGGATTTTCACGCACAACCATTTCTAGAGTTTACAAAGAATGGTGTGAAAAGGGAAAAACATCCAGTATGCGGCAGTCCTGTGGGCGAAAATGCCTTGTTGATGCTAGAGGTCAGAGGAGAATGGGCCGACTGATTCAAGCTGATAGAAGAGCAACTTTGACTGAAATAACCACTCGTTACAACCGAGGCATGCAGCAAAGCATTTGTGAAGCCACAACACGCACAACCTTGAGGCGGATGGGCTACAACAGCAGAAGACCCCACCGGGTACCACTTATCTCCACTACAAATAGGAAAAAGAGGCTACAATTTGCACGAGCTCACCAAAATTGGACAGTTGAAGACTGGAAAAATGTCGCCTGGTCTGATGAGTCTCGATTTCTGTTGAGACATTCAGATGGTAGAGTCAGAATTTGGCGTAAACAGAATGAGAACATGGATCCATCATGCCTTGTTACCACTGTGCAGGCTGGTGGTGGTGGTGTAATGGTGTGGGGGATGTTTTCTGGGCACACTTTAGGCCCCTTAGTGCCAATTGGGCATCGTTTAAATGCCACGGCCTACCTGAGCATTGTTTCTGACCATGTCCATCCCTTTATGACCACCATGTACCCATCCTCTGATGGCTACTTCCAGCAGGATAATGCAATGAGTTCACTGTACTAAAATGGCCCCCACAGTCACCAGATCTCAACCCAATAGAGCATCTTTGGGATGTGGTGGAACGGGAGCTTCGTGCCCTGGATGTGCATCCCACAAATCTCCATCAACTGCAAGATGCTACAAGGTGCTGAAAGCATTCTTTAGAAATGTTGGCCCATATTGATAGGATAGCATCTTGCAGTTGATGGAGATTTGTGGGATGCACATCCAGGGCACGAAGCTCCCGTTCCACCACATCCCAAAGATGCTCTATTGGGTTGAGATCTGGTGACTGTGGGGGCCATTTTAGTACAGTGAACTCATTGTCATGTTCAAGAAACCAATTTGAAATTATTCGAGCTTTGTGACATGGTGCATTATCCTGCTGGAAGTAGCCATCAGAGGATGGGTACATGGTGGTCATAAAGGGATGGACATGGTCAGAAACAATGCTCAGGTAGGCCGTGGCATTTAAACGATGCCCAATTGGCACTAAGGGGCCTAAAGTGTGCCAAGAAAACATCCCCCACACCATTACACCACCACCACCAGCCTGCACAGTGGTAACAAGGCATGATGGATCCATGTTCTCATTCTGTTTACGCCAAATTCTGACTCTACCATCTGAATGTCTCAACAGAAATCGAGACTCATCAGACCAGGCAACATTTTTCCAGTCTTCAACTGTCCAATTTTGGTGAGCTGGTGCAAATTGTAGCCTCTTTTTCCTATTTGTAGTGGAGATGAGTGGTACCCGGTGGGGTCTTCTGCTGTTATAGCCCATCCGCCTCAAGGTTGTGCGTGTTGTGGCTTCACAAATGCTTTGCTGCATACCTCGGTTGTAACGAGTGGTTATTTCAGTCAAAGTTGCTCTTCTATCAGCTTGAATCAGTCGGCCCATTCTCCTCTGACCTCTAGCATCAACAAGGCATTTTCGCCCACAGGACTGCCGCATACTGGATGTTTTTCCCTTTTCACACCATTCTTTGTAAACTCTAGAAATGGTTGTGCGTGAAAATCCCAGTAACTGAGCAGATTGTGAAATACTCAGACCGGCCCGTCTGGCACCAACAACCATGCCACGCTCAAAATTGCTTAAATCACCTTTCTTTCCCATTCTGACATTCAGTTTGGAGTTCAGGAGATTGTCTTGACCAGGACCACACCCCTAAATGCATTGAAGCAACTGCCATGTGATTGGTTGATTAGATAATTGCATTAATGAGAAATTGAACAGGTGTTCCTAATAATCTTTTAGGTGAGTGTATATAGCGTATTTTGTGATCTAATACCATTTCAGAATCCTTTTTTTGAACAATGTAGCAACTTGTAATAACTGCACATAATGTAATAAGTATTACATTATTATTGTAATAAAATGTTCATAATGTAATACTTCTCTCAAAACGTAATAAAATTACGTAATAAAAGTTATTAAAATAAAAAAAATTATTTTTAATACTTATTACATTATGTGTAGTTTTTACATTTTGTGTCGTTATTAGATTATGAGTTGCTTTCAAGATTTGATCCAATCCAATAGCCGAAATCTGATAAGATTAGGTGTACTTTTGAAAAACTGGGCCCTGTATCTACTTGCTAAGAGAGGACAAAAGAGAGAATTGGTTTTATAATTTGATATTACCGTCACACGCTCCTATACAACATGTCACATTGGCTAATTTTGCAACAGCTTTAAAAGTGACTCATGCATCTCTATCATGCATAATCTTTTGGTTTGCGTTCTTACTGTGATATAAAATCACTCATATCATGATATTAAATTTGGTCGCCTTAGTAGGCAGCTGTCTACATAGTCACGTCAGCCGCTCTGGTCATCTGTTTCTGTTCTCTGCACTGCTGTGTCAGTGTGTGCGCGCTGGCGAGGCTGCAGTAAGGGTCATCAGTGTGTGCTGGTAATGACAGCTCTGCTCTGACAGGCTCAGTAGCTCCGGACTTACACTCGTTAGGACCCTCACGGACCGCCGAAAGCAGCCATCCAAAGAAATGAAATGCCAGTAGCAGAGAGTCTGTAATTGAGCAGTGTCAGAGATCACATAACGAGGCTCCGCCCACAGAACACAAGCGATCTTGCGTTCCATTCGATTGTGCATGTGGGATAGTCCTTTTTGAAATCAGTGTTATTTCTTTAAAATATAAGGCATATATTCTGAAATTTTTCCTTGGCAACCAACTGAAATAAAATAAGTTTATCGTTTTCACTATCCAGAGATATATGGAATTCACGACTCATGTTCATGGATGAGGTAATGAATTAGTTTTTGTATTAACTGTACATTTGATCACACTATTTTATGTCATCTTAATGAATTAGCTGCAAGGAACGTGAAATGTAATGCTAAAGCCTGTTACTGATATGTGACTATTTGTCGAATGATTTGGTGGGTTAATGCTGTGCAATTTTACGTGTTTAAAACAATCGCACTAAAAGTACATTTGAACAAAGTATTTGCAACTAATGGGTAAACATTAGCCATACAGGCTAATTTTCATCTGTAGTCCCTGGTAGGTTGATGGTAAAGAAAAGTCCACAAGTAGGCCTCATAAAAACATAAAAAATAATTGAAAATTCTGACTTTTAATGTGAGTGGAACTGCTATTCAAACGTGAGGTAAGACGATTTCATGCTTTTGAAAGATGTCTCTTCTGCTCACCAAGGCTGTATTTGTTTGATCAAAAATACAGTAAAACAGTAATATTGTGAAAATGATTACAATTTAAAAGAACTGTTTTCTATGTGAATATATTTAAAAATATAATTTATTCCTGTGATGCAATGCTGAATTTTCAGCATCATTACTCCAGTCTTCAGTGTCAAATGATCCTTCAGAATTCATTCTAATATGCTGATTTGCTGCTCATTATTATTATTATTATCAATGTTGAAAACAGTTGTGCTGCATCACATTTTTGTGGAAATCGTGATAGATTTATTTCAGGATTCTTTATGAATAGAAGTCAAAAGAACAGCATTTATTTTTGCAACATATCTTCACTGTCACTTTTAATCAATCTTTGCTGAATAAAAGTAATTTGATTACTTTGATATTTAACCCTTTGATTACAATCAATGATAGTACACATACAGTGCCTTGCGAAAATATTCATACCTCTTCATTTGTTTCACATTTTATGTTGCAAGTATTTGTACCCTTTTCTAGGACACTTGAAATTTAGCTAAGGAGCATTCCAATTTTGCTGGGTTGCGATATTTTTACACTTCAATTGTAGTTCAGTTAAATGGACATAATTCGGAAAGCCACACACCTCTCAATAAAAAGGCTAACGGCTATAAACTATACAAGATATCCTCTGCATTTGAAGGTTCACTGAAGCATGTAGCCTCCATAATCTTTAATGTTTGTTCAGAAATCTCCCTAGAGTTGGCCTTATGGCCAAACTGAGCAATCGATGGAGAAGGGCTTTGGTTAGAGTGGTGACCAAGAAGCTGATGGACACTCTGGTTGAGCTCCATGATCATGTATGGAGATGGGAGAAACTTACAGTAGACTTTCAGACTGTGAGACAAGATTCAGACAAGATTCTCTAGTCCGATGAACCTCAGGCCCTGTTTACACCTGGTATTAAGATATGTTTTGGTTGATCGGATCACAAGTGGACGAAGCTAAATACAGGTGTAAACAGGGTCTAAAACATTTTGAGCTTGTCCACTTTCGACCACACAAGTAGTCGAAAACGCATTCGACCGGATTGCTTTTGTAGTGTAGACGCTCATATAGTCGAATGTGTTCAAACAGCCACAAAAGACTGCCTACTCTCCACCTACTTAACTAACACATAAACATTATGGGAAGTGTACTAGCCAATTTAAACTTTGGTTTGAAGACAAAAAACTTACCAAGCACAATGTTCTCTCGCCATTCTGTGTTTGGCGTGGTCATGCTCTATGTATGTTTTTCCATCGTCTCCGGTCACATTCATATGTAAACTGTGTGAGCTTATTTTGTCCATACAATCAAAATATCTGAAAAAGCCTATCTATTTCCCCACCCATAGACCCTCCCCTTAAAGAAATCAGGACAGAAGTGGTCGAAAATGGACAAAAGAGACGGATTAAAACACCAAGTGTAAACAGGAGTTCCACCTTCCAGAAGGCCAGTGACCATAAGCCAGGGGTGCAAAACTCAATTCAAATGCAGATGTGCAAAGCTTGTCGCATCATACCCAAAAAGACATGAGGCTCTAAAGGTGCTTCAACTACTGAGTTAAGGGTATGAATACTTATGCAATGTAATCATTTCAGTTTTTCCTTTTTAATAAATTAGAAAAGTTTTTTTTTTTTGCTTTCATTAGGGTAGTACAAAACCAAATGTAAAAAAAATAAGGGGTATGAATACTTTCGCATTTAGTTAGTTTTATTCAGACATTATATTTTATGCTGTTTATCCCTAATTTAACCACATTCTACATGTACATTCACATTTATGACCACTTTTAGTCTACTTTTGGATTATATTTCAAGCATGTGATCTGTGCCTTCTCTGTGCACTCCAAGTGCTGTTAGTGTGTGTTTTGCTTTGCATCCTTAAAGTTACATATGATAAATTGCATTCCTGTTATATAAAATACTCACCTCAGCAACATACTTTCATTTATACATATGTCCATGTGCATATCTCCAATTCTGCTTTAAGGCAGCATTAGACTTCATTTGAATAAACATGCAAGGTCAAGTCGAGTCCATTGCATTGTGGGATATGTAAAATGCACATTTTGGAAAATACTGTGAGTCATTTGGGAATTTGCACACTGTATTGATAATGCACACTGCAGTATTAGTAGTAAGAGTAGCATGTCTGTATCTTCAGACATTTACATTGCACATTCCAGTGATCAGCACAGAAACTCACAGCTGTTTGCCGCCACATCAGCGATGCTGTTCGCCTGATAGTCGCCATGGAAATGGAGCAGTCAGGTGACAGCGCTCGGAACAGACGGGTCATTTCACCACATGTTCCTTTTCTTCACTCGCTCCATCTCAACATTCAGATGCCAATCACAGCAGATAATCTTTAAATTAGAGGGCAGAGAGGCGTCTGTGTTAGATAACTGCCCTTTCTACTGGCCGATGGCATTTTAATTAAATATATGAACATGCCCTGAACTGCAGTTGAAGACCAAACACTGATAACATCATCTAATCATCACAGAAGCTCCTCAGACCTGAAGGACAGACCCTCGTCACACACACACACAAACACACTCATTCCGTCTGTCCTGCAGGAGAGGTGTCGGTCTAGTTCACTTGTACACAGAATTGGAGATTGTGCTGTTGGTTTTCGCAGATATTTACAAACCTTTTTAAAACAATTATTTACAATTATAAACTAAAGTTTTTTTTACTAAAGTAAAGCCACAAGTATGGTCATGCTTCATTTCAAATCTGAGGATGATATCTCTAAAATTATACATTCTAAAAAGCATTTTGTAAGACCATGTCAGGGGAGTTTTTAGAGAAGGCTGCTAAGATGCTAATCAAATATGTTATTGGCCTGTAAACACCCATTTGCAGTCCATTGTCTAATGTCTGGCGAGGAGAACTGTTCAATTCATGCTATATTGTTCTCAATCAACGAACGTTTTACACCTCTGTTGTTATGACAGCTGTAGAGATCGAATGAGTGTGCAGTGAGTTATATATGACTCAAAGTAGGAAGAAGAGACACAGAGCTCACTGTGAACGCTCTTTCAGCTCTTCAGATCGCACAATTCAGTGGGAAATGAATAGAAATGGTATTCATGTGTGAAATATTTTGCAAACGTGATAATAAATCAATATTTCTCCAAATATGCGCACTTTTGAACCAAGAGCCCTAGCGAACACTGTTCAGTGCAACTGTCTGTACACATATAAACCGCAGCAGAATTCCTATGCATGTGATATATTTAAAATATCTTACATAACAGATTGATTATTTTGCACTCCTGACATAAATTAAGAAATTAATGTCACTGCAACCCAGTTTTATCATAAACAGTGGTCAAATATCGAAGCTGGAGTCTCCGTTATGATACTATATTTCTAGATCAAGTAGGAGTGTGATGTTTTAACCAAACGGCAACCTCCCCCAGTTTCTCTTGAAGCCAATACGGGTTTGTTAGTTGGCGCAGACAGAATAGAGCCCACTTCTTCTTCGGTGATAGATGGTTGATTTTGGGGTCTGGAGTGTTGAGTTGGGTTTTGTGTGGAATTATGTTTGAACAAATCATCTGGAAGATTCATTTGTGTCTGGTGTGCCCTCAAATCCTACATATCCCCTCTTTGTGTTGGGATGAAGACATCGGTGAATGCTGGAGAAACACGGGCAGAAGAAGCAGACACATACACAGCAAACAACAAGACAAAACCTCCATGACTGGCCTTTAGTATATCTGAGTAAAATTCCTCAATATGGTTTATCACGCAGTGTAATTCAATTTTGGAATTGTTATTCTAATGTGGTTCGTTACGGTGACTCTTTGAACAAATTCCGTGATTAAAGTTGTTTTCTTTGTTTTCTTCTCTTCTAAATTGTACTAGGTTAAGACCGTTTTACCTTTCATTCTCTGGTGAAATCATTTGTGGTAAAAATGATGTGACCCATCGATCATAGAGCTCTCTAGCTCACATTCATTTTAAGGTGGCTTACAGATATTAGTCGTGGTGCGTCAATCCTGATATCACGACCTTGACCCTTATGGGGTAGACAGACATATTACCTCATAAAAGAAGAAGGAAAGGAAAGAAAGAGGTAAAATGTAACAAAGCAGTTGAGTGTTCTTTCTAGGTCTGGCCTATATCTACTGTTGCGCAGCTAAGGTGTCATGTACCATAACTTAATGGGAGGTGTTCCACTTGTTGGGTAGATTGTGATGTGTTTCCTATGATGAGTGTAGCTGGGTTCATGTTAAGCTAGTTTCTACCTGTGGGACATGTTTGTTGAATGTTTTCCATGGTAGATATGGTTAACTTCTGTATGTTAGTGAGTATGTAAGTGGTGTAGCGTAGTGTAGTGCAGTGGTTCCCAACCTTTTGTCCATGAAGCCCCCCCTCCATACATATAAGAAACTCTGAGGAGCCCCCCCCCCCCAGAAAAAAACCAGAAGGTGGCGCTTATGGAACAGCTGCAATACACTGAAAAAAAAAACTTACTTAGTATTTTTAGTCTTGTTTCCAGTCCAAATATAAAATAAAATCTTAAATCAAGATGCTTAAAAGATTGAAGATGTGTAAAAATATATTTTGTCCAGTTTTCTGTTGGGAAAAAATCTAAAAGTGTAAACAAGCAAAATGAACTGCCAGTGGGGTAAGAAAATAATTTTGTTTCTGTTTGGGACACAAAACAATCTGCCCCATTGGCAGATCATTTTGCTTTCCAGAAAACAAGAAAAAATATCTTATGTAATTTTACTTATCTAGTAAATGCATCTTGATTTAAGAATTCTCCGGAAACAATTTACACTGGAAACAAGACAAAAATACTAAATAAGAAAATAATTTTTGCAATGTATAGAGTTTCCTTGGTTACCTCTGGAAACAAAGCAGCACCAGCGCTGCGCTCATGGAGGTAAGATTAAAAGAAAATGTAATAGAAAATTGTGTAAAGTCAGTCATTTCCCTTCAGAAATGCATTCATATAAGCCCCCACTATATTTCATGTGTAGAATTTTCTTCCAGTATTCTGAGCATCGCAACTGAGCTTGCTCTGCACGGTACAGTATTTTCTCTGCTCTTCTCTTTGCGTCCGTCTCCATCTCTGGCCTCGGTTAATGTTGTCTACACAAATTACATTTTGAGAAACGATTGGAATGCATTTTGTGTGCAAGTCCGGGACAGAGGCCGGGCAAAATAAAAACAAAAAAACGGAACTGGCTGGTTCTGATTGATGGTCGGTAGACCGTGCATCTCTACTGGCAACCCTTCTCATTCAAGCTCTAATGAGGAGAATGCCACCATGTGAGGGAAAGAGTTCAGAAGAGAGTGGAAGAATTCTGGATTTTTTAATGAAGTAGTTTGAACCATACACACCTTTTCACTGCATTATTATTGAGCCTGGAGACACAGCCTCTGCTGATCTTTTCATTTTTGCTGCAGCTCTCACAGCTGGTGTTAGCAAGCTCGCGTCTTTTGCGTCATTAAAATGTGGGTTTATGTGTTCGGCAAGCTGAGAGACCACGTATAGAATCAAAGGAAGTAATTGTCAACATTTTCAGATAAGTGGCCGATCATTTGGCGCATTCCTAGAAATTATACGGAAAGGTTTTTCGTATCTATGTTTGACCTCAAAGCATATAAACTCTCGTGCTGGGGGGGCGCAGACCCCAGGTTGGGAACCACTGGTGTAATGTATGTATGATCAGATCTCTTTCAGTCTGTTTTGCTCCCCCCCCCTTTTCTTAAAAGCTTGCCCACATGTTTCTTAGCACAGCTTTGATGGGCTTAGATGAAGATTGGCTTGTTGCATCTTTGCTTTGGACAAGGGATTGTCTGTGATCTGATGGGAGTCAGTCCAGTAAGGCAGGAAGTTCTTTGGCAGACGGTGGGAGGTAGTTTGTCATGGCTGTGTAGAGCTGTAGTGAAAAACTTGCATTCCTCTTGTGATGCCTTCTGGTTGTGACAGACTTTCTGACCTTCCGTGCTTACTGTGTTTGCTGTTGCACAAACATGGTTCTTGAGTTTGGAGCTTGTTGGGTGGTTTCTTGGTGAGTGATGGGTAACCAGGATGGTGTTTCCTGGTACCTCTGGGTTTTCGTGTGTAGTTGGCTGTGAGAGACCCCTTTGTTCTGTGTTGTTGTAGAACAGGTGGTCATCATCTTCATTGTGAAGGTGTACCAGATGATCATTGGCCTTCAGTTTCATCGCTAGTCATAGCGAGTATGACTCATCTCTGTGGTCATCCATGTTTACCTGGTTTTCCATGAACAATTTCAGTTGCCTCATTAGTTGCTCCATGTATTCTGAGGGTAAACTGTCTTGTTCTTAGGCATACTCAGTGGTGCCAAGGTGGATTTCATCTTCCATTCATCGTTAAATGTTTTGAAATGTGTTGGTTGACGGCCTTGGATGTCCAGTTAGGTTTCCAGTTGTTTCCGTCTTTTGGGTTTCTTGAGAAGCGTGGCTGGTCCCATGGCGTGGTAGCTGTCGTCGGCATGGGAGTCACGTTCTCTGTGCTCTTTATGAAGGACTGTTGTCATGCCACTGGGTGTCATCCAGTGCAAGGCTTGGGTCTTGGCTGATGGAGTTTGAAACTGTGGATGTTTTCAAACCTTTGAGGCCATCTTTTATTTGATGTAGGCCTTGTGTGTCAGGTCACGTAGCTGTTGGATTGTCATCGTCTCTGGGCAGGCTATGGAGCCTAGATGAAGACTCAATCCAGGGTGCAGGTTTCTTAGGAAGAGGGTTTTGAAGTTCACATCCTCTTCAAGTTCAGGGTTGTTATGTGCACCAAAGCAGGCTTGTCGAAAACGGCTGTAGTAGGCTTGGGGAGTCTCATGTCGACCTTGTTTGATTTCCAACAGTCCGTGTTCAGACTCTGGGCCTGTAAATTCTTTGATCAGTGTCTCACGTAGTAGCTGGTAGTTGTGTTTTATGTGAACAGGTTGCTGGTCTAGAAAGCTTTGTACCTCGTGACTGGATGTGGGTCTGAGGAGGTATAACCTGTCTCAGTTGGTCACATTAGGTCTCACCTCTAGGTGGAAGTCAATATCTTGGAGGTAGGCCTGGATGTTGTGGCCCTCCGTAGAGTTTGGGTTTAACTGGGTGATGTTCTTAGCCAGCTTGTCAAGGTCTTTAAAGGTCATCCTCTGTGCGGCTCCGGAGTCTGCTTGGATGAGCTCTCTTTCGTTGGCAGGGAAGAGTTGTGGTGAAGGCCGGTGACATTTTGGGTTGTGGCCATAACGAACGTTTTGTAGAGAAATAAAAACAGTTCGCACCTCAACATTTATTTGCACTCGCACAAATGCTCCCAAGTTTATTTGACCAAAATGGTCGCAACTTTGAGCCTTGCTAAGTAATCATTCACAGTGTAGACTGCAAAAATAAGTGAACCTACAAATGCATAATGCCATGTAAAGGTGCATGTACAAATGCTAATGAGAGAGTTTCAATTTTAATTTAAAAAAATAAATAAATAAAGACAAACTTCCAAAACTCCCTACTCTAAGTGTCACACTGTCAGTTAAGCTAGATATGCTTTAAGTGCTCATAACATCTATCTTAAGATGTTCGACACAATCAAGACCCTTAATTTCAGCTTCAAATTTTCTTTTCATTTCCTTCTGAATTCCCAGATCTCTTTACTGTGTGGAAATATTTGTCTTAATAAGAGTGTTCATGTCAGCACGGGAATGAAACCGGCAGGAATTTAATCAGCACAAACAGTACAGTAATGAGAATCAGGTTACAGATACTGACTTAAAGACATTATCGTTTGCATGTTGTTACAGAACAGAGACTCAAGACAGGGATAAAGTCAATAGAAGTTTCTTTATTTAACACAGATGAGCAATAAGTAATGCAGGTGAGTATTTATAGACAGTATATTAATGATAGTAGTTTAAAGGTAAAATTGGAGAGATACTAGCAGTCTCAGTATTGCAGATGGAGTGGAGATTGTGGATGGGTGAACGGATGAGGCACACACCACAATGAAGAACAGGTATGTATCTTCCTCTCCCTCTTGCAGCGACGTCTCTTCAGGACAACATGTCACTCACATGAAACTGACCAATAGCAAACCACAACCATCCGCCTTACATTTGTTCTTGTTACAGAAGGTCGTTTCTCGGCTATACATCACAATAGAGAAGAAAAGACTCGCAATTTCTGTTTCATGCTGACTTAAAGCTTATAAATTGCTTTTAGTTGTGCATGAGAATACATTTCAAAACATTTAAAAGTCTGCATAAAAAATATGTGAAACATGGGAAACTCGATTCACATTTTTTTTTAAAACTAGCAGTTAACAAATGTGCAAATCAAACAATGCGATAAGCACGACAAATAGAAATGTATAGCGTGAGGCATCTTACAATGCAGCATAATGCATATATTTAGGAACATTCTGTCTTGCTAGTGCTATAGGGAGAGATCCTGAGGCCACAGCATTACACAGACCCTGTGGGGCGCTTCACAAAACTTCAGCTCATCATTTATTAACTAAGGGGAAAACCTACAGAAGATTCCAGACACCAGAGAAAGGCTGATGAATAAGTCATGGCTCTCGTTCACTAATAATTATGTACAATTTACAAATTCATGTGTGCAGAACAGCTTCTTATGCTGCAGTACAAGCCCACTGGATTCACAGCAGGTGCGTAACATAAATTTGTTCTTTCCCTTGTTCTAATGTTGATGAATCCAGGTGATTCTAAATGAGCGAGCGCGTGCCTGCAGCTAGTGATTTGCATAAAACACGCCCAATCCATCTCCATATAAGGGTATTTTGCAATCTCTCTTTCTATCGCCTGTGCAGAACGATATTTAAGTAATGCAAAGTGTATAATACTTAAAATACATTTAGGCATAGACCTCAGGTATTGCACAGAATGTATATCACATCAAGCTATAATGCATGTTTAGTATTCTGAAAGGGGTAAAACTTGTTGTTGGGCCACTTAGTTATCCAATTTCTAATAATATTAATATTTACTCAGCAAAGGGGATGGTTTATTTTTTTTATGGAGGTTTTATTTTTTGTTGAACAACAGTACAATCCATTAAACTCACTGTGCTTCCATCCCTTACAGCCTTGTTTTCACTCCAGTCAAATATATTGATCTATTGATCCATGGCAACATTGCAATTACTAACTGTCAAAATCTAGAAATTCCTTTTATATTGCTATGACGAAAGTTTGGTCATCAGATTACGGTACATCTAAGTAACAGTCACATATTATAGTTACATGGGATGGTTCTAATTTGTTTTTCATAAATGTATAATTAATTCAAAATGCTATGGATCTGAATGATTCCTCAAATCATGGCTTGTTAAGGAGAGGTGCTGTTACTTCATTAAAAGATCAGTCAATAAACAGCTAGAAACATAGCATCTGTATTGACAAAACTGTCTTCAGAACACATAAAAATGCAGTAATTTTTGGCTCAGAAAAATCACATGCTTCCCCTTTAATAATAGATTTGTTACATGTCAAGTCTGTTTTGCTTCTCCTTTAGCTTATTCCTTTGTTCAGTTTTCCCGCCATTGTCATTAGTCTATTCCATCACCTGTTAATTAGTAATGTCTATCACCTGTGTCTTGTCAATTACCTCGTTTGCCCTTGTGTATTTAGTTCTCAGTTCTCCCTCAGTGTTTGTCGGTTCTCATCTATGTATACTGGGGTTTTTGAGTGTTACCTGTGAGTTTGTGCATTAAAAGTTCCTGTTCCGAGTTCTACACCAAGTTTGTAACAGAAAAACCGACCAAAACCGTTTTTTATTTTTGTGGCGTTTTCCCCTTTTCTTTGAGTTATTTTCCCGTTTCCCATGGCCCTTCCCGCTGTTCGCCTTCTCTGCCTGGAGCAGGGAGACCGTCCGCTGGGGATCCATACACGGGAATTCCTGGACCTTGCGTGGCAGACGCACTTCCCTGACCGCTCACTCTGTGGTTTTTACTATTCTGGCCTGAGTGAGCGGTCAAAGGCATGCCTTCCAGCAGGCGGTCCCAAGGAGGATTTTGCCGCTTATGTGGAGTGGGTACTGGTAAATCTCGACTCGCCATTCACCATCGGCCCTGCTGAGGAGCAGTACCAGTCCCACTCCACCACCGCTAGAGACCAGCCATCCACCACCGACCACAACCGGCACGAGGGAGTTGGCTGTGCCCGCCGCAGCCCGAACCCAGGCAAAGGTTGAGAGGAGTCATCGCCCCGGAGCCCGGACCACAGCGAGGGTCTGACCAAGTGCGTGAGCCGGCAACATCATGCGTCGTGGAGGGAGTCCTTGTGGAGCTTGAGGGCTGGGAAAGGAGCCCCGCCCACCACCCCACAGCGGTGGATGCAATGAGGAACTGAAAGACATTAATGTGGACAATTTAATTGACTTTTTTGGAGATGTGGTACCCAGTTCCCCTGTCTCTCCAGCGCCCCCTGTCTCTCCAGAGTCTCCTTGTCAGGAATTCCCGCCCATCCTCCCTCTCCCACCTCCTCAGTCAGCCAGTTCCTCAGCCTCACCATCACTGCTGTCCTTCAGCCCCTCTGCTCGTCCCACATGCTGTGTGGACCCGCTCCGTGTCCTCAGTCGATCAGTTTCAGCCATTGCAGAGGATCCCCTGTCGTCACCGCCAGTCTCTGCACCCTGCACTCCACCGCGGCCAGTCGACACATCGGCTATGCCCTGGCTCCTCCCTCCCTCGGCTCCACCGGAAACCTCCGGCCATACGGCTTCTCCGGGCTCCCTCGTCTCTTCCCCTCTGCGTCGCCTTCGTCCTCGGTCCCACTGGCTCAGCCTCTGTCCTGCGGTCATCTGGCTCCACCTCGGACGCTAGTCGCCGCGGCTTCTCCTCTGTCTCCTGGGCCTCCAGTCTCGTGCGGACCCATCGACCCAGCTGCTCTTCCAGTGTCCCCATCTGTGGCTGCTTTGTCGTCGGTCGTCCCCAGGGTGGTTTCCTCCGTATCAAATTCAGAAAATCCCAAATTCAGTATCTCAGAAAATTAGAATATTGTGAAAAGGTTCAATATTAAAGACACCTGGTGCCACACTCTAATCAGCTAATTAACTCAAAACACCTGCACAGGCCTTTAAATGGTCTCTCAGTCTAGTTCTGTAGGCTACACAATCATGGGGAAGACTGCTGACTTGACAGTTGTCCAAAAGACGACCATTGACACCTTGCACAAGGAGGGCAAGACACAAAAGGTCATTACAAAAGAGGCTGGCTGTTCACAGAGCTCTGTGTCCAAGCACATTAATAGAGAGGCGAAGGGAAGGAAAAGATGTGGTAGAAAAAAGTGTACAAGTAATAGGGATAACCGCACCCTGGAGAGGATTGTGAAACAAAACCCATTCAAAAATGTAGGGGAGATTCACAAAGAGTGGACTGCAGCTGGAGTCAGTGCTTCAAGAACCACTACGCACAGACGTATGCAAGACATGGGTTTCAGCTGTCACATTCCTTGTGTCAAGCCACTCTTGAACAACAGACAGCGTCAGAAGCGCCTCGCCTGGGCTAAAGACAAAAAGGACTGGACTGCTGCTGAGTGGTCCAAAGTTATGTTCTCTGATGAAAGTAAATTTTGCATTTCCTTTGGAAATCAGGGTCCCAGAGTCTGGAGGAAGAGAGGAGAGGCACACAATCCACGTTGCTTGAGGTCCAGTGTAAAGTTTCCACAGTCAGTGATGGTTTGGGGTGCCATGTCATCTGCTGGTTTTGGTCCACTGTGTTTTCTGAGGTCCAAGGTCAACGCAGCCGTATACCAGGGAGTTTTAGAGCACTTCATGCTTCCTGCTGCTGACCAGCTTTATGGAGATGCAGATTTCATTTTCCAACAGGACTTGGCACCTGCACACAGTGCCAAAGCAACCAGTACCTGGTTTAAGGACCATGGTATCCCTGTTCTTAATTGGCCAGCAAACTCGCCTGACCTTAACCAACAATGCAGAAGAGCTGAAGGCCACTATCAGAGCAACCTGGGCTCTCATAACAGCTGAGCAGTGCCACAGACTGATCGACTCCATGCCACGCCGCATTGCTGCAGTAATTCAGACAAAAGGAGCCCCAACTAAGTATTGAGTGCTGTACATGCTCATAATTTTCATGTTCATACTTTTCAGTTGGCCAAGATTTCTAAAAATACTTTATTTGTATTGGTCTTAAGTAATATTCTAATTTTCTGAGATACTGAATTTGGGATTTTCCTTAGTTGTCAGTTATAATCATCAAAATTAAAAGAAATAAACATTTGAAATATATCAGTCTGTGTGTAATGAATGAATATAATATACAAGTTTCACTTTTTGAATGGAATTAGTGAAATAAATCAACTTTTTGATGATATTCTAATTATATGACCAGCACCTGTACACCAAGTTTGTAACAAGATTGAGGTTTGCAGTGAGGCATTTTCTTCTGATTATTATATTACATTAAATGGTATAAATATTTTATTTGAGATCAAATGATCTTAAAATCCTCCAATTTTATATTTTTGCACTTTTGATTTTGTATCCAGCATTTTTCAGTTTCAGGTCTACTAATGTACTTCACATCTGATGGCATTTGTAGAAGCTCAAAGTTTCTCGTGATGAAACAGCACTTGTCTCAGACATTTGTCTGTCACAACTTAAAGACTCCAGCAGAATTTCATTCTTCCCAAGAGACCGAAGAAAGTTTTCATGCATATTTAGCAGCAGGTTTTAAGCTTTTTTTTAAACTTCTTTCTTAAAATTTCTGAAAATGTCTCAGGTTTTCAGTTTAAATTTTTCAGAGCATCACAGTTAAAAACAGTTAAGACTTTTTTTTTTCACGAAGATACGTTCACACCTGTGAAAGGCTTTTCTGTGGGTCTAATCCATCCATTCTGGATGGAGGTGGGAAGATCGTTCCACCAGCAAGGAACAGTGAACGAAAATGTTCTGGAATGTGATTTCATGCCTCTCTGTGGTGGTACCACGAGCCGTCGCTCCTTTGCCAAGCGAAGGTGTGGGATTACAAATTTATAAATTGTTATTTCTAGGTACATTTTGAGGTAAAGATTGAGGACATTCTAAGAAGATCAAGTTAATCAGCCCAGGTGTTTGAGGTGTATAAATTACAGTGTAAACTGTTTTAGTCAGACTTGATGACTGCAGCTACTGAAAGCACATGTTCTCAATAAAGAATCCTGCTGAAGATACATCCAAGTCTCCTGGTCTTAGCTTCTGAGTTTCCAACAAAGGCTTCTGGTGGGGATGTAGACTAATAGGAGTGAGTTAAAGTATCCAGGTGCTGAGCTTGTGGTGGATCTGTAAGCAAGCGTCAACGCCTTGAACTGCGATGGAAGTCCAGTCTCAGGTGAGTAACGTAAGAATAGCTTGTCAATGAAGTGATGAAGTGTGGTGAGAGTGCTGCTGATATACTGAGTTGTGATGAGGTGTTACAGGTGCAGGTGATCAGAACTCAGGCGAGTGGGAACGAGTGGGCGGAGCTGGGTGGACTGGTGCTAACTGAGTGCAGGTGGTGAGTAGGGAGGATTCTGGGATGTGAAGTGCTGAAGGTGACTGAGCTGATGACTGTGGCAGTAACGTGACTTACATGACTTACATTAGTACATTACTTACATTAGTAACCAAAACGTTGCCTATCAGTTGCCTATTGATGTTACATCAGAACGAGCTGATGAACTGGGATCCCTACCAAGTAAGCTGTCTGACCAGCCCCCACCCCCCAACCTGCTGAAAGAAAGGACAGGGCTTTACGCAGAGAGAGTCGATCACTGCTGCTCTTTTTTACCCAAACAGTGAGACAACAGTGGATAACACTGGGAAAACGCACCTATTCTATACAGAAAGGGACTCTACAGAGACCACATCTTACGGGCATTGCTACATATAGAAGGTCTCTGTGGTAGATCCAGCCTAGCTAGGGTGGAGTCAATACCGAGCAGAGACTGCAGAGTGGCTCTGCCAGGGAAAAGACACGGGCTCGCCATCAGGAAAGCTGTCCTGTGAAAGAATAAATATGTGGGATCACCCGTAGGGGAATCACAAAAGCATGGCCTAGTGCAGGGGCTGACCGACTGGGCATACACATGGGTGCTAGACCTAGCATCGGACGCCTCTGCCGCATCTGACTGCTGAGGGTGCTGAAGGAACTCTATCCAGGGTTTGTCAGGTGGGGAATTCACCTGGGGAGCAAGACAGCTGCTAGTATCCTGTCCTTAGAGGGGAATGGCGCAGCAAGCGAGACACAGAAAGAGTCTCCTCACCTACCATCTACTATCTACCATCTACCATCTATCTACCATCTACTTGTAGCCAGTACATGAGAGGAAACAGGCTCTACACAGAGATTGTAAAACCTTGCAACCGTCTTAGGTGTCTCCCACCCAGTGAGGAACATGCACCAATACCCAGGAGGAGGCAACACTCTAAGTGGAGTGAACTCCCACCCCAAGGGGGCACGGCTTGTCTTGAGCCTGATACGCCAAGGCGATGACATCCACTATCCAGTGGGCCACACATGACACTAAGGGTACGTTTACACAACAACGATATGCTTAATATCGTATCGATATGCATTATGCTTAAAAAAAATTTTCCTTTGAGTTTTCCACGTACAGATGACACCACTGTCAAAACAATTAAAAACGCTCTATTCTGATCCCAGGCCATTAGATGCCGATGAAACACTATAGACTGAACATGTAATACACATGTGCATGACGTCATTGTTTTCACAAATTCGTGTTTTTATTGTTTACACGGAGACCATTTTCAAAACCTTCCACTTTGAAACCTGTTTTCAAAAGTTTGCATTTCAGGCACCCAATACACAGAAGAAACAATTATTTAAATGAAAAATCATCAATTGTGAAGCATCACACAGAGAATTCTGGGAATGCCAGTTTACGTTTTTTCACTGCAAATTATAAGATGACTTGTTTTTCATCATATATAGTAAGGGAACTTACCATTAACCAACTAACAGTTTTTTACTGTATCATTTTTACAGTATTTAATCATTTTCTACAGTATATGCTTTGTATTTTATACACAAAATATGAATCCTTATTTTTTTCTTTTTGTTCTAGGGTGAAATATGAGCTGGACAAGTTCTTGACAGGTTCACCCAACAGCCCATTGGTTTTCTTTGGCCTGTCTGAGTCTCATGGTGCTCGGGGGGCAATTCATTCTCTTCTGCAAATGAGCCAGGAGCAGTTATGCCTGAACAGTAATATCGATATGCGGTCAGTCATGCCAACACATCCAGACTGATAAATATGACAACATGTTAAAATGGACAAACTCCATTTAAATGAACACACATAGTCAATACTGAGATGAATAAAAAGCCAGACACACACAAATAACATCATGCCATCGTCGATAAGACCTTTTCAGATGACGCATGCATGGTGATGATGTTCTGGATCGGTGAAAGGTTTTAAAGCTAAAACATGCTCCATGCACCATTATTATTATTATTATTATTATTATTATTATGTATTAACTATTTATTAAAAAGCATTAAAGAAGTTTTGGGCACTTAATTGCATGTTATTTACACTTTTTTTGACACACTTAAGTAATTATATTATTTCTTAATTACTTCTAATGTCTTAGAAATATGGTTAAAGTGTACTGATGAATGTACTGACAAGCATTTATGGTAAACTAAATTATACTTAATGTCATTTATATACAGTGGTGGCCAAAATTATTAGAACACCTGACAGATCTGAAAATACTGACCTTTTTTGCCTCCAAAACATGATTTAATTTCATAATGTTCATGAAACATGCAGATGGTTGCTCTGACCATCAAATATCAGATGAAGTGAGTCGTACTGTTTTTATCCACTTTTAACTTTAATATTTGGTATGTCCACCTTTTGCAGCAATTACAGCAGCACATTTCTCTGGCATAGTGTCAATATATTTCCTCTGAGAACTTCAACACTAATGTTATCCCATGCCTTCTGCAACTGAAGCCAAAGTCTTTCCTTTGAATGTACAATAAATCTGTCCAGTTTATTTTCAGGGTTGTCCAGGGTTGAGGTCCAGACTTTGAGGGGGCCAGCCCATCATTTTCAATGCTCCAGCAGATTCCTTCCATCGCAGGTAGTTCCGACAATAGTTAGAAGGGCATTGTCCTCTTGGAAAATAAATCCAAGCCCAATAAGACAACTCCCAGATGCCAAGTGTTGTGTATTTAAATACATACACATACATAAATATTTGTATTTATACATTTGAAATGATAAAGTTGCAATTTAGAACATTTAAAATATATTAACTTTCAATTTAATATCACATGGTATATTTCTCAGTTGTCCATTCCATTGAACTACTTTGCTGTGTGATTGTTGTGTACATTGTTTTGTATATGGCAAAATCATTAATCCCTGGCCAAAATGTTTATTTGAATTTCTTGCTATTTAGTTTAATTCAGTTACCCACCCCATAATAGCATCAAAATACATGGACAATGATTTAAACACACCACTTCACATGATGAACATGCTTTTAAACTCTGAATTAAAATTCCTTCAGATATTTTTTACAGGGCATAAAGTCAAAAATGTGAGGGCATTTAATCATCCTGAGATTTTAATGAAGAACAATCATTAAAAGACATTTAAAAAACTCATGAAGTTCCTTGGAAAAATGCTATAAAATGCTATAATGGTAAATGCTATTTGAAAATAGCAACAAAAAGTATTTTCTTTACACTACATGCTGATAGTTGCTATTTATACTTAGATGCAAATAATGGCAGATACTATTTGCACCTCACTGTATTATAGTATATCATAAAATGTGCATTAATAAAACAAATTCAGTGTATATGATTGTATTTATTAAAATCATAAAGAAATGCTGCTTTATTGTGACATTACTTGCCTAACCTATCCCTGGTGCTCTCCCCTACACCTACCCAATAAACTCTTTGTTCACTTGTTGTATCATATATACTGTTTTCCCCAGAGCTGTTTTAATGGAACTCATTCCATAATTTATGAAATTTACACAGTTATTTAACCAAACAATAAACACTGAACTGACTTCAGCCGAACAATGATACTATTGTCTTTCTAGAGCTGCTTTACAGCAGTATTGATTTGTTTGCATTATTAAGTTGGCTTAAGAGAGCCAACTTACTGAAATCCTATTTAAACTATATAGTTATTATTCTTCTGAGATTAAATTTCTGACTCTCCTCCTAGAGCTTTAAAGCCACAACCACCAAACTCGGCTCAGACCTCCACACTGTTCTGACTCGCGTTGCTATATCTTTTCAGACTGATCCGACTTACGGTTTTCCTAAAAATGACGATCAAAACTCAGAAAAACTCCCATAGACTTACACTGACGGAATGTTCAGATTTTCAAACTGTCCAACTGTCAAAAATTCAAATCTAAACACTGAAGCCCAGACTCAGTCAAACTGCCATTCTATGAACTATATCTAAGCCATTGAGACTCATTTAAACTCATCTATCTATCTATCTATCTATCTATCTATCTATCTATCTATCATCAGCATCATCATCATATAAGTTTGTCTATCTACTCATCATTTTCAATCACTCACTCTAATTCACTCACTCTCACATACACTCAACAAACACACACACACACACACACACACACACACACACACACACACACACACACAGAGAATGCATAGCAACACCCTAGCAACCACCCGAGTACCATAGCAACCACCCAGAGTACCCTAGAAACTGCATAGCAACCACCCAGAATACCCTAGCAACAGCATAGTAAAACCCTAGCAACCACTTGAGTACCCTAGCAACCACATAGCAACACCTTAGCAACCACCCTGAGTACCTTAGCAACCACATAGCAACCACCTAGCAACCACCTCAAGTACCCTAGCAACTGCATAGCAACCACCATAGCTACCACCAGAGTGCCCTAGCAACCACGTAGCAAGACCTAAGCAACCACCCTGAGTACCTTAGCAACCACATAGCAACCACCCTGCAACCACCTGAGTACCCTAGCAACCACGTAGCAAGACCGTAGCAACCACTCAGAGTACCCTAGCAACCACATAGCAACCACCCCAAGTACCTTAGCATCTGCATAGCAACCACCCAGAATACCCTAGCAACCGCATAGCAACACCCTAGCAACCACACCAAGTACCTTAGCAATTGCATAGCAACACCCTAGCAACCACCCTGAGTACCTTAGCAACCACATAGGAACACCCTAGCAACCACCCTGATTACCTTAGCAACCACATAGCAACACCCTAGCAACCACCCCAAGTGCCCTAGTAAACGCATAGCAACCACACAGAGTACCTTAGCAACCACATAGCAACAACATAGCAACCACCCTGAGTACCCTAGCAACCACATAGTAACACCCTAGCAACCACCCAGAGTACTTTTCAAGCTTTCTCAAGCCAACTTCAAAGTTTGTCTCGACGAACTTCTTTTGTCTAGTTGATCATTGTTTTCCTTTTTATCATTGTAAAGCTGCTTTGAAACAATCTGTATTGTATTAAGAGCAATATAAATAAAGGCGACTTGACTATTCCCACTATTTAGGCACTTTATTTCCACTTTTCAAATATTTTCTTAATTTTTATTTAAAATAAACGCCTTTCCAAGCTGATATGTACGGTGACCAGGAGGGGACATGTTCGGTTCACTTAGTTTTGCCGTGGCCACAACATATCGTGGGAATATGACAATATGTCATGGCCACGAGATATTCATTTGTGGGAACGTGTTAAGTCGTGGCCATGCGTTGTAAAGTCATGGTAATGATATCTATCTATCTAAAAATATATATTATTATAGGCCTGATTCATTTAATTTCTAATATTTCCAGTTTGCTATGGTCGCGCAGATTATTTACACATTTAACTTGTGGCCATGAAAAATATATATCGTTCCCTTAACATATGATCATGAGGCCTAGACTTTACATTGCGTGGCCACAACATATCGTTGTCGTTACCTTAAAAAAAAGATCTTGTGACCACGACTTATTATCACATTTCCACGAGGTTTATATGTCGTGGCGATGACAAAACTAAGTGAACCGAACATGTCCCCTCCCGGTGACCGTAGGTATGTGATGGGAAAAGGGAGAAGAATGAGTTCGGTAAAAGAATTTGAACTTGGGTCAGTCGCATCAAAAGTTAATGCGGAGTTACCTTACTTTCCACACCACCAATCTTGTTTTCATACAAGTTTTCTTTGTAATTTTGTCTGGCTCAATCAGACAGTGGTGGGTGGAGAGTAAATAGCATCTGCCAACAAGGTGGGCTATTCACACAAAGGGGCTGTGTATTGTTTTTAAATGGGAAATAGTTGAAGTTCAAACAATTGTTTATTATAGTATAGTAGATGTTTCTATCGATTTATAAGCATTTCCACTTATAAAATGTCTATAGCAAAACATAATAATAAAAATAATATAGTAATCATAATATTTATGTGATATACCCTACTGTGCAAAAGTCTTAGGCATGTTAGTATTTTCACCCCCCCAAAAATGGCAGTTATTTATATCTTTTGATGTAGTGTGTCCGTAGGAAATATCAGTTTACATTTCTAAACATTCATTTTGCAATTAATTGTCATAATCCAGTAAGATTTTTGTATGCACAAGGAGTCTGACAACAGCCAGTGTGCTCCACATGGAGATCTGATCTCACCAGCATCAAGTCTATGTAGGATTACATGAAGAAACATAAAAAACGGAGACAGACTAATGCCACGTTCCAGGCAACCCGTAACCCGTGTTTATTCAACCTTCTACCCGTGAAAGTGCACTGGAACGGCAGTCAAACCCGTGACTTCCCACCCGTGAACTCGTACTAGATCGATGTACTCCCAGTTACGCGCTCTGACGTCACATAGCCCGCGAAACAACAATGG
This sequence comes from Rhinogobio ventralis, assembly GCA_039654625.1. NCBI lineage: Eukaryota > Metazoa > Chordata > Actinopteri > Cypriniformes > Gobionidae > Rhinogobio > Rhinogobio ventralis. The sequence continues at coordinate 11,385,713 of CM077193.1, forward strand.
CAGCCCTTATGGATGCGGTAGCAAATACCAAATACATTTCCAAATATACAAATAATGTAAAATAAAAGGTATAACTGCTTCTCTTGCCTTATGCGCCGTTTTTCTCCTGCGTTTCCCTCAAATAAGCAAGGAGTAAGCCCCTTTGGCGATAGAAATGATTGTAAATGAGCATAAGCCCATAAGGTCCGCAATGCTTTGTTTACATCTAGCTACCACAATTCCTTATGCTCAGGTAGTTTGGCGTGACTTTGCCTGGAACGCTACAAAGTCGCGAGTTGTAGTTTGAAGTCGTAACTTAGGGGCTCAAAAACCTGCCTGGAACGCAACATAAATCCAGAAGAACTTTGGCAACGTTTCCAAGACACTTCAAAAAACCTTCCTGCAAAGCTACAGCACTGTAAAAAGTTTTAGGCACTTGTGTAAAAATGTGAGGATGCTTTCAAAAATAATGTCATAAATAAATTTATTTATCAGTTACAGTTTTTCTGAATTGCTAAAACACTAAATCCCATTCTCTGAACCAAATTCACAATAGCCTAAACCAATTTGTGAAATCACTCTTTCTGTAAAACATTCAATTATGTTTTATTAACAAAGTTCGGGAGGAACATGTTCAATTTATCATCATGCCATTCCAACCAGCTGGCAGCAATCAGTAATCAACATGTCTACCCAATCAGCACAAGTGGAGGATTATATAAATACCCAGTCAACTCACCAATGGTCCTCAGCATCCCTCCACCACCCCTTCTTCCTCACTCATCTGGTAACTTTCCTAACCAGAGATATGGGGGGAGTACTCTGGGTTTGGGCCAAATAACGAGCTCGGAGCCCTCTCCTCGGACAGCACGTCAAATAAGCATCTGACTATTAGTAAGTGTGAACTGATTATTTGTAAGTGTGAACTTGTGAAACAAGTTCCAGTTGTTTATCTCATGTACTCTTTTTGAAAACTATAAACACATTCTCACTCACTAAAACACATATAGCACTGTGATGTGCTTATGTTTCAAAATGGCAAACACAGGCAGGCAAACGTTAACACAAACTAAACACAGTTGTTTTCGTTTACACCCAAGACTCAAAATTGACTCAAAATGTTACACTGAATGTTGATACCAATGGATGGAAACAATATAAGAGGGAGAGGAGGAAGAGTATGTGTAAGAGGTGATAAACAAGGAGGAAGAGGATGAGAAAGAACAAGGTGTAGGCATTGTTGTCAAGGCACACCAGAGGGTTTTTCCCTTTCCCTGGCAAGAGACAACATTGCCTGTGATGTGGACAAAGTCCTCAGGCCAGAACCAACATGAAGACGTGATGCTGCGGCAGAATGAATCTCTCACTGACTTTTGCAGTTGCACAACTCTTTTGAGTGTACTGTATTGTTGAGTGTATGCTTGTCATTTAGAGTTTTTTAACCTTTTTGGCTTTTGCAATTGTGTTACAGTATTTTCACAGTGCAAGTGCTGAATATACAGACATTCAGTAATATTTAGTACAATACTATACTTGCAGTGCATACAGTATACAATGTATTCCCCTTACAACTGTAAGTTGTGATTACTATACTTTTTTATGTAATTGAGTCATGAGCACACACACACACATGCGAAATACATCATGGCATTATCCCTGGATAACTTTCAAATTACTATACATTCGTGTTGTTTACATTATAGGCACTTACGTGCCGATTGCCAACAAAACACAGACATTTGATGCAGTTTCACTCATCGCCTGTGGTTTCGACTCGTTACCGGGAACAAACAAACACACTTGCAGAACTCCCATGCTGCTCCGGAAAAACAACGCTGGGTTATTTGGGAAGCTGAACAAGGTTATGCTTTCCCTTACAACCAAAAACACACTTCTTTAGTGACATTGTTGATTTTGTGGTCTAAAAACAAAAAGCAGCAGCCCTGCTGATGGTTTCTGTAACCCGAACAAAGCAACTGTAACCTGTAACCTGATGCGCTCTTGCTCTTGCTCTGGTTGATGTGCACACGCAGTTTTGCCGCAGTTCTTCTGGATTTAGTCTGTCTCAGTTTTTTCTGTTTCTTCATGTAATCCCAGATAGACTTAATGATGGTGAGATCAGATCTCCGTGTGGAGCACCGGCTGTTGTCAGACTCCTTGTGAATATAAAAATATCACTGGATTTTTACAATTAATGGTAAAAGGAATGTTTGGAAATTTAAACTGAAATTTATACTGACACACTACAGCAAAGGATGTAGTAAATAACTGGCATTTTTGTGTGTGTGAAAATATTAATGTGCCTAAGAATTTTGCACAGTGTAATTCATATTTTGCTTGCAGAAATGTTTAGAAATCAGCTTTTCTAAATTGGGGTGTGTCAAACCAGTTGAGAACTGTAGAATTAAACAATCATGGCAGATAACCAAACTGATATTAGTTTTAATTACTTTTTAATTTGAGCTTTAGAATATGGAGGAACAATGCGATGTGTGATAAACTTGCTAGAGAATGCAATGACAATTTGTGATACAATAGACCTAGGATATACATGTTAAATCAATTTCAATTAATTTAAAGTAGATTTAAAGCCAGAAAATAATGGCATATCCAATATGCATGCCTCTTGTTTTTCCTGGGTACAGAAAACATATCTCAAAGTCAAATCTCATACTGAAGTGATCACTGTAAAAAACATTACTAACAAATCAGTCAGTCCAATGGAATGACGGAACGTCATAGGCGGGTGACGTCATAGACCCCGAAACTATAAAGCACCTGTGAACACAAACAGATATTAGCTTCTGTGCCTTCAGTAAACAATCTGTGTGAATCTTGTCTGTGATATTTGGTGTTTTGTCTGTCCTCAGAAAGAAAAAAATCTAGGCAGGAGTTTTCCACCTTTGTTTGTAAATTAAAACATAAAAGAAAGACGAAAATATGGCGAGTGAACAGCAATTCACTAGATGTGTTCATCCCTGCCCTCGTTGCCTGTTTGGAAGCGCAGCACGCTCAGGCAGCCCTTGAGGGGGCTGGTTGTGAGCACTGTGAGCGGCCGTTAAGAACGCTGCACTCCTGCCTGGAATTCAATGCCCAGGGTTGAAGAGACGCCTGCGAGCCATCTCTCTCCCTTTGGCTGCATCGTCCCTAAAAGCCCAGACGTTACCCATCAAACCACTAAAAACAACATCAGCATTGGTGGGTAAAGCGTACTCGGCAGCAGGTCAGTAGTGTCTATAGTGCAGGCATACCAGGCCGACCTGCTAAGGGACCTGGGTAGTAGTGATGAGGTGGGGGCTGACGTAATCAGAGAACTCCATCAGTCAGCTGATTTAGCTCTCCGGGCCACCAAGGAGACGGCCAGATGTGTGGGCCGTTCTATGACAGCCCTGGTGGTCACAGAGAGGCACTTATGGTTGAACCCCACCGAAATCAAGGAGAGGGACAAACGTTTTTTGCTTGACGCCCCGATTTCTCCTGCTGGCCTCTTCGGTGATGCGTCCAGACTGTCACAGAGAGTCTAAAAAGCAGAAGGCAGCGCTCAAGCAATTTCTCCCTCTTCATGTCCAGGTCTCTGGGGCAGCCCAAGCCGAGTACACCGGGCGCAACAGAAGCTCGCAGGCGAAGTCTTTGAGGGGTAGGACTGATCTGAGGACAGTCATTATCACCAAGAAGTCTTCGTCAAAGAAGTCCTGACGCCAGCAACGTCAGGACTGTGAGGGTAGTCCCCTCCTAACGAAGGTCATTGGAGGGGACTACGGTGCCCGTGTTCCTTTGGTGCCCTCAGGGGGCCACGCTGCCAACCCCGCCGCAATGCCGGGGCGCAGATGGTCCGCCCCCTCTTCGGAGGGTCTCATAACAGTCAAGTCAGTTGTTCCCTGCTGGTTTGCCGCTTCAGGGCGCTGCACATGTTGTTCAAAGTATACCAGAGGCCATTCTCGAGAGGCTGGTACCCTTAGTATATTTTCTGGCAGAGCGGAAACGTCTACCAAATATATCTCATTGGGTCCTGCAGACAGTAGAAAAAGGGTACGCAATTCAATTCAGCAAACGTCCACATCCTTTTAGTGGGGTCCTACCCACAGTGGTAGGCCCTGAGCAGGCTCTGGTTATGTCACAGGAAGTAGAGACTCTTTTGCGAAAGGAGGCTATAGAAAGGGTTTCTCCTCCCAGCAGGGAGTCAGGATTTTACAGCAGTTACTTCATTGTGCCAAAGAAGGATGGAGGGTTGCGCCCAATATTAGATCTGCGCCTATTGAATCGCTCTGTAGGGAAGCTCAAGTTCAAGATGCTTACACAGATTGTGTCACAGATAAGGTCCGAGGACTGGTTTGTCACCAAAGATCTCAAAGACGCATACTTACATGTATCCATCCTTCCACAACACAGAAGGATGACAACACATCGGTCAGACAACACATCGGTCAGACAATACATCGGTCAGACAACACATTAGTGGTCACTTATATAAATCATCTGGGGGGTCTGAGGTCACGCCCCTTATACAAGTTGGCACACTAGATCCTCCTGTGGGCCCAAGGGAAACTGCTATCCATCAGGGCAGTTTACATCCCAGGGGTCCTGAATCAGGAAGCAGACATACTGTGGAGGCAGGGGCTGAGGCCCAGGGAATGGAGACTCCAGTGGAGAAAATTTGGAAAAGCGGAAGTAGATCTGTTTGCATCAGTAGATAACTCTCACTGCCCTCTGTGATTTTCTCTGACACATCCAGCTCCACTGCTCTGCTTCCGGGAGTTCTGGAGAGAGTTCACCGGGATGGGGCCGGTCTGCTATTAGTAGCCCCGTACTGGCCGGCTCGAGTTTGATTTTCGGACCTAGTGTCCCTCCTGGAAGGCTCTCCTCTGGAGATTCCGACCAGGAGGGTCCTTCTCTCTCAGGCGAGCGGGTTGATCCTTCACCCCGGCCCGGAGTTGTGGAAACTGTGGGCTTGGCCTCTGAGGGGGCCCAGCTCAGTTCAGGTCTCTCAGCTGAGGTTTTTGAGACCATCCTTCACTCCAGAGCTCCATCCACAAGGAAACTGTATGCATTGAAGTGGAGATTATTCACTTCATGGTGTGGATATCGCTAGTTGGACCCAGTTAACTGCCCGGTTGGTACAGTGCTGGAGTTCCTGCAGGATAGATTCTCAGCAGGGTTATCCCCCTCCACAATAAAGGTGTACGTGGCGGCCTTAGCTGCTTTCCACACTGTTTTGTGTGGTGTTTCATTGGGGAGACACCCACTAGTCACTCGTTTCCTTCGTGGTACTGTAAGACTGAGGCCTGTAGTTCGTACGAGGGTTCCGGCCTGGGATTTGACCACTGTGATGCAGAGCCTTTCCGTGGCTCCGTTAAAGCGAGCCTATTGAGGAAGCGTCTGAAAAATTTCTCACACTTAAAACTATCTTCCTTATTGCTATTTCGTCTCTCAAAAGAATTGGAGACATTCAGTCCCTCTCCGTGGTTCCCTTGTGTTTGGAATTTGTGCCTGTAATGGTGAAGGCTTTTCTTCATCCTAGGTCGGGTTATGTTCCTAAGGTTCCTACTAGTACTGTAAGTCCTATTGTGCTTCAGGCCTTTTGTCCTCCTCCTTTTCGGACGTCAGACCAAGAGAAACTAAATCTGCTGTGCCTGGTTAGGGCCTTGGATGCCTATGTCCACAGAGCTGCCCTGTGGAGGAAAGCTGAACAATTGTTTGTGTGCTTTGGGTCACCTAGGAAAGGGTACCCCACATCTAAGCAGAGGATGAGCAAGTGGGTGGTTGAGGCCATCTCACTTGCTTATGAGGCGGCCGGACAGCCTCCTCTTTTGTCTGTTTGGGCTCACTCTACCAGGGGTATGGCTGCTTCAAAAGCTTTATTATCGGGAGCTTCCCTTCAAGATGTGTGTGATGCGGCAGGCTGGTCCTCGCCGCATACTTTTGTCAGGTTCTATGAAATAGATGTTAGCTCCACTCCTGGGGCACAGGTGCTATCGTAGTAGTCTGCGCTTTGGTTTCACACATATGGTCACTTGTTCATATGGCGATGTAGGTATTGCGTTCTCACAGCGTTTCGACACAGCGTGAGTTCCCTGAAGAGGGAACGAGACGCTGCGTCGCCCTGCCATACTCTACTTACTTCAGGCTTTTCAGAAGCTAGTATCTATTTGTGTTGTGCTTTATAGTTTCCGGGTCTATGACGTCACCCGCCTATAACGTTCTATCATTCCATTGGACTGATTCCACACGTGCTTCATGACGCAATCACGCAGAGGCGTTCTCACAGCGTTTCAACGCAGCGTCTCGTTCCCTCTTCAGGGAACTAAGGTTACATATGTAACCGAGACGTTCACTGCAATGAACAAAGTTTTTTTTTTTTTTTTTGTAATTTCTTTTTCCTATAAATACAGTTATTCGATGGATGGATGGATGGATGGAGGAGGTGAAATTGATTTTATTGAACAGTTTCAATAAATCTATTTCATCATATTGGACATCCTTTTTTGTTATTGTACACAAGGCCTTTGTATACATACAAACAGAAGAGTGTCTATGTGTGAGTTTGCCTTAATTTCATCACATTTAGTTGCACAAACAGCCTAATGGATGTTTCAGCAGATCGACTTAAAATGCAGTAAATCTTCACACTGATTATATGAGTTGGTCTGTGGGTGTTCCAGATCAATATGAGCCATTTCCCTCGGTTCTGCATCTAACTTCATTTGATGATCTCATGTGCATGAAGGTGCGTGTAATGCCTGTATTTAGCAAATGCTGTTGGCTGCATTGTATAACTGTGCAACGGGTCAGCCGAGAGCCCTGAAATAAAATTTCCTCTATAATAAAACTCATTTGAGGCACAATCTAAAGTTTAGTTTGTATAATGCAGATGAAAAGAAGGCGTCCCCCCATGTATTGATGGCCTATTGTTTTTCGGCCTTTAAATTCGTGTCGTTGCCTTCTCAGCAGGTGAGTGGCTGCATTGCTCTAAATGGAAGGTGAGATCACCTCAATCTATTATTCATGAATTTCCCCTGCAGGTGTCACAGGTGAGACATCCTCTCAGTTTCCAATCACCAGAGAACAAATGAAGCCGCCTCACAGGCTCAAAATTAACTGAGTCATGAGCATGACAACAGGTTAAAGACTCTCATAACTAGTGAGCACAGAATTCAGTGCACTCACGCACATTTGACTGTATGTTTCTTGTGGAGAGAAATCTAGATGGTGTCTATAATTACACAGCAAAATAGTATTTTTTTTCTTGTTTTCCAGTAATTTTTTATTAATATTGGCAGAACAAAATAAATTTACCTAAGGAAAAAATAATACACATGATTTAAAAACACATAATAGCATATAAGGTGGTCACGGATCAAATTATTATATGCATAGGCCTATTTATTGCACATAACTTAAAAATTATGTTTTACTACTTTGCATTTTGTGCTCTCTTACATTTTCTGCTCATTTTTGTACACTTGTGCTGTTTTTCTCTTTGCTGTCTTTCCACGTTCTGGACTTGCTTTTCCAATTCTTGTAGTTTGAGTTTCATGTAAAGTAGGGTGAGCTTAAGCGTCACCATTGGTCCACTAGTTCAAGATTGACAGCTCCTCCTTTAGCCAATCAATCGAAGAGGGGAATTGATGTCACTCCAACGCAACTCATGGCTACTGATGCTTACTCATATAGGGGAAGATAACAGTTTTTTTTTTCAAGCTGCAAATCTATCTGAACTATGGACATATACAAATAATTTCATTCCTCTTTTTTGAGATACCTCTCTTTTTTAATGTGCACTTTTGTTATGAGTGTTAATCTTTATGTTCATAATATATGGTATTTGGTGTTAAAAAATATTTCTTGGCTCATGATGCTAATATGCTAAGGTTACTGTAGCCTACGTGAAACACCCTGCAGTTTTGACACAGTTTGGACCCATCCATGTTATAGATTAAATACGATAGTAAAACAGCCAATAGGGGCTGTATTTCAGTTGTATTTATACAACAGCTCAATAAACATTGATTAAACCAATAAACCAATGAGAACATGACAAACCACAAGACAAAAGGAGCACATGGCAGGATCACATGACAAGACCAGGAAGTGAATGACAAGACATGACAGTAAACATGGCAAACTTAACCACATAAAACATAACCAAAACACCCTGTGACAACATTAAAGTTCCAGCAGTATATTTAACCAAGGGCATGTGGTACTTTTTTCCCCTGTTTGCACCGAACGACTGAAGTTCCAGTCGTGTCTGACAACTGAATATGCTGGAGTTTGTTTTTGGATGAGCGAGGAGGATTTTTCTTAAAAAACACTCCCGAACAACATGTGGTGATGTAGCGGTGGTTTGAGATATATATATATATATATATATATATATATATATATATATATATATATATATATATATATATATTTTTTTTTTTTTTTGTTGTTGTCTTTCTGACCCCAAGACTCAACTAATCTCTGCAATTCTCCACCTTTGATCCTTAGAGAGTCTTTGGCCACTCAAACTCTCCTCCTCACCGTGCATTAGGACAATATAGGCACACGTCCTCTTCCAGGCAGATTCGTAACATCTTTAGTTGATTGGAACTTCTTAATTATTGCCCTGATGGTGGAAATGGGGATTTTCAATGCTTTACCTATTTTATTACAGCCACTTTCTATTTTGTGAGGCTCAACAATTTTTTGCTGCACATCAGAGCTATGCTCTTTGATTTTACTCATTGTAATAAATGCTGAAGGGAATTTGGCCTTTGTGTTTCCTTATACTCCTGGGAAACAGGAAGTCATAGCTGGACAATTTCATGCTCCTAGTCATCCTGGTGTGCTAAAAAAATCTTAAATATGAATGGGAATATACTTCAGAGATATTTTACCCATAAGAATTTCTAGGAGTGCCAACATCCATCGAAGTAAAACATGCATGTGAGTTTTCCCCCACTATCAATTTTTTTACTTCAATGAAAGTTTAGAATTTTGTGATTTTTTTTTTTAAATGAAAGCTCAAAAGGATAAACAATGCAGATTTATTTTCATAGCCGCCTTTGCTCATATTTACCAAGGGTGTAATATTAGTGGAGGGCACTGTATATGTGTGTGTTTGTGTGAATGATGTAAAGCTGATGTGACCAGATTATACTGCATAACAACATGCTTGCTTATTAACTTATGTCTTTCTTGGTGTGACAACCATGACAACTGGTGTCAGTTAGCAATCTCTTAGCTGCAGTGCTCCCATGAGTTTGTCTCTACCCATAATGCACTGCTTCATTGTCATGTAAATGTGCGTTTGGGACATGCTGTGGCTCTGGGAGTAAAGACTGTTCAGAGATCTGAGGAGGTCAAACCCAGGAGAACAGAACCTCAGTGAGATCATGAAATATCAGTCAATAATTACTACTGCCAGTAATTATCAGAGACAAATGCAACAGTCACACTACTAACTTACATGGATTTGGTGAAACAACATATAGATTTCTACATAAATTCGTCATAATAATGTATCTGATCTGAACTACAATGTAAAAAAAAAAGTTTTTTCTAAGAAAAAGTCTGTTTTACAAGAAAATACTAATCCAGTCTTTCTACTTAAACATTTCACATTTAATCCAATTGGCTGTTTCTATTTAATTATTTGTGCTATTTACTAGCAATTTCTAAGTGAATTTTTTTTCCAAAGTAAATCCTACACCAAATATGCCAAGACTATTGCTGAACCTAAATATTTTTGTGAAGAATGGTGCAGAAATTCTTCTGTTTTTTTTTTTTCAGATCAAGTAAGAGTTTGATGTTTTGATGTGCAGTTGAAAAAAAATTATTTGTGTACCATTTTTCCAAACACAACAAACTAAAATTTTGTTATAATACATAGAGAGGAAATTTAAGTTTTCCACTTGTTTACACAGCTATCACAATTGCATTAACTATAAAAAAATATTTTCAAAAGTAACAAACATTATACAAATGGAAAAAAAAGAATAAGTATAAGCATGAGAAGGGGAATTTTAGCACTTTCGGTTCTATCGTCCCAAACTCAATGAGTTTTTTGAATGGGTTTTTGGTTAAATGGCTGAAATGAGGTCTGTGGTGAACACAAGAATCCGTGTATCAATTGTTCAGTCGTTTTTTTATTTAATATTGAAAGTAGAAAAATGAGAAAACAGCTCTTTTTTTTTTTTCAGAAAAACAAGATTTCGGCTAGATTTTTCGTTTTTCGTTCAGAGGTAGAAAAATTAATAAACAGTTTGAATATTCGATTTCTACATTGGTCAGCCAAAGATCAAACTATTCCATCATCAGTTCTTCCTCAGTTCCGCACAGCAGAATAATAGTCCTGCGCTGCTACAGCTGTACATTCTACATTCTTAACGCGTTTATTGCAACTACATTTAATATTTTTCTCATCAAACAACCAGACTAAAGAATGGCTCGACACAACCCGTACCGGGGCAGAGCCTAGACAGGGCTTTCTTCTGTGTAGACTGGCTGGGGTGTGCCACCTTACTGCGACCTCCTCCGCACTGCGGCCCAGGTGAAGGCTGCTGCTGCTGAGCGGGAGGGGTGGAAGCCACAGGGGGTCACCCTCAGTGGCAGGCAGGCTGAGGCGGCTGAGCTGGCGGCGGTGTAGACGCAGCAGCGGGCCGCCTGGTCAGCACATGTTTGAACGCCTCAGACTGCTGGGCAAAGTCCTCGACCACGCCGCCGAAGAGGACCTGTGCGAGAAGGCTCACTGGGGGAAGCACATACTTGCGTAGGCCCCGCGGCCAGCTGTGTGCTAGTGCATCCGTGCTGAGGGAGTAAAACCACCGGCAATGGGAAGAGTGGTGGGAGGCACCAAATCAGCTGAACCGACTGGGGATGGAGTCTCCATTCCCCCGGAAGTGGCTGAAACCGTGAGAGCTCGTCGGCTGCACGATTCAGATCTCCCGGGATGTGAACGGCACGAAGCAACCTCAGATGCTCCAAGAGCCCGCAGCAGCATGTCCATTGCACATGGCACCCCAGCCCATGGCAGAGGCATCTGTTGACACAATAACGTGCCTGAGCGGGAGGGGCGGCGGTGTAGATGCAGCAGCGGGCCGCCTGGTCAGCACATGTTTGAACGCCTCAGACTGCTGGGCAAAGTCCTCAACCGCACCGCCGAAGAGACTGGCCTGGGAGATGGAAAATGGGATCGCTCAGACTCCATCATATCTGCCAGGTTCAGCCATAGGTGGAGCTCCTGGGCCACCAAAGTGGACATCACCTGACCCAGGGACTGCGCAGTGACCTTCGTCGCTCGGAGAGCGAAGTCGGTGGCAGTGCGCACTTCCTGCATAAGCCCTGGGTCAGCACCTCCTTCTGGCATGGTTTGTAAAACCTTGGCCTGGTACACTTGCAGGATGGCCATGGCATGCAAAGCAGACGCGGCCCGACCCACAGCTCTGTAGGCCTCTGCCACTAAGGTGGACGAGAACCCACAGGGTTTGGACGGGCGATTGGGATCACCATGCCAGGTGGAGGCACTCTGAGGATGCAGCTGCATCGCAACAGAGTGCTCCACTGGGGGAATCTCTGCATACCCTTTAGCCGCGCCTCCGAAGGTTAGTGAAGGCTGAGGTCGCACCACAACGATTACAGACAGTAAAAGGTGCCTTCCACGAACTGGTAACTTCCTCATGCACCTCCGGGAAGAATGGCCCTGGGGGTGGTAGCAGGCAATCAGCGTGCCCCGTGCCCAGGAACCAATCATCCAGCCTTGAACACTTGGGCTGAGGTGGAGGGTTCCAGTCCCAATGTTCACAGCTGCCCGGGAAAGCATGGCTGTCAGCTCTGGATCAGACTCGGGCAACGCTGGCGCTCCCGAAGGAGGCAGCGCAGCCGAACCTTCATCTCCAGAGGACTCAGGCCCACCTTGTGATGTGGTGATCGACATCATATCATCCACTGGAGCCTCGAATGAAATGCTGGGTCCCTGGCATGAGGGGCCAGCCATCTCAATCGGAAGCTCACCAGCTTGCAATGTGGAGGGGGGTGTGGCCCGAGGAATCCCACACCATAACCCTCAGATCACCCTGGCCATCAGCCAAAGTAGGTCCTCGCGAAGAGGAACTAGATTGGGGTATGACAGAGGGGACTCTACCCCTTCTGAGGTCATTGGGTCTTGATCTAAGCATCGCGATGGTCATGTTCCCGTAGTGAGAACATGACTCATCCACGAGCGCTGCCTCACCACGATTAAAGCCCAAACACGCTAGACAGCGCTCGTGGCTGTCCGACGGTTGAATGACACGGCCACACCCAGAAACACAAGCGAGACATCTTGAAAAAGACGTGACCGTGTAGCTCTTTTAGCATCGAAGCGCCCAGGGAGAAACACACACACTCTGTGGCAGATCACTGCACAGATCAGCGGCAGGAATGCGGAACTCGCTGGAACGCGCTGTAACCCCGACACAGCTGAAGAGTCGCTTGTCTTACTTGTAGAGAAGAGGTCAGAAGGCAAGTGATGCACTTGGCTCTGTAGCAGAAACATAATGCGAGATTGCACACGCAGCTCCTTATGCAAATTTTCCATTGTCATGCAATTGGCTCGTTTTGTAGAACTCTAAGGTGATAGGCTTCTAAGCGAAACCCAGATTCCGTCAGTCACTGATGTATCTCGGAGTGACTGACTGAAAGGGAACCATGGATTCAACGATTTCACAATGATTTCAAATCATGTGCACATTTCTCAAACCCAAACAGGGATCAGGTGCAGGACAAAGGAAAGCAAAAAAAAAATAATAATATCAGCACACTGATATGACTGCTCCAGAATGGTATTTATTGCAACGTTTCGACAAACAGGTCTTCGTCAGGCATGATCAAAAAAGTTCAGTGATTGCAGTATACTGTACAACAATAAACATTTGCTGCATATTTGTGTATGTAATTTTTGGGGTAGTGGAAAAAAATTTGTTTAACAAAACCCTCATTGAAAAACGTTACGATAAAGATGTATTTTTATTAGTGTATTTGTGTGTCTATAAATATGTTATAAAAACAATAGAGAACTCGTAGTTTTGATGATAGAATTTACAGTAACGCTTTAGATTACAGCCCGGAAAGTACTGCGTAAGTAAAGCAAATTTACAGCGTAACTTTCGTTAATTATAGTGTAACTATAAAGTACGTATGTGTAGGTATAAGGGAACAATATGTAATATTTGGGGAATAAAGGGGTAACTATCAGGAAAATTAACAAATTATTTATACTGTAAGTATTTTTTTTTAAATTAAGGGGTAATTATCCATGTAGTAACAGGGTAAGTATGAATCTGCAGGCTGTAAATTAAAGTGGTGTTTGTTCCCCTCTTGTTTCATGTAGTTACAGGGTATAAGTACAATAAAAACACGTACACAATCTGATATCACTCAGAAATCTTGATTTGAAAAACAACTTTTAAAAACTCTTCTTATCACTTCGTTTCCCTTGCTTTGCTTTATCCTCCTCTTGTTCCTCTTCTTTTTCGTTCTTGCCACAGATGAATCTTAAGAAGGAATCTTATGTCTCTAGCTATTCTGTATTGTGTATTTAAAGAAAATACAGTACACCCAGAAATATCCTCACCATTTATTCCTCTTTTACCCTCATGCCATCCGAGATGTAAACGACTAATGCTAATGACTCTGCTAATGAAAACTCATTTGGGTTCCTAAAAGTTGAAGCATCATACAGCAATAACTGCAGTAAACCATACGATCCCAATGGATGAATCAATGTCTTCTGAATTAAAAAGATAAGTGTTTGTAAGAAAAATACCAATATTTAAAAAACTATGGACTATAGCTTCCAACCAGCAGTCATATGTGCGTGCATGAGGGGGCTGAGTTCACGCTTGACATAACTTGAACCGCGATGTAAGCGCGCAGAGAAACGACATGCGGATGTCGGGTGCCGTCCATTTTTTATTTTATTTTTTAAATTAATGCTCACAACTGTCACAGACACGTCAGGCTCCCACATCATCCAATCACAGCGCACACCTTCACCAGAGTACTAATCACGATCACCTGCATCCCATCAGCACAGCAATCACCCACAGCACAAAAGACACTCTCTCACACTCAGTCACTGTCCGGTCTCGTTAGCACGTAGTTCTCTTACCTCCATGCTCACCTTACGGACATCCACAACCCTTACCTGTCTCCTGAGTGCTTCCAAGTCTCCATCGTGTTCCCTCGTCCTGAGTGATTCTCCAGTGTCTTCCTCGATCCAGTTCTGTCTCCACCCCGCTACATCTGCAAGCACAAAGACTGGTCATTCAGATATCTTCATCAGATGCCCACGAACTTCTATTTCACTCACCTGCACTTCCGTTCATTTCATCTGGTACTCAATAAACATCACTAACTTGTACACCTTGTCTCTGTCCCTTCTGTTATGTAACAACAACAGGGCCCCACTTTATATTAGGTGTCCTTAACTACTATGTACGTACATCAAAAAATAAGTACAATGTACTTATTGTGTTCATATTGTATTGCAAAACACTTTTGCTGATATTGAGGTGGATACGGGTAAAGTTAGGGACAGGTGTGGTGGTATGGGTAGGTTTAAAGGTAGGGTTAGGTGTAAGGGAAAACTCAACAGTGTAATTATAAATTTAACTAGAGAAATTAATTACAGATGTAATTACATGCAGCTAATTTTAAAAATGTAAGTACAATGTAAAAACGTATGTACACAATAAGTGCATTGTATCAAATGATTAATTAAAATGTTAGTACATAGTAGTTAAGGCCACCTTATATAAAGTGGGTCCCACAACAGTATACAAACAATAACATAATATATGATAACAGCAATGAGAAACAAACAAGACTAGAAGAAAGAGACGCCAGTTCTAGCATGAGTTTCATGAAAACTTGAAGCTTCTTTACTTGTGCATGCGCTGGTAACAGTTGGTCAGATGCGAAATATTAGTAAATTATGAGAGCATTTCTGGGTGCACTTTTTCTTTTAATAAATAATAATACAGAATATCAAAAGACATGGGATTCCTCTTAAGATCCATCAGTGGAAATAACGAAAAAGAAGAAGAGGAACAAGAAGAGGACGACAAGCAAGAGAAACAAAAAAGGGACAAAACGTGCTTCTTTCTGTCAGGACCTTATTATATTTGAAATAAAAAGCTTATTTAAAAGAATTAATAAGAAGTGTCATAAATCTGTTTTGAATTAAGTTTTTTTTCAAATAAATGTTTCCGAGTGATATCAGATTTTGTATGTGTTTTTTTATTGTACTTACCCTGTAACTACATGAAACAAGAGGGGAACAAACACCACTTTTAATTTACAGCCCGCAGATTTATACTTACCCTGTAACTACATGAAACAAGAGGGTTACAAACAGCACTTTAATTTAAAGCCCGCAGATTTATACTTACCCTACAACTACATGAAACAAGAGGGGAACAAACACAACTTTAATTTACAGCAAGCAGATTCATACTTACTGTCAGGAAACCGGGAATTAACAGATGGCAGGCAGAGATAAAGGATCCAAATGCAGGGACAATTTAATAACCAAAAAACGATCAAAACAAACTAGCAAAGGACAAACTAGCAAAAACACAGAGAACAGGAAACAGGGAACATCATACACCTGCAACACCAAACATTAAACAGAGAACAACTGAAGCATTAAGGTATATATACACAAGGGAAAACGGGTAAACAAGATAACAAGGGGAGTGGTAAATGGGAAACACCTGGGAAGACTAATCAACATCAAAAACTACAAAGAACTACAAAACTCCACAGGAACAGGACACAGAAAACAACACAGAACCTAGGCACAAATAAACTTCAACATAAAAGTCCCACAAGTGTAAGACACAGTAGCAGATGTGACATTACCCCTCCTCAAAGGAGCCGCTTCCAGACTCGGGCCGGAGTCCTCTCTGGACTCTGTGCAGTGGCTGGAGCCATCTCTGGATGCTGGTCAGTGGCTCGAGCCATCTCTGGACGTTGGTCAGTGGCTGGAACCATCTCTGGACGCTGGTCAGTGGCTGGAGCCATCTCTGGACGTTGGTCAGTGGCTGGAACCATCTCTGGACATTGGTCAGTGGCTGGAGCCATCTCTGGACGGAGACAGGGGACGTTGCTGAGCTCTAGGCACGGGTTGAAGGCCTAGATGTGGTGGCCATCCCGGCCGAAATCCTCACTGCAAGGACGCCAGCGGCTCGCACAGAGCAAAGCGCCGTGTCTCCAGCCTCTATGCCAGTCTCCCGTACCTCTGGGTTGCCTCAAAGTCCTCCTCCGGCCCCCGTGATCTCCGACCTGGTGACCCCCGCCACCAACGCTGAGCCGCCTAGCTGCAGTGCCAGAGCAGCGTAACACTCCAATGTCCCGGCAGGGTCACATAGCGGCACGCCTGACCGGAGGGGCTCTGACAATCCATGTCTCACTCATCTGAGTCAGGCGAGCCAACCTGAGAAACTCTAGCACATAGTCCTCTATGCTGAGCTCTCCCTGGTGGAAACATGTTAATCTCCCCTCTGGATCCATAATGGGTTAGTCATTCTGTCAGGAAACCGGGAATTATCAGATGGCAGGCAGAGATAAAGGATCCAAATGCAGGGACAATTTAATAACCAAAAAACAATCAAAACAGGACTCAGGAAAAAAAACACAGAGAACAGGAAACAGGGAACATCATACACCTGCAACACCAAACATTAAACAACAACCAACAGAGAACAACTGAAGCACTGGGGTATATATACACAAGGGAAACCAGGTTAACAAGATAACAATGGGAGTGGTAAATTGGAAACACCTGGGAAGACTAATCGACATCAAAAACTACAAAAAACTACAAAACTCCACAGGAACAGGACACAGAAAAGAACACAACCTAGGCACAAATAAACTTCAACATAAAAGACCCACAAATGCAAGACACAGTAGCAGATGTGACACCTACGCTGTAACTACATGAAACAAGAGGGGAACAAACACAACTTTAATTTACATCCCGCAGATTCATACCTACCCTCTAACTATATGGAATAACAAGCACCACTTACCCACATGGATAATTATTACATGGATAATTAAAAAATACTTACAGTATAAATAATTTGTTAATTTTCCTGATAGTTACCCCTTTATTCCCCAAATATTACATATTGTTCCATTATACCTAGACTTACTTACTTTATAGTTACACTATAATTACAGAAAGTTACGCAGTAAATTCGCTTTAATTACACAGTACTTTCCGGGATGTAATCTAAAGCATTACCAAATTTACTTTTAATAAATGCATTGAAAGTAAATTTGGTACACAGGTAAGTGTGGTACACAGGTAAGTGTGATTATACTAAAGTAAGGTAAAATAACATCATACACATAAATTGGGGTGAAAATATAGACATAAAAGCAAAAACTACAATAAAGATGAAATAAGATTATCAGCAGCCAAATGAATCCTACCTCTCCCATTCAGTTACAATGCAAAAGGGAAGAGGAAGAGGCAGAACAGTAAATTATGTTGGTTTATAACATCACAACAATTAAAGGGGAAAGCAATCATTTTGATCTGGCAGCTACATCAGGTAGATCTAAAAATTAATGATTTTGTGTGAATCCTAATAAACAATAGATTTGAACAGTATCATTTCTATACCTGTTAAAACCCATATAAAGTAAACATGTGCTGTTTATATATACTGTACAGTTGTGGTCAGAATTATTGGCACCCCTGGTAAATATGATCAAAGATGGCTGTAAAAATAAATCTGATTTGTTTATCCTTTTGATCTTTCATAAAAAAATAAAATAAAAAAAAACTAACCTTTCATTGAAGTAAAAGAATTGAAAGTGGGGGGGAAATCACATTAAGTAATAACTGCATATATATACACTCACCTAAAGGATTATTAGGAACACCATACTAATACTGTGTTTGACCCCCTTTCGCCTTCAGAACTGCCTTAATTCTACGTGGCATTGATTCAACAAGGTGCTGAAAGCATTCTTTAGAAATGTTGGCCCATATTGATAGGATAGCATCTTGCAGTTGATGGAGATTTGTGGGATGCACATCCAGGGCACGAAGCTCCCGTTCCACCACATCTCAAAGATGCTCTATTGGGTTGAGATCTGGTGACTGTGGGGGCCATTTTAGTACAGTGAACTCATTGTCATGTTCAAGAAACCAATTTGAAATGATTCGAGCTTTGTGACATGGTGCATTATCCTGCTGGAAGTAGCCATCAGAGGATGGGTACATGGTGGTCATAAAGGGATGGACATGGTCAGAAACAATGCTCAGGTAGGCCGTGGCATTTAAACGATGCCCAATTGGCACTAAGGGGCCTAAAGTGTGCCCAGAAAACATCCCCCACACCATTACACCACCACCACCAGCCTGCACAGTGGTAACAAGGCATGATGGATCCATGTTCTCATTCTGTTTACGCCAAATTCTGACTCTACCATCTGAATGTCTCAACAGAAATCGAGACTCATCAGACCAGGCAACATTTTTCCAGTCTTCAACTGTCCAATTTTGGTGAGCTCGTGCAAATTGTAGCCTCTTTTTCCTATTTGTAGTGGACATGAGTGGTACCCGGTGGGGTCTTCTGCTGTTGTAGCCCATCCGCCTCAAGGTTGTGCGTGTTGTGGCTTCACAAATGCTTTGCTGCATACCTCGGTTGTAACGAGTGGTTATTTCAGTCAAAGTTGCTCTTCTATCAGCTTGAATCAGTCGGCCCATTCTCCTCTGACCTCTAGCATCAACAAGGCATTTTCGCCCACAGGACTGCCGCATACTGGATGTTTTTCCCTTTTCACACCATTCTTTGTAAACTCTAGAAATGGTTGTGCATGAAAATCCCAGTAACTGAGCAGATTGTGAAATACTCAGACCGGCCTGTCTGGCACCAACAACCATGCCACGCTCAAAATTGCTTAAATCACCTTTCTTTCCCATTCTGACATTCAGTTTGGAGTTCAGGAGATTGTCTTAACCAGGACCACACCCCTAAATGCATTGAAGCAACTGCCATGTGATTGGTTGATTAGATAATTGCATTAATGAGAAATTGAACAGGTGTTCCTAATAATCCTTTAGGTGAGTGTATATATACACACACACACACACAGCACGTTTCATTTATATAGATTATACAAGATTTGGTCAGTGATCATGATGTTGAGTAATAGTCACAATGGCAGGAACACAACGCATAAACAGATAAGATATGATACTTGAGATCATTAGCAGATGAGATGTAATCTATAGCATCAGACAAGGTCAGACAATCAGGGAGGACCTTTGAGCCTTTGCGATCAGTGGAGCTTAAGTTCCTGTCTATAAAGACAGCGCTTCTGGTCGCTTTGTCCTCCATCAATAGGGTAGGGGACCTGCCTGCATTTTCAGTTGACGAAGCGTGCCTGGAATTTGGGCCGGCTAACTCTCACGTGATCCTGTGACCTCGGCCTGGATACGTGCCCAAGGTTCCCACCACTCCTTTCAGGGATCAGGTGGTGACCCTGCAAGTGCTGCCTTTGGAGGAGGCAGACCCAGCCTTGGCACTTTTCTGTCCAGTACGCACCCTCCGTGCTTACGTAAACAGAATGCAGTGTTTCAGGACCTCAGACCAGCTCTTTGTCTGTTATGGTGGGAAGCTGAAGGGAAAGGCTCTCTCCAAGCAAAGGTTGTCGCACTGGATAGTGGACGCCATTGTCTTGGCTTACCAGACGCAGGGTCGTCCATGCCCCCTAGGGATGATGGCACACTCCACCAGGAGTGTGGCCTCCACCTGGGCTATAGCGCAAGGCGCCTTGCTAACAGATATCTGCAGAGCTGCAGGCTGGGCAACACCTGACACATTCGCGAGATTCTATAATCTCCGAGTGGAGCCAGTGTCCTCCCGGGTACCAGTAGCCAGTAACTAAGACCTGCTCGGTGTCATCGCTTTCTCGCCATTCCACTCCACGGACTGGAAACGTGCAATATTTCCTCAGGTGAGTTTCCCCCTTGAAGCCCTGAGTTCCTCCAGCACTGTTGATGCCGACACCAGAGTGCATGTCCGCTCGGGAGTTCAGTCTCGGCTCCTCAGCAGGCAACATAATGCGAGATTGCCAGCATCCTTCCTTATATACCCACAGGGCATTTCATTGCCATTGGCTTGTTTTGTAAGAACTCGAAGGTGATAGGCTTCTAAGCAAAACCCCCATTCATCAGTCACTGACTTAACGTCTCTGTTCCCTCCTCAGGGAACGAGGGTTACATACGTAACCAAGATGTTCTTTAGACTACACTCTCAAAAAGGATGTGTTAATTTTTTTTACAAATTGTTTTGTGTTAGGGCTATTTTAACACATTTTTTACATTTTATGTTGAATGTGTGTAAAAAAAGAAAAAAAAAGAAAAAAAGAAAACAACACTGTATCCAACACAAAATGTGTTACTTGTCACTCAGCAAGTTGTTAAGCAAATTAGTGCCTCTTTTTCACTGGTGGATGACTTGAATGCTCACGTCAGGTAGCATATTTGGATTTATTTGTTTATTAGAAACTATACAAAAATGTCTATTTTTGTTGTTTTTAGACAGTTTAAATTTGCATTTACACAGTTAGCGTTAGAGGCGATGCAGTGATATCTGACGGGACCACAGTTTCTCCTCAAAATATTTTGAGGTAATTTATTCCTCTTTTTCATCGGTGAACGACTTGAATGCTCATTTGTCATGTATTTGGATTTATTTGTTACTAGAAACAACAAAAATGTATCTTTTTTTGTTGTTTGTGAAATTTTTAGACGGTCAAGGTGCGTTTACACAGCGACCTCTCGTGCTTACTGGTATGAGATTTTTAGTTTAGCCTATATACAAGATATAAATGTTAAAATGTCTATAAAATATGTCTATGTGAATATTGACTTTGTGTAAATGTACCAGTCATGTTTTATTAAATACATACATATATATATATATATATATATATATATATATATATATATATATATATATATATATATATAAATGCTTTGTATTGCATTCATTTTGTTAAACTGATTAAAGCACACCTGACACAAACCGGTGTGATTTATGATGACACATTAGCGTGTTGAATATTTTAACACACTGTCTGTGTTAAGAAGAATAACACACTGGATGAGTTAAAACTAACAGAAAATGTGTTGTCCTTAACTAGACACATAGGTGTGTTAGGAAATAACACAGGTTCTGTTGTTTTTAACACATCCTTTTTTTAAGAGTGTATAAAATGGTTAGAAAAGAATGGTTCTTTAAAGAACCTTTCACAAAATGGCTCTTCAGGGAACCAAAAATGGTTCTTCTATGTCATCGCCGTGAAAACCCCTTTTTGGTTCTTCCTGGCACCTTGCCTTTTACGGAGTCTCTTTTGTAGGTAATCAACCCACAGCAATCCAGCGATTCAGCTGCAGCTTTTATTCTTCATCCTTTCTTCAGCTGTCTGAAGGTGCTTGAGAGGTCAGGGGACATAAAAGCTAGCTGGACTAACATTCAAGGATTGTTATCAAAGCATCATGCAGCCAAAGCAAGCAGACAATGGCCCTTGTAAAGTCCTTCAATGATAGCAAGAGTTCACCTTGATAAGCTCTCTGCAGGTCTGACTCCTGCCCAGCTCTTCAAGCATTCAGACCTGAACCTCTCACTCGTTCAATCCCCCACTGAAAACCATCCAGCGAGAGAGTTTCCTTCTCAGATGAAGCCTTTGGATCACCATCATCTGGCAGCTTCCCACTGGAATGAACAGAGGCCAGTATCTACATGTTTTCCAGAAGAAGGATGGCAGGATTACCGACAGGAAACCGACAAGGCAAATGAAAGACCAGCACCTGATTGTTCCAAGATCCAGATCCCAGATCATGAGCATAAATTATGCCACAACATCAACTTCTAAATGTGTGAGTCTTTCTTTTGCTTCCAACGAGACCAATCTTGAAATGCCACCTGAAATACAATCCTGCACATTCAGCATAGCTCTGCAAACAATAATTATACAGAATAATTAGTGGTATTTGCTAAGGCAAGCATCACCATTACTGTTGCTCATACTTACTGATTTGAACTCTAACCCTTAGTCTGAAAATAAGAAAGTCTAATGTGAGCTCACTGCTGCTTCAGCAATAATACATTTGGGTAAATATATTGTATCTGTGTAACCGAACAGGAAGGGATTAAATATGTATATGTATACAAAATTGTATCAATACTAATGTTTTATTATTAATAATAATAATAAGTATTAATATAAATTATTATTATTAATTATTATTATTACAACATTGTACTAACGATTGTGGCACCCCTAATATACTAATAACAATAATAATAATAATAATAATTATTATTATTATTATTATTTTTAGGAGTGCCACAATTGTTAGTACTGCAACAACGTTATAATAATATTTATTATTATTACTACTACTACTACTACTAATAATAATGATAATAATTATTATTAATAATAATAATAATAATACCACATTGTAGCAGTACTAACGATTGTGGCACTCATAATAATAATAATAATAATAATAATAACAATAATAAATATTATTAATAATTATTATTATTATTACATTGTAGCAGTACTAACGATTGTGGCACTTCTAATAATAATAACAATAACAGTAATAATAATTATTATTATTATTTATTATAACATTGTAGCAGTACTAACAATTGTGGCACTCCTAATATAATAATCATATAATAATAATAATAACATTAGTATTGATACATTTTGTATGCATAAATTTAGAAGTAAATTATTATTATTATTATTATTATTATTATTATTAAAGTGTACTAGAGACCAGAAACAACACAAGCTGGCTTTCATGTTATTGTTTTTAACAGCTATATTTAAATATACAGTATAGCCAATTAAAACTTTTAGCAAAATAAATTCACAAATCTTGTTTAAGGTTAATAAGTAAAATAATTTGATTTTAAACAGAGAAAATAATGCGGCTGTAGATGATTTAATTGCAGCACATCAAAAGTAGACCATCCGTCAGCTGAAGTCTTGCCATAACTGATGCTTCCCGTGTAAACAATAATTATATTAGGATTTATCTAGTTTTAAGGTAAATTTCACATTCAAAATATCACCTGGCAACCACCTAGAATCTCCATAGCAATATGATAAACACAACTCAGAACACTCCTGCAACTGCATAGCAACGCTGTGGCAAAATAAATAAATAAATAACAGCAGCTATAGTTGCCAAGGCAATATTTCTCATTTAGTATATTTTAGCTTTATGTATATAGTATAAGGCAGTCTATACAGACTATATTTCTATATACTATATACTCTATATATATATATATATATGATTGCTAACAAGCATCGGTCAATACTGAAGCCACATTTTCATACATTCAGCATAACAAAAGTCTATAAGGACCAAACTGTGAATACTTTTTTATTGCTTTCACACAATATGCATTCCATGACCACATTTTCCAAAATCCATGAACACTTTTGTCATTCATACTTCACAATCTGCAAAACACTATACTGTATGTTTACAGCACATCGAATGCTAACACACTGCTTTCAAAACTGATAAAAGCACATTCAAATCAGAATGATGGCAAATTGCATTTCTGCAGGAATTTTTTGAAATATAAAATCTAAGCAGAATATTTACAATAAAAGTAAATAATAATTATTACAAACAACTAATTGCAATTTCAACTGAAAGCCTACCCAAGTGTCCTATTTTTAGTCTCTATTACACTATTTCATCTTTTAGTAAATCAGGATGGCTTCAGAATGATTTTGTTTGGAAACATGGATCAAGGAAGACACATCGGCGGGGAAAGAAGAGTGTCTTTGGATTGTGGGGTAAACCCAGAGGAAACCAACGTCAACATAGAGAGAACATACAAACTCCACACAGAAAGGCCTCCTGCACAGCTGGGTCTCCAATACTGCACATATGTCATGTTTTTGATTATTTTTCTTTGGTTGTGTTTTTTTTATTTTTTTATTTATTATTGCTTTAGGAATTTTTGTTGTTGTTGTTGTTTCAACTTTTTATTTTTCACAAGTAAATGACTATATGTAAAGATATAGAAAAGACCCTAAAACAAATAGCTGCATTTCTCATTAATTCTGAATGCTGTAATACAGTCAGTAAAATGAAAACATGTTATTCTTATTCAGTGAAATTTCACAATGTGAAATCATTCAAACTTTAATGATAAAAGTTCATCATTTATGTAATGCTCCCTATTTTTAGTGGGGTTTTTTTTTTAGGTCATTGTGTTATGAATAACATGTATGTTTTCTGAATGCGAATTTTTGCCAGTGTTATGGTGGAACAAGCTTATTTAGAGATAGATTTGAAGTGTTTTGTTGGTCTGAGAGAGTTTTGAATGTGAGACTAGCTGTTTGGCCAAGATTAACTGTAACGCAGACTGTATTGTTGAATGACGAGTGGCAAGGCATAGATTCGTTTAACAGCATATATATTTACTAGAGGAGATGCAGGAGTTCAACATGCAAGTATATAACTTAATCACCGTAACACCTACTCACGCATGCGTAGAAGCAAGCTTTAACAACTTTGGTCTGTTTGGATTTAAAGCTACAGAGCACTATGTTCTACATCCTCCTTCTTTAATTGTGACAGATATTCCTTAATGAAAAGTTCACTTCAAAGTTCCTTACATTGTAAGTTAACTCAAAGTCTTTATCTTTATAAGAAACGCATTCAACAGACTACTTAAGCTGAGAGTAAGAAAGTCTATTTACTTTTTTTTCGTTTAACACACATTTTATGTCAACATTTACAAATTGAACATTTTGTTACTAAATTACTGAACTGTTTTCTCTGTCTTTTTTTTCTTTATTCCATGTATTTAGGGTTTGGTTTGCAAAGGCGACCTGCTCTGGTCACATATGGAACTGCGGAAAAAACTTGTTAAATGTTCATTCAGTAGCTTCTTCTCGGCTCCTTGTGGGGTGCGTTGTTCTTTGACTTCACTTGGAGTTGAGTACTTGTGCTTAGATTCAGCAGAGGGGGTCTGGACAAAGGGAAATGACATATCGCTGTGCTCGAACCGTTGTGGTTGTGGCTCCGGCTCCGCGACAGGAAGGATATGTTTTCGGTTTCTTCTGTATTCTTTTCCTTCAGTCTCCACAAGATATGACCTTGGTTCATCACGGAGCTGTTTGACGAGTCCGATTCGGTCATGGCCATTAGAAGTTGCAAGTCTCACTATCTCACCTTGTAAGAGTGGCCGGAGAGCTTTGCTGGACTTGTTGTAGTATGTCTTTTGACAGTGTCTCTTCTTTGAGAGTTGAGTCTTGACAGCAACGTTGTCCTTTGAGGCTGGCACCAGAATGGACTTGATTGGCAGAGTTGTGCGCATCTGCCTCAACATTAATCTCTCTGCTGGTGAACCCAGTGTCTCGTCGCGTGGAATATTTCTGAGGTTGAGCAAGTTTTGAAACACATCTGAACCATCCCTTTTGGATTTCTCCATTAGATGTTTTGCACATCTAGCCCGTTAGCTTGTGGATACCCAGGGCTACTGGTGGTGTGTGTAAAATCAGCAAATTCTTTGAACCGTTGGCTTGAAGATTGGGTACCATTGTCTGAAAAGACTTTGTGCGGACTCCCATGAACTGCAAAGTGCCTTTTGAGTTTTTTGATCACTGTACTGGAGGACAGGCCACGAAGCAGATCAATTTCGAACCATCCTGAATAGTAGTCAACTAGTACGAGATAGTGTTGACCATTCCACTCAAAGATATCTGTAGCCACACTTGACCATGGAAGTTCAGGGATGCTGTGTAAGTGAGGAGGCTCTTTTTGCTGATGGGGCCTCATACTGTTACAGACAGAGCACGACAGTACCTCCTTTTCAATGTCTTTGGTTAGAGAAGGCCAGAACACAATGCCTTGTGCCCTGCGTTTGGTTGCATCAAGGCCGGGGTGACCACTGTGAATAATGGTGATATACTCGCTACGCAGTGATTCTGGAACATCTGTTCTCTGTCCCTTCATGAGTACACCTTCATCGACTGTGAGCTCATCCCTGAAAGGAAAATACTCACAAATTTCTGCTGGCAGCTTTGATTGGCTAGAGGGCCATCCTGACTTGATAATACTGCAGAGTCGTTGAAGGATCGGATCTTGTGTTGTGTGAATTTGAAGCTCTTTTAGTCTGGAAGACGAGATGTGTTGAAGTGACATGACCTCGAAGTCAGCTCTGTCATCAGTGTGTTCATCTGGTGAGTCTCTGGGGGAACGTGACAATGTGTCAGCAAGGAACATGTGTTTTCCTTTCTTGTACGTGATTGTGAAGTTGTATTTCTGCAATCTTAGCATCATGCATTGCAGCCTTGCTGGAGCTGTGTGGATAGGTTTGTTAAGGATGGTTACCAATGGCTGCTGATCCATTTCAATGTGAATTTGTTTAACATATATGTAGTCATTGAATTTGGTGCACGTGAATACCACAGCCAGAAGCTCTTTTTCAATCTGCGCATAACGCACTTCTGTTTGCGTCAGAGTACGTGAAGTGTACGTGACAGGAGAATCTTCTTGAAGACACGCAGCTCCGAGTCCAAACTGGGAAGCATCACAGGTAAGTGTGACCGGTTTCTGGACGTCATAATATTTCACGGTAGGTGTACTAGAAATCCTGTGCTTCAGATCTTCGGAAGCATCCTGATGCTTTTTAAACCAGCACCACTCTGTGTTTTTACAGGTCAGCTCACGCAGGGGTGCAGACAACTCACAGGTTTAGTATGAATTTTCGTAGGTAATTGATCATATCCAGGATGCGATGCAGTGCAGTAACATTGTCTGGCAGCAGCATTTCTGTAATTGCTTTTGTTTTAGCTGGGTCAGGTTGTAGTCCCTTGCTTGTGAAATTATGACCAACATAGCTCACCTCACTTAGGCAGAATTCGCACTTTTGAGAGTTCAGTCTCAAGTTCACTTCACGAGCATGGTCTAACACTTTCTTCAAATTTGCATCGTGTTCCTGCTCTCCATTGCCTCCCACAATGATGTCATCAACTATGATTGCGCACGGGTAGCCAGCGAAGATTTGTTCCTGATTTGTGGCTGAATTAATTAGGCCAAAGGGCATCCGAAGAAATCTAAATCTTCCAAATGGCATACTGAAAGTAGTCAGTAGGGAAGACTTATGATCCAGTGAAATCTGCCAGAACAAGCTTTTGGCGTCTAATACTGAGAATACAGTGGAGTTTGGCATCTGCGCTGCCACTTCTTCCACTGTGCGCATGGGGTGGATGTTTTAGAAACTTGTTTAGGTCCCTAGGGTCAATACACAGTCTTATTTCATCTGAGTTTTTTTTGTGAATGGCCACCATGGATGACACCCAATCGGTTGGCTCAGATATACGAGTGATAACGCCGATAGCGACCATTTTTTCCAACTCTGCTTTTACCTTGTGTTGCATTGCTGCAGGAATTCTTTGTGCTGGATGGACGACAGGTTGAGCTTCTTTGTCAAGTTTCATGCAGTATGTTACAGGATGTCTTCCTACTTCATCTAGGAAAAGATCTGCATATTCTGTGTTAATCTGCTGGGCAAAACTTGAGTTCTCTTTTAGACTGACCTCTTTTAGACTTGAGAGAAATGAGGCCCATCCGAAGACAGTCATAAAGCCCAAGCAATGGCTGTACATTTTTTTTCATAACATAGAATTGTAGAGAATAGTTCTGGTCACTCAGGTTGCATGATAGCACAGTTGAACCCGCAGTCTGCATCTCCTCTCCAACATATGCAACAAGCTTCACATGGCTTGACATCTGAAGATTCTCTTCTTGCTTTACCTGCGCAAATGTCTGCATAGACATGATGTTGTTTGTGTGGATCTTTAGTTCGAGAGGCTTTCCATTGGTTTGGACTGTGCAAGATATTGCGGTTTTCTTTGACTGTTTTGTGTAATTTCTGCCACCTTCTGGTGATTTAAGGAAACTTTGTCTATAAAGAATGAGTCTTCACTGCAGTTTGAAGCTCTGTCAAGAGGACTCCGTCCCCTGTCAATAGTCCAGAGAGGACTCTGTCCCCTGTCAAGAGTCCATAGAGGACTCCGTCCCCTGCACCGAGCCCAGAGAGGACTCCGTCCCCTGCACCGGCCCAGAGAGGACTCCGTCCCCTGCACCGAGCCCAGAGAGGACTCTGTCCCCTGCACCGAGCCCAGAGAGAACTCCGTCCCCTATACAGAGTCCAGAGAGGGCTCCGGACCAGTCTGTATCCCAGCCCAGTGGCCTGCTGTCAGCACAAGCTAGCTACCAGTCTGTATCCAAGCCCAGTGACCTGCTGTCAGCACAAGCCACCTACCAGTCTGTGTCCCAGCCCAGTGGCCTGTTGTCTGCACAGACCCGTGACCAGCCTGTGCCACCCAAGCCACCTGTCCCGTCTGTGTCACACTGGCCACCTGACTAGCCTGTGCCACCCAAGCCACCTGAACAGCCTGTGCCACCTGAACAGCCTGTGCCACCCAAGCCACCTGAACAGCCTGTGCCACCCAAGCCACCTGACCAGTCTGTTCCACCCAGGTCACCCGATCCGCCCCAGGTCCCATCCTGCTTCGATTTTCCGCTCCTGACCCTCCAACCCTCCCCGTTCCGCTGCCGCTTCACCTCCCTCCATGACTGGTTCTGGAGCGTCTGGAAGCCGCTCCTTTGAGGGGGGTAATGTCACATCTGTTTTTACCGCTCGGTGGGACTTTTATGTTGTAGTTATCTGTGCCTAGTTTCTGTGTTCTTTTCTGTGTCCTGTTTCCTGTGGCAATTTTGTAGTTCTTTGTAGTCTTTCATGTTGATTAGTCTGCCCAGGTGTCTCCCATTTACCACACCTCTTGTTATCTCGTTAAGCTAGTCTTCCCTGTGTATTTATAGTCCTTGTTTTCTCTGGTTCTCTGTCGGTCGTTGTTTGATGTCATGCAGGTATATTCTGTTCACTGTTCCCTGTGTTTGGTTATTTTGTTCCTGATTATGTTTTGATTGTTTGTTTATTAAAGTCTCCCTGCATTTGGATCCCTCATCTCTGCCTGCCGCCTTGGTTTTTGGGTGTTCCGTGACAATCAGTTCCTCCTGTAAATCTCTCTACATATGCCTCTGTTGTCTCTCCTGGCTTTTGATTTCTTTAATTAAATTTGTCTTTCCATGGTTATGTTTGTTTGTGGACTGCAAATTTTGCGTTTTAGACATTCCGGGTCCTCACGTGATTCAGCCGGAGTATTTATTTGTTGGTTTTCTCCCTCACCCGTATAAACAGCAGGTGCATAGACAAACATTATTTTGCGCTCAATGGCCTCTGAGCCAGCCAGATTAAGCAGTATGAAAGGTTTTGTGCGAAGCTCTTTCTCTGAGTGTGCAGTAGCAATAAATATGTCAAATTCCAAGTGGATTGGGTCTGCGGAACCCTTCAGCCATGTTTTATTGAGCAATGAACGATGGTGGCTTACTGTGTGAATGTTCGTTGGAAGAGTATCTTCTTTCTTCGCTGCATTCACGATTCCGTGAGGGCCACTTCAGACACCATGTTGAATGACGAGCGGCAAGGCATAGATTCTGTTAACAACATATATCTTTACTAGAGGAGATGCAGGAGTTCAACATGCAAGTATATAACTTAATCACCGTAATACCTACTCGCGCATGTGTAGAAGCAAGAAGCAATATCGAGTATAAAACACGTCAGAACTCCACGAGGCACAACAAGTGTATAGCGAGAACACTCGTTTTAACAGCATACACAACGGGAAGCATAAAAGCACATCTGGAATGACTGGCATTAGCTTCAGTTAGCTGAATCAAGGCCACAGAGATGCAGGAAGTATGGCTGGACGATACAGCACCTCGTTCCCTTCTCAGGGAACAAGGGTTACAGTCATAAGCCGAGAGATTCCCTTTTGAGGGAACTCACGCTGCGTCAATAACACTTTGGCAACGACAATACTCAAACCACCATGCTTACAAGTGCCAGTCTGTATGAATAGTGCACAACTAAGACATAAGCACCTGTGAACCAGGGGCAGAGCCCAGGTCCAGGTTGTAGAACCTCACGAATGTGAGCGGAGAGGACAAGCCCGCCACATCATAAGGTCCGCTGTACTCCTAGTAGAATGAGCCCTGACAGCCAAGGTTGAAGGCTGGCCAGAGACCTCATAAGCAAGAGAAATAGCCTTGACTATCCACTTACTGACTGTCTGCTTGGAGGCAGGAAGCCCTTTCTTGGGCGGTCCAAAGCAGACAAACAACTGATCAGTTTTCCTCCACTGGGCAGCTCTGTGGACATAAGCATCCAGTGCTCTTACTGGAAACACAAAGTTCAGCTTCTCCTGGTCCGGATCTCTAAAGGGAGGAGGGCAAAAGGCTTGCAAGACTATAGGCCGAGGCACATTGGTCGGCACCTTAGGGACATAGCCCGGTTTTGGATATAAGAATGCCTTGTCCATTGAACCCGGTGCAAACTCAAGGCACATAGGGGACACTGACAGGGCCTGGATGTCTCCAATTCTTCTGAGAGACGAGATGGCTAGAATAAATACTGTCTTTAAGGTCAGGCTCGATGGGCTCGAAAGGAACCGCAGATAATCCTTCTAGCCCAACGACCAGATCCCAAGCTGGAACTCTGGTACGGCTTGCAGGCCTCAGCCTCAAAGCACCACGGAGGAAGCGTGTCACCAACGCGTTTCTCCCCAATGATACACCACCCAAAGGGACACGGTAGGCAGTTACGGCCAGAACGGTGCTATTAGAAGTAGACTGACCCCGTCCCAGTGGACTCTCTCCAGAACTCAAGGGAGCAGAGCAATCAGGGGAAACTCGTACAGACGTAGCCACGACCATGTCTGTACCATGGCATCCAGCCCCAATGGAGCTGTGTGAGTAAGGGAGAACAACAGTGTGTCCTATCCTGAGACGCAAACAGATCCACTTCAGCTTGGCCAAACACTCCCAATATGCACTCCACCACCTAGGGGTGAGGTCTCCATTCCCCGGCCCTCAGCCCCTGCCTGACAGGATGTCTGCTCCTAGGTTTTGGTACCCTGGAAAGTATAATGATCTTAGAGAGAGCAGCTTTCCTTGGGACCACAGAAGGATCTGCTGTGCCAGTTTGCATAGTGGTGATGATGATGATGTCAAAAGTCTTTAATTAATAATCCACATAGAGTAACGAAGATGAACACAGGCAATATAACAACCGTTAATGATGAGACCGGACAACAGAGACACAGGAACTTAAATACAAGTGACAAACACAGGTCATGATTCACACACAGCTGAACAGATGACAAATCAAATCAGTAACCATAGTAACTAATAACGGAACTGACTGGCAGGGAGAAAGCAAAGACAGAAAACAAACTCAAACTGAAAATAACTGTGACATATTCTCATAATCTGATTTTAAATAATTTTGGCTGCCTCTGTAATGGGTCATACACTCTTAAAAATAAAGTTTCCAAAAGCAAGTTTTTGCAGTAATGCCATAGAAGAACCTTTCTTTTTTTTAAAGAACATTTTAAAATCTAAAGAACATTTTTTGACTATAATGAAGATTTTGTTCAATGAAAACGTTCCATTGATATTAAAGGTTATTAATGGAACCATAGATGGCAGTAAATAACCTATTTTTAAGAGTGTACCATGGAAATTCCCTGAGCAGTTGAAGTAAATATGCAGGGAAATCCTGCTCATTCAAGAATTTGCATTTATTGTATGGACGGAGCAAGAACATAATGTAAGTGTAAAAAAATGCATGCCTTACACTCTTAGAAAAAAAGTTTGCATACTATCTTTGCAACTACATGTCAGATAACTCTCATTAAAGTATTAGTAGACTGTGTTTTTAGTATCTGCAAACCCTTTATTTTGATGCTCCCCCAACAGGCATTCTACTGACTAGTAACTTTGCAACTACATGTCAACTTATTTTACTAACCCAAACTTTAACACCTAAACCTAACAGTCTACTAACAGTCTACGACTTTCTACTAATACTCTAATGAGAGTTAGTTGACATGTTGCAAAGTTAGTTATAGTTAGTAGTAAAGTGTAACCAAAAGTTCAATGGGGTTCAATATAGAATCTATGTTATGTGACATTCTTCATGTTTATATTTTAAAAATGTAAAATTTTTCATGGAACTATATATGCCAATAAAGAACCGTTATTTTTTAAAAGTGCATGTATGGTTTTGATACTGTACCTTTTATTATATTGTAGTAACCTTGTTTTTAAGCCGCATAGTCAGCAGTATGTAAAACCACCTCATTATCAGAGCCAAGAGAGTGTGCGTATATATGTTTTCCACCCGGTTCTGCCACGTACCTGACAGTGTGATGTGGTAACAGTCGACACTAATAACAAAGAAGTAGAGAAAGAACAGTCCTCGACCTGTCAATGTGCGTTCTGAGGGTAATGAATAAGCACTGAGGTGTGTTTGTGCATGTGGGGTTAAGAAAAATGAATAGTGCCGCAATCATCTTGTTGCAGCTACAGCTCAGTGACCGGCCTGACAGATTTGCCAGTACACTGACACACACACATTCACACACTGAGTTCAGACTCAGGATTATATTTGGAAAGCCATAAATCAAACGGCAGACATACCCCTGTCCCTCCAATATTCAATTTGTTCTTTTCGGTTATTGTTATGCCAGTGTATCTCATCTATGTATAAGCATTCATAAAGAGTGCTGATTCGATGACACAGAGCGTGTCGTCGTCAAACAATACATTCCCATCATTCTTCATTAGGCTGGTTGTCATGGTATTGGTTCAGCTGAACTAAACCCTATTAGTGGCACATCTGAGAGAACATTCAATCAACCTCACGTCTTCTATATTAGAGTTCACTGTATTAGGGCATGTCTGTCTTTCACAGCCCAATAATGGTCTCTTTATGGCTCTAAATGGTTTAGAGTTAAAAAGTGGGGTATAAAAATGGTTAGTGATTTTATACTGTGTGTAGACATGAATCTGGTGTGTGCAGTCACAAAAGTGTTGCTTTGGGTCAGTTTATTGAGAACAGCAGTGTGTTTGGTCAGTGTTGGGTCAGTGAGTGAATTGTTAGTGCAATGAGTATGTAAAGTCAGCTGTAGCACCTAATTTGCACTGTGCATTTCCCCAATCCTTTGTAAAAAAAAAAAAGAAGAAGCACAATTTAGCATACATTTAAAAAGAGTATTAGGCAAGGCAAGTTTATTTATAGCACATTTCATATACAGTGGTAATTCAAAGTGCTTTACAGAAAAAATTGTGCTGTCAATCGATTAAAATTATATATATATATATATATATATATATATATATATATATATATATATATATATATATATATATATAATCAGAGGAACAGATAACACCAAATAAGACTTATAATTGACATGGGGTCTAAGGATGTTTCATTAAAATCGTTCTCAAAACGTTTTATTCAAACATTACAAAAACATTTAGCAAATATTAATAACATCATAAAGACATTCCGAGAATGTTTTCTCTCAATGAGAACATTCAAGTGCAAATTACACCGTAAGGACGTTCCATGAATGTTGTACTCAGAATGTTTTGATAAAATGAAAACATTCAGCAAATAATAATAACATTAAAAGGATGCTCCATGAATGTTATCCTAAGAACGTTTTCTCTCATCATTATGATAGCATTCATCAAGTACAAATTACATCATAAGGATGTTCCATGAAAGTTGTACTTGATGAATGCTATCATAATGATGAGAGAAAAAGTTCTTAGGTTAACATTCATGGAGCGTCCTTATGATGTAATTTGTACTTATGATAACATGAAAACATTCAGCAAATAATAGTAACATTAAAAGGACATTCTAAGAATGTTATCCAAAGAATGTTTTCTCTCAACATTACGAGGAATGTATATTAACTATTAATAACATTATAAAATCATTTTATCCTAACATTTACATAACTTTTAAAGCAGGTTAGTGAAAGTTATGGGAACATTCCCTGTTAGCTGGGAAGAAACATTAAAGTGTAAGTGTCTCTCTTTAAGTACCCTTAAGTGGCTTTAATTTCATTAATATTATATTATCTGCAAGTACATAAAAAAAAGAAGAAGAAAGAAATACACCACAAGAGCACATTCATTACAATTTAGATCACTTTTCACAAGGGTCTATGACACAGGAGCCAGAATTGGCAGTTTGAAAACGCATAAAGTGCACTTGCCTACAATGTCCATCTAGATATATGTTTAGATATATGTATATGTATATGTTTAGATCGATTGCTCCTGTCTGCCTTGCTGCAGTGTGCTGCAGTGTTTGCAGCTCTGTACAGCTTTGCTTTTGAATCTCTATTTGATATGATCTGGCCATGATTTCTTTGTTGTTTATACTGCTAACTAATATAACTTATTCGTCACCATATATTGTTTAATATTGCCTATCACGTTAAATTTGACATTGCTAAGCTTTTAATCTAAACCACTATCACAACGCGTTAGCATTTCACAACGCTTTAGCGTTTTACTAGCCTGTTAGCCTGCCATACGTGCATCCGGGTCTCCTGTTTTGTCTCTCGTGCCTTTACTAGTCCATCAAACAACTGTGGTAAGTTGGATTAATCAACAAACACAGTAAGTCATGTCTTCTTCTCCTGTTATTCTCACTTGCACTGCCTGTTCCATGTTTAGCATATCCTTCTCTGTTAGCAAACAGGGCTTCACATGTGATAAATGCAGGGAGATAGTCAGGCTGACAGAGAAGATTTCAGAATTAGAGACACGCATCCATACTTTATTTGAGAGTAGTGAGAATGTAACAGCTTTAGACACTGCTTTGGATGCGACTAGTTTAGTGAACTCTGTACACTGTTCGGTTCCGGAAGTAGAGCCCATGCAGCAGGGCAACTGGGTGACTGTGAGACGGCATAGTCGCGGATCAAAAAAACACTCTTCCGTTCCGATTAGAACATCAAACAGGTTCTCCCTGTTCAGTTACGCACCCACTGAGAATCCTGTTAAAAGTGCCCTAGTTATTGGCGATTCTATTACACGGAACGTGAAAATAGAGATACCAGCCACCATAGTCACATGTTTACCGGGAGCCAGAGCACCTGACATCAAAGCAAATTTAAAAGTGCTGGCTAATGCTAATCGTAAATTCTCTAAGATTATTATTCACGTCGGCACTAATGATGTTCGACTTCGCCAAACTTAACATTAAAGAGGTGTGTGAACTCGCAAGTCCCTGTTCGCCGGAGTGATGAGATACTTAGCAGACTATCATCACTCAATGGCTGGTTGTCTAAGTGGTGTCCGCAAAATAACATAGGGTTCATAGACAATTGGCAAAGCTTTTGGGGCAGACCTGACCTGTTGAAAAGAGATGGTATCCATCCCTCCTGAGGTGGTGCCGCTCTTCTCTCTAGTAATTTGGCACATAGTCTTAGAGCTAAACCTTGACTAACTAGGGCCCAGGTCAGGAAGCAGAAGGACTGGCTTACCCGACCGCCTGCTAGCTGTCTCACGTCACAGAAGTCAGATAAATCCCAGCACATAGAGACTCTTTCACCTAGATATTGTCACATAGAGATGGTGTCTGTTCCACGAATTTGTAAATACAAAAAAACATCAAAACCATTGAACGGTAAAATTGTAATTGATGTTCAACAAATAAAAAACAGATATAATACAGATGATCAAATGATAAAGTTCGGGCTGCTGAATATTCGATCCCTTTCCCCAAAAACGTTTATTGTTAATGATATGATTACAGATAATAATCTAGATGTGCTGTGTTTGACAGAAACCTGGCTAAAACCTGACGCTTACATTACTTTAAATGAGTCCACCCCACAAGATTATTGTTATAAACACGAGCTGCGTCTGAAAGGTAAAGGGGGAGGTGTTGCTGTAATTTATAATAATATCTTCAGTATTACTCAGAAGTCTAGTTTCAAATATAATTAATTTGAAGTTTTGGTGCTTTATGTAACGTTATGTAGTGTAATTGATAAATCCTGTTTGACATTTGTGCTGGCTACTGTATACAGGCCACCAGGGCACCAACAGACTTTACCAGAGAATTTGCTGATTTTCTATTATTTCTATATTAGTACTGGCTGCAGATAAAGTCCTAATTGTTGGTGATTTTAATATCCATGTAGACAATGAAAAAGACGCATTGGGATTGGCACTTAGAGACATTCTAAACTCTATTGGAGTTAGGCAACACATGTCAGGACCCACTCATCGCCGTAATCATACTTTAGACCTAATACTGTCACATGGAATAAATGTTAATACCCCTGAAATTCTGCAGCAGAGCGATGACATCTCAGATCATTACCTAGTATCATGTATACTTAATTTAGCAAAGACTGCAAAGCCGCCCCTTCGCTTCAAATATGGCAGGACTATCACTGCTGCGACTAAAGATTGCTTTGTAAATAATCTTCCTCATCAGTTTCATTTCCTCAGCATCCCAGATAGCCTAGCGGAACTCGATGTTGCAACAGAAACTATTGACCCTCTCTTTTCCAGCACAGTTGCTCCCCAGCGCTTAAAGAAGATTAAAGAAAATAGTCCAACGCCGTGGTACAACGAGCACACCCGGGCCCTTAAAACAGCAGCCAGAAAAATGGAGCGCAGCTGGAAGAAAACAATATTTCGTGGAAAGAGAGCATGATTGCATACAGAAAGGCCGTAAAAACTGCTAGATCTGCTTATTTCTCAACTCTCTTAGAAGAAAACAAACACAACCCTAGGTATTTATTCGATACAGTGGCTAAATTAACCAAAGATAAAGCTTCAACTTCTGATGTATGCCAACAGCACAGCAGTAATGACTTTATGAACTTCTTTACTTGTAAGATTGATAATATTAGGAAAAAAATTATAACCATGCAGCCGTCTAGAGTTACAAATGATTTACTCTAATCATCCGATCGTGGTTGTATCTCTCTGTTAGTGTTACTCGATCTTAGCGCTGCATTCGATACTATCGACCACAACATTCTTTTGAATAGACTCGAAAATTATGTTGAGATTAGTGGAATTGTATTGGCATGGTTTAAATCATACTTATCTGACCGTTATCAGTTTGTAGCAGTAAATGAAGAGATCTTACACCAATCACAAGTTCAGTATGGAGTACCGCAAGGCTCAGTGCTAGGACCGTTGCTCTTCACCCTGTACATGCTACCACTGGGAGATATCATTAGGAAGCATGCCATTAGTTTTCATTGTTATGCTGACGATACTCAGCTCTATATTTCGTCACGCTCTAAAGAAACTTACCAGTTAACAAAATTAACGGAATGCATAGCTGATATAAAAAATTGGATGACTAGTAATTTCCTGCAACTTAATTCAGAAAAAACTGAATTTTTAATCACTGGACAAAAAAACTCCACACGTAGTAACCTAGAATACTGTCTAACACTTGATGGCTGCTCTGTCAAGTCCTCATCGTCAGTTAGGAACCTGGGTGTGCTCTTTGATACCAGTCTCTCATTTGAAAGCCATGTTTCTAGCATCTGTTAAAACTGCATTCTACCATTTTAAAAATATATCTAAATTACGGCACATGCTTTCATTGCAAAATGCTGAACAGTTAGTTCATGCGTTCATGACCTCAAGGCTAGATTATTGTAATGCTATACTGGGTGGTTGCCCTGCTCGCTTAATAAACAAACTGCAGCTGGTCCAAAACGCAGCAGCTCGAGTTCTTACTAGAACCAGGAAGTATGACCATATTAGCCCGTTTCTGTCCACACTTCATTGGCTCTTTATTAAACATTGTATACATTTTAAAATCTTGCTAATTACTTACAAAGCTCTAAATGGTTTAGCTCCCCAGTACTTGAGCGAGCTCTTAACGCATTATACTCCATCACATCTATTGCAGTCTCAAAACTCTGGCCAGTTGATAATACCTAGAATATCAAAATCAACTGCAGGCGGTCGATCCTTTTCCTATTTAGCTCCTAAACTTTGGAACAGTCTTCCTAGCATTGTTCGGGAAGCAGACACACTCTGTCAGTTTAAATCTAGACTAAAATCACATCTCTTTACTATGGCATACACATAAAACATTTTTAATTTATATTATTCAAATCAATTAAATGATTGTTAGGCTGCATTAACTAGGTCAGCCGGAACCGGGAACACTTCCCATAACACCTGATGTACTCGTTACATCATAAGAAGAATGGCATCTACGCTAATGTTAGTATCTCTGTTTATCCCGAGGTTTACTGCAGTCGGCCGGATCCGGGCCGTATCCGGACCAGATGGTGGACCTGCGCCTGGACATGACCAACGCATCCCTGAAATATCTGCAGAGGGCGTGTCAATTAAACTCCCCCCTGTAAATGCCGCATCGACACGACATCCTCATTAAACCTGTCTCCAGTGTGACGACTCCAATCTTTCGAATAATCCTACGAATATCTGTTGATCTAATATGACTTCGGATCTGTAATGTTGCCAGAATCATAATCATACACTATTTGTTCGTCAGCCAGAGAAGAACTGGCACCCCGACTGAGCCTGGTTTCTCCCAAGGTTTTTTTCTCTATTATGGCCACTGAAGGAGTTTTGGTTCCTTGCCACCATCGCCTTTGTCTTTTGGCTTGCTCAGTTGGGGACATTTAAATTTCAACTATACTACTGATCTGCCCGCATTGACACTATATCATAATTGAAATGAGCTGATGACATCACCGTTTTCTCCAGAGTGGCTGTACAGCCGAATCAAATTCTGTTGCATTATTTTCCTGTTAACACTGTGAAGCTGCTTTGAAACAATTGCCATTGTAAAAAGCGCTATATAAATAAAGGTGACTTTACTTGACTTTAGCCGCGTTTCCACCGCGATGGAAACACAGACAGCAGCAGGTCTGGGGGAAAAAGAGTTCCTGGGAAAAAAGTTCCTGGGACAAATTGTTCTGGGTAATTTTGGTGGAAACGGGACTTTTGATTATAATGCCCTTCTATATCCCTGTGAATTAATTGATAAATGCTGCCATAGTCAATGATACAGATACAGAAACACCTAACAAACTGTTAAAGTCACCATGAAATAAAATGGACAATTCTTGTTTTTTATGGAATATTGCATTATTTATTGTAAATGGTTTATCCGTACACATCTTTTTTTTTTTACTCATGTGCCTTGTTATCTTTAATCAAAATAACTTCTCCCTATTGCAGGGACATCTCTTTTCTGAGGCGGGGCAACCTATCACTCACATGAGATCGACCAATAGTAAACCACAACCATTCAATCAATTCAATTTAGACAAAATCAAGTCCCGCTCTACATTTGGACTTGTTCCAGGAGCCACAATAGGGAACTTTCCTTCCCTATTGTGGCTTCTGGAACAAGTCCAAATGTATTATGTATAATGTAACTTCTGTTTCATGTTGACTTTAAACAACATTTTCAATTTTTTTTTATTAATTTGCCCCAAGTCAAGACATGTGAAGATGTGTTGTGTTCATGTTGTTAATGTATATAGCCAGATCTCTTCTCACCACTCACAATGATCAGAACCTTATGGTCGATATTAAAACACAGGAAAATGTTGGGTGTTTGTGTGTGTATGTACACACACTGTTGTTATATTTGTCTCATATGATTAATCTCAGTGTAGCTCTGTGTGACTGGATATTCAGCCTGAGTTGGTCCAATCTCTCCAAGGCATTAAGGGTATTTTATAGTATAAATGAATGGTGCCTGCGGGCCTGTAGTGTAGAGCAGTGATATTACCGCAGTAATAGAGGGTAATGAACTGGGCTCTGAGAGAAAAAAATATCAGCATTTCTTATGTTTTCTCTCTCCTTCCCTCATCTCATGTTATTTTTACTCCACATTTTGGATACTTATCCCAGATGAAAGACACAAGCAGATCATTCCATATCTGTCAGTCATTTTGAATGGGTGTCAATGACTTACAGTAGGGGTCATACTTGGGAACCCCAATCACCTTTAATATTTTGAGAAAAGGCCAAAGAAAGTGGAATAGGAGAGTGGAATTTAAAGTGGAGTGGAGTTCCCAGATGAGTTCGACATTGTTCCTGTCTCGCGTGATTCCTCTGCCTCCTTCAGGTGCACACCCCGCCTGCTCATAGCCAAGGGCGTCCACCTGTGGCTGCCACACCTGCTCCGCCACAGATAGAGCCTACAGTGTCAAGCTGGCCGCAGGAAGGCGATGCCGCCCATCCATCAGGCGAGCACTAAGAACCCTAAGAAGGCTTCGAAGCATCCCTGAGATTATGCACTTTCCTAAGATGTGGTGGACACACTGCCTGGTGGAGGGCTGGGTAGAGAATCCTTTGTTTATTTTTCTTTTCTTTTTTTTTTCTTTTCCAAGTGGCAGCTGTACCCAAATTTGCAAAGAAAGAGCAGTTTCCTCATTCTCTGGGTTACACAGTTTGCAACTTGGACATGATGAATGCAAGCTGGCCGCCTCCTCATTTCCAGATGCGACTTACACAAAGCACCCACAGGTCGGTGGGGCACGTTTAGAGGATGCGCAGCTTCCTCACCCGTCACAGACCAGTTCCAATTAGGGCTTACTGAGCAAGTTTCAGTACACTCACAACCTGTCGTGCTGGCTCATTCAGCTGCGCTTTACCTCGATTACAACATCAGTGCTTTACTTCCTGCAGAAGAGGTTGGAGGGCTGGCTGTCCCTTTCCCCCTTGAAAGTATATGTGGCCTTCATAGTGGCACATTATGACACAGTGGATGGTAAGTCTTTAGGGAAGCATGACCTGATCATCAGGTTCCTCAGAGGTGCCAAGAGGTTGAATCCTCCAAGGCTGCACCTTTTTCTCTTTTTTTCTCATCTCTTTGTAGTCTTGCTGGGCCTACAGAGAGCTTCTTTTGAGCTTAGTCAAGCTTAGGTCCCTCTCATTGAAGATGGCACTCCCCAAGAGGGTTGGTGATCTGCAGGCATTCTCTGTCAGAAAAACCTGCCTTGAGTTTGGTCCAGCATACTCTCACATGATCCTGAGGTGATAACGTGAGCTTTTTTGTCCATGTGAGTTCCCCAGACCGGCGAACCCTGGATGTATCTTACTTTTCAGTACCCTGCGGTAGTTAAATTCGGCGGAGGAATTCAACGCTTGCTTGTAGAAGTTCCTCTCTCTTCAGGTAGGACCTACTGCAGAGACATCTTTCTAAGTGTGGTACTTCCCTGTGGGTAAGACCATGTGATGTATTCTCCAAATGTTAAATTCCCTTTGGGCAAGATGTGGTCTCTGTAGTGTTCCTCTGTAGCGACCTATTCCCATGCTATGTTCTGTTGATTCTGTCCCCGCATGGTACAAAGGACTACACAGCTTACGTGGGACGTTGGATAGGTTACAATGTTACAAGTGAGCTTGTTGACTGGCACACGGGGGCTTGCCGACATCTGCACCGCCAACTGTGGTGTTTTCCCTGGGGGACCTCTAGTGTCAGTCATCCACATCAAAGAGACTGACAGATAGGGAAAGTCTTGATTATTATTGTAACCTCTGTTCCCTGATGGAGGGAACGAGACACGGTGTCCCTCCTGCCACAATGCTGAACTGCCCTCTGAAATGGCCGGAACACTGTCTCAGCAGAGTTTCAGTGACTGCAAGACAGAGATAAAGAAGCTTTGTAGTCACCAAGAGCAATATATGTGTGCGCATATATGTGGCTATTAGTTTGATAGTGTCATACTGATGTAAGCAAACCATTCTGTCATTGGAAGATCAGAGAAAACCGTTTTGATGGACAGCAGTGGGATTGAAAAGGGCTGAACCTACAACAAAAAACAACACAAGAGCTTCATAAATTATGTATTCTCAGTCCAAACACATCTCCTCCATTTTGAGAATAAGCCGTCGTGATATGAATCATATTTGAAATCAGTCTGCTTTAAAATATGAAGTGTCATGATTCATAAAAAAAAATTGAGAAAAAGAAAATTATAAATTATAATTTATTAGTTGACCATGGCATCTGGACCATAACACAGTTTCCTAACCAGATGCGGTGCAACACATGATAAAAGGTATCCTTTTCATGTGAAGTAAAGTCAAGTCACCTTTTTATATAGCACTTTATACACAGCTTGAATATAATTTTCACTCGATGTGAACAGACATGTGTATTCAGGAAAAGTTTGGCAATGATCAGACATTGGCAGTTGAGGTCTGGAAAGTGTTCACAGTGCTTCACTTTTTCCACATTTTATGTTACAGCTTTATTCCAAAATGGATTAAATTCATTATATTTTCCTCAAAATTCTACAAACAATACCCCATAATGACAACGTGAAAGAAGTTTGTTTGAAATCTTTGCAAATTTATTTAAAAAAAAAAATAATTTACTTAAGTATTCACAGCCTTTGCTGACACTCAAAATTGAGCTCAGGTGCATCCTGTTTCCACTGATCATCCTTGAGATGTTTCTACAACTTGATTGGAGTCCACATACCTGTGGTAAATTCAGTTGATTGGACATGATTTGGAAAGGCACACACTTGTCTATATAAGGTCCCACAGTTAACTGTCACAGGATGTTTTTGGTTATGTTTTATGTTCATGTTTTGAGTTTCATGTTCACTGACATGTTCCCTGCCATGCACTTCCTGGTTTATGTCATGTGATTCCCATGCCCTCATGTGTTGTGTCATGTCATTGGTTCATTGTCTCATCAGTGTTCACAGGTGTCCCTCATCTAGTCCTTAGTCAATGTGTATTTAAACCCTCATGTTTGCCATGGTCCTGGTCTTGTATTGAATGAATGTGTTACCCATTGTAATTGGTTACCCATTGTAATTGGTGAGTTCTATATTTTGCCATGCCATGTCAAGTTTTGTTTCTAGTTCATGCCAAGTCAAGTTTAGTTAAGCCAAGTCTTTGTTTTATCTTTTGGATTTTTGTTAATAAAAACTGCACATGGGTTCTTCAACCTTGCCTCCAGTGGACTAATGTTACAGAATACAAGACCACCATGTACCCAGCAGTTTGTCTCTTGCGCCTTCATCAAGGCGACCAGGCCATTGTCCAACAATTTTGTGAACTTTCCAGCAATGTGGAATTTAATGATGTTGCCCTCAAGGGCATTTTTCTCAACGGACTCAATGACTTTGTGAGTTATCTGATGCCTGAGAGCACTGTGGCGTGGACTCTGGCCCAGTACATAGACCATGCCCTTCTTTTGAGTGGCTCATCTTTTACTGTGGGATTGGCGGAGGAGGAGCCCCACAGTCCCACAGCACCTGTCCACGTCCAGAACCCAGCCATGTCTCCTATCCACGTCCAGAGCCAAGCCACGTCTCCTGTCCCTGTCCACGTCCAGAGCCAAGCCGTGTCTCCTGTCCATGTCCCGAGCCAAGCCATGTCTCCTGTCCACGTCCAGAGCCAAGCCATGTCTCCTGTCCACGACCAGAGCCAAGCTATGTCTCCTGTCCACGACCAGAGCCAAGCCACATCTCCTGTCCACGTCCAGAGCCAAGCCACTTCTCCTGTCCA
This sequence comes from Rhinogobio ventralis, assembly GCA_039654625.1. Taxonomy (NCBI): domain Eukaryota; kingdom Metazoa; phylum Chordata; class Actinopteri; order Cypriniformes; family Gobionidae; genus Rhinogobio; species Rhinogobio ventralis. The sequence goes on from CM077193.1 coordinate 11,429,235, forward strand.
CGTCCATGTCCAGAACCAAGCCATGTCTCCTATCCACGTCCAGAGCCAAGCCACGTCTCCTGTCCCTGTCTACGTCCAGAGCCAAGCCATGTCTCCTGTCCATGTCCCGAACCAAGCCATGTCTCCTGTCCACGTCCAGAGCCAAGCCATGTCTCCTGTCCACGTCCAGAGCCAAGCCATGTCTCCTGTCCATGACCAGAGCCAAGCCACGTCTCCTGTCCACGTCCAGAACCAAGCCACGTCTCCTGTCCACGTCCAGAGCCAAGCCACGTCTCCTGTCCACGTCCACGTCCAGAGTCATGCCTCTGACCAGCGTCCAAGTCAAGTCAAGTCAACTTTATTTATATAGCGCTTTTTACAATGCAGATTGTTTCAAAGCAGCTTCACAGTGTTAAACAGGAAAATAATGCAACCGAATTTGATTCGGCTGTACAGCCGCTCTGGAGAAAACGGTGATGTCATCCAGCTCATTTCAATTATCATATATATTCAAGTAATGTACTTGACATAGTTAATTTTGTTTCGTAATTAAATTTATTTGGATATTTATTTGAAAATTTAGTGTCCCCAACTGAGCAAGCCAAGCCAAAGGCGACAGTGGCAAGGAACCAAAACTCCATCAGGTGGCATAATGGAGAAAAATAAACCTTGGGAGAAACCAGGCTCAGTCAGGTGCCAGTTCTCCTCTGGCTAATTAACAAACAGTGTATGATTATTATTTTGGCAGCCTTACAGGTCAGAAGTAATATTAGATTGGAATATTCGAAAGATCGGAGGCATCACGTCGGAGACGGGTTTATTGAGGATGGCGTGTCAATTAAACAATTATTAAATAGGAATATTCTAAATATTGGAGTCAACACGCCAGAGATGGATCCATTGAGGATGCCATGTCGATGAGCAATTTCAGAGGGTAGACTAATTGTCTCTGCAGACACTTCAGGGATGCGTTGGTAATGTCTGGGCGCTGGTCCACCATCTGATCTGGATACGGCCCAGATCTGGCTGACTGCAGTAAACCTCGGGATAAACAGAGAGACTAACATTAGCGTAGATGCCATTCTTCTTATGATGTAACGAGTACATCAGGTGTTATGGGAAGTGTTCCCGGTTCCGGCTGACCTAGTTAATGCAGCCTAACAATCATTTAATTGATTTGAATAAAATATAAATTAAAAATGTTTTATGTGTATGCCATAGTAAAGAGATATGTTTTTAGTCTAGATTTAAACTGACAGAGTGTGTCTGCTTCCCGAACAATGCTAGGAAGGCTGTTCCAGAGTTTAGGTGCTAAATAGGAAAAGGATCGACCGCCTGCAGTTGATTTTGATATTCTAGGTATTATCAACTGGCCAGAGTTTTGAGACCGCAATAGACGTGATGGAGTATAATGCGTTAAGAGCTCTCTCAAGTACTGGGGATCTAAACCATTTAGTGCTTTGTAAGTAATTAGCAAGATTTTAAAATGTATGCAATGTTTAATAGGGAGCCAGTGCAGTGCTGACAGAACCGGGCTAATATGGTCATACTTCCTGGTTCTAGTAAGAACTCGAGCTTCTGCAGTTTATTTATTAAGTGAGCAGTGCAACCACCCAGTAGAGCATTACAATAATCTAGCCTTGAGGTCATAAACGCATGAACTAACTGTTCCCTTTCAAGGGAACTCCCGTTGCATCGAATGACACTATGGAAACGAAATGCGTGATGACGTCTTGAAGCACATGTAAAATCAGTCCAATGGCGTGAAGGGACGTCAGAGCCAGTGACGTCACGAACCAGGAAGCTATAAAGCCAGCCCAAACAAAGCCGCGCTAGCTTTGCAAGTCTGAAGTAGCGCGCTGTGTGATATCTGTTCAGTGGTTTTTCAAGTGTTTTTTCTAGTTCAGTAAAGTAACTTTAAACAAAAACACTATGGCGAAAAAGCAGCAGTTTAGAGTGTGTGTGCACCCCTGCCCACGCTTCCTTATGGGTGGGGACACACTCTTTGTGTTGCATGTTTGGGAAAGGAGCATGCATGGTCATCGCTCGAGGGCGCTGGCTGTGAGCACTGTGAAGTGCTTCCATTGCGGACACTCCGATCCCGCCTGGCGTTCTTTCGCGAGGACGTTCAGACTCGTGCTCCCCAGGGCTCTGGTCCCGCTGCTGCTGAGGCACAGCGGCGATTGCAGTCCTGGGGTTCGCAAATGGATCTATCAGCGGGGTTAGAGACGGGCCCAGCCTTATCTCTGCCTCCGATTGAGGCACCTTTGATGCAGCTCTCCAGTTCTGAGGATCTGGAGAGTGTTGGCATCAGAGAAAGTGAGGATTCGCCACCTCAGTCACACGCATATGAAGAGCTGGTTGAGGTTGTGAGGCGGGCTGTAGAACGTTTAAATATTGACTGGCCCGCAGATAAGCAGGATGTTTGTTCTAAAAGTAAACTAGACTAACGTTTTCTGCCGACTCGGTCACAACCTCAACGTCGGGGCCTACCTTTTTTCCCTGATCTCCACACCGAGGTGGCGAGATCATGGGAGAAACCGGTTTCTTATAGAGTTTACAGTGCACAAACATCTCACTACTCCTCTATATTAAACTACAGAGAACACGGTTATGGGGAGATGCCAAAAGTAGAAGATACTTTAGCTAGTTATCTTTCCCCTGAGTCGCCATCTTCCCTAAAGGCCCCGACATTACCCACTAAGCCAGTAAGAACAACATCAGCGCTAGTGGGTAAAGCATACTCAGCGGCTGGTCAGGTTGCAGCATGCCTTCACACTATGTCGCTGCTGCAGGCCTACCAGGCTAAGTTGCTTGGAGATATGGATGAGGGCGGGGGTATTGGCCCTGATGTGGTCTACGAACTACGTCGGGCCACAGACCTGTCTCTCAGGGCCACCAAGAAGACGGCTAAATCAATCGGCCGCTCTATGGCAGCCTTGGTGGCTACTGAGAGGCATGTCTGGCTCAACCTGAGCAATATAAAGGAAAAAGATAAGAGTTTTCTGATGGATGCACCCCTGTCACCTTCTGGCCTATTCGGCGACGCTGTTAACTCAGTTGTCGATAGGTTCCAGGAGGCAGCTAAGCAGGCAGTTGCATTCCAGAAACTCCTCCCCCACCACTCACATATCTGCTGAGCCAAAGGGGCAGCCCCAAACATCTAAATCCAGCTCTTCATATCGTGCTACACAAAAACAGAGCGTGGCCTCTCGTGCTCCCCCTCAGAAAGATTGGGGACGCGGGAGGCAGGCTCAACCGCAGCCTTCGAGGGGTAAAACGGATCTGAGGACCGTTATTATGTCCAAGAAGGCTGCGGGGAAAAGGTCCTGACGCCCGAGGGATCAGGCCAATGAGGGCAGTCCCCCCCCGAAGCAGAGCGGTCAACACCTCATTATACGGTGCCCGTCTCCCTTCGGTGCCCTCAGGGGGCCGTTCTGCCAACCCTGCCACCTCTGGTGTTACAGGGCGCAGTGGTCTCCCGCAAGGACATATCTCAGGGTCCACCCGGAAACGTAGTTGCCCTGGGATGCCCGCACCCTCCAATGAGGGTTCTAGAGCAGTCAGTTTGGTTGTTCCCTGCTGGTTTGCCGTTACAGGGCACCAGACTGACAGCACAACAAAAACCAGAAGCCATCCTCGAGAGGATGGTACCTCTAGTAGAATTTTTGGCAGCATGGAAGCTACTGCCAAATGTTTCTCGATGGGTCCTGCGGACCATAGAAAAAGGGTATCAAATACAGTTCGGGTCTCGCAAGCCCAGGTTTATGGGGGTTCTATCCACAGTGGTGGGCCCCGAGCAGGTTCTGGTAATGGAACAAGAAGTGAAAACTCTGTTAGAGAAAGGGGCCATAGAATATGTACCTCCCTCAGACAGGGAAACCGGGTTTTACAGCCGGTATTTCATAGTTCCAAAGAAGGATGGGGGGGTTGCATCCCATTTTGGATCTTCGAGTTTTGAACGTCTCAGTCGTGCAGCTAAAGTTCAAAATGTTAACTTTAAGGCAAATCGTGCCACAGATCAGGTCCGAGGACTGGTTTGTCACGATAGATCTCAAGGACGCATACTTCCACATATCCATTCTTCCACATCACAGGAAGTTCCTGAGGTTTGCTTTTGGGGGCAAAGCATACCAATATCGAGTTCTTCCATTCGGCCTAGCATTATCACCCCGCATTTTCACGAAATGCGTAGATGCAGCTCTGGCGCCTCTGCGCCTTCAGGGTATTCGCATAATGAACTACATCGACGATTGGTTGATTTTAGCTCAGTCGCATCAGTTGGCGATTCGGCATCGAGATGTCGTTCTCGCCCACATGAAGGAGTTGGGGTTACGGCTAAATGCCAAAAAGAGTGTGCTTTCTCCACTACAGAGGACCACTTTTTTAGGCGTCGTATGGGACTCAACGTCGATGCAGGCACGCCTGTCACCGGCACGTGTAGAATCCATCCTTTCGGCTGTAATAAAAATAAAACTAGGCCAGTCACTCACTGTGAAACAGTTTCAGAGACTATTGGGTTTGATGGCAGCAGCCTCCAACGTGATACCTTTTGGACTGCTGTACATGAGACCCCTGCAGTGGTGGCTCAGGACCAAAGGGTTTTCCCCGAGGGGCAACCCCTTTCGTATGATCAGGGTCACGCGGCGATGCTTACGTGCCCTGGTTATGTGGAAGAAACCTTGGTTCCTGTCCCAGGGTCCCGTGTTGGGAGTTTTGGGTCGTCGCAAAATGCTAACGACAGATGCCTCTCTCACGGGCTGGGTAGCGATCCTAGAGGGACGCTCGACTCAAGGTCTGTGGAGAGACCACCATCTCTCATGGCACATTAACCGTCTGGAGATGTTGGCAGTATTTTTTGCTCTTAAGATTGTGTTAGATAGTACAGACAACACATCGGTGGTCGCCTATTTAAATCATCAGGGGGGTCTGCGCCCGCGTCCGCTCTGCAAACTGGCGCACCAGATCCTCCTGTGGTCCCAGGGGAAGTTACTTTCACTCAAAGCAGCTTACATCCCTGGGGCCCAGAATATAGAAGCAGACGTCCTGTCGAGACAGGGGCTGAGGCCCGGAGAATAGATACTTATGTCCACAGAGCTGGCGTTAATCTGAACAACTGTTTGTGTGCTTTGGGCCCTCTAACAAAGGGTCTCCTGCATCTAAGCAAAGAATGAGCAAGTGGGTGGTTGAGACCATCTCGCTTGCTTATGAGTTGGTTGGACAGCCTTCTCTTATGGCTGTCCGTTCCCACTCTACTAGGAGTATGGCGGCCTCTAAGGCTCTTCGGATTCACACTGGACAGTCACGTCTCGCTATGGAGGCGTTGGTATAGACGTTCCCATAGCGTCATTCGATGCAACGGGAGTTCCCTTGAAAGGGAACGCCTAGGTTACGACTGTAACCTCAGTTCCCTGAAGAGGGAACGAGTGTTGCATCGCTCTGCCATATCTTCTATGTGCCTGTCAAAGTGACTACTTCAGACTTGCGAAGCTAGCGCGGCTTTGTTTGGGCTGGCTTTATAGCTTCCTGGTTTGTGATGTCACCGGCTCTGACGTCCCTTCATGCCATTGGACTGATTTTACATGTGCTTCAAGATGTCATCACGCATTGCGTTCCCATAGCGTCATCCGATGAAACGAGAGTTCCCTCTTCAGGGAACCGAGGTTACAGTCGTAACCTAGGCGTTTTTTTGTCCAATAATTAAAAATTCATTTTTTTCTGAATTAAGTTGCAGGAAATGACTACTCATCCAATTTTTTATATCAGCTATGCATTCCGTTAATCTTTGTGAATTGGTAAGTTTCGTCAGGGCGTAAAGAAATATAGAGCTGAGCTTCCTAATGATATCTCCCAGTGGTAGCATGTACAGGGTGAAGAGCAACGGTCCTAGCACTGAACCCTGCGGTACTCCATATTGAACTTGTGATCGGTGTGACATCTCTTCATTTACTGCTACAAACTGATAACAGTCAGATAAGTATGATTTAAACCATGCCAATGCAATTCCACTAATGCCAACATAATTTTCGAGTCTATTAAAAAGAATGTTGTGATCGATAGTATCGAATGCAGCGCTAAGATCGAGTAACACTAACAGAGAGATACAACCACGATTGGATGATAAGAGTAAATCATTTGTAACTCTAATGAGAGCAGTCTTAGTACTATGATACGGTCTAAATCCTGACTGGAAATCCTCACAGATACCATTTCTTTCTAAAAAGGAGCATAATTGTGAGGACACTGCCTTTTCTAGTATTTTTGACAGAAAGGGTAGATTTGAGATTGGCCTGTAATTGACTAATTCTGTAGGATCAAGTTGCGTTTTTTTTTAATAAGTGGTTTAATAATAGCCAACTTAAAAGTTTTCGGTACATATCCTAAAGTCAAGGAAGAATTAATAATATTAAGAAGAGGATCTATGACCTCTGGAAGCATCTCTTTTAGTAGTTTAGTCGGTATAGGGTCGAGCATACATGTTGTTGATTTTGATGATTTAACGAGTTTAGCCAATTCTTCTTCTCCTATAGCAGTGAATGAATGTAATTTTTCCTCAGTTACACTACAATGCACTGTCTGATGTGATACTGTAGTAGACGGCTGCATGGTTATAATTTTTTTCCTAATATTATCAATCTTACAAGTAAAGAAGTTCATAAAGTCATTACTGCTGTGCTGTTAGCAGACATCAGAGGTTGAAGCTTTATTTTTGGTTAATTTAGCCACTGTATCGAATAAATACCTAGGGTTGTGTTTGTTTTCTTCTAAGAGAGTCGAGAAATAAGCAGATCTAGCAGTTTTTACGGCCTTGTTGTATGAAATCATGCTCTCTTTCCACGAAATGCGAAAAACTTCCAGTTTTGTTTTCTTCCAGATGCGCTCCATTTTTCTGGCTGCTGTTTTAAGGGCCTGGGTGTGCTCGTTGTACCACGGCGTTGGACTATTTTCTTTAATCTTCTTTAAGCGCAGAGGAGCAACTGTGTCTAAAGTGCTGGAAAAGAGAGAGACAATAGTTTCTGTTGCAACATCGAGTTCCTCTAGGCTATCTGGGATGCTGAGGAGATGAAACTGATGAGGAAGATTATTTACAAAGAAATCTTTAGTCGCAGCAGTGATAGTCCTGCCATATTTGAAGTGAGGGGACGGCTTTGCAGCCTTTGCTAAATTAAGTATACATGATACTAGGTAATGATCTGAGATGTCATCGCTCTGCTGAAGAATTTCAACGGTATCAACATTTATTCCATGTGACAATATTAGGTCTAAAGTATGATTACAGCGATGAGTGGGTCCTGATAAGTGTTGCCTAACTCCAATAGAGTTTAGAATGTCTCTAAATGCCAATACCAATGCGTCTTTTTCATTGTCTACATGGATATTAAAATCACCAACAATTAGGACTTTATCTGTTGCCAGTACTAACTCTGATAGAAAATCAGCAAATTCTCTGGTAAAGTCTGTATTGTGCCCTGGTGGCCTGTATACAGTAGCCAACACAAATGTTAAACGGGATTTATCAATTTCACTACATAACGTTACGTAAAGCACCAAAACTTCAAAAGAATTATATTTGAAACTAGACTTCTGAGTAATACTGAAGATATTATTATAAATTACAGCAACACCTCCACCTTTACCTTTCAGACGCGGCTTGTGTTTATAACACACTCATGACTCATTTAAAGTAATGTAGTCGTCAGGTTTCTGTCAAACACAGCACATCTAGATTATTATCTGTAATCATATCATTAACAATAAGCGTTTTTGAGGAAAGGGATCGAATATTCAGCAGCCCGAGCTTTATCATTTGTTCATCTGTATTATATCTGTTGTTTATTTGTTGGACATCAATTACATTTTTACCGTTGAATAGTTTTGGTGGTTTTTTGTATTTACTAATTCGTGGAACAGACACAGTCTCTATGTGATAATATCTAGGTGAAAGAGTCTAGGATTTTTCTGACTTCTGTGACGTGAGACAGCAAGCAAACGGTCGGGTAAGCCAGTCCGTTTGCTTCCTGACCTGGGCCCTAGTTAGTCAAGGTCTAGCTCTGGCTCCCGGTAAACATGTGACTATGGTGGCTGGTGTCTCTATTTTCACGTTCCGTGTAATAGAATCGCCAATAACTAGGGCACTTTCAACAGGATTTTCAGTGGGTGCATCACTGAGTGGGGATAACCAGTTTGATGTTCTAATCAGAACGGAAGAGTGGTTTTTTGATCCGCGACTATGCCGTCTCACCGTCACCCAGTTGCCCTGCTGCACTGGCTCTACAGCTGGAACCGAACAATGTACAGAGTTCACTAAGCTAGTCGCATCCAAAGCAGTGTCTAAAGCTGTTACATTTTCACTACTCTCAAATAAAGTCTGGATGCGTGTCTCTAATTCTGAAATCTTCTCCGTCAGCCTGACTATCTCCTTACATTTATCACATGTGAAACCCTGTTCACCAACGGAGACAAATATACTAAACATGAAACATGTAGTGCAGATGACAATAAAAGGATAAGAAGACATGCCTTACCGTATTTGTTGATTGATCCAACTTACCACAGTTGTTTGATGGAGTCTATTTACTAATCCAACTCACCACAGTTGTTTAATGAACTCAGAAAACAAGAGACCCGAGTGCAGAGATGGCAAGCTAACAGGCTAGCGAAATGCTAACGCGTGATAGTGATTTAGATTAAAAAGCTAGCTATGTCAGATTTAATGTGGTAGGCAATATTAGACAATATATGTTGATGGGTAAATTATATTTAGCAGTTTAAACAACAGGGAATGATATCATAAAAAGATTCAAAAGTGAACAGAGCACATACGAGCACAGCAACGAGGCAGACAGGAGCAATCGATCAGTTCAGAGAGGGCTCCAGCCCCAGACCAGCGTCCTGAGGTGGCATCAGCCACAGACTAGCGTCCTGAGGTGGCTTTAGCCCCAGACCAGCGTCCTGAGGTGGCTTCAGCCCCAGACCAGCGTCCTGAGAGGGCTCCAGCCCCAGACCAGCATCCTGCGAGGGCTCACGATCCAGGTCCACCAATGCTTCAAGATCCTGATCTGCCCACGCTCCATGGTCCAGGTCCACCCACGCTCCATGGTCCGGGTCCTCCCACGCCCCATGGTCCGGGTCCTCCCACGCCTCAGGGTCCAGGTCCGCCCACGCCTCAGGGTCCAGGTCCGCCCACCCCTCAGGGTCCAGGTCCGCCCACACCTCAGGGTCCAGATCCGCCCACGCCTCAGGGTCTAGGTCCGCCCACGCCTCAGGGCCCAGGTCCGCCCACTCTCCCCATCTAAGCCATGCAAGGGTCCATGTCCGGTGCCTCTGCACTGGCCTGGTCTGCCGTCCCTCCCCCATGATCACCCCCTATACTTCTGTTGGGGTTTTGGTTTTGTTTGGGCGTCTGGGGCCGCCCATAAAGGGGGGAACTGTCACAGAGTGTTTTTGGTTATGTTTCATGTTTTGAGTTTCATGTTCACTGTCATGTTCCCTGCCATGCACTTTCTGGTTTATGTCATTTGATTCCCATGCCCTCATGTGTTGTGTCATGTCATTGGTTCATTGTCTCATTAGTGTTCACAGGTGTCCCTCGTCTAGTCCTTAGTCATTGTGTATTTAAACTATCATGTTAGCCATGGTCCTGGTCTTGTATTGAATGTATGTGTGACCCACTTGTTGCAAACTTGCCTTCCAATGGACTGCTATGTTACATTAACAGTGCATGTCAGAGCACAAAGTCCAAGCAATTGTCTGTAGACCTCCGAGACAGGATTGTATCAAGGCACAAATGTGGGGAAGGGTACAGAAAAATTTCTGCAGCATTGAAGGTCCCAATGAGCAGAGTGGCCTCCATCATACGTAAATGGAATAAGTTTGGAACCACCAGGACTCTTCCTAGAGTTGGCCGCCCAGGCAAACTGAGCAATCATGGGAGAAGGGCCTTAGTCAGGGAGGTGACCAAGAACCCGATGGTCACTCTGACAGAGCTCCAGCGTTTCTTTGTGGAGAGAGGAGAACCTTCCAGAAGAACAACCATCTCTGCAGGAAGCCACCAATCAGGCCTGAATGGTAAAGTGGCCAGAAGGAAGGCACTTCTCAGTAAAAGGCGCATAACAGCCTGCCTGGAGTTTGCCAAAAGGCACCTTAAGGATTCTTAGACCATGAGAAACAAAATTCTCTGATCATACTCAAAAAGATTGTAATTGGTGCCAAAGGTGTTTCAACTAAGTATTGAGCAAAGGCTGTGAATACTTTTTAATAAATTTGCAAAGATTTCAAACAAACTTCTTTCATGTTGTCATTATGGGGTATTGTTAGTGGAATTTTGAGGAACATAATGAATTTAATCCATTTTGGAATAAGGCTGTAACATAACAAAATGTGGAAAAGTAAAGCGCTGTGAATACTTTCCGGATGCACTGTGTATATATATATATAAAATGATGTCCCGTTCAAGACCCACCCTAGTTTTTTTCTTGCTCATTCGCATATACGTAACAATAGGGAAGAAAAGACTTTTACAGCATGTTTCATGTGGACTTTAAAGTGCTTCAGCCAAAGACGATAAAGTCCCAACAGTGGCCAAAGATTGCAGTTCAGAAACACACTGAGCACAGCGATATGCTAGTCTGTAGACGCAAACACCACCATAGACACACATCTAGTGGATCAAAAGTAATGATAGATTTTTTTGAAAGTCTACACTTTACGTATGTATGCATTTATTTATAATTTTTTTTAAATGCATAATGCACCTTTAAAACACTAGAAAATGAGAATGCAGCAAGACAAATAAATGGTGGTGTCTTTCGTCTACATTTAATATTCTTATTTCAGCATCTTATTTCTTAATAAACAATGTTCTAATTGGGAAAATTATTTATAGATGACATCATTTCTGGCATGGATGGGGGAAAAAAAAGACTAGTAACTAGTTACCCAAGTAACTTTGTTTTCTGCTCATGATGAGATTTTTATTAGATTGTTGTCAGATTCTTATTTTAGGAAAAATTTAAAAAAGGTCTTCTGACTGTAAAAACAATATGCTAATAGTCTTATTAAACAGCCAATCTTACCTTTTAATATTTATATTCAATTTGGCTCAACCAAAATATCATTTTGGCCTTGAGGTGAACACTACCTGAAAACCTAAAAGTCTAACTTAAAAAAGCTAAAGAACCCTTGATTTCATGTGCTCTTCAAGTATCTCGTCCACCAACACTAAGGCTAGCTAATCCTTTCAAACCTGCTCTATTTTCCTCTATACCTTTCAGCAAGGTTAGTCCGGTTGCTCCATGTCCTTGTCGTTGGTGTATTTTTCAGTCACAGCAGCATTAAACACCTGCGCTCACACACATGCCATTTCCTTTGTCATAAATTATAATAATATGATAACATGTAAAAGCTTGTACTGTACTGAATAAGATACATGTATAATTATGGATTATCTTCTCTATCTTAATGAAGATATGTTAGTCATCAGTTCTAATTAGATGTGACAAACTCAAGTCATTTTAATTAAATACTCAGATATCAGTCTCTCATATCTCTCTCTTGCGGGGCACAGACATGATCCATGGGCAAAGATTAAATTCAGTCTGACACGAAATTGGATTTTCAATAGAGAGCTGTCATTTATAATTTATTTCTGAATTAAGTTTAGGCTATGTAGATAACAGCATGCTATCATGTTACTATTTCTGTAGTGTGATATACTAATACATTCACCTAAACGTGCAGTATAAAAAATAGTGGCTCAATGTAATGTGCTTGAATTAGCCTTCCATTTCCAGTGTGATGAACCAAAATAAATATCATCATGTCATTTTTTGATTCATACTTTCATTGTACTGCCAAGATTTAAGATCTTTTTACACAAATATAGCATTTGTTTGAGGAGGATTCTGGTGTATAGAGTGGTTTTATTTATTCTGGCACTCGAGTTGCCGAATTATTTTGTAAATATTGTGTTTTCAAGGTTGCATACAGAATATTGTGTAATGTTTTTAATTATTTTTCCGGGCCAGTAATTCAATGAGTGACACGGTAAGCAAATTAGGGCGTTTTCACATGGATCGTTTTCATACATTTTATACATTTGGTTCGTTTTGGTTTGGTTTCACACTGCAATTATGCGAGCGCACTAAAGAACTTTACATGACATACTTGCGTCCTGGCGTCATCAGTTATGTGGGCTGCATCTTAACATTGATTGGTTTGTTAGTCTGACGTCAGCGTGTTGTCAATTTGGCGGGTAACTTTGACAAGATGAATGAACAGACGCATATTGTTGCCACTATGCTGTATTGCTATGGCATTACTATCTGCAGCACCAACTATATTCGAGGTTAGTTCAAATTTGCCAAATGAACGTCCTCTTTGTGCGAACATTTTATTGTTGTGGAGAGACCAAAGTGAGTGGAAATTTGTTTCAATACTGGCCGTCTATTTCAAAAGATGAGTTGTCACGGGTGATTTATAATTGTGTCCTTATTTCAACTTTTCAGTGTAAATTATTTAATTTGATTGCCAACAGCCCTGTAGTGTGTTATTCTAATTTAATTTATTGATCAAATTTAAAATAAAAGAGGAAGCATACATTAAGATTGGGGGGGAAATAAAAAAAAAATGCCCCCCGGATAAATAAGATATCACAAATATGCAGATTTACATAGGCTATGATAGAACTGATAGAACACTGACTTCCTGTAAATGGTCTGAAAGTCCGAACCATACAGACAATGCTTTCACACTAGAAACAAACCTTTGTTAAGTTTGATCTGGATCGAGACTCTTTTCGTCGGGCCAAATTTCGTCTGTTTGGTCCGGACCGTGGTCCGAGGGAGGTTTCACACCTGTAATTTTGATTCGGACCAAACTGAAAGTCCGAAAATCCGGATCAAACAAGGTAGGTGTGAAAACGAATTTTGAACTTGTTGAACTGAACCCACCCCCAACCCCCCTCCCCTTTTTTTTATAGATATGATATAATGTACTGAACTGAGATGTGATATCATGATCTGAATTGAGCTTGAACAGAAAAGTTTTAAATCATATCTTGTTTTTCCTTGTCATGTTTGATATCCATAAAAGAACTGATTAAGTATCTTCCCTATATTGATTGTTCTTGATAATTATGAATTAATTAATATAATTTAATAACTTATAACTAGTAACGTCTCGGTTACGTATGGTAACCCTCGTTCCCTGAAGGAGGGAACGGAGACGTACGTCGGACGTCACCGACGAATTGGGATCACTTCTGGGAGCCCCTATCAACTTCGAGATATAGAGAACGGGCCAATGGCCATTGGCGTGCGAGATTTGCATCTCGCGCTCCGCCCCGCGCTGCGGGTATAAACAGGAGGCGAATGCAGCGCACTATTGTTTTTCACTGAGGAGCCGAACTAGTGACTCGGCCATGCAGTGATGGTACAGCAACTGTGGCGACGGGACGTACGTCTCCGTTCCCTCCTTCAGGGAACGAGGGTTACCATACGTAACCGAGACGTTCCCTTTCAGTCGGTCACGTTCGACGTACGTCGGACGTCACCGACGAATTGGGATCCCTTTGGAAAACGCCACAGTTACTACCACTTCCAGCGCCCAGCGAGAGCCCCTCAGACCCCGTCTGTTCCGGGCGGGGAATTCACGCAGGGAAGTCACACTGCTGTTCCGCAAGACCCACTTCAGCAGACTATTGGATAACGCTGGGAAAGCGTGCCCAGAGGGACGCTGCGGAAGCCACATCATGCCCGAAGGGAGTTACCATGTGGAAAATACACGTATGGACTGGCCGTGGGCAGTGCAACATACGGAAGTCCCAGGGGTGGCCCCGGCCAAACAGGCGGGGGAACAACACCTAACTGAGACGGCAGAGAGCTCTGCCGAGGGAAAGACACGGGCTCGCCGTAGGGAGCCGTACCGTGGAAGAATACACATATGGGACCGCCGTGGGGGTCACAACATATGGAACCCAGCCTAACACAAGTTCCACCAATGCATACGAGTGTTAGACCTGGCGTCGGACGCTCCGCCACATCCGACTGCCGCGGGTTGCGGAGGACTCAACAGGGTTCGCCGTTCTGGGGAACTCGACTGGAGCATATAAACGCACGTATCCGTTCCAAAGGGAAGGGAGTGGCGCAGCAAGCCGACACTTAGAACGGGCACTTCGGTGTTACTGACTATGGGAAGCGAGCACACAGGAAGATACCGGCTCTACACGGAGGCTATAAAATCTAGCGAACGTGTTAGGTGTCGCCCAGCCCGCAGCTCTACAATATCTGTCGGCGAGGCGCCACGAGCCAACGCCCAGGAAGAAGCTACACCCCTAGTGGAGTGGGCTCTTAACCCGAGCGGGCAGGGCACCTCTTGGGTTTGGTACGCCAAGACGATGGCATCCACTAACCAGTGGGCCATCCTCTGCTTGGAGACAGCCTTTCCCTTCTGCTGGCCTCCATAACAGACGAAGAGCTGTTCTGAGGTCCTGAAGCTTTGCGTTCTGTCCACGTAAGTCCGCAGAGCGTGGACTAGACAGAGAAAAGCTAGGGCTGGGTCTGCCTCCTCCGAAGGCAGCGCTTGCAGGCTCACCACCTGGTCCCGGAAGGGAGTGGTGGGAACCTTGGGCATATATCCGGGCCGGGGTCTCAGGATTACATGAGAGTTACCGGGCCCGAATTCCAGGCACGATTCGTCGACCGAAAATGCCTGCAGGTCCCCTACCCTCTTGATAGAGGCCAATGCAGTCAGGAGTACTGTCTTCAGAGACAGGATTTTTAACTCAACTGACTGCAAAGGCTCAAAGGGCGCCCTCTGCAGTGCGGTTAGCACCAGAGTTAAGTCCCAAGAGGGTATAGAGGGAGAGCGAGGCGGTTTTAGTCTCCTCGCCCCCCTCAGGAACCTGGCGATCAGATCGTGCTTCCCTAGAGACTTACCACCTACCATGTCATGATTAGCGGCGATAGCGGCAACATAGACTTTGAGGGTGGAGGGAGACAGCCTTCGCTTCAACCCGTCCTGTAGGAAGGAAAGCACAGAACCGACCGAACATCTCCGGGGGTCTTCTCAGCGAGAAGAACACCAGTCGACGAACAGGTTCCACTTCAACGCATAGAGGCGCCTCGTAGAGGGAGCTCTAGCGGAAGTGATGGTGTCTACCACAGCCTGTGGTAGGCCACCTAGAACCTCCGCGTCCCGTCCAGGGACCAGACACCGGACGCGGGTGCCATAGGGTGCCCCGTCTCTGAGTCAGGAGGTCCTTCCTCAGAGGAATGGGCCAGGGAGGTGCTGTCGCGAGAACCAAGTCCAGTTGGGCCAATACAGAGCAACCAACAGGACTTGCTCCTCGTCCTCTCTGACCTTGCACAGAGTCTGTGCAAGAAGGCTCACTGGGGGAAACGTATACTTGCGTAGGCCCCGGGGCCAGCTGTGTGCCAGCGCATCCGAGCCGAGGGTCCCCTCGGTCAGGGAATAAAACAACTGGCAGTGGGTCGTGTCCGGGGCGGCAAACAGATCTACCTGTGCGGTCCCGAAGCGACTCCAGATCAGCTGAACCACCTGGGGATGGAGTCTCCACTCTCCGGGGAGCACTGGCTGTCGTGAGAGCTCGTCGGCCGCACGATTGAGCAGGCCCGGAATGTGAATGGCACGAAACGACCTCAGATGCTTCTGACTCCATAGGAGGAGATGGCGGGCGAGTTGAGACATGTGACGGGAGCGTAGACCACCCTGTTTGTTGACGTACGCAACGGCCGCAGTGTTGTCCGTACGGACCAGAACGTGCTTGCCTAGTAGCGGCGTTTTGAAGCGGCCCAGCGCAAGACGAACTGCTAACAACTCGAGGCAATTGATATGCCATTGCAGTTGAGGCCCCGTCCACAGACCCGAAACTGCAAGCCCGTTGTACGTGGCACCCCAGCCGGTGGATGAGGCATCCGTGGAGACAACAACATGCCTGGACACTTGTTCTATGGAAACTCCTGCCCGTAGAAACGAAGGGTCCGACCACAGGCTGAAGGTTTGGCGGCACCTCGGAGTCACGGGGACACGGAGGGATCCGCTGTGCCACGCCCATCTCAGGACTCGGTCGTGTAGCCAGCGTTGAAGCGGTCTCATATGAAGCAATCCGAGCGGCGTTACAGCGGCTGCGGATGCCATATGCCCCAGGAGCCTCTGAAAATGTTTCAGTGGTACCGCTGTCCTGCATTTGAACGAATTCAAGCAGTTCAACACCGACTGGACACGCTCCTCTGTGAGACGCGCTGTCAGATTGACCAAGTCCAGCTCCATACCGAGAAAAGAGATCCTCTGCACAGGGCAGAGTTTGCTCTTTCCCCAGTTGACCCGAAGTCTCAACAGGCTGAGGTGACTGATCACCGTGTCTCTGTATTCACACAACAGGGACAGTCCTGAAGGGAACGACCTTCAGGACGATCGCTGCAAACGAATCTTGGGGACGGATGTACTCGAAAGTGCGCTTCTGCGTCAACATCTGAACGGGCGGTTTGTGAAGGGCCCGGTTCAGGACTCACAGGTCCAAGATTGGTCATAACCCACTGCTTTTCTTGGGCACAATGAAGTAGAAGTTATAGAACCCCAACTTCATGTCGGCTGGAGGGACCGGCTCCAATCGCGTCCTTCGCCAGTAGGACTTCGATCTCTTTCCACAAGATGGGCGTCGCAGCTCCACACAACAGTGAAGTGGACGCCCAGAACTTGGGAGGATGCCGTGCGAACTGAATCGCATAGCCGAGCCTGGTGGTGCAGGTGAGTCAGCGGGACCGTCCCGGAAGTGCTAGCTAGGCTTCCGGAAACCGTACCATGAACACACCCGCCCCACAGACGTACCCGCAGTAGGGCAGCGAAGTGGAGGGCAGGGACCCGACCCAAGAGGCACAGCGTCCTGAAGTGGGGTCTGAGTGCGCACGCAGCACCTACCTGCCCCCACGGTTGGACGGAGGGTATGAGAGAAGGCATGGTAGCGTTCTCAAGCCATACGCTGCGGTCCGCTGGCGACTGAAGGAGGGGCAGAGAGTGGCAAGGCTTTGTGGCGTCACACACTGCCTACCTCACCTCCTTCCTCAGCGGGGAACAAGAGTGGCGAGGCATAGCGTCGCGCACTGCCGTCCTCACACCGCTGAGAAGAGGGGAATGAGAGTGGCGAGGCTCCCCGGCGTTGCACACTGCCATTCTCGCCCTCTTGTGGGGAGGGGAATGAGAGCGGCGCGGCTTCATAGCGTCACACGCTGCCATTCCTGAACTCCCGAGACCCAGAGGTATTGGAACTGCTCTTAAGAATTTGGGTACCACTGGCTGTAACACCGGTGGCGGAACAAAATTTAGCAATGATTCTCCACCCGGCCCTCCTCCGGGGAAGAGCAGCTTCAACCAAGTCCAGGTCACCCGTCTCAGCTGACTGGCAGCCAAGACGGGTGGCATCGTGGGATGCCCATGGCGAGCAGACTGAGGGGTTCTATCTGCTTTGCACTGTGGAGGACTGCTGCACAGTCACCGACAGTGTCGCCGAAAAGGGTCACCTTGTGAGATGTGAGCATCGAGAGAGCGTACTCTGGCGACGTCTCACCCCCCTGCAAGGTAGCCCAAGGGTGTTTCTGGACCAGGGTGGACATCGTCTGGCCAAGGGCCAGCGCTGTGACTTTAAATGTAAATCAGTCACGGTGCGCAGCTCAACCTCAGCTCAGAACTACCCTCGTGCACTAAGAGCGCAGGGCAGAGGTGGCCTGCCAGTGGCACTGCCACCTCACCGATGAGGGTAGTGAGAGAGAGGAAAACTTTATCCAGATTATGGCACCATTGGCACCCCATATTTTGGCACCAAATAGTTCCACACTGCCAAAGCTTTCCAATGCACATCCGGGAAAAAGGCAAGGGGGCGGGCAAGGCGATTTACGCGTTGCACTACGCCTCAGCCACCCAGGAAAGCATGGCTGTCAAGTCTGAATCTGATTCAGCATGAGCACACACCATTATAGTGGGAAACTCAGCATCATCTTCATTTCCAGCTTATAACAGCCCTCTCTCCGATGCAGCGATTGACATCTGTCCTCTGCTAGAGCCCCAGATGAAACGCTAGGTCCCCTTTATTTATTTATTTATTATTATTTTTATTTAATTTTTTTTATTTTTTTTGGAACCAGCAATCCCACCTGTAAGCTACCAGCAGGCATGCAAGACTGTGAGCGTGGCCGTCGAGACGGCACACGGCGCGCTGAACACTCAAGCCCCTATGAAGAAGGCGAGACGAACAACGCGCCGACGTGGTCATGCTCTCATGAGAGAACATGAACCACCCACGAACACAGTCTCAGCATGCTTGCGATGCGATAGAGGAGTGAGGGCCCACGGAGATGTACTCGGCAGGGAAGCCCCACTGTAATCCTCAGGTCACCAAGGCTTATTAGCCGAAGTAGCCCCTTTCTGGTGCACCAGAAAAGAAACTAGATCGGGGAATAGGCGAAGGGACTCAACCCCGTTTGAGGTTAAGTCTCGACCGCGCATCTAAAGCGCCGAGTGACGCGCTGGGTTGCCGTGACAACCCGCGCTGTCAGCCGGCAGCTAGACGGCACACGGCGCGCTGAACACTCAAACCCTCACGAGGAAGGCGAGACGAACAACGCGCCGACGTGATCCCGTTCTCCTGAGAGAACATGGATCACCCACGAACGCAATCTCAACATGCTTATGCGAGAGGGATCGTGGCCGTCAAAGGACAGGAAACAACCGCATCCAGAAACGCACGGGTGGAATGACGTCTTGAAAAAGACGCAGTCACACGCTGCTCTTTTAGAAGAAAGCTCTTTTAAATGTGCTGAAGCACCCAGGAACGACCGCGGCAAAACACAGGAGAGTAGTGCAGCCTGTGTATGCACTCACCGTTGGGAACGCCCTCACCAAACCAACAGTGCTGTAAAAACAGCAGTTTATCACTGTATCAGTGAGCTCGCGGCCGCCGCTGATCGTGCCTTCTCTCCCAGCACTCAAAGAAGCATCTTCTCTCGTTCTCTCTCTTTCTCTCTCTGCTGAAGCAGGAACAGTCTCCTTCATCAACACCGTGTTCGGCTCCGAAGTGAATGACAATAGTGCGCTGCATTCGCCTCCTGTTTATACCCGCAGCGCGGGGCGGAGCGCGAGATGCAAATCTCGCACGCCAATGGCCATTGGCCCGTTCTCTATATCTCGAAGTTGATAGGGGCTCCCAGAAGTGATCCCAATTCGTCGGTGACGTCCGACGTACGTCGAACGTGACCGACTGAAAGGGAACCATAACTAATAACCATACCCAATCTTTTACGGTCACAATTATATTATCTACAAGTACAGTTTTGTAAAAATACAGATTTAAGATTTAAAGTACATTACAAGTGTACATTCAATACACTTTAGTGCTCTTCCTTTTCAAAAGGCATCCTCTGGTCTGGAACGCACAAACACAGACAACTGATTTGAAACAAAGATTGAAGCATCCAGTGGCGGAGGCAGAAAGTGGATGATGGGTGGGCCTCTAAAATTGTGGGTGGGCCGGAATAATTCGCATCATCCCATGTTTTTGACCCGGCTTAATTTGGAAGAAAAAATTGACGGACTGGTCCCCGCGCGGCACTAAACGCCCATTTTGTGTTAAATAAAGATTAAATAGGTCATAAATGTGTCAAAGCGAACGAGGCATTGCATTGCAACGGCCTACAATGAATGCTTCAATACAACATCATCATGCACTCATTCAGAAAGACAAATGTTCCCGTTCATAAAGTTTAATTTGAGGTTTCCGGTGTGAAGAGCCTCAAATAGTTGTGGTGCGTTATGTCAAAATAAATGCTACCCATGCAGATATGTTGGATAGATTAATCATAAACGAGACAATCACATTCACTGTGTCTATAGACACATGCAACCAAATAATCTGTTAGTAATCGGAAATGACGGCTCAATCGGACTGAAATGCCTTCATGTAAACACCTTAATCGATCTGAATGAAATTTCAATCGAATTGAAAGTAGTGGTTTATTCCACAGAACATGTAACACTTGATCGGATTGAAAACCAAAACTGGAAAGGACTGGCATGTGCAATGTCCTAAAATGGTGTAATGACATACGATGCACGGAACGAGCTGTTGTTGTTAAATAAAATGCCATAAATGAGGGTTATTCTAAAATTCTCCTACCGGTAACACTTTATAAAAACGTTCAGTTATAAGTCACTTCTAAGTTATTAGTTAATGATGACTATATGTTCACAAATGATTAGTAGGTGATATGCTAGCATTTTATAAATGTTTTGTTAATTCAGTTATAAGTAATTTATTAATTATTTGTTAATGATGTGCACTTTCTGCATCCCCTAATCTAAAGTGTAAACTATTCACCACGTATATATATGGATATAGGCGGTATAGCTTATTAATCATTTATGAATGTATTAACTAATAATTTATAAATGACTTATAACTGAATTAACAAAACATTCATAAAATGTTAGCATATCACTTATTAATCGTTTATGAATGTATAGTAATTTTGTGTAAATGATTAGTTCATCATTAACTAATAGCTTTTAAGTGACTTATAACTGATCGTTATTATAAAGTGTTACCCTCCTACCACTCATCGCCTGTGAAGTCCCATCAGTCCTCACTACATTCTCTCATCCACAGACACTTTATTTTGGGCGTGGGAATAAGGGGTGTTTTTACTGTTTGTTAAATATAAACGGCATAATGGTTTATGTGCTCGTCATCTCCTGATCAGGACCCGCGAAACAGATAAATATTAAGGCTGGTCTTTAAAACAAAGAAAAGAAGCAATGTAGGAGAATAGTATCAAAAACGTTATATACAGAAAGGGACTTTGATAGTATGCACAAACACTGGGAAATGTGGCCAGAAGGAATGTGCGATTGTCAAAAAATCTATTTTGATTAGAACTTAGAAGCTTGTGACATATACATGCGCACATCAACCCGATCACTTTATTTAGCCTTCATTGTAAACACTACGTTCGGATTCAACAATCAAAAGATGTGTATGTAAACACAGCCAAGTGTTGCTTCAGGCAAAGATATATGCTTACTCGTAGCAACACATATAAAAGTATTCCTCATATTTTGGACCTTTTATTGTCTATATAGTCTTTTAATGTAGTCATCTTCTACCTGCCTTCTCAAGCCCCCATATGAGCTGTGTTTGTGATGTTTGAGTTGAGGCTCAGCCTCGACGCGCGAAAGGGATGTTTGCAAGGTTGATTTATTTTTGTAATTCCGCTAGGTAAAACTAGTGTCTCAGAAACGACATTACCTTTAAGCACCAAATCTCCGGCTCTAACTGAACAGTGCGATCAAGTGTGAGCGGCCACCGCGTGGAAATCAAATCAGGAGAGAGAAATCCAACCCGTGGTAACTATCACGAAGAGAAGAGTCCTGTATCGACAACCTGCCTTTTATGCACATTTCAGAAAACCTATTGCTAACAAATATTACATGCAAAATACATGGCATAACCACGGCGGGCCAGACTAAAAATCTAAAGCTTACCTTGTATGGCTGATGTCTGTTCTAAACAAGTCAGAGTCAACTGGGTTTTGAAATTAAGATGTTGATATGGTCATAAACCTAGTTCTGTTAGTTCTCTTTGTCTAGATGTGGTTCTTTCCTTAATGCCTCATATATAGCGGTTTAGCCATTTGTGTAAACTAATAACATAAAAAAGGCGCTGCTAGTTGGAATCCGGATATTGGCGCGAAGAAGAATGTAACATTACCACTGGCGTGACGCAGCCTAACTCAAGAGATGAATTAGCATATTCTTATTAATATTAGATCACATTTAAAATAATTATTGAAGAATTGTTAAATGTTAGAAAATTGTACTATTAAAAAAAATAATGTATTTCCCTGGATCTGACTGGGTGGGCAAGATGTCAATCTGGGTGGGCCTAGGCTCCGCCCCTGGAAGCATCCCAGTGCTTTTGGACTAATGATATGCAAGGAGCTGTGCGCTTGTCTTCTATTCTGAAAAATATAGTGATAATCTGGTAAACAGGTTGAAGAAACTCTCAAATTTGATCTCTACATTAGATGTGAGTGGCACTTTGGAACAATGACAAAATACATTGTTCCAAATATAATACACAAATAGACAAAGCTAACTACATAAAGTGTTGGGCAACACACCATTAAAATTGTATTTGCTGCAAGTTCTGACCACTACATGACAGACAGTTTCTGGTCTCTGTACACTGGAAAAAGTGGCAACCTGCAATTTTTACCTTAAATAATTATTTCTACATGAACATATCATTTGATTTCGTTTGTTGCTGTAACCTAACATTTTTAGGTTAATTTGGTAATGTTACATTTTTTTATTTGAATAAAATGCATTTAGCTGTGGGGGTATATCAGAGCTCAAGTTAAAGCTGCTTCATCGAGCCCCTCATCAGTGAACAGCAAGCCAAATAAGTTTAACCTAATATCTTAAGATTATATGGACAAACGTTGTAGCAGGGCTTGGGGAAAAAGGAAAGCAAACACACAAGTTGTTCAACCCAGTGGGTGTGTTTATTTCTTGTGCAACCGTAATGATGAAAGAATGAAAGAAGGGTTGGTGCTCTTGTGCTTCTGTTGTGAGAGTTTCGGAGAAGGTGGAGTGACGATAGTAAACTTCAGCCAGAAAGCAGGAAGTTAGCTTGGCCAGTAGAGAGTTCTCCTAAAGCTTCCAGGTTCCTTCTCATCAATCACTTTCTGTAAGACAAAAGGCAGACAGAATGCAAACAGACGTTAGTGCATATCTGGGAGATCGGGCTCAACTGCTCTTTCTTCACTGGGGTATATATGGCCCCAGTGATGAGTGGGAGATTGCTGTCAGGTGTGTGCATTGATTGCTGGTCAGCTGCTCCATGTGTGTTGCCGGGGCGACTGATGTCGGGACGATGGGAGATGGCTGTCAGGTGTGTGTGTTGATTTTTGGTCATCTGCTCCATGTGTGTTGCCAGGGGCGACTGATTTTTTTGCATTTAACATTGAGGGCCCTAAAAAAAGTGTTTTTTGCTAATTTCAGCCCGACGCCGTTATAATTTTCACATCCAGCGCCACGTTGTTTAAATAGCAAATGCATTTGCACCCGTTTTTGCGCCCATGGGCGTGCTGGTCTAAGAACGAGGTGTGTTCAGGCGCATTGTTGGCGCATTGCTATTTTGAGGCAACTGAAATCGCAGTATTTTTTGTGTTACTTGCGTTAGTAATATGCTCCTATAGGCGGGTGTACAACGCGCGTACACTCTGCTTATTACACACAGGTTCACGCGGCAGCACAAAAACATGCCAAATATTAAAAATAAAAGGATTACAATGTAAAAGATTATCATTGTGTACATCAAGATAAAAATGCCTAAGACAACTATTGTTCCTATTGGTAAAATAGGTGGATTCGGACACGCCCTAAGTGCACTTGTGCCGTGCACTTTAGACCATGTGCTTAGATCGTTAAAATAGGGCCCTGAGTCTTGTTCAATATTAAAGAAAATATATATTTTTTGTAAATCAGTTTTAACCCTTAAATGCATGAATGTTTTGCCAATCATTATTACATATTCGGGTCTGTAGCGACCCGGATCTATATCTAACACGGATGGATCTCTACCTGTCATGATAATATAAAACTCTCCTGATATTAGAGTAACAATTGCAGAAGAATAAAATAAAGCATATTTTGTTACCTTTTGGAGCTTGGAAGGGTTCAGTTTGAGCAGATGTTTTATTCCATCATCACTGTCCTCGTCAGAGCTCATTTCCCAGTACATTCAGCATCTGGCTCATATTCGCCATCTCAAACATATTCTCAAAACTATAATTTTCAACATCTTCAAAATCAATATTTTGATCGCTGACAGCTTCTTCACCAGATCCACCATCAAGTGACAGTGACACTAATATTTGTTTGCATTCAGTACTTCAGAGCCATTTCATGTTTTGCTGATGATACTTCTTATTCTTTTGTTTTCTGCCTGTGGTAATTATGAGTGAAACGTCGTTTCATCATTGTGTATCAGACATAACTGTAAATTAGACTTATTAAAGCATCAAATATTAAATTATTGTTGTGCAGAAAAAATATACTTACACTGTTACACACCTCGGGTCTTTAGCGACTCTATACATTTTTTGACAAAAAATGAATGGGAAAACAGGCATTCTTTTATATTTTTTTTCTTGTTATATTGTTTATAATGAATAGATTGAGGAATACTAAGAAGGTTGATGTCTAACTTTAAAAATGAATGAGGAGGAGGAGGGTAGTGAATGACCCAGGTCACTAAAGACCTGAGGTATGCATTTGAGGATTAAATGCATTATTATGTAAAATGTTGCATACATTTTAATGCTACATTCATTAGCACAATCATTCTGCTTGAGTTCAGTTTGACCACAAATTCATTCTGCTCAAGATTGAGCCCTAATATTAGTATTGCTTGAAATATTGATTTGAGTTCAAATTGTTTTAGTATGTGAGAACACATCAGTGTGTATTTTGTGATAATGACCAGTTATCTGTCTAAAGCAAATAATGAAGATCTGCAGCCTAAAACAGGCAGAGGAATCCAGCTTTAGATGCCATTGCTTGAGTGATGCACAACTGAAGATACCATATCACTTCCTTCAATTAAACCAAGAGCTCTTTGATACTAAAAACACAGATGTTTTATTCAGTTAACTTGCATGGAATAAAACCCAAGTGTATATGTGCACTGTGTGTAGTGCGCTATACTTGCATTCCAGATTCTATTAATCAAATCTTATCTGTCTGGCATGTTCCCTTGAGACACACACACACACAGCGGGTCTGTCCATAACAAGACTGCATTATCTTGTTTGGTAATGGATTGCCATGGTGAATGTTCTGTCTGCGCTTATGTTCATACAGACACCTCCAAGAGCTTCAAACACATTGCTTAAACATCTATGGTCTGGCAAAATTAGCTGCCACTCTCTTATTCATTCTTTATATCTTTATTTTTCCTCAATCTTTCTTCCTTAGCTTTTTTTTTTTTCTTTCTTTTTTTTTCATTCATGCATTTTTCTATTTGATAGTTGTGTCTTTTGTTCAGTGATTATTATTTCTTTCTTGTGTATGCTGCTCCAGGCTCACGACTCTGCAGGTAAATCACAGTGTGAAGACTCTGAACACAAAGGCTGTTTCAATAAAAATAAAAAAAATTCAACTTATTGTATTTGCAGCTAGTTGCCAAGGTAATATTTAATATAAATCAAACTGAAAAACTGGTCCCACTTTATATTAGGTGTCCTTAACTACTATGTACTAACATTTAAATGAATCATGTGATACAATTAACTTAATATGTACATACATGTTTTTACATTGTACTTATATTTAAAAAAATACCTGAATGTAATTACAGCTGTAATTAATTTATGCAATTACATCTATATTTACACTGTTGAGCCTTCCCTTACCACTTAACCCACCCTTAAACCTACCCAAACTTGTCCCTAACCTTACCCGTATCCCACCTCAATAGCGTTAGCAATAGTGTTTTGCAATACAATATGAACAGAATAAGTATATTGTACTTATTTTTTGATGTAAGTATATAGTAGTTAAAGACGCCTAATATAAAGTGTGACCTAAAAACGATATAGACATATTAATCAAAAAAAAAAAAAAAAAAAAGACAAAAACACAAAATTACTAAAACTTTAACAAAAAAATTAAATTAAAACAGTAATAGCTTGAATTAGCTTGCCAGATTCACCAAGTGCAAATAGCGTGCCTTGTTGGCAAGCACTATTTACACTAGCTCCGCCCAACAATGCCTGGTTGGGCCACACAAGATTAAAAAAGACGCACATTTCAACGTCTTCAGTGGCGTAGTCAGTAGAGTGTAATGGTGTATGCACACCAAAAGCGAAGCAAACTTTCACATCG
The DNA here is from genome assembly GCA_039654625.1 of Rhinogobio ventralis. Classification (NCBI taxonomy): domain Eukaryota; kingdom Metazoa; phylum Chordata; class Actinopteri; order Cypriniformes; family Gobionidae; genus Rhinogobio; species Rhinogobio ventralis. The sequence goes on from CM077193.1 coordinate 11,455,170, forward strand.
CATTACTCGCTCTAGATTACTCGCGGGATTACTTGTTTTTCATGTCACTTGTGCAAATAAAAACATTGTACGATGAGGAGTGTCTTCATGCACATCAACAACAACAAAAGCAATATTTCTTTCTGCTATTTTTTCCGCCATCAACCACCATGTTGGGAATAACTACTATTGTTGCTCTGTACCTGTTGTGGAAGTCCCAAATACGCCTGAAAGCCAAACACTGACGTGTCTGGGTTCACAGCACCATCCAGAGGCGCACACACAACTTTGTGAATTTCACCGTCTTCTCCAGGAACTGCACCTAGATGACAGCCACTTCCAGTGCTACTTGAGGATGACAGGTGCCCAGTTTGATAATGTGTCAATAAGCTCTTTGCAAATTTTTGGCTTGAGTTGAAATATTTCAACTAGCGCGGAAGATGGGTTTGAGGCGTTCGCGTCATGCGTGTCACCCAATTTGCGTCATTCGCGCTGCCCGGCACGAATGTGCATCTATTTGCGTCTTTTCATTTACTTTGTATGTTGCGTCTTTGCATTTACTTTGGCGAGCGAGAGCCGTGAGAGAGCGACGTGAGGCCGGTGAGTGATTTGATGATGAGTGCCAGCTGTGCGTCACACCGGTCTTAGATCTCTCATGGAGTAGCTCGGACACATAAAAGGAGGAGCGGCAACAGTGAAGGACGAGAGAGGACCAGGCCTGGATTTTATGTTGCTTTATTTATGTTTTGTTATGTGTGTGCGCGGCAGTCGTCCGTGAGGGGCTTTTACTTTCAGTTTGTTTATTGATTTATTAAAGTGTTTTAAATGTTTGCCGGTTCCCGCCTCCTTCTTCCCATAACAACGAACCCTGTTAGATTGGTGCCGAAACCCGGGAGGAAGGAGGGACATTCCTCGCTGCTGAGGGGGATCGCGGTGCTGAGGAGGTCGGGCAGCGCAGAAGAGAGAAGACAGCGAGTGGCTGCCCGGGGCGGTGGTGCTGGAGTGAGTGAAGGCCGGTGGGGCAGAGAGCTCGCTGCCGTGCCCCTGGGTCGTGGTGGGGTGGCTGCCGTCCAAAAGGGAGCAGAGGAGTTTGAGACTTGTTTTAGATCTTGTAAAAAGGGGCATAATATGTCCCCTTTAAAGTTTTCTGAAGGTTCCAAAACAAAATCACCTGGCAACCATACCTTAAAATCCCTGGTAATAACACCAAATTTAGCACACATCAAGTCATAACCAAATATCTATAGAAAAATATATATTCAACTCGTGTCTGGAGTAAAAGGCCCACCTTACCACCTCATTTTTTAAACAAAATAAACCACTTTTATGATTTCATAAGTGTTCAATACAAACATATATTTTTTCACTGTGGGAATAGTGAAAAGCAGACTTTTCTTAAAGGGCACCTATTATGCCCCTTTTTACCAGTTGTAATATAAGTCTCAGGTGTCCCCAGAGTGTGTCTGTGAAGTTTCAGATCAAAACTCCTGACATTCATTTAATATACCATTTTGAAAATGCCAATTTTGGGGTTTGAGAAAAATTAGCTGTTTTCTGCGTGTCTCCTTTAAATGCAAATGAGCTGCTGCTCCCGGCCCAAGAGGGCGGAGCCTTCACAGCTCCTGAACACCAGTGAACACATGCTCATGTGACATTGCAGTTCTTCATCATCATGAAATATTATCATCTGCATGTGTTTTAAAGCCTTATCACTCTCAACTTGAGCACACACACCCAGGGGCGTAAATTTCATCTAACAGTTGAGGGGGACAATAAACATAAAATTTTTCAAGAGCAATTTTTGAAGGGGACACAAATAATACAGCCAAAAAGGTACTTGTAAGGATGTGTACACAAAGTAAAGCCTTACTACTATTATTAGTGTAGCATGGAGACCGTGCCATTATCCTTCTTCTCAAAGTTTCTCTCTGAAAAAGCTGACTAAATTGACAAAAATATTCTTCAAAACCATTTATTTATTGCAATATTTAATGTTTAAATATGAGTAAGGTTCAACACGCAGTCATATTATAATTATTAAATTATCTTGCGTCCTCCACATAGTATTTTATACTATGATATTCAGATATTTAGATATTCAACTGCAGCAAGCCCTCTGATCTGCCACTTATCATACTGAGCAAAACCAAACACAGATCTGACAGTGAGGCTGTGCACATATACTTAGAATATATAGGCTTAGATATTAGCGCCAATTCGGGGGTGGCAATTGCTTGAATTGTGGGTTAATTAGCCTATTATTCTAAATGAAAAACACAACAAGAGTACAATGACAAACTCCCTTAAATAGGCGCTTTCGCTTTGAAACCAAATCTTCCGCGATCATCTTGTCTGTCAGCTCTTCACTCTTCACTTGTGATGAATGAAATCTGACTCCAGCTGTGTTTGTGCTGCGACTCTCGTTCGGCTCATGCTGTATTGATCAGACATGTTTAGTTTTTAATTGTTGTGTCTGTTCTCTAACTGGACAAAATTAATTTATCACTATAAAAGTGAAAACGACGGTGGGGCAGTGTGCAAGTGATCACTTAATCTGATGTTTAAAGTGAATAAAATAGCCTTGACAGCTACTTACTGGTGTTTCACAACTGCTGTCTGAAGAGCTTTGTTCTCTCCCAAAACTTGTGTGGTAATTGCTATTTTTTTATGATCTATAGGTAGTTGAGGTGCATAGTGGATCAAACCACTGTTAGGCAAGGGAGGGGGGAGGGACTCAAGATGTTTCTAAACTTAAAACGCATTTTTTGCCCCGTTCATGGTTTTTAGGGGGGGACAGCCCCCAGATAGGGGGGGGTCCTGACACTTTTGGGCGGGGCCTGTGCAATGTGACATCACTTTCCCAGAAATCTGCAAACGGCTTGTTCTGAGACACTGCTTATGATTTATGGGGATTAAAAAAAAGGAGTGGGTGGATTTTTACCATTATCGGGTGGTTGTGTACACACACTGCCAACACACATTTATGTTCAAACACCATGTAAAAGTGAATTTTGCATAATAGGTGCCCTTTAAGGTGTGCCTTTAGCTCCATTATACCCTACTGTAAAATAAAGTGCAATCGTTCTTCTAATATAGTGTACTGTACATCAGGTCTCTCCAAACCTGCTCCTGCTACTTTCCAGCAGACTTCAATTCCAACCCTGCTCCAACACCCCTGCCTGCAATGTTCAAGTAACCCTGAACACCTTGATTAGCTGCTTTAGTTGTGTTTTATTAGGGTTGGTGCTGAACTCTGCTGGACAGTAGATCTCCAGGATCAGGGTTGGAGACCCTTGGTGTATATCTATTCTCTGTGTCGGTTTTTGTCTTTGTTTTGTTGCACAAAGCTGACAGATTTTTGTTTTTCCTTGGTTCATCTTGTTTTGTTTACTTAAAATAAAGACTGTTGCAGATTGGATCATTGTCTCTACTCAGCCCTGCTAAATGTTACAATCTACTGGATGCTGCTCCAGGTTTACGTCCCTGCAGGTAAATCACAGTGTGAGGACTCTGAATGTGTCAGTACTCTGCATGAGTGTTTTAGCGTCTCCTTGCACCTGAGTAACGCTTCAATGTCACACCTACTGTTGCTGTGAATAAATTCAATATTTAAGGAATTTCCACTCCCTTCATAACAGAGAAGTGGAACAACTCAAAGTTAATTATCATCTTCATGCATGATGGTTGTCATTTGTTTCACTCACTGTGAAATTATGTTCATGGTTTGACATTCACACAGTCTTTATTAGCCTTAGAAACTCAAAATGCGTGTGGTAAAATCATAATTTGATGTTATAAAAATGTTAATTTGATCTTTGCTGATGCTTACTCTTAAGTCAGCACAAGTCATTTGCTTTCTTTCATGTTTTAAAAGTGAACTGTCCAGTGAGTGCCTCTAAAAGCATGTTCAGTTTTATCTGGAAATGTTTTATTACGCTGGTTGTTGTACATGTTGTGGCAGTTTGGGAATGAAATGTCTGGTGAGTGGAGCTAAAAGGTAATGCTGTATCGCATTACGTAGCAACGTAGCATTTACACTAAACCCTATACCAAACATAACCGAATGTTAACAAAAGCAAATGTAACATAAAAACCCATTTGATGAAGCAACCTTGCCATTTTAGCTTGTTTTTACAAGTCTTTGAGCTCTTTTATCATGACTCTTGTTTCACTGGACTCGTTCCTGTAATGGATTTTACTTTGTCTCACACGAGGCACCTGTTATGTAGAAGTTTCACAGGTGGCACCAAATTATTATTGTGAGTTTTGGTCATGTCAGGTGTGTGTGAGAATGCCAGATGATCTCTTACTCCTCTTATCTCAGGGCACCAGCTAAAGTATTTTACCTTAACAGTAATTTAACAATCTAAGATGATTGTTGAATAAATACATTTATGTAAATTGGAGGGAGTTTGTCATCTGACCAATCTGAAGGATTTGTGAGATATCGGTAACTTATCTGTATTATCAACACAGGGAAGAAACAAGTGTAATAAAATAAATGTTATTAACACAATTAAAAGAGTTAAAAAAGAGATAAACAAGGGTAAATCAACACAACTACTAAATGAATACCATGAATGAGAAAGGAATATCTATTTATTATCTTATGGAATAAATTGTTGTAACTAATAAGGTGAAGAACCTTATTATGCATCAACAAAATAAATTAAAGAGTATTATTAACTAGCATCAGTTATATTACTTCTAATATTATATTTTTAGTAAAAAAAAAAAAAAACATAAAAACATAAAAAAAACAACATAAAATACAACAATGGCAAGGTCTCTGGAAAGTGATATTTACGTTCCACGTGGTCGAGTGAACAGTCTGATGGTGGTGACGTCTTCCACTGGTTGTGCTGGGTAACAATGCAGTAAAGAAAGGAGCCGGAATCTGTTTTAACAGCCTTGAACACGAAGCTCTGTGGGATGCTAGTCTCCTGGGGGGGTATTCCAGAAAGCAAGGTTAAATTACCGTCACATATACCTTGAACTCTCAGTTGATTAACCCAATGTATGCTGGTTCCAAAAATGAGTCTGGGAGTAAGTTCAGAAAACCCAGAGTATGTTCCCAGTTTACACATTGACAGTCGCAGTAGCATGGTCTCGTGTTGTTTCCACCAGCGCACCACATCTCATAGTTTCTTTTAATTAATGAATGTCTAAAATATAAAAGCAAGGAGAAACCTAAAACAGGCCCGAAGCCTGGCCCGTGTGTGAGGTATGATGTGAAAATTGGGCCCTAGGGGCGTGAAAATGTCGATGTCCCTGCAATAACAGACGGGCGTGCATCTACAAATTATTCATTCATGAACATTGTTGTAAACACAATGTCGTTCTTCTTCCACGAGGGAGTTTGAAGTCGCGTCAGTTGTTTCTAGGTGGGCCGTTAAAGAACGCAACACACATGTATCGCGGACATCCTGTAGAATTCAACCAATCAGATGATGACTTTGAAACTCCTGAATTGTTTCCAGATAAGTGTGTCATATGCATCAGGCGTTCAGCCAACGGCCCGTGGGGGTGACGTCTGAGGCTGAGACTAAGAACGGCGTGTCTGTTAAAGTCTCACTGGACGAACCGGAGAATCAGAACAAGGAGTATCTGTTGAAAGGTCAGTCTGGTCTGTCAGTTGTCCAAGCATCTGCATCTGATGGTGTTGGACATTTGTTTGTGCTAGTCCACCAAGATCCAGTCGAAATGTAGCAAACCTTTCTCCACTGTTGTAGTCAGGTAGTGGCCCTACCATAAAACTGTGGCCTGCAATGTGCTACTCACTACCCAAACACTCCGCATCACAACTGCAGTGCTGTACCGGCTGAGCTAGGGAGCAAGTTTACTACATCAATCAAACATATGGAGCTGATTATGTGATGTTTTATTAATCGATAATCAGCTTCTGTAATCATAATTTGTGTGAAAAGCAATACAAGTTGTTGGTGTTCATTTCAGCTGGAAGCTACAGTGAATTGTATGTATAGGTATGTTTGTTTTTCCAAGAAGTTACAAAATGCAAAAGTTTCCATTAAGAAGCCTTTTAAGGAACATTTATATGGTTTGCATTGTGACATAAGCTCCAGGTGAGATACCAGTGCATTAGCATGAATTTGTCCCATATTTATTAGTTTGTAAGTGCAGTCAGAGATGTGAACATCTTAACCTGTATGTGGTCCACATTCTAGGCTTAAAATCCTGTTCTCATCTGCGACCACGGCCACCTCTTATTTCGCTCTAGAGATCCTACTCATGTTTATGCATGAGTTTAGATGCTCGTTCTAAGGAGGTTACGAATATGTGGATCTTTCTGTAAGTCGAGTCGTGTGTGTGTGGTTAGGGTGTGTGTGTGTTGTGCTCTGAGCACAAGAGGACACCGCAGAAGAACAATGGCGCAGCTAAAATGAGTTTGACATTGGCCCAGCGCCCAACCAATGGAGGGTGACAGATCCAATACTAGTGAGTGTGCTTCTGTGTATGTGTGTGTGTTTGGTAAGGTGGCAGGACTAAATGTTTTGTCAGGCCTCCGGCTCTGCAGACAGTATGATCAGTATGAGCGGTTCATTTAGGAGTAGCAAACGTCCCATCACAACCGTCATATCATCTTTACCTTTCCTCCCCCATGCAGCACAGGGTATGAGATCAATTTTCTTAGGTAAATATGTGATTTTTAGTTATCGATTAATGTTTCTGGGATGTTAAATATTACACTTGCAATGTTGAGAAGCTATTTGAAACTGGATTTTAAGGATTTTTTTAAAATAGCTTACGCACACTCTGAAACTATGGCTCCATTTCTCAGAACTCTACACACAAAACACACACACAACATGCAAAACATCACACATCTCTTGCAAAAGCAAATGTTGTTTTTGCGTACCAACTCTACACACAAACATCAAATGATTAGCCACATACACACCAAACTACACACGGATGTGAAAATGTAAATCACTATATTGTGTTTTTTGCATATTCAGTATGCAGTGGAGTGTAGTTTGTCATAGTGCTCACACATACACAAATACACTGTATATACAGCATGTACAGTATGCACAATTGATAAACTTTACAGTTATTTAACTGAAATGAATTAACACTGAACTGACTTGAGCTGTATAATGACACTATTGGCTTGTTAGAGCTGCTTTACAGCAGAATTTGAATTTGTTACTAATGTGAAGCTGCTTTGAAACAAATCTATTGTGTAAGTAGTAAGTCCTACAGAAATAAAGACTTGACTTGCATGCAAACAGAAATGCAAGGGTCAAAAATGTATTTGTTTATCAAATCTAGTTTTGATTTCTAAGTTATCAAATTAGGTATATTTACACTATAAACAGAAATAATTTTTTTCTTTTTGAAAAACAGTGAGTTTTGATTTCTAAGTGATACATTTATTTATAAGTGTCTTCACACATGATCATTGGGTAATCAGTAAATGATTGTGGCATTAAAATGGCAGTGTTTTCTAAATGAAACACAAGAGTTGTTCGTTTTGAATGAGGTGTCTAATGTAGTGAACTGTGTTTAGCATTTTGCTAAAAGTTTGTTTTGCATTTGCAAACTGAGTGTAAAGCAGATGATATGCTTGCAGTGTTGCAGACTTGGTCTCAAGATTAGATACATGATGGGTGGTCGAAAGGACATCAGTGTGGCCATGGTCAAATGGTCAATTTCATGTCTTTTGAACATCAGTTGCCCACTGGGACACATTTCAAAAGGAAATGTGGCAAATGGATGTTGTTCGAGGCCCTAGTTAAGGAAAAATGCTACTTAAACTTAATCAGGCTGACAAAGAATTCATATTATGCAATAAATATCAATCAAACACAAATCATTGATGTCAGTGTGGTGTCCATATGACATCAGTTTGACACCTAAACTATGACATTGATTTAAAACTGAATGTCAAACATATTGGCCTGCATATGCATTAAACCAATTTCACTGTGGGTATTAACTTTCTTTTTTCACCTAATTACCACTGGAAGAAATTGCTGTCCAAAATGACCTTAAAGGGAACATATTATACCCCTTTTCACAAGATGTAATATAAATATCTGGTGTCCCCAGAATGTGTCTGTGAAGTTTCAGCTCAAAATACCCCCCAGATCATTTATTATAGCTTTTCAATTTTGCCCCTATTTGGTTGTAAGCGAAAACACATTGTGTGTGCCCCTTTAAATACAAATGAGCTGCTGCTCCCCGTCCCCTTCCAGTGGCTCCTTTACGGGAGCTTCATATACAACGTCAACAACAAAACGAATCTCACTCAGCCTAAATTTCAGAAATAACCAGTTGTGGAGTGCAGCCTTACATGCTTGAACTGGAGTCGGGATATGGAACATCTTGTTATGAGAGATTGATAATGATTGATGGGGATTATAAAAAAGTATTGGGTGGATTTTTACCATTATAGGCTGGTTGTTTACAAAAAATGAATTTTATATCCCCTTTAAAATGATGTTATACAGCATCTTGATCAAGTCTTGACTAACATTTGACATCAAATTGATATCAAGGTGCCATCTGGGGAGTGAATGGTTTCACTGATTGGGTCTCAAGTACCACTTTTATTGTGTAAGCAATTTTTTTTTTTTTTTTAAACCTGTAAGTTATGAGAATGTTATTTCTGAATGTTCTCTGAACGTTCAAAATGTTCAGACTATTGAATGTTTAAAAAAAAAACAATTCTTGTTTATGCCAATGTTAAAGGTGCTGTATGTAAGAATGACAGCTAGTGGTTGAAATGGGTACTGCAGTCCAAATTCAAAATATTGTTTGTCCCACCCCCTCCTCCTCAGACTCGACATTCATGTGGGTTGCTGGTTTGACACGCAATAGGAACGAGCGCAATTGACAGTGGAAGGTGAGGAGACTTACAGTGTAAGTTGATGAGTTGATTTATCCGCGTTTTAATGTGCTTCCGTTTATAGAGATTTTTAGATGGATGCCGAGGCGTTTTAGGTCGGGTAGAATCTGCAATCTCTGACCCAGTTTGTTTGCTGGCTTCCATGGCAGCAATACGCTGTGTTTTCCACCAACTGCCAACCTGTGATGTTGAAATACTATTGTGTAAATTGGCAACGTGCATTATCGCACAGACCAAAACAAAAACAGATGCTGTGTTATAGTCTATAGTCAATAATATAGTCCACTTGAGTGAGTAAATTAAAATGAGTGAGTGAATTCGGACATTGAGTGCGCCGGAAGGGCTGCCGCTTTTGCATAGTTTCTGCTTGCTGTTTAATAATTATTTGAAACGTAGAAAACTGGCAGCTCCAGTAGTAATGACAATATTTATCTTGTCATTACCAGCGGGTACAATTTACCCATGCAGATGATTACTGTTTTGATACGGCTAAAAAACATAATATGTCACTGTATTATGCCACTGTCTTCACAAAGTACTGTCTAGAGTCATGAAATTATTAATTTTAGTCATCAGCTATGTTTTTGTCCTGTTGGCTATTTTAAGCAGGCTACAATAATCACTTGAATATAGGCAAAATCAGCCTGCAATAACAACGAGAATTAGAAATAAATAAATACATATTTGGGTGGTGTAATATTATAATAAAATGTCATTAATCACATATTAAGATAACCCATGTTATTTAAATTACTAAAATACCCTAAATAGACAATAGAGAGCAATAATAAATCACCGCACTGCATAGGATGTATGACAAAGGATGACATGCAACAACAAATTCAAACGCACAGTTTCACGTAATTAATTATTAATTTGTTTAGTTATATCATTTATAATTTGAATAAGAGAACAACACCAATAAACTTGGGGTAATCATGCAAATGTTTTTATTCATTACATCGTAGATCTGAAAAAATATTTTTCAGGAAACGGGCAGATGTGAATAAAAAGCAACACAGTAGCAAACAATACATGATAAAAATGTCAAAACAAAAATGAATAATTAAATTAAAGTTTGAACATTTATGAATAGGCTAAAACATCTTCATTTGACCGTGCGTTGTGTGACCGTCTACAGTAAGCCTACACGTTACTCAAACACAGCGCGGAAATAAAGGAATTATGTAGGGTTAAATTTGACCCTCTGACGCTTATAGGTATAAATGCCCCGTTTTTCTGGTTTTATACAAAAAATATTTTTTTTGTAAAATTTTGAACAACAGGGGATTGTAAATAACACAAGTCAATTGTGTTATTTACAATCCCCTGTTATACATTTGAAAAACAGCCATGGGTAAATTTTACCCCGTGGCAGTTCTAGTGTTAAAAAGTTATTTATACCTGTATAAAATTATGCTGGACCAACGCAGTTTGGAACATGGGTGGATTGATTCAGCTGCGGGCACCATCTTCTGACGAGACGCGGGAATTCATTCAGCGTGCGACTCTTAAAGTGCATTATGGGTATTCTCTAGCCGTTGAGCATACATCAGTTGTACACTTGTTGTTGCGGTGCATTGTGGGATTAAATGAGTGCACTCAATAACGTCCACAGTGGTTTCGGACACCACTACAAATGGCTGTCCCCTCAAATAGTTCCCTATTTAAGGGTATAGGGGGTGATTTCGTACACAGCCAGACATTCCGACACGGAACACACATTTCAAAGTAAAATAACTGGCTGTAGCATTGTTTTCGGAGAAAAGAGTATGTGAATTCAGCATGTTTCCTAAATATCTGCAAACATATTATGGTATCTTTATGTTTTAGTACAGTCAAAAAGTTACATACAGCACCTTTAAAGGAATATTGCATTTTTTATAATTTTTCAAACATATGGGAACATCACTTTTAAATGTCCTGAAACAAGTACTAACATTTAAAAAAACAAAAACATTCCAACTAAAATTATATAATATATAATTTTTTTGTGCTAACATTTTGAGAACATAAAGACCAGATAACTCTGAACTAATGTTTTCTTAATTTTAATGGAAGAATGTTCGTTCATAACTTTGAGAGATAGCCAATGTTCTAAAAAAACATTCACTGTAGCTTGGTTATAGTTTAAAGCAGTTCAAATAGTCAAGCCATTGAAAAAGTAGTTTGCTAAAGTACAAGCTAACAACTAAGCTATTGTGGGGCAATAGTCATAGTGCAACTGAATATTATATTATTATTATATTTAGAAAAGTTGAGACATGTAAAATATGATAAAATCTAGAATCTGTGATTGTAGTGTGTTGCAGCCATCAAAATCACAATATGTTTATATTTACAAAATACAATTAAGTTGGAAATCTTTTCTTTGTACTTTTGTCAGTTAAATAAAGTTGAAAGAATCTTGATTTTATTGCATTTTACAAAATGTCCCAACTTTTCTGGATTTGGGGTTGTAAAATTGTTGCTTTTTAGACATAAACATAAAACATAGACAAACATATAATGACCAAAAATATCTAATTTGTGTTTAAGCAGTTTTACTCTAATCCAGAATTGACCGTAATGCCAGCTGTCAACATTATTGCAATGTTACCATTCTTTCGGTGTTTGTCTTCACTAAAACTTACGCCGATTTATAATAGTTCTTTATGACTGATGCTTGTCAGACAGTACGAACATGATCCCCGCTGTAAGCCATGTCACACTGTAGGATCTCAGTTGTCATTAATGTCAGACTGTACAGCAGTCAAGATGCCTTAAAAATGGACACACACAAGAAGATTCGTCTGGAGTTTTACATCATCAATCCGTGACATGTTCGATGACTGCGAACATATCAAACTAGCGATTTTGGCCTAGGATCAGACAAATCTTTTAGGATTCACAAATTTTGTCTCAAACAGCCAAATCGTGGCCAAAATCATATAGTGTGAACTTGGCTTTAGATATTGTTGCAGCAGTGACACAGAGACTTTAATATCACATTAATTTGACAGTGTCTCTCTGTGGGTGCGGATCACCAGAATTAAACTGTTCTCAGCCACTCAGTGTAATTGTAGATTGTCACTCGGCCCGATTTGTTTCTCTCTTGTGTGGTGCTGAAATCAGGCTGGAGATGCTTCAGAAGAGGATCTTGATTGAGGTGACCTTGGAGAGTTTTTCATGCCACAGTTAAATCAAGAAATGTGTCTTTGAGGGACATTTTGCAGAATTTGATTGGGTCATTCACCTCTGCGAGATTAAGGCTGCTTTCACACTTGGGTCGATTGCTCAAGTTGAGTTCGATTTCCTCTCCATTTTCAGATCTTGTTTCACGTCATAACTTTGAGGCCAAACCCCGGTATATTAGTGTGATCAATGTGAGTACAAGCATTCATGTAAAATAGGTCTCTTTATAGCAGAACACATTACTGTAATAAAAGAAAAAAAAAAACTTTCATAGTGTAAATTGAGTTTTCTGAGATCACCATTATGCTGATTAACGTCTATGAACTTTAACTTTATTTATTTTTCATTAATTCAACTTTCTCCCAGCCAGTGTAAAAGTGTTATAAAACATAGTTGGTTAGTGATTTGTTGGTAATGCTTTAGATTACAGCCTGGAAAGTACTGCGTAAGTAAAGCGAATTTACAGCGTAACTTTCTGTAATTATAGTGTAACTATAAAGTAAGTGCGTGTAGTTATAAGTTATAAGTTATAAATATGTAATATTTGGGGAATAAATGGGTAGCTATCCGGAAAATTAACAAATTATTTATACTGTAAGTATTTTTTTTAATTAAGGGGTAATTATCCATGTAGTTACAGGGTAAGTATGAATCTACGGGCTGTAAATTAAAGTGGTGCTTGTTCCCCTCTTGTTTCATGTAGTTACAGGGTAAGTACAATAAAAACACGTACACAATCTGATATCACTCGGAAATCTTTATTTGAAAAACAACTTTTTTAAAGCAGATTTACAACACTTATTCGTTTCTCTTTCTTGGCTTCTCTCTTGCTCCTCTTCTTATTCGTTCTTGCCACAGAAGGAATCCTATGTCTCTAGCTATTCTGTAGCTATATTATGTATTTAAAGAAAATACAGTGCATGCAGAAATGTCCTCACTGTTTACTATATTTTACCCTCATGCCATCTGAGATGTATACGACTTCCTTTCTTCAGATGAACACAGAAAAATAAATAATTTCTGCTAATGAAAACTCATTTGGGTTCCTAAAAGTTGAAGCATCAAACAGCATATACAGCAAAAACTACAGCAATCCATACAATCCCAATTGATGAATCAATGTTTTCTGAAGTAAAACGTTAAAGGGGTACTTCACCGCTGGAAAGATGAATGTGTATTTAAATTGGGTCATTTATGTAGTAGAAATGTGAAATTATTTTAGAAGTCGGTCTCTTCTAGTCTGAGAAAAGCCAGAAAATGTATTTTTGGCTCATGTGGATGCAAGACAACAACTCCCAGAAGGCACTTGCTTCGCTGCCCTACGAGGCCACTGCCACCGGTTACATCACTTGCCCACCGCGGCTAAATGAACTAAAATGAGCACAGCCACCCGGCATTCATTCACGGCCGCACAGTCATTCACGGTGTGCCTATGGAAGCCTATGGAAGCGTAACTTTTTTCATTCATTGAAAACACTCGCTCCGCACCGCTCCGTTATGAATGCCCGGCGGCCGTGTGCATTTACATTCTGTGAGTGAGATCCCACCCCTATGGGCGGGTTGAAAACATGCGGAACTAGCTCCTACTACTAGCTGTAGTCTCTAACCTCTGGCCAAAAAAGCCTCCAAAATGACGATATTTGCGTCATCAGAGGCTTTTTTCCAGACATAAAATACATAAATCTCTCGTCTCAAGGGGATATAAGGGGGGAAGCACGATCACTCGAATATACTACCGGGTTTTTACTGATACAAAGCTTAATGCTAATCGCTGAAGTAACCCTTTAAGTGTTTGTAAGAAATATACCAATATTTTTTTTTTTAATTAAACGGTAAATTATCGCTTCCGACCAGCAGTCATCTGCCTGAATGAGAGGGTTGAGTTCACACTTGACGTAACTTGAAGCGTGGAATTTCCCAGAATTTTACATATTTGGAATGCAATTCTGTTTTGTGTGGGAGAAGAACGTATGTCTGGGGAAAATGCAGACATGGGGAAGCAAATCTGGGCGACACAACCCCTCCCGTCATTTCAGCCCCCCCTTCAAAACAATGAAAGTATGGCAAAGTGGCTCGCCACGGCTCTGTTTTCGTTGGCGAAAAAGTTAAGAAACTCAACGCTAAGCCCCCAGTACGAGCCGAGCAGTTCCCACGTCACTTTTATGTGTCAGGTGAACTTTTATTTTGTAAGTTTTGTCAACATTCCGTTGACTGGAAGCGCAAAAATACATGCACTGACCACCTGTTATCCAAAAGCCATGTGAAGAACAAGGAGAAGTAAGTCAGTGTGGTCATTTTTAATGGCTGAATTCCTAGTGGTGTTATTTTCGTATCATTGATTTATTACATTTTATTTTATTTTATTTTATTTCAGTTCATGTTTATTTTGTTTCAAGTAAAGTTTTTTTTTTTTAATGGTTTTTTAACCCTTTGATGCACAAGCTATGCAAACCCCTTCTAATGCATAACATGGGTCTAAAATGACCCGTATTCATATCCTATGTTATTTCATGCATGGCTGGGTGTTTTTTTTTTTTTTAGCATTTAATATTCCATGATCTATGAATTCCATGATCCATGAATATTCAAAATATCTTGTTTTCAATGACCACACATTATTATTTAAATTTTTCCTAGGTTTTGTGTTACTACATCAAGTTTATACACATCTATGCAAGCGTGATAAAACCAAATAATAAAGACAACATTTTGTTAAAATAATATTTTTCACTTGAAGTATGTTTATTTGCCACTTTGTCACATACATACACATATCAAGTGTGCCACACAAGTTGTGAAAACTGAAGCTAACGCGTCTCGATCGCCCCCAGGTGACTGGATGCAGTATATGTCATAAACCCCGCCCTCTCCATGAAATGTAATGGGACATAGACAAACTAAACAATCAAATTACACTTTAAATACATTTTTTCCAAAGAAGGGATGTTTCTGTCATTTTAGGCAGTTTTTATCACTGATGTTAGTTCAAGTATTCGTTCTTTAAATAAGTTTGGTTTTAGTTAGTTATTTGATGCTTTAAAAAAGGGGGTGTGACGTCATGATTGACAGCTGAGATTGACAGCTTCTCTGAGCGAATAGGCACTAACAGACTTTTTTTCAGGAACTTTGGAAGGAAATTGGAGCTTTAACTTTAATCTCTACATTTCCATAACTGTTTATTTCACAAAAAGTTGATTAGGCGGGAGTGTGGGCAGTACCTTGATATTGCGGCTCAACTTCACGCTCACTAATGCGCAGACTCAAGACCCAAGATGTCAGCGCCATATTTGAACACTGGCGGCTTCACTTACTTCAATGGAAGAAAGTAAAGGTGCGTCGTCCATCTTTTTTTACAGTCTGACACATACACATAACATATAGTGATAACCGATAACACTGAAATTGAACTATAGTGTATCTGTAGGGCAACTGTAGTGAATTGTGGTGAATGTGACCGAATAAAAGAAAAAGCTGCTCTTCGTCCCTCTGAGCTGCTGCATTTCAGAACCTCCTCTATGATGTTGTCAGTGATGAACATATCCTAGGCATCTTTTGGTGAAATGGCTGTTGAACCCGGTCCTGGGCAGCTCCTCAGGGTGTTGTGACTTCTTGTTCTGCCCTGGGTGGGGGGGATGCTCGTTCCAATAAGACCCCTTTTAACTCAATCTTTTGTACTGGGTCTGAGTTTCCTCTTCACGGGACTCATCAAACAAGTCTTCGATGTCATCAAATGAGTCTTCATCTAGGAGAGCTGGATTTACACCCACAATTCCAGATTGACCCATAGTCTCTGTCATCAACATCAGATATTTCAGACTCTGAATCAGGACTAAGAATTGCCTCATCTTCCTCATCCTGTTCTTTATGCAGCATCTCTACAGCCATTTCAGCCATTGTCCAAAACTGTTACTTTTCAGGAAACAAAACAAAAAAAACTCTATTTTTTAGATAATTTCCAATGGAGTTACGAAATTTAACACTAGCTTTTTTAATGCTTTTTATTGGTTAAATATTTGTAAACCCCACTGACAGAGGTAAAGGGTGACCAATAGCATTGATTTATGACAAAAAATAAAAATGACGAAATACAGAGATATAAGGTTTCCGCCTAACAGAATATATACTAACACATACTTGAATATGATAACGTTCTATTTCAACTTTTATTTAGTTGACCTTGCTAACACTAGCTAGCTGGAATAAAATATGTCAACTGTAAGCTAGCTAATAGTATTGGAGTTGTTTCTCTTTCTCACTAGAGTAATGGATTTCAATGTCAAGGTAACCTTAACATAACATTCAACGCGGTGGTAATAGGCATTTTGGTTAACTACCTACTGTATTTCTAGTTATCTTTCACAATATATAAAATATTTCCTGTGGTAAAAATAAATAAATAAATAAAATAAGACTTGCACCAAATACAAAAGCAGTCGTGTTGAGTTGTGAAAAGTGTGGCAGGTGAATAGTTTTCTGCAGTATACATTTCTACTTGCAAAAATTTACAACTGTAAAATGTTTCTATATGGGTAATTTTTGACCCATGTGTGTAAAATTGATGTAGAAATACAAAAACTGTGTTTGTTTATAAAGTAAGAAAGCTAAAATAAAAAATGATTTGTGGAAATCAAAGATATTTAATGAATACCTGGAATAATAAATAATAAAATATATTTCTTTCAAAGATTCAGCAAAGAAACACTCAGCCATGATTGAAATAACATAGGGAATTAATACGGGTCATTTTAGACCCATGTTGTGCATTAGAAGGGTAGTAAAACAAAAATGTTTTTTATTCAAAAAGTAAGAAAGGAAATATAAAAAAAAGGATTTCTCGCAAAGATGTAAAAAATAAAAACTTTTTTGGTCACTTTAGACCCATGTGCATCAAAGGGTTAGTGAAAATAAACCCTGATTCCACTGAAGAACTACACTAACCACAATTCTGAAGAGTTCTACTACTACTACTACCATAAAGCATTGCGAAAGATGACAGCCTCCCTATACTTAAAAAAAAAAAATCATAAAATATGCTATTAAAAATACTTTTATTACTTACAAAAATACTCTAGCATAAATTAAGATTTGATTATGCTGTTTGCAATGATTCATGGGATGTGTAGTTCATTCCTTTATAGATGAATGAAAGTACATAGTCTTATTTCTACCAGAAAGATTTGGGAGGCAAAATGAAGTAACAATGCGTTAATTTATTAACAGACCAGCAAGTACTATATTAAGAGGTTCTTTTTGGCGTAGGCCCCGTCCGCAACTCATGTCTACACTGTAAAAAAAATTCGTAAAAATACAGTACAATGTACGGTAATAATTTGAAGGAATTTTCCATATTTGTCTTTTACAGGTCTTTATCCGTATTTTGAATTACGCATTGCAAGAACTGGTCGGCGCGAAAAAAAAGCGAGACGCAAGCGCCATTACACGCAGATGATTTTGATGAAGTTTCTTTTTAAAGTCGGATTTCGGATTTGTGGAAGCAGTTCTAACACTTCTGTGGTAAAAAGTGAGAATTATATTTTGTTAAATGTCAAATACGCTGTTTACATAACGTTATTTAGTTGTCATCTGGCTTGTTTGGCAAATGAATGCGGGAGCCGTCGCGTTCATCATTTTATGCATATCGTCACACTTTGAAAGATTTAGTTCATACTTGTGGATGTTCCCTGATTGTATACGTGTTATAGTATCTTAATTTGTCGGTGATGCGGTTCATTTCGTGCTGAGTGTATCGTTTCAAGCATCCAGGTGTAGTAACGTTAGGCCTGTATTGTGTTTAGAGCAGTTTAATGCCTTCGTACAAAAGCTACCAGAGGAATTGTCAAGAAAAGGAAAGGCCATTTTCAGACTTGTTTGATTTGAAAGGGAGATGCAATGTGAAGGAAAGGAAAACACCATCACCTTTTCTGTCAGATGAGGTATGTTTAGACTTAATGTCTTGTTTTAAATACACAGGCATGTATACTTCTGCCTGTAGTTATTCTTTACCAGATCCCTCATTAGTTTAATTCATAGTGTTTCTGTTGTTTTCTTTTATGTTGACAGGACATAACTGCTGCTGTACTGTGCTTCCCCTGCATTGTCATTATGGGTTTGTATTTTGTTTTATTAACATTTTTTATTAATCATTATGAGTGTTAAATGTCGGAAAAAACACATTTAAATTTAAAGTTTAAGAAAACATGTTGATAGAAAAAGATGGTTGCTGAATACCCCTTCAAATATTTTTATGCTTAATGTTATATGGACAGTAGAAAAACAAATTGTGTAGAGAAGATTTAAACATCTATGTTTGGAGTGGTTTTCTAAGTGATCATGTAATGTTTTTCATTTTGTAATATCTTATTTATTTAAGGTGATGGGCATTTAAGATTGCTGTCATTAAAGAGGTTATTAGTGACCACATCTCCTCCCCCATTGTGGCAGTGAGCTACAAAATACCAGAAGAAGATGGCACTTATCCTAGAGTTCATACAAAGGTAAAGAACACATTTTTTATGAAATTGTGTATAGATCATTTTATTGTGTTGCTATTTATTTAGTTGAAAATAATGAAACCACATAAGATGTAGCTGAAGTGACAAGCTAACATTTCATGCTAATGGAGTCCATTGGAAACACAAAGTTATATACAATGTTTGAATTGGAAAGTATTAGGGATCAATTGATAATTTAATTAACTTAAAATACTGTATGATTGATATGGTTTTCCACCTTAGCTTGGTCTGCATTTTACTCTGTAGTTCAGTTTCATTCCTTTAATTTCTTGTGTAACTAAAAACAATATATGTTTCTTTAAATAACTTTCCTGTGCAGAAATCCTAAATGAGGGTCGACAAGGCTGTGATGAAAGAAAACCAAAGGGCTACACATTCCTCCAAGACTGCTGAATTTCCTGTATGAAGAACTTTGAAAATCCATGTAAAATTTTAGCTTTTGTCAAATCGCATAATAGAACTTTAAAGGGATAGTTCACCCAAAAATAAAAAAATTATCCCATAATTTACTCACCCTCAAGCCATCCTAGGTGTATATGACCTGCTTCTTTCAGACGAACACAATCGGAGTTAAATTAAAAATGTCCTGGCTAATCCAAGCTTTATAATGGCAGTGAACGGCAGCCCAAAATTTGAAGACCAAAACAATGCATCCATCCATTATAAGAGTACTCCACACGGCTCCGGGGGATTAATAAAGGCCTTTTGAAGTGAATCGATGGGTTTGTGTAAGAAAAATATCCATATTTAACACGTTATAAAGTAAAATATCTAGCTGTCATTCCACCCGTGCGTTTCTGGATGCGGTCGTTCCCTGTCGCCCGCTGACGGTCACAATCGCTGTATCACGTGCCTGGGCATTCAGCACGCTGAGGCGGCTTTTGTGGATAGTTCATGTTCCCACTGCGGGAACATGACTATCGCGGCGCTTAGGTCGAGACTCGCCTACCTTCGGGAAGGTGGAGTCCCCCTATCCATACCTCGATCTAGTGCTATTACTGCCCAGCAGAATAGACCTACTTCGACGGATGGCCGGGGTGACCTGAGGATTACGTTCAGGGCAAACCCGCCGAGCCAGCCTCCGCAGGCCCCTGATCCCTCACAAGCGCCAGAGCCGGTAGAGCTTCCGGAGGAAATCGCTGGCCCCTCCCATGGGCGTCCAGTGGTGACCTTCGGGGCTCCAGTAGACGAACAGATGTCGATCGCTGCATCGGAGGGGGAGTTCCGGTCCTCGGAGGATGAAGATTCGGCTGTACTGCCTCCCTCTGGGAGAGTGGCAATGGCCGAGTCGGACCCCGAGTTGACGGCTATGCTTTCCCGGGCTGCCGAAAAGGTCGGGCTTGAGTGGAACCCTCCACCACGTCCCGAACCTTCTAGGTTGGATGATTGGTTTCTCGGGGCGGGTCGCACTGGTTCTCAGCGTCCCGCCCCGGTGCCTTTCTTCCCGGAGGTGCATGAGGAGCTCACCAGGTCGTGGACGACACCATTTAGTGCCAGAAACAGACCTAGTGGCTCCTCCCTCCTCACTACCCTTGACGCCGGGCAAGCCAGGGGGTATGTGGGAATCCCGCCAGTGGAGCGGGCCGTCGCGATGCAGCTGTGTCCGGCGACCACCTCCAACTGGCGCGGTGACCCGCGGCTCCCGTCCAAGGCCTGTAAGTTCTCTTCCAGTCTGACTGCGAAGGCTTACAGGTCTTGTGGCCAGGCTGCGTCCGCCTTGCATGCCATGGCGTTGCTCCAGGTGCATCAGGCCCAGGCACTCATGGACATGCACGAGGGTAGGCCTGTCCCAGAGCTCCTCCGGGAGCTCCGGACGGCGACGGACCTCGCCCTCCAGGCGACGAAAGTCACCGCCCGTTCTATCGGTCAGGCGATGTCCACCTTAGTGGTCCAGGAACGGCATCTCTGGCTCAACCTGGCCGACATGAGGGAGACCGACAAGTATCGGTTCCTGGACTCCCCCGTTTCTTCGGCCGGGTTGTTCGGCGACGCGGTCGAGAGCTTTGCCCAGCAGTTCTCGACCGCCCAAAAGCAGACGGAGGCGATCAAACACATCCTGCCCCGGCGGCCAGCTGCTGCCTCCACCCAGCCGCTGGTCGCAGCGCCTCCGCCTGCCCGTCGCCGAGGACGTCCACCCAGCGGTACCCAAATTTTCAAAGAAAGAGCAGTTTCCAAAATCTCTGGGTGCCAAGAGAGCGCGCTTGGCGGTGTTCGACGCTCCCATGCTTTGTCACCCTCAGGCGCCTCTCCAATCGCCAGCAGGGGGTGCCGGCTGTGGGGACACACACAAGCGGCCTTCTCACACTCGCACACCCCCTCAGTGGAAGCAGGTAAGTGTTGCGCAGCTCACTCAGACCCCACTTCGGGCCGCTCTCATGCCGTCCGAGTTGGGTCCCTGCATGCCGCCTCGCTGCCCCGCTGCGGGTACGTCTGTGGTGCCGATGGTCCCGCTTGTACGGTCGCTGGGAGCCTGGCTAGCGCTTTCCAGCCCGTCTCGCTGGCTCATCCGTACCATCAGACTTGGCTATGCGATTCAGTTCACCCGGCGCCCCCCCAAGTTCAGGAGCGTTCACTTCACCTCTGTGTCGAAGGAGAATGCCCCTGTGCTTTAGGCGGAGATCGCAGTCCTACTGGTGAAGGACGCGATAGAGCCGGTCCCTCCAGCCGATATGAAGACCGGCTTCTACAGCATGTACTTCATTGTACCCAAGAAAGGCGGCGGGTTACGGCCGATCTTGGATCTGCGATTCTTGAACCGGTCCCTTCACAGGCTACCGTTCAGAATGCTAACGCAGAAACGGATCTTCAGGTGCATCCGTCCCCAAGATTGGTTTGCAGCGATCGACCTGAAGGACGCGTACTTTCATGTCTCGATTCTCCCTCGACACAGACCGTTTCTACGCTTTGCGTTCGACGGACGAGCATATCAGTACAAAGTCCTACCCTTCGGGCTGGCCCTGTCGCCCCGTGTCTTCACGAAAGTCGCGGAGGCGGCCATTGCTCCCATGAGAGAGCGTGGAGTTCGCATCCTCAACTATCTCGACGACTGGCTGATCCTTGCCCAGTCGCGAGGCTGATCCTTGCCCAGTTGTGCGAACACAGGGACATGGTGCTCAGTCACCTCAGCTGGTTGGGTCTTCGGGTCAACTGGGAAAAGAGCAAACTCTGCCCCACGCAGAGGATCCCGCAGTAACGGCGCTCGGGTTGCTTCATATGAGGAGAATAAATCCGCTTCATATGAGACCGCTTCAGCGCTGGCTACACGACCGAGTCCCGAGATGGGCGTGGCACAGCGGATCCCTCCGTGTCCCTGTGACTCCGAGGTGCCGCCAAACCTTCAGCCCGTGGTCGGACCCTTAATTTCTACGGGCAGGAGTTCCCCTAGAACAAGTGTCCAGGCATGCTGTTGTCTCCACGGATGCCTCATCCACCGGCTGGGGTGCCACGTACAACGGGCTTGCAGTTTCGGGTCTGTGGACGGGGCCTCAACTGCAATGGCATATTAATTGCCTCGAGTTGTTAGCAGTTCGTCTTGCGCTGGGCCGCTTCAAAACGGCGCTACTAGGCAAGCACGTTCTGGTCCGTACGGACAACACTGCGGCCGTTGCATACATCAACAAACAGGGTGGTCTACGCTCCCGTTGCATGTCACAACTCGCCCACCATCTCCTCCTATGGAGTCAGAAGCATCTGAGGTCGCTTCGTGCCATTCACATTCCGGGCCTGCTCAATCGTGCGGCCGACGAGCTCTCACGACAGCCAGTGCTCCCCGGAGAGTGGAGACTCCATCCCCAGGTGGTCCAGCTGATTTGGAGTCGCTTCGGGACCGCACATGTAGACCTGTTTGCCGCCCCGGACACGACCCACTGCCAGTTGTTTTATTCCCTGACCGAGGGGACCCTCGGCTCGGATGCGCTGGCACACAGCTGGCCCCGGGGCTTACGCAAGTATGCGTTTTCCCCAGTGAGCCTTCTTGCACAGACTCTGTGCAAGGTCAGGGAGGACGAGGAGCAAGTCCTGTTGGTCGCTCCGTATTGGCCCAACCGGACTTGGTTCCCGGAACTAGTGCTTCTCGCGACAGCACCTCCCTGGCCCATTCCTCTGAGGAAGGACCTCCTGGACCTCTGAAAACTCCATGTCTGGTCCCTGGACGGGACGCGGAGGTTCTAGGTGGCCTACCACAGGCTGTGGTAGACACCATCACTTCCGCTAGAGCTCCCTCTACGAGGCGCCTCTATGCGTTGAAGTGGAACCTGTTCGTCAACTGGTGTTCTTCTCGCCGAGAAGACCCCCGGAGATGTTCGATCGGTTCTGTGCTTTCCTTCCTACAGGATGGGTTGGAGCGAAGGCTGTCTCCCTCCACCCTCAAAGTCTATGTTGCCGCTATCGCCGCTAATCATGACATGGTAGGTGGTAAGTCTCTAGGGAAGCACGATCTGATCGTCAGGTTCCTGAGGGGGGTGAGGAGACTAAATCCGCCTCGCCCTCCCTCTATACCCTCTTGGGACTTAACTCTGGTGCTAACCGCACTGCAGAGGGCGCCCTTTGAGCCTTTGCAGTCAGCTGAGTTAAAAATCCTGTCTCTGAAGACAGTACTCCTGACTGCATTGGCCTCTATCAAGAGGGTAGGGGACCTGCAGGCGTTTTCGGTCGACGAATCGTGCCTGGAATTCGGGCCCGGCAACTTTCATGTAATCCTGAGACCCCGGCCCGGATATGTGCCCAAGGTTCCCACCACTCCCTTCCGGGACCAGGTGGTGAGCCTGCAAGCGCTGCCTTCGGAGGAGGCAGACCCAGCCCTAGCTTTTCTCTGTCCAGTCCGCGCTCTGCGGACTTACGTGGACAGAACGCAAAGCTTCAGGACCTCAGAGCAGCTCTTCGTCTGTTATGGAGGCCAGCAGAAGGGAAAGGCTGTCTCCAAGCAGAGGATGGCCCACTGGATAGTGGATGCCATCGTCTTGGCATATCAAACCCAAGACGTGCCCTGCCCGCTCGGGTTAAGAGCCCACTCCACTAGGGGTGTAGCTTCTTCCTGGGCGTTGGCTCGTGGCGCCTCGCTGACAGATATTTGTAGAGCTAGATTTTATAGCCTCCGTGTAGAGCCGGTATCTTCCTGTGTGCTCGCTTCCCATAGTCAGTAACACCGAAGTGCCCGTTCTAAGTGTCGGCTTGCTGCGCCACTCCCTTCCCTATGGAACGGATACGTGCGCTTATATGTTCCAGTCGAGTTCCCCAGAACGGCGAACCCTGTTGAGTCCTCCGCAACCCGCGGCAGTCGGATGTGGCGGAGCGTCCGACGCCAGGGCTAACACTCGTATGCATTGGTGGAACTTGTGTTAGGCTGGGTTCCATATGTTGTGACCCCCACGGCGGTCCCATATGTGTATTCTTCCACGGTACGGCTCCCTACGGCGAGCCCGTGTCTTTCCCTCGGCAGAGCACTCTGCTGTCTCAGTTAGGTGTTGTTCCCCCACCGGTTTGGCCGGGGCCACCCCTGGGACTTCCGTATGTTGCACTGCCCACGGCCAGTCCATACGTGTATTCTCCACATGGTACTCCCTTTGGGCATGATGTGGCTTCCGCAGCGTCCCTCTGGGCACGCTTTCCCAGCGTTATCCAATAGTCTGCTGAATGGGTCTTGCGAAATGGCAGTGAGACTCTCCCTGCGTGAATTTCCCGCCCGCAACAGTCGGGGTCTGAGGGGCTCTCGCTGGGCGCTGGAAGTGGTAGTAACTGTGGCATTTTCCAAAGGGATCCCAATTCGTCTGTGACGTCCGAAAATATCTTCATTTGTGTTCCGAAGATGAACGACGGTCTTGCGGGTTTGGAACGACATGAGGGCGAGTAATTAATGACAGAATTTTCATTTTTGAGTGAACTAACCCTTTTCCTATTGTGTTCTCTTAGGGTAAGGACACACCAAACCGACGGCAAAGAACTAGCGCTGATGAAAGCCGACCATGTTGGGGCAAAAAAGCTGCGCTTGTACACTCTGAACGGACTACAGCCGACTGTCAACTTGCAAATGCGCTCTGCGCCTGTGTGTAAGGAGACAGCTGTCTACTGCTTCATAGATATTCGTCTATATTCGTCATTTAGAAAGGCTGCAGATACACAAACCATACATTTTGAATAACAATCATGCTGATCGCTTTCTTTATTCCAATTAGACTAAGTCTTTAGCAATTGTTAATGTTACAAGCAGCAACCTTGTCTATGTATTCTGTTTGTTTGCTGCTTTCTTTTTGTATTGTATTGCATTTGAAAATGAAATAAAATGAAAAAGATAGATAGACTTTACCCATTGAATGCATTTAAGAATGTTTATATAATATAAAAATAAACCATTTTCAATGAGTGTATATATTGTTCTTGATTTATTTGCTACCAAGTATATGCTATAATTTTATAGAAATTTCTGCATATGGATTGTTTGTGAAAGTACAGTAAATGTCCTGTAAATCTACAGAATTCTCCGTTTTAGAGTTGAAGGAAATGTCCGTAACTATAACGGAATATGTACTGGTAATTTTCTGCCAGTACTTTATCAGTTTTTTATGGATTTTTTCTTTTACAGTGTAGAGGGTAACGCATTTCCTGCCTGAAGATGAAGGCAGGGGCGCAGCCGACTGGGAGGTATAGGCAGGGACCATCCTGGTGGTGGTGGGGAGGATGGAGGTGAATGTTGGCGTCAGCATCTTTGAACTCAGACGTGTAAGTACCGATCTTTTATACTCCAATTATTAGAACATGATTAGATCTGAAAGTAATTAGTGATGTAACATTTGAGTCTTCCTGGCAGAAGTTTTTGTTTGGTTCAACTCAAATGCTTTGTGACTCAAATGTAGTGATTCATCTTAGAATTGGTTGGTTCAGTTCATGGCCTCTGGAGAAGATGAATGGGAAAATTGCTCTTTTTCAGCATTCAGTAGACCTGTTTTATATGTATCATCTAATCCTAAGGTCTGTAGTGCTTGCACTCTGTTCCTGTTGCACTGCAGTATTGACTTGTTATCGTGTGCTTTCGGTTGTGGACTGCTAAAGGCCAGATTGCTGTAAAGATTACAAATTTGATTCAGGTACATGCAACCTGTCAAGTGGAATGTTACAGAATAGTGTCAGTCAAGCAGAAAGGAAAGTCGGCCAGACATGCCGTCAGTCAGTTGGCCAGTGGCCAAACACAATTATTGGCACAATCCATCAATAACCAATCACAAACTTGCATTTCATGACCTGCAACCTTTAGTGCTTGCATTATTTTCAACAGCTAATCTAAATTTAAAATGGTTTGTGACTATAAACTTCACACACAAACACACACAAAAAAGGTGTTGGCTACTTTCTATTCTCTCATACCAATGAAAGAATGAAATTAATGAAAATACATTCAACATTTCTGCATGTCATTCCCAGTGGAGTAAACTGAATTATCATACATAGTGGTCTTCTTACAGTATATGCATCATTTCCCTTCAGTTTCTGCTGTGTGTCATAGTGAAATTCTAGTTTCTTCTGAAATGTGACCCCTGCTATTTCAAATCAGCTGAACCGAGCATATGAGTCCAATAAATCGATAAAGACATCATAAAATGAAGAAGAAAAAAAAGATATCACACCAACAATTGCCATTTTTTTCCATACTGAAACAAAAACAAACATCTCATGCAAGGACAAATTTGAGTGTCTCCTGATCTGATTTAGAGACTAACAGTCCTTTCTTTGAGAGCAGTCTAGAAATTACCAATGCTGAAAAAATAAGCATCCTGGCAGCACCGCGTCTCTGCTAAGATGCAATCTAGAGTAAAAAATTATGAGCGAATGATTCTCCTTGGAGTGTGCCGACATTAATATTTAATCAGCGCACTGGGAGACATCAGCGATGCTTGATGGTCCTGCTTTACAGTCACGCTTGGCTTTCTAAAATTCATCATGACATCATGGAAGAGAGAGAAAGATTGCATTTGATTAGATCAGATTATACTTTGTGCACATTTGGGGAAATGTGTCTCTGACTTCCAATGGCAATTTCAAAGCAGACCAAGAAGTCAGGTCAAGGGTCATGCAAAACTAGCTAGAGGGATAGTTTACACACAAATTACGATTCTCTTACACTCTCTTACTATTATTTACATTTACTCACCCTAATAAACTAATATTTTATTAGTTATTATTATTATTATAAAAATAGAAATTATAAATACTTATACTTATTCATAAACTGAATAATATAAAAAAAAAAAAGTCTCTTTTTACTTAAATTCTGTTTTATTTTGTGAATATGCATATTGTATTGTACAATATTTGTAATTCTTTGTGTAAATGTTTCTACTTAAATGTACATATATGTAAAATAAAAATATTATTTTAAAATAAATTAACTATAGTGACTTTTAAAACAGAACAACCACCATCCCTCTCTTAACTTATGTATTGTTGGCACCTTTTATACTTTCAGACACTGGTCACACTGATGCTGTTCTCCATAGCTTCAATATCAGACGCTTCATTGAAGTTCTGCTTCGAAAGGAAACTTTAAAGGGGTAATGAACTGCGTTATTTTATTATTTTATAATGTTTCCTGGGGTGCACTTAATGGGCCCTATTTTAATCCACTTTTGTTAGTTTAACCATGGAAAAAACCGTCGGTGCACCAGGCGCATGTTCCAAAAGGGTTGTACCTAGTCTCTTAATGAGTCATAGGTGTGTTTTAGACGTAAGGTGCAATAAACCAATCAGAGTCTCATCTCCCATTCCCTTTAAAAGCCAGTTGTGCTTGCACCATGGTGGATTCGCTACTTACATTGCAGAATTTGAGAGCGGAAAGACTGAACGCTTCTCCTTTTATTTTTAATATTTTTAAAAATGGTTGTGTGCTGCTGCGTGTCCCTGTGTGTGTAACAAGCAGTGTGTACGCGGGTTGTGCAACCGCCTATAAGCGCAAATTACTAACACGCCCTTTAAATAACACAAAAAATACTGTAGTCATTGTCAGTTGCCTCAAAATAGCAATGCACCAGCAATGGCAGCATTTTTCCTACCCTGATTTTACCCCCCTTCCTCTGAACGCTCTGTTTGAAGGGGCATGTCTGCTGTGAGAAGTATTACATGTGGGACTCTCTCGAAAACCTTTATCACGTTTTTGCTATTACAGTTCTCAAGGTTTACTAATTGTGAAAAGTATTGATTATAGCATTATATTTAGATCGTGGCATGAAAGGTTGCAGTGATGAGCATGTAGCTGATCACAGACATGTTGAGTACACGAATGCAGCGATCTCGTCATTGTAACCCAAAACCTGAACTTTGCAGATGTTGTTCATGCTCAAACAGCAACATTACACACTAACTAAAGTTAAAAAAGTGAAATTATAATCAAGGACCCCTTTAAATTTACAATATAATAACAGTGACTCAAGCCCATGATAAGACATTTCCATTTAACATGATATTTTGTGTGAAATGCCTTCATCCACTGGTAAATTGGAATTTTTGGGCTGTTTTGTTTCCATAACAAACTAGTGGAAAGAAAACATACAAAACTCACACTTAAGAGTTCATTTTATAACATATTTTTTTTATTATTTGTATCAATTTGGCTATAAGTTCTTTAAAAGCCATGAATCAGAAATTTAGCAACACTTACTGTACTTAACTTTAGTTTTGTTCCTGTCTATATTCTGAAAGTTTTTAGAGTGGCTTGTTCATGTATCATTCACTTGATATATGTAACATTTTATTCATAAAAACATGGTGTTTTTTTCTAGCTGTTAAAAGCATTTTCTGATTTATGGAATGAAAAAAGGAGCTAACCAAAATCCCAGCTGTAAAATCTCTAATATGTCAACAAAATCAAACAAGAATTTTGAACATGGGTTTATTTAATTATCAGATTTCTGTTCTGGAAATTCATGCAAATTGGTGCTTATTTAATGAGACCTCTTTTGCATATTAAATGTAACATTTTAGAAAACGTGTAATACAAAACAATTGTCTTAATATACAGTGATTAATCAGCTGGGGAAGTAGGGTGATATATATTTGTTAAAGTCACCTTATTTGTATGGAATATTGCAGTGTGTTTGTTAAATTCATGTTCCTCATAATCAAAACAATTTCCCCTCCCTCTTGCAACTACATCTCTTCTCTTCTCTGATGACATGTTCACTGGCGCGAGGGTTGGACAGCCTGTCACTCACATGAGATCCACCAAAAGCAAACCGCAACCATCCAACCATCCATAAATGTACAAAATCAAGTCTCACACTACATTTTTTTTCTTGTTCCAGAAGGTGTTTCACTCGGATATACACCGACCAGTCATAACAAATTGTGTTGGTCCCCGTTTTGCTGCCAAAACAGCCCTGACCCGTCGAGGCATGGACTCCACTAGACCCCTGAAGGTGTGCTGTGGTGTCTGGCACCGAGATGTTAGCAGCAGATCCTTTAAGTCCTGTAAGTTGCGAGGTGGGGCCTCCATGGATCGGACTTGTTTGTTCAGCACATCCCAGAGATGCTCGATTGGATTGAGATCTGGGGAATTTGGAGGCC
Source organism: Rhinogobio ventralis (assembly GCA_039654625.1). Classification (NCBI taxonomy): domain Eukaryota; kingdom Metazoa; phylum Chordata; class Actinopteri; order Cypriniformes; family Gobionidae; genus Rhinogobio; species Rhinogobio ventralis. Next base: position 11,484,255 of record CM077193.1, read on the forward strand.
AAGTCAACACCTCAAACTCGTTGTTGTGCTCCTCAAACCATTCCTGAACCATTTTTGCTTTGTGGCAGGGAGCATTATCCTGCTGAAAGAGGCCACAGCCACTAACCTTTTCCATGAAAGGATGTACATGGTCTGCAACAATGCTTAGGTAGGTGGTACGTGTCATAGGATGACAGGACCCAAGGTTTCCCAGCAGAACATTGCCCAAAGCATCACACTGCCTCCGCCGGCTTGCCTTCTTTCCATGGTGCATCCTGGTGCCATGTGTTCCCCAGGTAAGTGACGCACACACACCTGGCCATCCACATGATGTAAACATGATTCATCAGACCAGACCACTTTCTTCACTTGCTGCATGGTCCAGTTCTGATGCTCATGTGCCCACTGTTGGCGCTTACGGTAGTGAACAGGAGTCAGCATGGGCACCCTGACTGGTCTGCGGCTATGCACCCCTATACTCAACAAACTGCGATGCACTGTGTATTCTGACACCTTTCTATCAGAACCAGCATTAACTTCTTGAGCAATTTGAGCTACAGTAGCTCGTCTGTTCGAGCCAGCCTTCACTCCCCACGTGCATCAATGAGCCTTGGCCGTCCATGACCCTGTCGCCAGTTCACCACTGTACCTTCCTTGGACCACTTTTGATAGATAGTGACAATGCCTGATCGGTGTAGATCACAAATGTAGAATATACCACTGCAGCATCCATTTTTTTTACCTTTTTTTCATGGCTATCGCAATAATACAAAAGGGGTTTGAATTCCAGACTATGTTCAATCTGTTCCTATGAGCTGTTAGATGAACAGGACAATTAGAAAGTCACAGCTGTTAGTAAATATGGGTGTCAGTCCCAAACATTGAGTGTGTGAATGAAGCCTTATTAATGTCAGAACACTGTCAAATTAATAAGTACAAACTGTCTGACGTCTCAGTCGCTCCTCTTGTTTCTCTGCTCTACGTCACAGACTAGTTGACAAAGCGACAGGATGTCTGCCGTTTCCTGCGGCCATCCGAGGCCCAATCAGATCTCATGTGACTTTAGCGGGATTAATCAGTTTGTGATTTCGGTTGCATTTTATCATAATTTTCTCTTCACTTTCTTCTTTCTCCCTGTCTCAGCGTCTGCCCGTGGGTGTCTGGGCACTGATGTCAGTGGCACGTACGTGCCTGACAGATTTTGGTAATAAACACTTCTTTTTTTCCCTCCTTTCTTAGCGTGGAGAGACCGTTGCGAATTATTCCGGCTCCATCAGTGCAAATAAGCTCCAGGGTCAATCATCTGCCTCTCTCCTTCACCTTTCCATCACACACGCATGCCGCCTCGAACAATTGATTAAGCAATTATTGTAATTGACTTTAATATGTGTGTGTGTGTGTTTGCTGAAGTGCTTAGAGAGTAAAAACAGCAGAGGAGTTAACAACCTCACACTTAACACGCGTTTGCCGCAGCAGCCTTTAAACGCGTTACGAGTGTGTACTTACCAAATTAGAGTACTAACTCATGTTGAAAGCTTTATTAGAATACGAAACAGCTGTTGTGCTGTGTGACAGAGTCTATATACACTTTACACAAGTGAAATATAAAATACTAAAAGCAGACAGCGCAGCAGAAATGTTTTGGCCCTTGATTTCTACAGGCGTTTATGTTTCTGGTGCACCAGTTGACAGGGTTTGACATTAACTTTTTTGGCTCACCAGCCACTATGGCTAGTGTTTTTTCAAAGTCACTAGCCACTCAGTATTTTCACTGGCCAATAGGGGTGTGACGATATTTCAATCAGTCTATTATTTTGATGATTAATCGAGTAATTTTATTTTATTTTTTTATTTTTTTGTGGTAATAAAAATAGACCTTTAGTGAACAATAGCCTTTAAAATGACTTAAAATGCATATATAATAACAATGAGGCAATAATAATTGGTTCAAATAAAGTTTCATAATCAAGTAATCATTTGGTTTTATTGAACAACACTGTTAAAAATGCATAATGTAATATACCAGATATGAACATAATCAACTTATGTACATTACGTATTACAACAAATGCAACTCAAGCACCCTTATATAACCAAGCAACCCAAAACTGGCAGCATATGCAGAGATGGATTTCAAACTTAGCTGCTGAGACACGCTCTATACATGTAAATTATAACACTGCAACACTTCGCTGTGAAACACAAAGCGTGTCAGACTTTTTATGCATTCCCAAATGCACATTATTGGAAACCTAAACAACCGTGTGAGTTCGTGTGGAGCATTTACTGTGAACGGTGGTACAAACACATAACATGCACGCATGTAAATAGTTAAAGCATTGCGATTCACTCTGAAACCCACAGCGCATATGTTTATTTAATTGAATATAAAATTAATCCTGCCAAAATGGCTAGTCAGAGTGACTGTGTTACATGCCACTGCTGGAAAAAAAAGGTTCAATGGGGTTCAATATAGAACCCTAGGGTTATTGACTCAATTTTGAGGAACCCCTTTATGCCAAAAAGGTTCTAAATTAGGGGAAATGTCTTAAATGATAATTCTTCAGGTTTAATTGAAAATTTATTAAAATAAAATTAATTAAAACAAAATCCATAAAATGATCTCATGATGGGAACCCCTAAAATGATCTATATATGAAGCGCCTGACAGAACCCCTTAAGGTTCTGTATAGAACCTTTTCTTCTAACAGTGCAGTTTTGATATACTCTTCAAAATAAAGACTCTTTATTGCAATGGAATCTTTCCATTGCATAAAAGGTTTTTTACAGTGAAAAAAGGTTATTCGTGTTATTGAAATGTTCTTCATACTAAAAAAAAGGAAAAAGGGGTTCTTTTAGAATTGGGGACCAAAATGTTTCTTCTATGACATCACTGGAGAAAAAAAAACCTTTTAAACCTTTATTTTTAAGTGTAGAGGAAAATCTAATGTATGCAAAGATAATATGCAAAATAACAAAGCGTGTTAAATTCTAATAAACCAAACTTTACAGTAGCACTTTGCAGTAAAGTTAAATTCAGTCAATTAAATTCACATTAATGCATTTGGTACCATAAATTAACATAAAGTATGTAGCCTAACAATGAAAAATAGCCTATACTTTTTTAGATTAATAAATCACGAAAAAGATGTTAAAATTTTCAAACATTCGAATAAAATACACTGCAGTTAAAAAATGTGGGGTCGTTAGGATTTTTTATGTTTTTTAAAAAAAGTCTAAAAAATGTTCACCAAGCATGCATTTACAGATATTAGATAGAAAAATATTTTATAAAAAAAAATGTACTGCTTCATTTTTTTTTTTTTTTTTTACATTGATAATAATAAGAAATGTTTCTTGGGCAGCAAATCAGCATATTAGAATTATTCCTGAAGGATCATGTGACACTGAAGACTGGAGTAATAATGCTGAAAATTCAGCTTTGCACATGAATAAATTACATTTTAAAATATATTCACATAAAATAAAACAGTTATTTTAAATTGTAATAATATTTCAGAACATTACTATTTTATTTATTTATTTATTTATTTTTTGCAAAATTCCTTCAAAACACTTTTCATGTGTTGTACAAACTCACCATAATTATTGTTACTTATGGTTCGACTAAGTTATACAAATTAATATGCCTTATACTATAATTAAGAATATAATATTGGCCACCCGCATTTGTGAATTTGTGTTCGCCCTTGTGACCTATAGTGGCATGCAGAGATGCCCAGCTATGATTAGTTTGTTTCTGATCTATTACTCTCAGCACTTAAGCCCTAATTAGATATTGACCCATAAGACACACACACACACACACACACACACACACACACACACACACACACACAGAACTCGCATTTAAAGAGTAAACTGTCCAGGGCGCCCCTCTATCTAACCCCAGACCCTCATACAAAGATCCTATTATCTGATTTGACTCTCAAAGGACGAGCTGTGAATGAAGTCCACTGGGTTTGAGAGAAAGAGAGAGCGATAGAGAGATGGTGCAGATGGTGCTTGTACTCAGGCTGCGTCCTCGTATTGTTAGACCTGTAGAGAGTGATGTGAGGACATCAGACTGCAGCACAGCGGACACAGCGTTTGACAGTGATTCTGTCTGGTCTGGATGCAGGGAGTCTTTTGGATGATCTTCCTGCTGAGCTGCGTATGTGCGTACTGAATGGTCACAATGTGGTCCCCACAAACCTTGCTTGTACTCGCTGCAATTTAACATAAGATTTGCAAACTATGTGTACAGAATCATGTCATTATTATGAGTGCAGGACATTAAATGCACATAAAGAGACGACCGCATCATGCAACTGCAAAGGTATGTTGACAATGTCACATTATAGCACACACATAATAAATAACACAACTAAATATTTATTCTTTTGTGACCCTGGACCACAAAACCAGTCAAATGGTAATTTTTTAATTGATATTTATACATCTGAATAAATCCGCTTTTTTATTGATATGGTTTGTTAGGATAGGACAATATTTGGCAGAGATACAACTATTTGAAAATCTGGAATCTGAGGGTGCGGAAAAAATCTAAATATTGAGAAAATCGCCTTACTACTACTAATAAATTGTTTTAGATATTTACGGTAGGAAATTTACATGGAACACCTCATGGAACATGATCTTTACTTAATATCCTAATGATTTTTGGCATAAAAGAATGCCAAATCTATCATTTTGACCCATGACCCATGCGACTTATGACTGGTTTTGTGGTCCAGGGTCACTATGAGTAAACTGTCTCTGTGCAAATAGAAACATAGGTGTTTTATGCACTTTGTATAATGGTTAAATGAATACACCGATGAGCCAAAACATTATGACTATTCATAGGTGAAGCGACAACAAGGTGACATATTCAAGTCTGGGTAGATTAGATGGTAAATTCTCGTAATCAACGTGTTGGATGCAGGAGAAACGGGCAGGGATAAAGATCTGAGCTCCTTGACAAGGCAAAATTGTTATGGCAAGGCGACTGGGTCAGAGTATCTCCCGTTCCCATTCAGTCGGTCACTCTCGACGCCACGTCGGAGTACCGACGAATAGGAAGCCAATCTACTTCGAGTGAAACTAAACGAGCCAATGCACATTGGCATGCAATGATTGCACCAGGTGCTCATGCCACGCAGCGCGGGTATAAATGAGACACAGGTGTTTGCATCAAATTAGCTTTTTGCTTCGGAGCCGAGTGGTAGATGGTTCAGCCAGATATCACTCTCTACTTCGCAGTCCTGACTGAAAAGAAGCCTGCCCTTTTGGAAGCGATCTCTTCAGTCGGTGTTGGTGTAACGGCACTGCAGCGGGTCATGTGGTTTTTCGATCATCTCTCTTTCTCTTTGAGCAAACACAAAGGCTGTTCTCACAGCTGCTTCAGTGCGCTAGGTGGAGAGCACTGAAAAGCCATTCTTACAGCTGGTAAGAGAGCGCCTTCGTGTGAGAGAGCGCGCACGTCAGGCTGCACTATCCCCTGACTGTGTCGCCGCGATCCCTCCCCCTGCGTGCTTCAGCACCAAGGAGAGCGTCCTTTTATTAGAGCAACACAGATAGAGCTTGCGTCCTTCTCAGGATGACATTCTATCTGTGTGTTTCTGGATGCGGTGGTTATCTGTCACCGAGGGATGGTCACAAGCGCTGTATCTCGTGTTTGGGCGTTCAGCACGCTGAGGCAGCGCTGGTGGATGACTCATGTTCTCACTGCGGGAACATGACCATCTCGGAGTTGCGGTCGAGACTCCATCTCGCAAGGGTTGGAGTCCCCGTGCCTCTGCCTCGATCTGATCCTCCACAGAGGGTTACTTCAGGCAGTAGCGCGGGTGATCTGAGGATTACGGTGAGCGCGCTTCCCCCAGGGACCCAACCCCCGGGGAACCCTCACCCCTCCCGCACTTCGCAGCCAGTAGAGCTGCCGTTGGAACGCGGTGTGCCACCCACGAAGTGTGTACCATCCGTATCCTTCGGGGCTCCTCTTGACGATCAGATGTCCATCGCTGCATTGGAGGGAGGGTCAGAAGTTTCTGGAGATGACGTGTCGGCACAGGGGGCTCCTTCGGGAAGATCCGCTGTGCCCGATACGGATCCGGAAATGATGGCCATGCTTTCCCGGGCCGCTGAGAGAGTCGGGCTCGTGTGGAACCCTCCACCGTGTCCCGAACCCTCGAGGCTGGACGATTGGTTTCTCGGGGTGGCCCGTGCTGGTTCTCAGCGCCCCACCACGGTTCCTTTCTTTCCGGAGGTGCATGACGAGCTCACTAGGTCGTGGACGGCACCTTTCACTGCCCGAAACCGGCCCAGTGGCTCCTCCTCCCTCACCACCCTCGATGGGGGAGCGCAGAAGGGTTACACGCAGGTTCCTCCCGTGGAACGGGCCGTTGCTATGCAACTGTGCCTTAACTCCACTTCCAGGGGGAACCCGTGTCTCCCCTCCCGGGCCTGTAGGTACTCGTCCGATCTGATCGGAAAGGCCTACCAGGCTTGTGGGGATGCTGCCTCCTCCTTACACGCTATGGCGTTGTTGCAGGTTTATCAGGCCCAGGCACTGAAGACCTTGCACGAGGGTGGTCACGATCCCGCAGTTCTCCAGGAACTGAGAACCGCAACAGACCTTGCGCTTCGTGTGACGAAGGTTACGCCGCTGGCAGTGAGTCGTGCGATGTCCACTATGGTGGTCCAGGAACGCCATCTCTGGCTGTGTCTGGCTGACATGAGGGAAACTGACAAGATCAGATTCCTTAATTCCCCCGTGTCCCAGACCGGCCTCTTCGGTGACGCGGTCCAGAACTTCGCCCAGCAGTTCACGGCCGCACAGAAGCAGACTGAGGTGATCAGTCACATCCTGCCACAGCGGACAGCTGCTGTCTCCACCCCGCCGCCGGCAGCGCCTCAGCCTGCTCGTCGCCAAGGGCGGCCGCCTGCGTCTGCCTCCGCTCCCGCGTCGCAGCAGCAGCCTCCACCCAAGCGTCGTCGTGGAGCCGGGCGTAAGCAGGCTGCCCCGCCCATCCAGGCCTCTGCCAAGAGGGGTGGCAAGAGCAAGGGCAAACGGCCCTGAGATGGGCGACCTGGAGATAGGGAGGACTGCTCTTCTGGAGACGGTGACCGCACCGCTCCATCCCCCGGTGGAGGGCCGGGTGGAGAATCTTGTGTTCCGTTTTGTTTCTGTTCCGCCGCTGGGCTCAGCCGGTCAAACCCCGGACCACACTCATCCTCCCCCTTCCCCAGCGGGCAGCAGTGGACGATCCCCTCACGTTCCTTCTGCCCACCTGTGGAATCAGGTAAGTGTTGCAATGCACTCACACCTCGCTGCGGGCCGCCTCCACAAGACAGCCGCCCCAGCCCGGTACCTGCATTCCACCTCGCTGCCCCACGGTGGGTACGCCGGTGGTCCCTTTGGTCCCACTTGCATGGTCTCTGCGAACCTGGCTAGCGCTCCCCAGTCCGTCTCGCTGGCTCATTCGGACCATTCGGCTATGCGATTCAGTTCGCCCGGCGCCCCCCCAGGTTCAAGGGCGGAGATCGCAGTCCTACTGGCGAAGGACGCGACAGAGCCGGTCCCTCCAGCCGATATGAAGACAGGCTTCTATAGCCCGTACTTCATTGTACCCAAGAAAACCGGTGGTTTACGGCAAATCTTGGACCTGCGAGTCCTGAATCGGAGCCTTCACAAGCTCCCGTTCAAGATGCTCACGCAGAAACGCATCTTCGAATGCATCCGTCCCCAAGATTGGTTTGCAGCGATCGACCTGAAGGATGCGTACTTTAATGTCTCGATTCTTCCTCGACACAGGCCGTTTCTGCGCTTTGCGTTCGAGGGTCGAGCATATCAGTACAAAGTCCTGCCCTTCGGGCTGTCCCTGTCCCCCCGTGTCTTCACGAAAGTCACGGAGGGGGCCCTTGTGCCCATGAGAGAACAGGGCGTTCGCATTCTCAACTATCTCGATGACTGGCTCATTCTAGCACAGTCCAGGGATCAGTTGTGCAAACACAGGGACCTGGTGCTCAGACACCTCAGCCAGTTGGGTCTTCGGGTCAACTGGGAGAAGAGCAAACTCGCCCCCGTGCAGAGGATCTCTTTTCTCGGTATAGAGTTAGATTCGGTCGAACGGACAGCGCGCCTCACAGAGGAGCGCGTCCAGTCGATGCTGAACTGTCTGAACACATTTCAAGGCAGGATGGCGGTTCCACTGAAACAGTTTCAGAGGCTCCTGGGGCATATGGCAGCCGCAGCGGCAGTAACACCGCTCGGCCTGCTTCATATGAGACCGCTTCAGCATTGGCTACACGGCCGAGTCCCGAGATGGGCGTGGCAACGCGGCACTCACCGGGTGAGCATCACACCGGCCTGCCGCCAATCCTTCAGCCCATGGTCAGACCCCTCGTTCCTTCGGGCCGGAGTGCCTCTGGAACAGGTCTCCAGGCATGCTGTGGTCTTCATGGATGCCTCTGCCATGGGCTGGGGAGCCACGTACAACGGGCATGCAGTGTCAGGGGTTTGGACGGGCCCGCACCTGCATTGGCACATCAACTGCCTCGAGTTGCTGGCAGTGCATCTCGCTCTGAGCTGCCTCAAAAGGCTGCTACGGGGCAAAGATGTACTGGTCCGCTCGGACAACACTGCGACCGTTGCGTATATCAACCGACAAGGTGGTCTTGCGCTCCCGTCGCATGTCGCAACTCGCCCGCCATCTCCTCCTCTGGAGTCAGAAGTGTCTGAGGTCGCTTTGGGCCATTCATGTCCCTGGTGTGAGCAACCGTGTGGCCGACGAGCTCTCACGAGCTGCGCTCCCAGGGGAATGGCGACTCCACCCCCAGGTGGTTCAGCTGATTTGGAGACAGTTCGGGGCGGCACAGGTCGACCTGTTTGCCTCCCCAGAAACGTACCACTGCCAGTGGTTCTATTCACTGACCAAGGGTACACTCGGCACGGATGCACTTGCGCACAGCTGGCCCCAGGGGCTGCGCAAATATGCGTTTCCCCCAGTGAGCCTACTTGCACAGACATTGTGCAAGGTCAGGGAGGACGAGGAGCAGGTCCTGTTGGTGGCGCCTTACTGGCCCAACCGGACCTGGTTCCCAGAACTTATGCTCCGTGCGACAGCCCCTCCTTGGCCGATTCCTCTGAGGAAGGACCTTCTGACTCAGAGACGGGGCACCCTGTGGCACCCGCGTCCAGATCTGTGGAAGCTTCATGTCTGGCCCCTGGACGGGACGCGGAGGTTCTAGGTGACTTACCCCAAGAGGTAGTTAAAACCATCACTTCGGCACGAGCACCATCTACAAGATTTACGTGGATAGAACTCAAAGCTTCAGGACCTCAGATCAGCTCTTTGTCTGTCACGGAGGCCAGCAGAAGGGAAAGGCTGTCTCCAAGCAGAGGATGGCCCACTGGATAGTGGATGCCATCACCTTGGCTTACCAAGCACAAGGTGTGCCCTGTCCGCTTAGGGTGCGAGCACACTCTACTAGAAGTGTTGCATCCTCCTGGGCGCTGGCACGTGGCGCCTCGCTGTCAGACATCTGTAGAGCTGCGGGCTGGGCGACACCCAACACGTTCGCTAGATTCTATAGTCTACGTGTAGAGCCAGTGTCCTCCTGTGTTCTCGCCTCAAACGGGTAGAAGCACTGAGAGGCCCTGGCTCTTGTCGGCTTGCTGCGCCACGGCGCTTATTTCTCAAGAAGCAAACTCTGTCGAGTCCTCCATCACCCTCGGTGCCGGACGTGGCGGAACGTCTGGCATCAGGCCCCTTGCCGCTGAATCCTTGAAAACCGGTACTGGGCTTGGGATATATGAGTGACCCTGCGGGGATCCCATATATTTTTGCACGGTCGCTCCTACGGGAAGCCCATGTCTTTCCCTTGGGAGAGCCTTCCCGTCACTGGGACTGAGCCTCCTCTCTTCATTGCGGGCTACGGCTCAGCATTGTACTCCACATAACTCCTTCGGGGTACGATGTGGGCTCCGCAGCGTTCCCTTTACTAGGGCACGCTTTCCCAGTGTTATCCAATAGTCACTGAACGGGTCATGAGGAACAGCAGTAATGGGCTTCTCTGTGTGAGCCCCGTCTCATCAGGTAAGAGAGCTCAGGAGGCTCACACGGGGCACTGGATGGGGGCGGAGGCCATGGAGCTTTGGTAGGGATTCCTATTCGTCAGTACTCCGACGTGGCGTCGAGAGTGACCGACTGAATGGGAACGTCTTGGTTACGTATGTAACCCTCGTTCCCTGAAGGAGGGAACGGAGACGCCACGTCCCGTCGCCATGCCCTCTGCACCCTGCTGGGGTGCCAGTCTACCTACTCGGCTCCTCAGCAAAAAGCTAATTTGATGCAAACACCTGTGTCTCATTTATACCCGCGCTGCGTGGCATGAGCACCTGGTGCAATCATTGCATGCCAATGTGCATTGGCTCGTTTAGTTTCACTCAAAGTAGATTGGCTCTCGCAAGCAAGATTTCTATTCGTCGGTACTCCGACGTGGCGTCTCCGTTCCCTCCTTCAGGGAACGAGGGTTACATGCGTAACCGAGACGGTCAGCAGTGGTGAGAATTTACCAACATTGGTCCGAGGAGGGACAAACCACAGCCCGGTGACAGGGTGTTTGGAGCGCCCAAGGCTCATTGATTCACAAGGGCAATGAAGGCTATCCTGTCAGAGCCAATAGAAGGTCTATTGTGGTAAAAGTCACACAAAGTTGTAATGATTATGGGAGGAATATGTCACAACACACAGTTCATCGCACTAGACATAAATTTGACACGTGCCACCTATCTAAACATTGTTGCAGACCAGGTACACTCCAAAATGACAATTGTGTACACTTATGGAAGTGGCCTTTTTAGCAGGATAATGCACCCTGCCACACTGCACACATTGTTCAGGAATGGTTTGAGGAGTTCAAAGTGTTGCCCTGGCCTCCAAATTCCCCAGATCTCAATCCAATTGAGCATCTTTGGGATGTGCTGGACCAACAAGTTCAATCCACTTCACAACCTACAGGTTGTACTTATCTGTTATTGCTAACGTCTTGATGCCAGAGACCACACTCTAAAAAAAAAAAAGAGTACAAAATTATACCTTTTAAGGTACAAGTGGCAGTCACTGGGGTGGTACCCTTAAGGGTAGGTAAGGGTAGGGTAAGTCAGGGGTAGGCAAGTTTGGTCCTAGAGAGCTGATGTCCTGCAGAGTTTAGCTCCAACCCTACTAAGCCACCACAGTATAAAACTCATGGCTCCCAGCATGCAGCATTAAGTATGTCACCATTGTTGAGATTCATATGCTGATTCTTGATATCTGTGTGTTTCTAAACTTTTTTCCCCCTAGAATGTATTTAAAAATCAAAATTCAGAATTTCTGATCTGTGGCAAGAAAGTATTGTTGGTGAATATTATTTGTAATATTATAATATTATTTTTAGTCATTGATGAGTTTAGTCAAACATTTTTCTTCATGACAATTTTTGTTTATGGCTTCATTTGATTTGAACAGATTATGTGTTTTATTAACACTAACAAAAACCACAAACTCACAAGAGCCAAGAGTCAAACTGCTCAACTAAAGGAAACACTGATCCCCATAATGGGGACCAAACATTTTCAATAAAACATCAACATCTAAACCTCTGTTAATTCTCAATAAGAGTTGGAGCTAAAGTCTGCAGGACAGTGACTGAACTTGCCTACCCCTGCTCTAAGTAGAGGAAAACAATTGTATAATTGTACCTAATTATACCAGGTCTTAGACCAATACTAGGTAATGGTCTAAGGACCATTTAAAGGGACAGTTATACGTTTTGTTCCCCAAGGAACAAAATTGTACCTTCACTATACCTTTTTTTTCTGAGAGTGCACAGGACACATTCAGGGGTCTTGTAGAGTCCAAAACTTGGCAGGTCAGTTTTGGCAGCACGCAGAGGACCAACAGCATATTAGGCAGGTGGTCATAATCTGCTTTGCAATACTTCATGAACCCATATACTGTGTATTAAAATTTAAATGGCATGTAGAATCTAAAAAGACTGACACTGCATGTTAAACAGTTCATTTGTGTAATTCTTTTCCATATATTGTTCTTTCACTCATATTCATGAATCAATGGTCTCTGCTGCAGTCTTTTATTCGTTTTCATCCTCTTAAGGTTTTTCTGTGTTTGACTCACTGATATCAATTATATTCAAGTATTATATGAAAGTTTAATAACACAATATAGTTGGAAAGGGGTAAGTGCCACTGGAATACAAATGCCTCCATGCTCAAGAAAAGCACAATGGTCATTTTGTTTTAGCAAATTGCCCTTTTACTGACAATCCAGATCCAAGATAATAAAATTATTAGTCAGTCACAAATGCTAAGTCTGCAGAGATCCACGTGTTAGTCTTGAACGTAAAGGCTGCAGGTCGAGGATGAATTTTGCAAACTATTTTAAATGGTATTTTTGTAATTCGTCTTTATGAGCTGCCTTTTCTTGAAGGGTTACATCCAGTGTTGGAAATTAACTTTTATTTTGCCCCTGGACTTGATTTTCTGGGGCTTTTTTTACATTTATGAGGGCATATTTTCTAATCATGCAAAAAATTATACACTCTCATCCTTGTATGTCAAATACACAAATTCTCAATTTAAATAATTTGATTGGGAATTTATTACCACTCACCCATAAAATTAAACTCATATTTTATGTGATATGTACAGTAATTGTTCCTAATAGTGTATTATGAACTATACAAGCAAGAACAAAGATGATTAAAAGCAAATAACAGACAAATTCATTACAGAGGCAATTTGGCACACACATTTTGCATTTTTGTGCTAAACTTTTCTTTATTTCTCAATATGGTTACATGTAATAATAAAGTATCTCTAGTCTACAAACCTTTTCTTAACCTTTTCATCAGCAGTTGACACATATACCCTTGTGAAAAAGTGCACTTAATTGTATTGCATGTGCACTTGTTGTCAGGAGTTAGTGTGTAGTTGAATCCAAGAGGGCGATGCATGACGCAGAATGAACAATAATTTTAAAGGGGTCATGAATTGAGAAATCAACTTTTCATTCAGCCTTTGATATATAAAAGTTCATTGTGATATAAGAATATCCTGTAAGTTTCGGAGCTGAAAACGTCCTTGTTAGTCAAATAAAAGCTTTTATTGACACCAGGCCCAGCAAACACTCAATCTCAGAATGTGCCAAGCTGTGACGTCAGAGTGTGGTAAAATCCTGCCTTAACCGAAGAAGAAGAATGCCTGATTCTGTAGCCCCGCCCACCGATTTGTGCATGGAATGTAATAGATAAATAACATAGGCCTACATGGAGCTAAACCAAATCGAACTTCCAGGCAATAAACATGCTGCATAAGCTTCATTCAGATTCCAATATTATGAATGCATGGATGAACTTTATTTTTAATTAATATCCAGCTCACGTGGGGAAGACATTGCGCTTTTGTTCCTTCATTCCACCATGGATTCGTTTGTAAACAAGAGACTGGGTTTGCAAACAGGATGAGATTACATGAATGAATGAAGCAACACACTAATGTGAGTAGAACATTTTTTTTTATATGTGATAGTATTGCATTGTTACAGATCGTTTGATATCTATTGATTATGTGTACGTGTCTAACTGAACATTAGCACACTGTCACAGGCTGGAGAATCCTTTATTTGAGGTGTTGTTGGTTCATTGTGCTGCGATTCGGGATCAGACTCGGACAATTTTCAAATAAATATCCAAATAAATTTAATTACTAAACTAAATTATATCAACCACATTACTTGAATATATATGATAATTGAAATGAGCTGATGACATCACCGTTTTCTCCAGAGCGGCTGTACAGCCGAATCAAATTCTGTTTATTATTTTCCTGTTTAACACTGTGAAGCTGCTTTGAAACAATCTGCATTGTAAAAAGCGCTATATAAATAAAGTTGACTTGACTTGACTTGACATGTAACGTTATGGGCCAGGGCTCACAAAGCCCAACGTCCCGGGGCTATGTGTTTTCCAGACGGGCTACCAAAACGTATCACCGGCCTGCTGACGGGCTATCTTTAATAGTGAAATAACATTCCTTTCTTGATGTGCGTTGTTCACTCTCTTAACTTGATATTTGAAGGAAAAATACAAATAGCCTATTATTTGTTATGATGTTTTTGAATGTAAAAACCACGTGAATGTCATAAGTTGACCTCAGACAACAGTATAAAAAAATTAAAAAAGCCAGTTCATGACCCCTTTAATAGAACTTCAAGAACATAAACTACACATCTTGACATGACATCAGAGACGATGAAAACCATGACTAGAAACTAAACATGACACCGAAACTTAACATGACCGTGACACTTGAAGTGTACTTCAAATATTACTAGTATTTTTTAAATGTACTTGCAGATAATATAACATTTATTAAATAAAAGGCCACTTAAGTGCACTTGAAGAGAGTACTTTTTTAAAGTGCACTTTGTAAATATCAAATAAAATGTTATTTTAAATCATTGTTTGAATAACCGTTTCTCGTGCTATAAAAAGTTTGATCTGTTGACTAACATACTAACAATACGTTTACACAACAACAATGTACTAAAACGGAAAATGTTTTTCTTTGAGTTTTTCCACATACAGATGTTGTCAAAATGATCCTCATTCACATGGATCACATGGATTGCTTATAGACTTGTTATACTAACGGTTATTGCTTGTTATACTACTTATTATGAGGGACAATACGGTATGAAATTGTAATCACACTTTAGATAAGGGTTCAATTCTCACTGTTAACTAACTATTAACTATAACATTTGCCTCAATAAACTCCTAATTACTGCTTATGAATAGTTAGTAAGGTGATATTGATATATGATATTGGCCTTGTATTAGTACTTATACTTATTAGTACTTATAAAGCACATATTAATGCCTTATTCTGCATGACCATGTTCTACATCACTTAATCCTACCCAATACCTAAACTTAACAACTAAGTTTAGGTATTGGGTAGGATTAAGTGATGTAGAACATGGTCATGCAGAATAAGGCATTAATATGTGCTTTATAAGTACTAATACAAGGCCAATATCATACTAATCTGCATGCTAATAAGCAACTAGTTAATAGTGAGAATTGGACCCTAAACTAAATCTCATGCTAAGCATGGCCAAAATGTCGAAAAAATGAGTTGGATGTATGATATAGTATTTCTGTTCAAAATACACTCCTTCAGGATTCGAACAAGTTTCGGAAAGTTTTTTTTGAGTATGGCCATGTATTACATCAAAAAGGGTGGAATTCCTTGTGGGCATTTCGTTTGCGCTGTCATTAAGACCACAAAATCAACAATGTCACTAAAGAAGTGTGTTTCTGGTTGTGAGGGAAAGATAACCTTGTTTAGCTTCCCAAACAGCCCAGCATTAAGGAAACAGTGGATGCAGTTTGTTTTTCCGAAGCAGCAACGGAGTTCTGCAAGTGTGTTTGTTTGTTCCCGGTCACGAGTCGAAACCACAGGCGGTGAGTGAAACTGCATCAAATGTCTGTGTTTTGTTGGCAATTGGCGCGTAAATGCATATAATGTAAACAACATGAACATATAGTGAATTAAAAGTTATTCAGGGATAATGCCATGATGTATTGTGTGTGTGTGTGTGTGTGTGTGTGTGTGTGTGTGTGTGTGTGTGTGTGTGTGTGTGCTTGTGAGTGACTCTTTAGCTCTGCCCACTGCACTCCTGCACGAGTTTGGCTGTTTTCGGAAAGAATCAGTACAGTGTATCTGTCTTTTATAAATATGATAAGACTAAAGACTCTTTGAAGATATGAAGGATGCAATACTACTCTATAGGTACTCAAGATTAACATGAGATTGGCAGAAACTGTGTGTTATGACCCCTTTAAGAAAAAACTTTATGAATGAAACTTACTTGACACTACATTCTAACGAGAAAATACGCTTAAATAATATATAGTTGTCAGTACACGTCAAGCTTTTCTTGCAATTTTCCAACCTATCATGTGTACAGATAGCATACTTTTCATACAAAAGAAGCACGTTCAAACTGTCGTTGTGCACATCCCTACTAAAAATGCTGTATTATGCATGCCAGTAGTTGGCGATGTCACATTACGTGCCTATAGACTGAACACGTAATACGTCTGCACATGATGTCACCGTTTAATTCGCATGTTTGTAGTTTACACAGAAATGATAATGGTATTTGTAACATAGTTTGTTCATATGGGAAGAAGGAGGCGGGCACCGGCGAACATTCAAAACACTTTAATCAAACAAACTGAAAGTAAAAGCGGCAGCCCCTCACGGATGACTGCTGCGCACACACATAACAAAACGTAAACAAAACACAACGTAAAATCCAGGCCTGGTCCTCTCCTTTACTGGTGTCGCTCGTCCTTATATGCCTCCGGGCTCCCTCATGAGAGGACCCGCTCCTCCCACATCTCTCGCTCGCCCACCTCGCCACAGTATTGTTTTCAAAAACGTGCATTTTGAAACCCGATTTCAAAAGTTTGCATTTTCAGGCCCCAAAAAACGCTGTTGTTGTTGTAGGAATTGTGGGAGCAGACACAAATGAATCTTCCAGATGATTCGTTCAAACATAATTCCACACAAAACCCAACTCAACATTCCAGGGCCAGTTTATGGCCGGGCCCCTCTCTGCCCATAACAGTGGACAAAGGTTTGCTACATTTTGATTGGATCTTGGTGGACTAACACAAACAAACTGTCCAACGCCATCAGATAAAGATGCCAGACACCTTTTAGAGGCCAAGAAGACCACCTGTGGTACCAAGCCCAGGAAGGACAGGACTTCTCATTGGTCCACCTGCAGTTTTCGGCCCTTCACCCATCTAGAAACTAATCCCTAATGTCCTGGTCTGTGACTGCCATAAAAATTCCTCAGGACCCCAGCACTAGTGGGTGAAACAAAGGAAAAAACTCACAGAAACCGTGTTACACATAAACTGCATCAAATCATTGATCATTGGACTTATAATCAAACATCCTTCTACTGCATAATTCTATATCATGTATTTAACCAATATATGTGACCACTATGCTTAGACCCACTCACAATTCGTGAAATTCATGTAACTATTGAATGACTGATTGAAAAATGTGCCTTTCTTGATATCAGTGTGATTGAATGATCATAATTCAAAAGATGGTTAAATCTGTCTAGAATGTCGTGTTCTTATAATAAGAAATCATGTTTAAATTTACTCACTGCTTAGAGCAGGAACGTAAATGACCACAGATAACCTAATTTATGGAGAGGGTGTAAACACAGTCACCTCTGAACCAAAGATGATTCCCAATTGGTCAATCCATCCAGGAGGATGGGCAAACAAATTTGAGTTTTAATCTCAGAACACGAACAAAGGAGAACCTTCAGAGAATCGAAGAACCGGGGAACCCCTGCAGCCAGGACCAAAGAAAAAGGGAATCCCCAAGACAACACGAGACAAACGCAAGTAACCTCCAGATTCTAAACTGAACTGGTGCAATTGTTATCAAATTGAATAACCCTGCCTAAGAAACGATAGGAGGGTTAAATTAATGCTCGGTGGTTCATTTAGGTCACGTGTTATAAATGCATTTATTGCTAGAAACTTGGGATTTCATCATTTCACTCTCTTAAAACTTATTCTTTCCTCACTTTCTTCCTTTCTGCAACGCGTGTGATTGTGTGTGTGCGTGTGTTTGTGTTAGATATTAGTTTTACGTGTTAGAGTAATCAATAAAGTTTCGTTTATTTCTAAAGATAAGTGTTCTTGTGTTATGTTCTTACGAATATAATGTCTTAAACTGCTGATCTAAGTTACCTGGCTGTTAAATAGTGTTTCACTATTGTGTGGATATTAATATCCGCTGCAGAGTTGATAGTTACGGCCCGTTCAAATGAACGCTGGGCGAGTTATTTGCTTGGCCGTAAAATAGACTCTTTCAAAATTCCCTATGAATTAATTAATTAATTCATTTGAGCTAAATAGACCTGTTTCCCTGATACAGAGTCCTTGCATTGTATATTCCACAACGAGTTGTTATCTTGGCTTGTTTATAATAAAAGGAAGTTTTCAGTTCTGAAACTTACAGGATATTCTTATAGCATGATGACCTCTTACAGTTGAGGTCAGAATTATTAGCCCCCTTGGTAAATATGATCAAAGATGGGTGTAAAAATTAATTTGCATTGTTTATCCTTTTGATCTTTCATTAAAAAAATTAACAAAAAAACTTTTTCAACCTCCTTTTTCTAAGATAACCGATCTGAGTCTTCTCCTATAATGCCTGATGAGTTGGAGAACACCTGACAAGAGATCAGAGACCATTCCTCTATACAGAATCTCTCCAGATCCTTCAGATTCCCAGATCCATGTTGGTGCTTCTTCTGCTCAGTTTACCCCACTCATTTTCTATAGGGTTCAGGTCAGGGAACTAGGATGGCCATGGCATAAGCTTTATTTTGTGATCAGTGACCCATTTTTGTGTTGATTTTGATGTTTGTTTTGAAACATTGGCCTGATGAAGATCCAACCACGGCCCATTATAACATTTCTAGCAAAAGCGGTCAGGGTTTTTTATCTGCTGGTATGTACTAGAATCCATGATGCCATATATCTGAACAAGATGCCCAGGACCTCCAGCCAAAAAATATGTATATTTAACCGTGGGCATGGGGTACTTTTTATCCCTGTTAGCACCAAACCCATCTGGTGGGTTTGCTGCCAAAAAGCTCTCTTTTTTTAGTTTCATCTGACCATAGAAGCCAGTCCCATTTGAAGTTCCAGTCATGTCTGACACCTGAATATGCTGGAGTTTTCTGAATGAGCAAGGAGGTTTTTCTTGAAACCCTTCCGAACAACATGTGGTGAAATAGGGGTTGTTAGATTTTTTTATTTAATTTTTCTCCATCTTTGATCCTTGGAGAGTCTTTGGCCACTCAAACTCTCCTCCTCACCGTGCATTAGGACGATATCGAAACATGTTCTCTTCCAGGCAGATTCGTAACATCTTTAGTTGATTGGAACTTCTTAATTATTGCCCTGATGATGGAAATGGGGATTTTCTATGCTTTAGCTATTTTCTTACAGCCACTTTCTATTTTGTGAAGCTCAACAATCTTTTGCTGCACATCAGAACTATATTCTTTGGTTTTACTCATTGTGATGAATGATGGCTATTGGGAATTTGGCCTTTGTGTTTCCTCATATTTATACTCCTGTGGAACAAGTCATAGCTGGACAATTTCATGTTCCTAGTCACCCTGGTGTGCTAAAAATTTTTAAAAAGTAATGGTAATATACTTCAGAGATATTTACTCATAACAAATTCTATAGGGTGCAAATAATTGTGTCCAATGTGTTTTGAAGAAAAAATTTATTTCATAATGTGATTTCCCCCCACGTTCAATTCTACTTCAATAAAAGGTTAGATTTTTGTGAATTTTTTTAATGAAAGATCAAAAGGATAAACAATGCAGCTTTATTTTTACAGCCATCTTTGATCATATTTACCAAGGGGGCTTATAATTCTGACCTCAACTGTATATGTCAAAAGCTTAAGGAAAATTGTATTTCTCAGTTCATGACCCCTTTAAAGTATATTTTAGCTTAACAAATGCTTGTCAGTACATCCAAAAATGTTAACATGGTTTATTTGAACAAACAGAGAAACAGCAAAGCAATATAATTTAACCTTTGGACCTTTAACAAACATCTGTTAGATCAAATAACAGCAGAATATTTTAGTATCTATACTGGAAATTGGTTTTGCACTACAAGAACAGAAATTAAAAGGAAGATTGCTGGCGGAGACCGAGAGACATCGCAGGAGATTCACTCTGCAGGGAGGAGATGGAGCAAACGAGAATGATACTGTCGGCTTCAGAGACTCAACACTGTCGTCAAGAATTCATCATTCAACACACTCGGACTATAAGACACCTCCTGCATGAGGGCCAGTCCAAAGTCAAATCAATGTGTTATTTGCTCCTCATGGCAGCAGAAGCGAGTCAGCAAGCGAATTATGTGTTTGTGTGCGTGTGTTTGGCAGAGGAAATGAGTTGTTTATAACACTTTTCTTGCATGTGAAATTTATGACTGTTCTCCAGATACGAAACCAGGTCACGTTAAGCATTCATCATTTGCCTAAATGAGTTGAGCATCTCATTTCATCTTTCACAGGATCAAACCTATGTCAAAATGCCCTAAAATAACCAATTATGACTCATATATACACTGAACAAAATTATAAAACGCAACACTTTTGTTTTTGCCCCCATTTTTTTATGAGCTGAACTCAAAGATCTAAGACTTTTTCTATATACACAAAAGGCCTATTTCTCTCAAATATTGTTCACAAATCTGTCTAAATCTGTGTTAGTGAGCACTTCTCCTTTGCCGAGATAATCCATCCACCTCACAGGTGTGGCATATCAAGATGCTGATTAGACAGCATGATTATTGCATGCATTGCATTGGTGGTGGTGGGTGGTGCAAAGAATTTTCACCAACTACCATACATAATATTGTGAAATGTTTCAGGGAATCCAGAGAAATCTCAGTCCATGTCAGGCAAGGCAGGAGAACTCTGTTGAATGTGCATGACCTTTGAGCCCTCAGATGGCATTGCATGAGAAACGGTCATGCTACTTTGTTAAATATAGCCACATGGGCCCAGGTGCACTTTGGAAATTCGTTGTCACTTAACACAGCCTGCTGCTGCATCAAGAAATGCAACTTGAATCTCTGTTATACAAGGAGAAAGCTATACATCAATTCTATGCAGAGATGCCACCGAGTTCTCTGAGCCCAAACTCATCTCAGATGCTCTAAAAGACAGGGGAAATGTGTGTGTGTTACCCTGGGCGCTTCAACACTTCTGCAGAGCTTTCCTCTCACAAAAGAGCTTCCGCGTGGCACATCTTTTTAAAGATGTCTCGCCCGTGCACTTCTGGTTGCAGTCGATCTGTCGTCGTCTGTTGGGCACAATCACTGCTTGACATGTTTGCGTTTGTGGATGAGTCATGTTCTCACTGCGGGAACATGACCATCGCAATGTTGCGGTCAAGACTCTCCATAATGGAAGTAGAGTCCCCTCTGCCACACCCCAATCTATCGTCTCCACTCCACGGGAGGTGATACTTTGGCTGGTGTCCAGGGTGACCTGAGGGTTACGGTGTGGAATAAAGCCCTGATGATCATTCCCACGAGTGTTCGGACTGAAGCAGCGGGACCGTCTGCGGACGCCCCGTGTGTTTCGTTCGGCGCTCCAGATGACGACGAGATGTCCATTGCCGCATCTCAAGGTGGGCTAGAGTCCTCTGGGGATGACAATTCAGCTGTGCTGCCACCTTTGGGTGTGCCAGCATTGCCTGAGTCCGACCCGGAGCTGACAGCCATGTTATCTCCTCGGGCTGGAGTAGAACCCTCCGCCCTGTCCCGCGGCTGGACGATTGGTTTTTGGGGGCGGCGCCAAACAATACCTTTCTTTCCCGAGGTGCATGAAGAGGTCAAGCGGGCCTGGAAATCTCTGTTGTCTTCCCGCTGTCGTTCGGCGGCCTCCTCCCTCTGCCCTCGACGGGGCCGCGGCTAAAGGGTACACTGGGGTCCCCCGTTGAACACTCTGTTGCGATGCAACTGTGTCCGCAGAGTGCTTCAACATGGCGCGGTGACCCTAAGCACCCCTCCAAGGCCAGTAGGTTCTCATCTACCTTGGTGGTACAGAGTTGCGGGGCAGGCCGCCGCCTTATTGCATGCCATGGCCATCCTTCAGGTCTACCAGGCCAGGATGCTCAGAGACATGCACGAGGGTAGAGCTGACCCACGGCTCATGGATGAGCTGCGTGCCGCCAACGACCTCGAAGGTGACCACACACTCCCTGGGTCAGGTGATGTCCACAGCTGTGGGCCAGGAGAGACACCTGTGGCTCAAGCTGGCCGATATGAGAGACGCTGAGCGAATCCGTTTCCGTCAGACTTTCACCCCGTGGTCAAACCTCTCTTTTCTATGGGCTGGAGTGCCCTTAGAACAAGTTTCCAGGCAACAAGAACGAGTTTGTTGTATCAACAGATGCTTCTGCCACGGGCTGGGGTGCCATGTGCAATGGGCATGCTGCCGCGGGCTCCTGGACAGGATCCCAGCGCCTCCTGCATGTCAATTGCCTCCAATTGCTGGCAGTACAGTTCGCTCTGCACCGCTTCCGGGCATTGCTCAAGGGCCAACATGTACTAGTCCGGTCAGACAACACGGCCACAGTAGCGAACATCAACCGTGGTCTATGCTCTCGCCGTATGTCGCAACTCGCCCGCCATCTCCTCATATGGAGTCAGAAGCATCTGAGGTCGCTTTGTGCCATTCACAACCCAGGAGACCTGAACCGTGCAGCCGACGAGCTCTCACGGGTTCAGCCACTTCCTGGAGAATGGAGACTCCATCCCTAGACGGTTCAGCTGATTTGGGAACAGTTCAGCGACGCACAGGTAGTTCTGTTTGCCTTCCACGACTCTTCCTATTGCCGCTTGTTTTACTCCCTGACCGAGGGGACCCTCCGCAAGTATGCATTTCCCCCAGTAAGCCAGCAGAGTCTGTGCAAGATCAGGGAGGACAAGGAGCATGTCCTTTTGGTCGCCCCATATTGGCTACCATCACTTCCGCTAGGGCTTTGTCAACAAGACAAGCCTATGCATTGAAGTGGAACCTCTTCATCACATGGCCCCTGGGGTTGAAACATTCCACCCTTTGGGCTGGATACCCCAGTGTGTTCCATATGCATCCCGCTCGCGGGTCATATGTGTGTTCTTAAGTCCTCCCTGCTGGCAGGCACTGTGTTGCATATTTCCACGTGGGATATGCTTTCCAGTGTACCTTGGTATTCCTGTCAAGTCAAGTCAACTTTATTTATATAGCGCTTTTTACAATGCAGATTGTTTCAAAGCAGCTTCACAGTGTTAAACAGGAAAATAATGAACAGAATTTGATTCGGCTGTACAGCCGCTCTGGAGAAAACGGTGATGTCATCCAGCTCATTTCAATTATCATATATATTCAAGTAATGTAGTTGACATAGTTAATTTAGTTTAGTAATTAAATTTATTTGAATATTTATTGGAAAATTTAGTGTCCCCAACTGAGCAAGCCAAGCCAAAGGCGACAATGGCAAGGAACCAAAACTCCATCAGGTGGCATAATGGAGAAAAATAAACCTTGGGAGAAACCAGGCTCAGCCGGGGTGCCAGTTCTCCTCTGGCCAATTAACAAACAGTGTATGGTTATTATTTTGGCAGCCTTACAGGTCAGAAGTAATATTAGATCGGAATATTCGAAAGATCGGAGGCATCAGGCCGGAGACGGGTTTATTGAGGATGGCGTGTCGATTAAACAATTATTAAATAGGAATATTCGAAATATCGGAGTCATCACGCCGGAGATGGATCCATTGAGGATGCCATGTCGATGAGCAATTTCAGAGGGGAGACTAATTGACAAGGTCTCTGCAGACACTTCAGGGATGAGTTGGTCATGTCCAGGTGCAGGTCCACCATCTGATCTGGATACGGCCCGGATCCGGCTGACTGCGGTAAACCTCGGGATAAACAGAGAGACTAACATTAGCGTAGATGCCATTCTTCTTATGATGTAACGAGTACATCAGGTGTTATGGGAAGTGTTCCCAGTTCCGGCTGACCTAGTTAATGCAGCCTAACAATCATTTAATTGATTTGAATAAAATATAAATTAAAAATGTTTTATGTGTATGCCATAGTAAAGAGATGTGATTTTAGTCTAGATTTAAACTGACAGAGTGTGTCTGCTTCCCGAACAATGCTAGGAAGGCTGTTCCAGAGTTTAGATGCTAAATAGGAAAATGATCGACCGCCTGCAGTTGATTTTGATATTCTAGGTATTATCAACTGGCCAGAGTTTTGAGACCGCAGAAACGACTGTTTATATTTATCACTCTGTGTTTCCGTGACTGCCCAAAGCGCGTGAGTAATATGCATGCGATTGGTTGTCGGTTTCTAAGCATCTACACTGAAATTTTTTTTGTTGTTGGATCAAAGTAAAAAAAAAAATACTTCAACTTGTTACAAGTAATCGGTTTACTTTTTCTCAACTTAATTTTTTTTTAATTTACTCAAATTTTAAGTTGAGAAAAAGTGAAATGATTACTTGTAACAAGTTACTCTTTTTTTTTTCAATGTAATTGTAACATTCTAACACTGCATCATTTCACACTGTACAAGTTTGGCACCGCAATGCGGAGTTAACACCAGAGCAGAGTTTCATAACACCGGGTAAAATGATGCTAATGCTAATCCCATATCTAAATTACAAGTGTGAAAGGCTCCTTTACCCGGGGTTAAATGTCTGGCCTTGAACTAGGACCTATATCAGCAATTTCCACTCGAACACTGGTTCCTGTGATTCCTCTCAAACATCTTTCCAAGTTATATTCCTTGTGCATTTCCAAGTGATACTAACCCGTGCTCCGCTCCAACACTGTTCAACTGAGATGTGTGCTCTGTCAGCCAGCTCTGCATTCATACTCATCTGTAAGCAAAGAGATCTGCATCGTATTCCACTATCTGCAGTATCATCCGCTGTGTGTTTTAATACGTTTGTTTGGATTCACATACCACCTTGTTCAGTGTATATATCCTGACAGCACATTTAGGAAGTATAATGCATTAAAACACATGACAAACAATTAATTTCAGATATAACAAGAAATCTGCAAATATTATAATGCATTTATGAAAAGATATAAAGCATTATAACGTACATTATAAATGCATTTTTAACACATTATTCATAGATTTCAAGTGTTACAAACTCTACAAAAAATAATAGTGCTGCCCTTTAAGATCCTGATTTGTTGAGGTAAAATATTGGTTTGGAACGACATGACAATGAGCAAATGTCAATCTTTTTTTTTTTTGTGCACTATTCCTTTACGTGTGTGGAAAGAATACAGGTATTCCGAGTGACAGAAAGAGAAGCGGATAATAAACAGTGTTCTCAGATGAATTAGTATGCATGAAACACCTTGAGCATGAGGTGAAAGCGACAGCTCTGAAATGAAAGTTAGAACAAGAATCCATCCTTCTGTTTAAACAATTAAAACAAGGATCAGGATCCTCTGTCAGTTTGATCAAACCTCTTTCCAACCATTTGAGCACTTTGATATCTGATGAGCATCTGAGAGAGGAAGACATAATCATCAATATTGGACTACATGTGTCCGGGTTTGGGTGATGAAAGGAGCAAGAACTCAAGCACAGGAGAAATAGGCTTTATTAATAATAAAATAAAACAAAAACAACCTGAGGGGGAAAATAAGACTTGACTTGGATTTGAGGCGCAGGAAAACACAAAGCACAAACGACAGGTAACAGATGACAACAATCCAGCACAGGACTGCAAACACAAGGAGAATAAATAGGGAAGCAAACAAAAGAGGGTAACGAGGGAGGACAGGTGGGGCAAATAAACCAATAATCAGATAACAAGATGGGCGGGGTTATAGACATGAGAGCACATGGCACAAAGAAACACGACAAGCCATGTGCTCACACCAAACATGACAAACACATGAGCACATGGCCAGCAAACACAAAATCACAAGCCATGTGCCCAAACAAAACATGACATGAACACGCAGCCAATGAGAACTCATAAGCCGCGTGTCACACAAAACATGACAACATGAAATCACGCAGCCAGTGAAAAATACCAGCCATGTGCTACATAACACAAGACAAAACAAAATATGAAAGCACGTGGCCGATGTAAACACGAACCGTGTGCTACACAGAACACAACACACATGGACAGAAGAGCGCACGCTCACACGACAAGACAGAGCTCACGACAGAAGACAAACACACAGAGCATGAATGTCCGAATCCCAACACAAAACCGAAACCAAAGTGCTGGGATCCGAACACCACACTCCACACACAAAACTCATAAGCACAGAAGAGCATGCATCTCGAGCATGTTTAAAGCTGCACGCTCACACAAGACAAACAATAAAGGAGTAAAACCAAGAGTAAGCTAGACCTTAGTGACAGAACCCTGACAACATGATTTCCATAATGTGCAGAAAATGTTTACAAATTCTGCACGTTTATTTTGGTGTACTTTAACTTTAAAAATGTCATGTTTTATTTAGTGTGTAACTTGCCATTTATTTGTAATTATTTGTAAAATGTACTAATTTCTGAGTGAAAATAGTTTTTTTACACCATATAGGATTGTGAATTTTAAGCTACTTAAATATTATAAAACCTAACATGTTTTAAATAAACATATTTAATCGTGTTTTGACCGGTATACAAATTCTATTATTATCAAGATATTTTAAGCCTCAACAGCAGCAAAGAATGAGGAGCCGATCAATGATTTAGAAATAAAACTAATAAAGACACTTATTTTGATTTGATTTAATTGTCTGCCACAATAATTTAATATAATGTCTTAAATATTATTAATTACATTTTTAATACATCTTATTTTTTTATTCTGTGGTGGAAACAATTATTCCATACATATATAATGATTTATTCATGAATGTCAAAAAAATTATTAAAGGCAATGTAAATAATATTATTGAGATTCATATTTAATTTATTTAGATATGTTACATTAATTTATATTGATAAAAGACAAGCCAGTGGTTTAATTTGTGGGGGAAATATAGTTCACCCAATAAACTAGATAAAATTCTGCTATTATTTACAGTTTTACGTCAGTTCACCATAGCTGCTAAGCTTCAAAAATTACAGACAAGATACTAAAAGATGTATGCAATTTTTTTATATACGATAAAAAGGATTGTTTCGGTAATGAATGAGGTTTAAACAAATCAAATGAGTGAATGATTCAATCACTTACTCACATCCTACTTGTGTAATGACATACAATAACATACAAAAAGAGTTACTGAATTAATCAGTAAACAAATCTGAACAAATCATCTGGTAAATGGAATCAAAAGATTTAAATCTCTGGGATGAAGAAAAATCCTACAGTTTAGACTCTCGGGTGTCATTTTAGTCAGTCTGGCAACAGAGGCAGGTTCTGGTCTGGTCTAGTCTGCATCCTCTCACTCTTTTATAAAATCTAAATCATGATTGGTCGACACATCATTCATTTACTAATGCAGTGATGCATGTCCAACCTGACTGGCAGGCTGCTGCTGCTGCTGGATTGGAATTGTGGGAAATCATATAATTGCTTCTTTCACTAACGGAACAGAGACTCGCTTGATTTCTCTCCCTCTCTTTATAATTGGTCTGCAGATATTGTTATTTTCTTTTTGTAAAAGAATATTATAAGAGAATGTGAAAAAGGTTAAATTCATTTACTTTTAATGAAGTCTTAGACAGTGCACTCCTTTAATTGTAAATAGTATATCATCTCATTTACACACAAACACATACACAGCTTTTAATGAAACGCATATATTGAGTAACACTTCATTTGATGAAACTTACACATTAAAACGGTGTTTAAATGTAATTCATCGAACAGGAAGAACCAACATCCAAAAATAACATTGTGCACTAATGAGTTTTCCTACTAAAAGTAACACACACTCACGATTACGCCAGGCTCTCCCTCACTCATCCGACCGTCACACTCACCAGAATACTGAAAATGGACTACATTTCCCATCATCATCCCTTGCACGCAATCTGACATGCATCATCACCGGCACTATAAAAAGAGCACACATGCTCTCAGTCATTGTTTGGACTCTTTGGATGTTACAGACCATTTACCTGCACTCTTTTTTCATATTATGCAAAATTATTGCAAAATGTATTTTAACTACTTTATAATCAAAACTTTTTTTAATCTTGACAACACACATATCGTCGGAAAGGTCTAAGGTTCCATATTTTGTGGTAAAAGTGAAATTTGGATAGAAATGTATTAATTTGTTATAGGAGAATGCATCAAAACTAAATTCAATGGAATGTTGGTGACAGCCGGTGGATATTTTTGGTACAGCACCTAAACAAAATCTCATAGGAACTTGAATTTTTGTGACATCAACTTCAAATTTGGAACAAATCTTGGTTAGACATATGGCTTTGAATGTATATTAATTTTAGAGTAAAATTATAATGTAAAATATATATTTTATATAAAATTACAAAAACATTTAGTATAGTACATTTGATTCACAGTAAATTTAAACTTTGATAACTTATTCAAACGTTCATGTTTTTTTTAAAGTGCTTTCACTTCAACAAGAATGGGGTTAAAAAGTGTAGCAACGGACCCTACTTTAATACCCAAGACAGCTGGGGAGGGAGCAAAACACCTCACTCAAACCGACAGCTCAAAGTACAGCTTACCAAAGGAAGCACGCAATGTTGTTAAAAAACCCTCAGTGGCTACCTTCTCTGATGTTGCTGCCTCTTCAAGGGTGGACCTCAACACGAGAGGTTCAAGCCACAGGAGAGCCTAGCCCTACTTCAAGACCCCTAAAAATCCAGGGGAAGCAGCTCGAACCCTGCTTTTAAAAAGGGAAACAAGGGAAGCAACCTTACCCTTATAGGTAGAACATTCCGCTAGGACCTGCTATATATTTTTTTTTTCTAGCACTTGCCATAGTAATAGTATTGGAAAAATAAGGCCAGCTAGAGGTGTCTGAAGACCCACTCCTCTAAGGGAATGAATGTCCCTGCTTAAATATTCAACAGTAGTTGGGGAGAGAAGTAAACTAAATACCGTACTTAGTTCACTTTGTTATACAGTAGGTAAGAGGTAGGTTAGAAAAAGTAGGTAAAAACTACATTATAGCTAGTGCTTAGTCTTTAAGCGGGTGTTGCCGTGAGGGAACTTTCTCTACTTATTAGCATTGTCAAACCAGGGTAATTCCCAGGGGCGTGCTATCCTTACTTCAATACCCAACCATATTTGGGGAGGGATGTGAATGAAGTAGAGGGAAAATACTGCCCATCTAGTTTGTTCACCTAGCATCTACCCTTGGGGTCACCGAATGGGGAGATATGTCTCTTGTCATTACTCAGACAGGGAGGCAAACAAGAGTAAGGCAAGCTACAGGTTGCCAATAACTCTCGTCCAAATACTCCAACCCCAAAGAGGCTGCAGGGGAGCTATGCTCTACTTAAAAACCCCATTACACTGAAGGAAAGCAGCTCTAACCTGACTTAAACAATGGCACTTCTCCAGGACCATCTGTAGCTAGTGCTTTAACATGGGTCAAACTGTGAGGCCTCTAAAACGCCCACCCAAAGGGAAGTATATATCCCTACTTCGAGACCCAACAGTGGTTGAGAGGGAGGTAAATGAAGTAGGGGGAAGTAATTGCCCTACATACTCCATTCACCCTGCATCAACCCTACACCCCCAAGCAACTATCTGCAGGGGAGCATACAATTTTACTTTAAAACCCTAACATAGGGGATAATATAGCAAAACCCAGAGAAACAGGATACATAAGGGTATCAGAGCACAGCAAGAGAGATGTTAGACACAATTAATCTCCGCCCCCAGCCCATGACCCATGCCAGTCTCACTTTGGGGGGCATGGGGGGGCAGGATGTCCTCAGACATGTGCTCATCCTCCTACCTAAACTGAAGTACCTTTGCTGAAAATGCGCCGGCATGCATTAATTGCAACCAAGCACTGCTCAGCGCGTATATGACACAGGTGACAGAAGGAGCGGTTTTAGATTCCTGTTTTGCCAAACACCTGCTCTAATCCTGTGCCAATTCGGCCATAGCTGCTCTCCACAGGAGGGGGCCATGACAATAATATAGGGTCCAAACATCAAGGACCTCTATAATCTATCAATCCGGCCCTGGACCTCAGACCTCAGAAGAGTATACTGAACCCCAGCATTGCTTTAGACTAGAAAGGATAGCAGAACGCAACTTTTCCATGAAGGCCAACCTTAGCTAAGACCTTCTTAGCATCTCCTGAAGAAAAAAAGAACTGATGAAATTCAGGCACCTACTCTATACTCACGGGCATACTCACCATTGCTCTCTGTCAATGGTTTATTGGCATGTGTTTACACATGCTTCAGACACCGGTCACGCTGATGCTGTTCCCCATTGAAACAATCCAAGATGCAGTGTTGAGTTCCATTTTTTTTCTTACTATAAAGAACTTTACATTCCACAAAAGATTTTCATGGATATTGAAGGTTCTTTATGGAACCATTGATTCCAATAAAGAACCTTTATTTATGAGAAATGTAAGTCTAATTGGATTCAGCAAAAATACATACATAGTAGAAAAAAAATCACCAAAATTCATAGTAGAAAACAAAGATTTAAAAACATTACTGTGAATACTAATTTATTATTAATACACATAAAAATGGGAATGGATCAAACTGACCTGCAACCTAATATAAGGATAATAGTTAGGGTTAAGAGATTATTGAAATTACTTACCCTGCTAACTACTACCCCATGAGGCCATGGGAGACATAGGGAATGTAGTATGTCCGGATTACATTCTTACAAAACTTTAATGTGTATGTTCAGATTTGGCTTCATTTTCACTGTGTTCTGTTTCTGTTTGCCTGTGTTCCCTTTGCTAGTTTGTCACCATGTTTTTTGATTGAGTCATGCATGTGTTTCTGGTTACAATAATTATCCCTGTGTATTTAAACCCTCTGTTAATTCAGTGTCTTTGTCCAGTATTGTCTTTATGTGTTTATGTTATACTCTTACTCTAAAATCTCCTGTGTTTTCTTGTTGGATTTATTAAAGACTGTTTATTTTGGATACTCGTTTGTTTTTCGGCATGCACACTCTGCACCTACCAAGACATACATAAATTCATACTTTATAAAAAATTATATTTTTTTACCTATCACAAAGTAATTACTTATTCAAAACAAGTTCCTACTCAATAGAGTATCTAAATGTTACAATTTAAAAGTAAATGCATTGTTCTTGTTCAATGGGTTTCTTCTTTTAGTGCACTGACATATTATTTATATATACTATATGACATATTATTTATGAGTATGTAGTTATATATCCATCAATAAGATTACATGAGCTGTAAAATCAGTGCTCTACAGTAGAATCCAGACAAGGCCGTGACATGCAGTCAATCTTGATTCTGGTGATGTTCGGTTCAGTCGGACGGTTCTTAATGGGTCTGCGGTGGGTCAAAGCAGCACAGAGCTCATCTGATCCACACCATCTCACACAGATCCCAGTGAACACGCAGGTGAGTGGAGCCGGTTCAGACTGACACAGACCGAGAGAAGGTCAGACCAGCACTGCTGCTCTCAGAGTGAAAGCGAACACTCGTTATTGGCTTGGTCCGAGTATGTTCGGCCAACTGACAGACTCTTCTCTGGGCTTAAATTACTGCGGTACACGTCATGGCTCTCCTCACTGCATTGTGTCAGTGTGTGTTCGAGCATGTGATAGATTTATCTGAGCCAACCAGTAAGTGTGTGTGTGTGTGTGTTTTGTGAGTGTGTATCCACTGCTGTGCGTGTGAGAACTGCACGTGTGCTTTTGAGTGATTGCATGATATGTGTCTTGCTGCCGCTGAATGTGTGTTTGCTGCCCGGTGAGACCGATTACAGAGCTGATTGTCTTCAGAGCTGACCTTCAGCAGTCCTGGTGAGGACGATAAGGATATTTGAAAATTACTTTGATCCATTTCCTTACATTGTGGCTTTGTGCAAGTGAACGGCCTTCCTGTCATTCAGTGAAATAAGTCAACTGGTTTAGACCAACAAGCACTTATGTTGAATTAGATGCAGTGGTGATTACTGGAATAAAACTGCAAAAATATGCAACACACTGCCTTTCAGAAGTTTGGGGTGAGTAAGATTATCATATTGTGCTCATCAAGACAGATCACAAATACAGAAATAACAGTAATATTGTGAAATATTTTTACAATTTAAAATATGTTTTCTATGTGAATATATTGTATTTTAAAATGTAATTAATTCCTGTGATGACAAAGCTGAATTTTTAGCATCATTGCTCCCAAACAATTTTGAGAGGCCATCTTAAAAAGGCATTTAACATGATTACCTGTCTTGTTTCAATATTTAATACAACACTTAACACAATACGTAAAACAACATAGTGAAATTTATGAATCATTAAACGTTAAACTGAGAAACAAATTGCATGATTGGGACAGGAACAACACTAAACAATATACAGGATCGGGAGGAATTTATCTAAGGCAGGTTTATGCCAAAGATTCACAACGTGATGAGCTAAAACTTGTAACTACTTGCTAAAGAATATGGCGCCTTATTTATAAAATGCACATATGATCAAGATGTGATTATGATGTGATAATATTCAGTAACACTTATTTTACAGTGTCCTTGATACACAAGTTTCATAGAGTTACTATAGTAATAACTATAAATTATGCATAATTACATGCAAGTAATTCCAAAACAAACCACAATCCTAACCCAATAGTAAGTGCATGCAGTTACTTAATAATACTAAGTACTTAGGTGTATAATTACACGGTAACAAGGACATAAAGTGTAACCAAATGTTCTTATGCATACAAACTTTTTGTTGCTCATATGAGTAATTTAACATTGCTTATGAAAATAAAAGGATAAATAGGAAGTCACAATATGCATTAATATAACTATATGCACAAATGAGCATATAGAGTGGATGGGGGCTCTGCAGGAGAATGTGGAGCAGGCAGTAGGCTGAAGGCCAGGGTGAAAGCCCACGGCAGAGTTGCTGGGGGGAGGAGCCATTAAGGAGACTTAGCTGATGACACCCGGGGGATGACCTATGGAGACGAAGCCGATGGAGGTGGAGCCCGACACGCAGATGGAGAGCAGATGGGACCGGGCAACACCGATTGTCATGGAGGCCGAGGACAATGGCATCTGGTGAAGCCGAGGGAGGGAGGAGCAAAGGCGAAGCCGACAGGTCGACGGACCAAGGTGGAGTGACAGGATCAGCGGCTGGAGGCGGAGCAGGGGGATCCTCTTGCCAGGCCGACACTGGAGAAATGAGGGCTCAAGGCGAATCCACTCCGTGAAGTTGTGTCAGAGGAAGAGCTGAAAGGCTGAAGTTCAGGAGGCATGCTGACAGACTGACTGAGTTTTGAAGAGCGCAGGTGACTCTGAACTGGGCGGAACCAGCGGAAACTCAGGAAAC
The DNA here is from genome assembly GCA_039654625.1 of Rhinogobio ventralis. Taxonomy (NCBI): domain Eukaryota; kingdom Metazoa; phylum Chordata; class Actinopteri; order Cypriniformes; family Gobionidae; genus Rhinogobio; species Rhinogobio ventralis. The sequence goes on from CM077193.1 coordinate 11,517,448, forward strand.
TTTGATGCTTGCGGCCTCTTTGATGGTCGAGCCTTGGCCGTGCAGCTGACACAGGTACAACACCAGAGTAAAACATCTACTCACATCTTGTACCAATAATACTTTGTCTGCAGTCATGACAGCATCCGCTCCACACCAAAGTGTCCACTCACTGGCCACTCACTAAAACTCGGTACCTTCCATCAGGTAGAAACGTTGTAACAGAATGTCATTCTTTAGGTAGAGGGGCAGATCACAGTTCCTCAGTTGTTCACTCAACGAATGGAGCAGCACTGGCGGTGAGGACGAGTTGCACTACCCCCACTAGACAAGACTCCGGGGTAACAGTTCCAGGTGCATTTTCAGGTCTACTGAAAAAGTCACACTGGATGGCCCTGTGTTGGATCTGGGGGGAACTCAAGAGGGTTCTTTAAGGTTGCAGGGGCAAGTTGAACGGCATGGCCTATGGGACGATGCCCAGGACGATGCAGAACTCTGAAGTCATACTCCCCTAGCTTCTCGAGCCACCGGGCTAACTGTGCCTCTGGTTCCTTCATTCTTATTAGCCACTGCAGACTGCTATGGTTAGTGTGCACTGTGAAATGTTTGCCCAACAGGTATTGATGGAACCATGCTGTGAACTCCACCACCGCTAGCAGCTCTCTCCGTGTAGTACAGTAATTCTGTTCAGTTGGTGTCAAACTCCGACTTCCATATGCCAGTACGCGTTCCTCTCCCTGTTGGAGTTGGGACAATACAGCCCCGATTCCAAAGTTGCTGGCATCCGTGTCGAGAATGAGATCACCACTGTCCATAGGGTAGCCCAGAACAGAGGCAGTGGTGAGAAGCTCCTTTAGCTTGTTGAAGGCCTGCTGACACTCTGGAGTCCAATGGAATTGAGCATGTTTCCTTAGGAGGTTGTGAAGGGGTTTGGCAACTGAGGCAAAGTCTCTGACAATTCACCGGTAGTAGGACGCAAGACCTACGAACTGCTGGACTTAATTAACATTTGTGCGCTGCGGCCATTCCGGAATTTTCTTCACTTTCTTGGGGTCGGTGGTAATACCCTGCTCTGAGACGTTGTGTCCCAGGTAGACCACCTGGTGGTGGAAGAGACAACAGTTGGTGGGTTTCAGTTTTGGGTTGGCTTCATGCAGCCTCTCGAACACTTGTGCTAATGTTGAAGCTTTTCCTTTACATCTTTACCCAGCACAATGATATTGTCTAAGTAGACCAGGCAAATTTCCCACTGCATTCCAGCTAAGACACGATCCATTCAGCGCTGGAAAGTTGCCAGTGCGTTGCAGAGGGAGAATGGTCTAATGTGCTGAACCATTTCACTGTAGACAGAGTATCAAGGGTGTCCTGAATTTGTGGGAAGCGGGTAGGTGCCCTTGATAGTGCGCTCATTGGTCTGGTCTTTCTTTTGCACCATTATGATGGGTGAAGCCCAGCTGCTATTGCTTGGGGAGGCTAAACCAGAGTTGAGGTTTTGCTGAATTTGTTCATCTGCACTTTGCTGCTTCCCAAAGGCCATTCTACGTGGTTGTTGTTTTACAGGTGGCACAGGCTGGATTTGAATGTCATGTTGCACTAGGCTAGTGGGACCAAGATCTGTGGGTCCTGTAGAGAAGACATCACTGTAGGTATTAAGCAACTCTGACATCACTGTAGGCATTAAACAGCTCAGCTATCTCCTCCAGCTCCATCATACTCTCTGCATACAAGGACTTAAGATGACTTGGACGACAGCAGGGAGTGGATCTGAAGAGGATATTTCAGGGTTTATGGACAGTTTTTTCACCTTCACAGCAATGGTACCTGGGTTATACAATCTGAAGAGGATTTGATTACTTGAATGGGCATCAACTACAATTCATGCCACCATCACCTGGTGCTTCTCCATGAAACCTTTAGCTGGGCTCAACAGCACATTGCCCTGCACCTGCTCTCGGAAATGTGCATTGCCTGGCACAATGTATCAATGTCCTCGCAGTTTGTTCCTCGGGTTGGAGTATGGTATCTGCTCACCTAAAAATAAAATGTTCTGGCTGCCGAAGTCAAGGCGTGCTCGTGTCTGTTCCAAAAATGGATGCCCCAAGATGGCTGAGTGCCCTCAGCTACATCTGCCATGATGAAATTGACACTGACTGTATGGGTTACATCTGCCTTAATGGTCTCGTAGCAGTGTCGGGGTAACACAGTCCTCCTGGCCCCGCTGTCCAGAAGAGCACATACCTCCATGTCATACAGCAGTGTGTGTATACACATCTCAGGACCACTCCCCTTGACTCTGAAAACCGTGGAGGCAGGTTGGATTTCCAAAGTCTGGGGTGGCGCCGGAGCTACATTTTGCAGGTTAAGCCTAGGAGAAGAACAGTTCCACCTCATGTGGCCAATGACTGGGCAATTGTGACACACAATCTTTTCCCACTTAATTTGTCCCCGCTTGTGGAATTGCGGTGGCCGAGGTTTAAACTCTGATTTTAAATATTTCTGTCTGTGCTTAGGAGTTGACGACACTAAATTTTCTTGAAAAATGAAAGAGGTTAGTTTTTCTTCATTCTCTGTTAATATCATGCATTTTCTGCTTTGAAACGATATGTATTGTGAAAAGCACTATACAAATAAATGTGAATTGAATTAAATTGAATTGAATATCGTTGGATTCCACAGGCCACATGTATTTACATGTGAGTGTTTACCCACCATTCGCGCTCTCTCCTGACTTTCCACAGTTTTTGCTTCCTCTGGCAATGTCTGGTTCAGTTTAATAGTTTAACTCTTTCCCCGCCAGCATTTTAAAAAAAAAAGTTAGCTGTTCCTTGCCAGCGTTTTTGATAATTTAAAAAATATATATATAATGGACGCCAGAATATTTTGTGAATATATTCTTTTTTATTCTTTTTTTATTTTGTGAAACCCATGTCTTGCATACGTCTGTGCGTAGTGGTTCTTGAAGCACTGACTCCAGCTGCAGTCCACTCTTTGTGAATCTCCCCCACATTTTTGAATGGGTTTTGTTTCACAATCCTCTCCAGGGTGTGGTTATCTCTATTGCTTGTACACTTTTTTCTACCACATCTTTTCCTTCCCTTCGCCTCTCTATTAATGTGCTTGGACACAGAGCTCTGTGAACAGCCAGCCTCTTTTGCAATGACCTTTTGTGTCTTGCCCTCCTTGTGCAAGGTGTCAATGGTCGTCTTTTGGACAACTGTCAAGTCAGCAGTCTTCCCCATGATTGTGTAGCCTACAGACTAGTTCATACATATGTGTGTCAAATTGAGAGACAATTTAAAGGCCTGTGCAGGTGTTTTGAGTTAATTAGCTGATTAGAGTGTGGCACCAGGTGTCTTCAATATGGAACCTTTTCACAATATTGAGATAATGAGATACTGAATTTGGGATTTTCCTTAGTAGTCAGTTATAATCATCAAAATTAAAAGAAATAAACATTTGAAATATATCAGTCTGTGTGTAATGAATGAATATAATATACAAGTTTCACTTTTGGAGTAGATAGAGTCCATCAACACCCCCAAAGCTTTACAGTCCTATAGCTCGTCCTGGGCCGACATTTCATTCAGTAACATTAGGTAGTCTTGATTTTTATGCGGTTTAATGTTGATGATCTCGTTATTTTGCATCTGCTTACATATGATCGCTTGTTTTTTTTGGCGTCTTCTTCGCCTGTGTTTTGATCAGGAGATTCTGTACTCATTCAGAAGATGTGTAATAGTGCCCCCCTAGCGTATAACAGTGAAAACACAGAAACCCAGAAAATTCTGTTTCGCGGGGAAGCGCTTTCTCACAAATAACGGAAAATTCCATGTTTGGTGGGGAAAGAGTTCAAATGTCCATATGACTCACCACATGCGACGAACAAATCTCGGACTGAGGCCCCAGTGTTACATTCACCACTTCGGCCATACACAGCGGCAGCTCAACAGCTCATTATTTCACATCTGGGCAATGATGAGAGGGACAAAGTTTGCAGATGCATGCCATTTTACTTTCCTTCTTGCATGGTAAAGTTGTCAGAGTTAGTTCAATATAACTCCCGGGTGGATTGATTTGAATAAACAGAAAACGGAAAACAGAAAATCAACAAAAGAAACCTCCTTGCACAGCACATCGAGAGTATATACATTCATCACACAAGCACATTAGACTTTAACTACATTACACATGATACATTTTGCTAAGGACTACAACACTCAAAGTTAAAGCGATAACCCTTATTTTCCTCTCCCGTAACAAGATACATTGCTGGTAAGTTCATATCTTACTCGTTTTGAGGGTCCGATCTTCTTTCACGCTTGGTTGCTGTAGTAAAATACACGATGAGGGAATAGGAAACCCAACCAGTATTTAATAAATCCACAAAGAATACAGGAAAACACAACCACTAAACACTGACATAAACAAGACCGGACAAATGAACAAAGGAAACTCAGGGCTTAAATACATGGAGGATGATTAGTGTAAATAAGGAACATGTGCAAACTCAATGAATAACCATGGAAACAAACTAGCAAAGTGAACACAGGCAAACAGTAACAGAACAAAGAAAACAAAACCAAAACAGAACTACACGTGACAGCAATTAGCATTTGAACTGCTTTGTGATAATTACATCACTGAAATTAATTCGTTTATATTAATGGTTTTATTTAAAAAATAAATAATAATAATAATAATAATTAAAGCTGCGAGCAGCATTTATCGGGGTACAAGCATTTAAGGCCTTTAAGCATTTTACGGCATTTTGCATTTAAGGTCTTAAAGGACTAAATTAATTAAAACTGAGAGCTCAGGTGAAATGAAGTGATAAACGGACAAAATGTGATTATAAAGTTACTATTATAACATTTACAAAGTCTAAATATGAGTTATAGAACAGTATTAGTGAGTAGTATGACAAAATGACAATTTTAACCAGCAGGTGGCAGTAGAGGATAAGTCAATTTCTTTCAAAATTCTTTCAGAACTCTAGGACCATGAGTAGAGCATGCCCATTAAAGTTTTGTTCTGATCAGCCTCCGTTAATCTTGTCTAATAGTAGGGATGCACAATATATCTGCAACATATCGTTATCGGCTGATAAATGATCATTTTTGATGTTATCGTTATCGATCCTATAAGAAAATTTGACCGATATATTCAAGCCGATAGATAATGTAATATTTCCTTCAGCTGAGACACTTCAGACGCGCTGTCCGCCATGATGGGTTTGAATTGATCGAAGTATAATTGGAATCACTTCGAAAGGGAAAATACAGTTATGTGCAACATGTGCAGCGCAAGTCTAACATATAAACTACATAAAATTATAATGAGAACACGACTGTAAAAGAACGTCGTGTTTCAGCGCGTTTGAGTGCGTCCACGGAGTTACACCTTGATGACAAGTACAGTCAAGTTCGCTTGTGCAGTCACAGGCTTTTGTGCCATTGGAAGTTGTAATATTATATTTATTCTGTGTATATAATCTCATATAGGATGCGTTTGGTTGAGTTAACGAACAACGCAGTAAAGCGCTTCATTGTACCGGTCTTTAGCTTCAGCATGCGCATTTCAAACAGAAATGCACAGCATTAATAACTACTGGGACTGTCATAACACGGTAATGAGAATATTTTTGTAATAAAACATTGTGAATTCTCTGGGTTTAGTTGTTGTGTTTCAGCGTGCTGTTGTGAATGATCTGATCTGACTTTCTGAGTGACAGGCTGACAGCGGCGCCCGCTGGACGTGAATGCACCGCTACTATTGGCTCACAGTAGTTTCAGTCACTGCAGCACAATCATTGATTGGATGAATCTCTTTCCCTTCTAGAACACTTTTATTCTTTCGTTTTATGAACTTTTTACAAGTTTTAACTCATTAACTCGTGGCCAGGGTTACCCGGGATACAAACAGTTATGGGAAGAGGTTTGTCAGTTATTAGTTCCAGTGTTGTGGAACTTTTTACCACAACACTGTAAGGGCTTGAATTGTGCAAACAATGATTTTTACTTAGATTATTGCCCAGTGGTGTGGTTGAGTTCATCAAGTAAAGACTTGGAATAATTACAATCAGTCGAGAACAGAGCCGCACGACTAATAAAGGGCTAATATAATAAGAATGCACAAAACTTTAGGTTGGCCACTGGTGAAAGTTTGTGTCTCTGCTTTGTTTTATAAGAAATATTTCTGTGTCTAAGTTCCTAATGTCCTGTAATGTCAACTTTTATATAGTGGTACTAGTCATAATTTCAACACCAGGCATGCATCAAAGGGATGTTTTTTACTTCTTGTTTCGAAAACTACTGTTAAACAACATATTGAAACATAGATTAATGGAAATATGGAATGATTTACCATCGGATATTACATATTTTAAGTAAAACAATTTTTTAAAAGTTTTCAAAAAATCTTTAAAGGAACATGTAATGGCACAATATATAGTAAGTTGTTGATTTTGATATTTGGAATGAATTTTGGGTTTGTATGTTTCATTGACTTTTAATTGTAGTGGATTTAATGTAGTTTTTATTTATTTATTTTTTTTTTTACTTGTTGGGACCTCAGGAAGAGTAGCCAGTGCAGATAAATAAATAAACTTAGATCATAGATGGAAAAAGACCTTTTACAGTCAATTTACTATGGAAACATTTTTTAATTAAAAAATGTACATTTTTAAAAAAAATTTTTAGCAGTTATAGCACCATGTCTTGCCCAATCTCCACCACTTTTTTAGGTATCCTCAGAGTGTGTTCATACATATGTGTGTCAAATTTGTTATAAATATCTAATTTCATTTTGAAGTTCTAGACCAGGGGTGTCCAAAGTCGGTCCTGGAGGGCCCCTGTCCTGCAGAGTTTAGCTCCAGCTTGCCTCAACATACCTGTGTGGAAGTTTGTAGTATGCCTATTAAGATCTTGATTAGCTGTTAAATGTGTGTTTAATTGGGGTCGGAGCTAAAGTCTGCAGGACAGTGGCCCTCCCGGAGCAGGTTTGGACACCCCATTATAGACAGTTACAGTATATTTATGAGAGTATAAAAATGACCCATGGGTAACATTGATTGGATTTAACTTCCTATCATAATTTTGACATTTGGACGTTATTGTTTAGCTATTGACCTATGTTTTTAAATTTCCTGTGGTGGTTTTGTCTCGATTCGGACTAGCTGTTTCGAAGATAATCGCAAAAGTTTTGTAAGCCGAAAAAATGACACCGTTACACAAACCATAAGGCAAAACCTGCCGTGTTTGGTATCGTTGGACTCGGCAAGTATTCAGGAGTCAGAGGAGATGACTCCCGTGAAAAAGAACTTCTCAGAAACTTCTCAGGCTCCTTCAGGGCATTGTGCCGATTGTGCATACTGAATTTTTTGAGATATGCCAATGTTCTCATAGACTATAATGGCACCCTGGACAAAGACACTGCATGCCAATTATTATTGGACTAATGGTTGGGTGCGGTTATAGCTATTTTCATGATTTTTGATGTGACTTAAATTTGAGCTCATAGACATGTGACCCGAGTTTAGTGAAAATATCTCATTCCGATCAAAAGTTATAGTAGTAAAAGTGGCCCTGAAGACATTGAACATTTTGGTTCCCCTTAGCGACCATGAATTTAAATTTCGAATTTTTTTCGTAATTATTGATATTCTCTCTCCAAAGAACATTTCTGCAGTGGTTTGGTTCCGATCAGAGAAAAAAACTGGGAGTAGTGCGCAAAAGTAGGTTTTTCAAAAAAAACTAAATATCTCAAAATTGCCGCCTAAAGGGCGAGCCAATCCGAGTCATGCATTGTGTCTTGAGCCAAGGATTCAAACGATATAAGACACTCGAGCCTATGCCTAACGGTTTAGGAGTTACGAGCCATTTTGTACTTATGACCGCTGTAGCGCCCCCATCAGGCCGATCGGGGCGCCCCTCGGTGACGTCCGTAGTCGGTGTGAGTTCTACCAGCCCTGAAAGTTTCAAGTCTCTACGACTTACGGTTTGGTCTGCCGATCAGTTTTAGATGGAGAATGATGCATCATGGGAAAATTAACAATTACAATAGAGTTTTAGCCTTTCAGGCTTGAACCCCTAATAATATATGCCTACACATATTGTACAGAAACTGAGTCTACCGCACATAGCTGTCACCATCACCCATCTTCTCAGTACTACAACACCCAGAATCCTCCCTGCTCACCATCTGCGCACACTCCACCATCACCCGCACCTGCCAGCAATCACCCTTTTTATCTCATCCTTTATTAAGCAGTAACTTACTACCTCACAGTTGTCTGGTCTCATCGTTAAGGCGGGCATACACTGTGCGATTTCAGCAAGGTTACCTACTCACACTGTGCAAGTAGATCACATGCGCTGCAAAGCCAAAGCTCACGATTTATGTTCTCACACTGTGCGTGATAGTCGAGCACGACTTGACTGCTCACACACTATACGTGTGAAATATGCGCAATGAAAACCCGTGCCAGGTTGATAGCCATATGGTCAAACGCATCAGCTATCGATATCAAGAGGATTTAGCATTTCCGATTTATGTATTAAATAATAATAATAATAATAATAATAATAATAGTTATTATTATTAGGGTAGGCCTACTTTTATTATTAAATTGATATTACATTTAATTTGCCCTGCAACAATTTCATAACGTATCACTGCATAACCGACGCGCTGCATAATAAAAGATTAGATAGATTAGCTTACTCCTCATTAAAATTAACTTATTTAAAACCATTTAGACCGCTTATACAATGAATTATAGGCCTATAATTAAAATGATTAATAGTATTTAATGTCAGAAGAACACTGCAATCAATCTCAATGAAAAGTAAGAGCAGCTTTATTTCAAAAACAACTTGTTTAACATGAATTAGGCCTACTTCTCATTTTTTTCACTAGGCTATATGGACCACAAGAGAAATATTAAGAAAATAAGTTAAGACAGTAATAGACCATTATTAGCATATGTTGAATCTCTCGTTGTCTCTGTGACAATATGCTCCAAAAGCTCATCAGGGGGGGGATCAATATTGCGACGTGACATTTTTCTTACAATTCATATCTTAACAACAGTTCACATTTCCTGTGATAATAAAATTAAGTAAATATTAAATACATTAGTAAATAAAGTGTAAAAGTGAAAAGTGAAACAACTAAATGAATGATCAAATAAATTAATAAAAGAGGCTGGCTATAGCCTACAGGTGGTTTAGAAGACGTGGATTATACATTTTACAACATTAACTGGAGGCATACAACAGTTTGTTAAATTGCTGCTAGTTTGATAGCTGTCATGCCTACAGAACTTAAAGATCTCCCTCTTTTCGTTTTCTTTCTTGCTGCATTAAAGATGAAATTGTTCAACTTCTGCTTTCGTGCAGGCGCAGTGAGGGGAAAACGGCAATCAGTTCGTAGCTCTGCTTCAGCTGTGCGATACCCTCACGAGGGCCGACCAGAATTTCTGACATACCAGAAATGTATCCGACCATCTGATTCCCGGTCGGGAGAGGTTTGTCGCCTCTCGTTTCCCCCTGTACACTGCATGAACACCTCACAACAAACGACGCATGACAAAGTTGAAAATCAGCCCGACTCAAAAAGAGTCGCACGAGTCAGAATTCGGCTCAAAATTGGACTAAAACCGCACAGTGTATGCTTTACCCAACACAAGCCTCACTACTTACCTGTTCAGCTAACCTGCTCTACTTATCTGAGATTGCCTTCATCAGTCTTCTTTCTTCAGCCATCTGTCTTCTGCTGCTTCCCTCTGTGGTCAGTCCTCAAGTGTTCCTTTCGCCAACCTCAACTCCAACATAGAGAACTCTGTTAACATCCAGCTAAGTCATCTACAAACTATCTGACTGCTGGTATACTTACCATTGACTCTGTGGTGAGTGACCGCTGTTCTCCAGAACCTGCAAATAAAGAACTGTTTTGCTACTCACCTTGTTTGTCCTCTTCTGTTACATGACAATAGCTATGTTTTCAAGAGCATCCTTGAATTTCCTAATCTGTTGGAGATGAGTGATGTGCTTCTGAACCATAAAGAGATATTTATGGGCAGCCTGAGTGTAGTTTATGTGCTTATACATATTGCACATTATTTTTATAAAGAGGGATGCATTTTGGATCATTTGTGCATACAGATGATTTATACATTGTTTATATGAACCTTTGGGAAACTATTCACATTTAGGATCATTCTATGCACGTCTGAGGTTAATGGTCCAAAACTTTCTAAAGCTGAGAGTAAGACAGTCTGTGTGACATAATTTTAGTTTTCAATAGTCAAGAAGTTCATCAATTGTGTTACATACTCTAACAGTATGCAATTTTAGACGCTGCTATAGAGTTGAGCAACATTTGGTTAAACTGCTTAGCTATAACTTTTTTAAATTGAACACTCTATGGAAATAATTTTGAGGCCTAATAATATTTCACAAAATTACTGTTTTTACTGTAGATTGGATCAAATAAATGTAGCCTAAGTGAGCAAAAAAGCCTTCTTTCAAAAACATTTAAAATTCTCACAGACCCCAAACTTTTGAAAGGTACTGTATGTACACACATACATATATGGCAATATATCAGATTTGTGCATGGGAATGGAAACCTGACAGGAAAGTCTAAACATCCACACACAAATCCAAAGCAGCCCAAATGTGATGATTTGCAAAAGCATCCATCAATCAATTTGTAAATGTATTAAACATTTTGTGAATAACATTTTGTGAATGTGAAATACTTACACATTTCAAAATCATATTTTTGGATATATTTATATTGACACTATTCTAATTCCATAAGGTTTAGATAATTAATTGAAAGTTCTTTACTAATCTCAGTGATTTTGATTTGTTTACATTTGTGATTTCCTCCATCTAACTCACAGTGCTAACTAAATAATGTGCTATAAATGTCGAGACAGTGACACAAATACTTACTTACAGAATGCATTATATCAATACCACATGACAACAAATGCAATCACACCACTGCAAACTATGCAGCAATCTAAGTAAATATATTTTACATTTAAAAACGCGTGCACGCTCTGGAGATTATCACGTGAAAAGAAACAATACCAAATCAGAAAGTGAGCTCACAGAAGACTCCAGCTCACACTGTAACATGTAAAGCTCACACTGTCTCCACAACTTCATCTAAACATTTTCACACTCATTTTAGTGTGGCCCCAGCTTTAGTTCCTGTCTCTATGAAGCACCTCCTCCCAAAAAGCACAATGTGCTCTGATTGGTCGGCTGGACCAGTGTGTTGTGATTGGTCAATCGCTTTGAGCATGTTTGGGAATTAACATAATCGCGAGTTTCAACACTCGCAACTCAACCAGGCCCCCAACTTTTTCCATGCTGGTCCAGGCTAGTTTTTGCTGGTTTATGCTGGTATAGTTCTGGTCTAGCTGGTGGATCAGCATATTCATGCTGTTCTCAAGCAAAACGGAGCTGGCTGGTGAAGCTGGTTTACCAGCATGGCCTTGCGGAGTTGAATGTGAATAGCCCAGCTGTCTGTATGCAAGCAGTGATTTGGGGACAAGCATTGTTTTTGCTTGCATATTTCTATATTAGCACATTAATGATGTAAAGGAAAAACAATATACGGTTAAAACATATGATTACTTGAAATATATGATTATAACTTTGTAATTTCTTTTGCTCCCTCTGGTAAACTGGTAAAATGTTTCATAAGATCTGTACGCAAATCAATTAAAAAGAGCTTGTGTATATTGCATAACAAAAACATTTAGAGATATGAAAACCAAGAAAAAATGAAAAGCATAATCATAAGCTGTTTGTTCAATAACAGGGGTTATGAGAAGAGCTATTTCAAAGGAATGGTTAATAATAACTTGATAATGAAAGTTCAAAACTGAAAGTTGCTGTTTTTAAAGACTTTCATACTTATTTGGGAAGACATATGTCAAAATCCAGCTGTCAGTCACTCATTCCAAACAGTGCACATAGTAAAAGCTATGTCATGGCAGTCAGGAGCATTAAATAGTAAAAAAAAAAATAATAATAATAGTGATAGCATTAGTGTTGCAGTATTCGAGACCGGTCTTAAGACCATTTTTTGAAGGTCTTGGTCTTGTCTCGGTCTCTACCACATTTGTACTCGGTCTTGTCTCGGTCTCAGACTTAGAGGACTCTGGATTTTGTTTCAAGACCGGTCAAGACCACAACTGCTGGGATATTACTAAATTGCCGGTGCATTGTCTGATTTAATTATTAACATCATAAATGTGATTGGATGTAAAACTTCCTGCTTCAGATGCAATCAATAACTTATTTCTACTTTGATTTATTTGTGGCGGTTCAGAAATGAATGAGGGATTGTGTCATACAATAATACAAATGCTCACAAAATTCAAGATATTGTTGCAAAAAAGTATTTGTATGAGATCTGGATTTTTATATTATAACGTGATATAATTAAGCAATATCACAAAAGCTGAGAGCTGTTTTCACAAATTTGAGCATGACTGCACACATTATATTGCTTTTATACAAACATTAAATAAAAAAAAAAATTAAAACATTATTCTATGATTTTGTCTCGCCTTGCCTTGGTCTTGCACTTTCAACAATTGCTGAAAGATAATTAATTCAACCAAAGTCAATGGCCAAGTGCCAAACTAAAGGGAACACTAATCACCGTAATGGTGACTTCAAACATACTTCAACAAACTTTGTACTTGTACCATATAAAAAAATAAAAAAATAAAGCCAAACTGGTTTGTAATAAGTGAATATGGTAATGCTGCTTTAAGAGTTGTTTAATCATCCTCTGGTGAGATATGGATTTTATTTGCAGTTGATTGAATCTAAGGCTGTTTGGCTGTAAATCAGTTGCAGTTGTTGTGTTTCTGCTCATCTCTTCTCTTTTTTTATGTTCTTGTTCCTCTTATCTTCAGTGATTCTGCTTGTTAATCGCAGGTGTCATCACTAATGCTCAGTCATCACTTGTAGAGTGAATCCACTTTATTTCACTAACATCAACATTGCTTCAGATTGCTTTTAGATTGGGACCATATAAAAACTAAGCAGTGTTTGTTTAACACTGGGTATTTTACTGTGTAAACATGTAACCAACAACATGTTTTTCTTTATTAAATAATTTATTCAAATTAATTTGAAAAATTGTCTTGGTCTTTAACTACGAACACACACTAAGAAACGTGATATGTAACACATACAAGTTTTGTTGTGGTCTTGCTGGGGTCATATACCAGCACCCAAAATACATCATATGCTGGTCCTCCAGCATCCCAAGCTGATCCCATCGTGCAAAACATACCTTATGCAGCAATTTCTGGATTTTTCAGCAGGGAAGACATTTGAAATTGTTCTGTGAGAGATATAATCTGCTACCAGATGCATAGCCATGTCTTAAGTTTTAGTATAACCCAACTAGCAGTTAGTCAAGGAAAAGTCTTACTTTTCAGTGTCAAATTAGGCCAATCTAAAAATAAATGAACCCTGGACCGCTTCTCAATCTCAAGAGATTCACCACACATTAAAGGGGTCATGAACTGCGTTTTTTTTATTGTTTTATGATGTTTCCTGGGGTGCACTTATAGTGTTAGAATGCTTTTTACATCAAAAATTGTCATAATTTATAAAGAAAAGGCATTTTTCCTACCCTCATTTTAGCCTTCTGCACTGAACGCTCTGTTTTAAGGGGCGTGTCTGCTGTGAGACCCACTACTGTACGTTTTTACTATTACAGCTCTCGTGGTTAACTGATCGTGAAAAGTGTTGCATTACATTTAGATCTATGGCATTATATTAAGATCGTGGCATGAAAGGTTGCAGAGATGATCATTGTAGCCGATCACAGACATGTTGAGTGCATGAAAGCTGTGACCTCGTCATTGCAACTCAGAATCTGTACACTAATGAATGCTTTCATCTACACTAACAGTGCAAATGTGATATAGTTAAGAGATTAGTTGAATAAAATGGGAGTCACTGATAAACACGTCACCGATCCCAGATAGCCTAGAGGAACTCGATATTGCAACAGAAACTATTGACTCTCTCTTTTCCAGCATTTTAGACACAGTTGCTCCTCTGCGCTTAAAGAAGATTAAAGAAAATAGTCCAACGCCGTGGTACAACGAGCACAACCGGGCCCTTAAAACAGCAGCCAGAAAAATAGAGCTCAGCTGGAAGAAAACGAAACAAAACTTTCGCATTTCGTGGAAAGAGAGCATGATTGCATACAGAAAGGCCATAAAAACTGTTAGATCTGCTTATTTCTCGACTCTCTTAGAAGAAAACAAACACAACCCTAGGTATTTATTCGATACAGTGGCTAAATTAACCAAAAATAAAGCTTCAACTTCTGATGTATGCCAACAGCACAGCAGTAATGACTTTATGAACTTCTTTACTTGTAAGATTGATAATATTAGGAAAAAAAATTATAACCATGCAGCCGTCTACTACTGTATCACATCAGACAGTGCATTGTAGTGTCACTAAGGAACAATTACATTCATTCACTGCTATAGGAGAAGAAGAATTGGCTAAACTTAAATCATCAAAATCAACAACATGTATGCTCGACCCTATACCGACTAAACTACTAAAAGAGATGCTTCCAGAGGTCATAGATCCTCTTCTTAATATTATTAATTCATCCTTGACTTTAAGATATTTACCGAAAACTTTTAAGTTGGCTATTATTAAACCACTTATTAAAAAAAACGCAACTTGATCCTACAGAATTAGTCAATTACAGGCCAATCTCAAATCTACCCTTTCTGTCAAAAATACTAGAAAAGGCAGTGTCCTCACAATTATGCTCCTTTTTAGAAAGAAATGGTATCTGTGAGGATTTCCAGTCAGGATTTAGACCACATCATAGTACTGAGACTGCTCCCATTAGAGTTACAAATGATTTACTCTTATCATCCGATCGTGGTTGTATATCTCTGTTAGTCTTTTGAATAGACTCGAAAATTATGTTGGCATTAGTGGAATTGCATTGGCATGGTTTAAATCATACTTATCTGACCATTATCAGTTTGTAGCAGTAAATGAAGAGATGTCACACCGATCACAAGTTCAGTATGGAGTACCGCAGGGCTCAGTGCTAGGACCGTTGCTCTTCACCCTGTACATGCTACCACTGGGAGATATCATTAGGAAGCATGGCGTTAGTTTTCATTGTTATGCTGACGATACTCAGCTTTAAATTTCTTCACGCCCTGACGAAACTTACAATTCACAAGATTAAAGGAATGCATAGCTGATATAAAAAAATTGGATGACTAGTAATTTCCTGCAACTTAATTCAGAAAAAAACTGAATTTGTAATTATTGGACAAAAAAACTGCTCTGATGGCTGCTCTGTCAGGTCCTCGTCATCAGTTAGGAGCCTAGGTGTGCTCTTTGATACCAATCTCTCATTTGAAAGCCACGTTTCTAGCATCTGTAAAACTGCATTCTACCATCTTAAAAATATATCTAAATTACGGCATATGCTTTCAATGAAAAATGCTGAACAGTTAGTACATGCGTTCATGACCTCAAGGCTAGATTATTGTAATGCTCTACTGGGTGGTTGCACTGCTCACTTAATAAATAAACTGCAGAAGCTCGAGTTCTTACTAGAACCAGGAAGTATGACCATATTAGCCCGGTTCTGTCAACACTGCACTGGCTCCCTATTGAACATTGCATACATTTAAAAATCTTGCTAATTACTTACAAAGCACTAAATGGTTTAGCTCCCCAGTACTTGAGCGAGCTCTTAACGCATTATACTCCATAACATCTATTGCGGTCTCAAAACTCTGGCCAGTTGATAATACCTAGAATATCAAAATCAACTGCAGGCGGTCGATGCTTTTCCTATTTAGCACCTAAACTTTGGAACAGCCTTCCTAGAATTGTTCGGGAAGCAGACACACTCTGTCAGTTTAAATCTAGACTAAAAACACATCTCTTTACTATGGCATACACATAAAACATTTTTCATTTATATTTTATTCAAATCAATTAAATGATTGTTAGGCTGCATTAACTAGGTCAGCCAGAACCGGGAACACTTCCCATAACACCTGATGTACTCGTTACATCATAAGAAGAATGGCATCTACGCTAATGTTAGTCTCTCTGTTTATCCCGATGTTTACCGCAGTCAGCTGGATCCGGGCCGTATCCAGGTCAGATGGTGGACCTGTGCCTGGACATGACCAACTCATCCCTGAAGTGTCTGCAGAGACTGTGTCAATTAGTCTACCCTCTGAAATTGCTGATCGACATGGCATCCTCAATGGATCCATCTCCGGCGTGATGACTCCGATATTTAGAATATTCCTATTTAATAATTGTTTAATCGACACGCCATCCTCAAAAAACCCGTCTCCGGCGTGATGCCTCCGATCTTTCGAATATTCCGATCTAATATGACTTCTGACCTGTAAGGTTGCCAAAATAATAACCATACACTGTTTGTTAATTGGCCAGAGGAGAACTGGCACCCCGACTGAGCCTGGTTTCTCCCAAGGTTTATTTTTCTCCATTATGCCACCTGATGGAGTTTTGGTTCCTGGCCCCTGTCACCTTTGGCTTGATCAGTTGGGGACACTAAATTTTCAAATAAATATCCAAATAAATGTAATTACTAAACTAAATTAACTATGTCAACTACATTACTTGAATATATATGATAATTGAAATGAGCTAGATGACATCACCGTTTTCTCCAGAGCGGCTGTACAGCCGAATCAAATTCGATTGCATTATTTTCCTGTTTAACACTGTGAAGCTGCTTTGAAACAATCTGCATTGTAAAAAGCGCTATATAAATAAAGTTGACTTGATAAACTCTCTGTTTGATTGACAGCTGCAGTGCGCGCTGCTCCAATGATTGCAAAGGGAGCTTTCTTTGATTGCTTTCTTTATAGAATTTAATCAAATAACAGATTATTTTCATCCTACTAAGAAAAACAATGCAAGTTGACGTTTGATTTACTGACACACAGACAAAGACTGTACATGAATCATTATATTTCAGATCAGGCATTAGAATTAACACAGTTACTTACATGTTGCATTACTGTCGAGCCCAGGCACTGCACAATATTTTGTAATCCTCAACAGCATGTTTATTTGGTAGCTCAATTTGGTTTAACACTAGGCCTATGTTACATGCGCAAATTGGTGGGCGGGGCTAAATAGGCAGTGATGAAGAGCGTTTGTTGGGCCTGGTGTCTATAAAAGCTTTTCTTTGACTAACAAGGAAGTTTTCAGCTTCGAAACTTACAGGATATTCTTTTATCACAATTAACTTTTATATATCAAAGGGCTGAATGAAAAGTTGATTTCTCAATTCATGACCTCTTTAAGAACTGAGGTAAATACTGTCAAAAATCTAAAAAACTAAGTTCACAGAATTTTTGGCCACTGGTTGTTGTAAGTGTCAGGCCAGTTTGTTTGTTTGGAGTTCGTTTCATAAGTCCGAAACAGCTTTCCAAAGCTGTTGGTAAACACCTTCAAACTCCCATTGGTCTGTGGCGATTACACAATAGGTAGGTGGGGCTCTGAGGCTCCACCTTCTTTGACATGGAAATCTTCTCCGGTTCATTTCTTCTGTTCAGTTCGTCGAGGTCAGCGAGTAAAAACATGAATGCACTGAAGATCTGCTGTACAGCAGAAACTGAAGTTGTAATTGTAATTGAAAGCAACACTGACAGTGAAAGCTGATTGACGGTTTCACTAAAGTGTGCTTGGATCTGGAACTTCATAAAGATGTGGTCCAGGACGTTCTCTTAAGTTTTCTGAATGGGTCATGCATCGTTTATTTCAGACTCCCTGTGACAGAAGCATCTTGAGGATGGCCTCTTATCCTTTCAACTCTCCTTCAGAACGACTGAATCTTTTCTGCCATGTTCCCATTGCATTCAGGCTATAGTGGAGTGGCTTCTTCTGAATGTTCTCCTCCACTAAAGAGCAAATTAGCACAAACAGAACGGTGCCTATGCAGCCATCACTTCAGACTCCCCACAAACTTTAAAGTCCAAATCGTTTCCCCAAGTGCAACCTCACGCTGGCTTGCAATCTTCGATTTTCAAAGCGCCTAAGTCTTCTGCCATCTGCTCCTCAGATGAAAGAGAGAAAGATGAAAAAGTGGAGTGGCACTCCGCCACTCTCCACAGACATCTAACCAATTTCAGTCTGTTTTAAGTTGGAGATGGCAGGAGAACTGGCAGCTTGCTCTCGCTCTCATTCAGCCTCGCTTAGCATCGTTGTTTTGATTGGTTGTTCTGCTAGACCTTTTCTCACTTAAAACAGAGCAACTTTAATCTTTATTATTGCATTTCATAATGCATTTGTGTTTGAGGCCTGGGGTTCGGGCTTTAAATATATTCCATTGAACCTAATCAGTTTCTCTGTCTGAGCGCTGTGCTAGAGACTCTTACACAGAGATGTCCTGAAATCCAGTACATTGTGTGCCTGCTGAAATGCGCTGTAAATATTTGTAGCCCAAAAGGATCTCATTAGTATACATGTGGTTCTAGCAGACAATGAACACCCAATATCAACTGAATGACAACATCTAAAATGCCAACGCAAATTAAGAATATGTACAATTATGAATAAACTGATGGAATAGAAGCATACTTTTAAAAAGAGTGCTTATTACAGAAATAATACACTTTAAAGAATATACTTAAATACTAACTGAATGTAATGTTTTCAGCCACTTAATTGAATGTTAATTGCAATTAAATGTATTATTAAAATGTATTATAGATTAAATGTGTATTAAATACAATTAGCTGAACTTTAGAGTCCTTTTCTGAATCCCCCATGTAGGACTGAATTGCTCTTTAGTAGTATCATATTTATTTATATTTGAAATTTGTGTCGTGCATTTAAATATATTTGTAATGATAAAGATGCAATTTTGTACATTTAAAATGTATTAACTTAATATAAAATAAAAAACTAGAGTTAAATTTATAATCCAATACTTTACATGTGGTTTTATTTTGTTGGTCAGCACACCAGAATGAGTGTAGATTACAATTTGGCATCATTACAAAATGCACTTTTTAAAAATGTACTTAACTAAACAGTCATGAAAGTGTATTCTCATTACATACTCTAAAATGGCCTTTTATTTAATTAATGTTATATTATCTGCAAGTAAATTTAAATAATAATAATATATATATATATATATATATATATATATATATATATATATATATATATATACATACATACACATACACATACATACCTTAAATATTTGAAGAACACTACAAGTGCACATTCAATACAATAAAGCACGCTATCACCATATATGAAACAAATGAGGATATATACAAATGTTTACAAATACTTTGAGGTTTACAGAACATTGATTTCATTGTGTTCATATGTTTATAAGTATGGGAAAGCTTATTACACAGCTACATACCAAATAAATAAACCTACATGAAGAGTATATTCTTCTAGTTTTGGCGTCTATCCAAGAACACAAAAATGTCAGGATCCTTTGGTCATGTTTATAGTTCAGTGACAGGATCCTGACACCCCTTTTCTATGCTCTCTTGTGTCTTGTTCTCATCTTTGTGTGAACACAAGGTTTCGCAAGGGTTTCCTGTCTGTGTTGTGTTTTTAGAATTCGGGGCTTGGTGTCTGGATTCTGACACACTGGTCTAGTTCAGGTTCAGTTTTCATGTTGATGTTCTGACATCCATGTACATGTCCTGTCTGTCTTGTGTGTTGTAGTTTCTGTTGGAGCACATGGCCTGTGTTGGTGTTGGCTTGACATGTGCTCCTCTGACTTTGGCTTTGTTTGTGTGCCCATTGCAAATCTGTGCTTGCCCCTATACCTACACCCTCATCTGACACAAAATTGTGTGTACATACCCTTTTGTTTTAAATCATGCCTTAGACTGTTGCGTTACAACGTTTGCTGTTTTTTTTTCCCCTTCATTTTGTACCATGGGCATTAAGTCTTTTTTCTGAAAATATCAAAATTAAGTGATTTTTTTGCTTAAAACTACAAAAAGAGATCTGCATTGGGGTACACTCTTAAAATAAAGTTTTTTTTGCAGTGATGCCATAAAGACCCATTTCTGTCAGACCACCATCATCAAAGATGATTGATAATTAGCATATAGTTTGGATTGGCAGTATAGTTCTGCTCTGGGCAAGAACTCCCTACGCATCCATGCAGCCTAGCATGGATGAGAGCAGGGAGAGCAGCGATAAACCCCCAAAACAAAACCAATGCTGATATCCCCCAATCACAAACTAATGCAAAATAAAAAACTGTTACCTGAATGAGCTAAGGCAACAAGCATGCTGCCAATAATATCGGAAAGCCTTAAGCAACAAGCATGTTGCCTATACCCAGATGACCTAAACGCGTAAAGTGCCACTACCTGCATAAGCCATAGCAACAAGCATGTTGCCAATATCCGCATAAGCCATAGCAACAAGCATGTTGCCAATACCTGAAGCTTAAGCAACAACAGCAGCATTTTTTCCATGAATGATATGCCATCTGGAATAAAGAAAGTGAAGATTGAGTTATCAAAATGAATCAGGCGCTGCTAGCTTATGGTTTTTTATCAGCAGTCCAAATTCCAGTTCTTTGAGTGATGAATGCTACCAGTCTGCTGGTGTGTACCATTATTCCTCTCATGCAGGTGCAGATACACTGCAAAAAAGTTTTTTCTTCTTGTTTTCAGCAAAAACTCACTTCATTTTGATTTTATTTTCAAGAAAACAAGAAAAAATATCTTATGTCATTTTACTTATCTAGTAAATGGATCTTGATTTAATAATTTTTAGATATTTAGACTAGAAACAAGACAAAAATACTAAGAAGAGCATTTTTTGCAGTGTATGCATGCTTGTTGTCTGTAGTCTTGTGGTAAACCTTCATCCGTGCAAGCGGTCTTTAATATCTTTACTCAAAATGTGAAGATGGCTTCCCTTCTGGAATGGTGTTCCTTCTCTGAAATGTCAGACGTCACCACTGGGCAAAACATCCTTACTGCGCCCCTGCAACCACAACTGCTGTAAGTTAGAGATGAGAGATGGAGATTTCCTCTTCGAATATACTCTTCACTTGGAAATACATCATAATACTGAAGTAACGTTGGTGACAACTTCAAGTTTGCACATACTTAGGCAACAACATGTCACCAATAAAAGCTGAATGGTTTAATGCAACAGCGTGATGCTGATACCTAGATATACACATGAATATGTAAGAATTGCATAATTCAGAATCACTAGAATGAAGTATATTTTGTTGAATGTGCACCCGAATTATCCCAAATGTTTCCAACATGTTGAAGTCAAGAGAAATCCACCATTCCGCTCACTGCATCATTGGCAATGATGTCATCCTTGTTATACTTGGTTGACGGTGAACTCCTGTAGAATGGTTAATCCATCCTGATGTTAGCAGCAGATGTTGAGCACTATAGATCCAATCTTATGGCTCTATTAAGGGAAGCTTACAATTTTGATACAACAAGCATGTTGTAATCACAGAACTAGTATTAAACTAGTAGTAGTCTGGTCTGGAAAACATACACCCTGCAGAAACAGCTCCAAGTTAGATGCAACGTGCAGCTAGCAATGAAATACATTGTGCTTCCTCATTCATGATCTGATTATGCTCCTGTTGGGTGATTCCATTGGCTGTGGAGGAAAAGACGACGTCTCCAATGGCTCCACACTCCTTCACGGGATCATCAAGCTACGATGTTGTTAGTATTGAATAAGAGACTTCGGTAACACTTTACAATACGGGTGCACTAATATGCATTAATTCATGCTTAACTAATGCACAGATAATCATGAATTAATGTATGACTCATGAAGAACTAAACCATTTATTAATGATTATTGCATCAGCAACTAATGAAGATTATATATGATTATAAATTGTTATTAGCTAAATGTGTCATATTGTATTAATTTCCTAATAACATATTATAGTAACTAATAGTCTAAATTCATATGTTAATTACTACAATGGGTCAAAGCCATGCATTTCAACTTCCAGTTGTCTACTTTAATCATTAGCTAACGATTTGCAAAGGTATTATTATGTTATGACGTTACTTGTATATATATATATATTAGGGCTGTCAAAATTAACGCGTTAATAACATTAACGCAAATTCATTTTAACGGCACAAATTTTATTAACGCGTGATTAACGCAGCGCGCATTTTCTGTTTGATCCGTGGCCTAACTTTTATTAGACTCCAGATCGAAATAAAAGAAAAGGGCGTTTTTACAATGAGCACGTTTGCTGCAGTCCATGTCCAAGCGCGATAGTTCTCGGTTTCCCCCGCAGCGCTGGTCAACTTGATTCTATTGAACCCTGGTGCATTTGCATGCATCTTACATAATCACAAACATGCACAGCGCATGATAGAAAACAACGCGGGTCAATATATACGCGGGTTTATATATATATATACAGGGAGTGCAGAATTATTAGGCAAATGAGTATTTTGACCACATCATCCTCGTTATGCATGTTGTCTTACTCCAAGCTGTATAGGCTGGAAAGCCTACTACCAATTAAGCATATTAGGTGATGTGCATCTCTGTAATGAGAAGGGGTGTGGTCTAATGACATCAACACCCTATATCAGGTGTGCATAATTATTAGGCAACTTCCTTTCCTTTGGCAAAATGGGTCAAAAGAAGGACTTGACAGGCTCAGAAAAGTCAAAAATAGTGAGATATATTGCAGAGGGATGCAGCAGTCTTAAAATAGCCAAGCTTCTGAAGCGTGATCATCGAACAATCAAGCGTTTCATTCAAAATAGTCAACAGGGTCGCAAGAAGCGTGTGGAAAAACCAAGGCGCAAAATAACTGCCCGTGAACTGAGAAAAGTCAAGCGTGCAGCTGCCAAGATGCCACTTGCCACCAGTTTGGCCATATTTCAGAGCTGCAACATCACTGGAGTGCCCAAAAGCACAAGGTGTGCAATACTCAGAGACATGGCCAAGGTAAGAAAGGCAGAAAGTCGACCACCACTGAACAAGACACACAAGCTGAAACGTCAAGACTGGGCCAAGAAATATCTCAAGACTGATTTTTCTAAGGTTTTATGGACTGATGAAATGAGAGTGAGTCTTGATGGGCCAGATGGATGGGCCCGTGGCTGGATTGGTAAAGGGCAGAGAGCTCCAGTCCGACTCAGACGCCAGCAAGGTGGAGGTGGAGTACTGGTTTGGGCTGGTATCATCAAAGATGAGCTTGTGGGGCCTTTTCGGGTTGAGGATGGAGTCAAGCTCAACTCCCAGTCCTACTGCCAGTTTCTGGAAGACACCTTCTTCAGGCAGTGGTACAGGAAGAAGTCTGCATCCTTCAAGAAAAACATGATTTTCATGCAGGACAATGCTCCATCACACGCGTACAAGTACTCCACAGCGTGGCTGGCAAGAAAGGGTATAAAAGAAGAAAATCTAATGATATGGCCTCCTTGTTCACCTGATCTGAACCCCATTGAGAACCTGTGGTCCATCATCAAATGTGCGATTTACAAGGAGGGAAAACAGTACACCTCTCTGAACAGTGTCTGGGAGGCTGTGGTTGCTGCTGCACGCAATGTTGATGGTGAACAGATCAAAACACTGACAGAATCCATGGATGGCAGGCTTTTGAGTGTCCTTGCAAAGAAAGGTGGCTTTATTGGTCACTGATTTGTTTTTGTTTGGTTTTTGAATGTCAGAAATGTATATTTGTGAATGTTGAGATGTTATATTGGTTTCACTGGTAAAAATAAATAATTGAAATGGGTATAAATTAGTTTTTTGTTAAGTTGCCTAATAATTATGCACAGTAATAGTCACCTGCACACACAGATATCCCCCTAAAATAGCTAAAACTAAAAACTACTTAAAATATTGATACAAAAATATTCAGCTTTGATATTAATGAGTTTTTTGTGTTCATTGAGAACATGGTTGTTGTTCAATAATAAAATTAATCCTCAAAAATACAACTTGCCTAATAATTCTGCACTCCCTGTATATACACTCACCTAAAGGATTATTAGGAACACCTGTTCAATTTCTCATTAATGAAATTATCTAATCAACCAATCACATGGCAGTTGCTTCAATGCATTTAGGGGTGTGGTCCTGGTCAAGACAATCTCCTGAACTCCAAACTGAATGTCAGAATGGGAAAGAAAGGTGATTTAAGCAATTTTGAGTGTGGCATGGTTGTTGGTGCCAGACGGGCCGGTCTGAGTATTTTTTTTACAATCTGCTCAGTTACTGGGATTTTCACGCACAACCATTTCTAGAGTTTACAAAGAATGGTGTGAAAAGGGAAAAACATCCAGTATGCGGCAGTCCTGTGGGCGAAAAATGCCTTGTTGATGCTAGAGGTCAGAGGAGAATGGGCCAACTGATTCAAGCTGATAGAAGAGCAACTTTGACTGAAATAACCACTCGTTACAACCGAGGTATGCAGCAAAGCATTTGTGAAGCCACAACACGCACAACCTTGAGGCGGATGGGCTACAACAGCAGAAGACCCCACCGGGTACCACTCACCTCCACTACAAATAGGAAAAAGAGGCTACAATTTGCATGAGCTCACCAAAATTGGACAGTTAAAGACTGGAAAAATGTTGCCTGGTCTGATGAGTCTTGATTTCTGTTGAGACATTCAGATGGTAGAGTCAGAATTTGGCGTAAACAGAATGAGAACATGGATCCATCATGCCTTGTTACCACTGTGCAGGCTGGTGGTGGTGGTGTAATGGTGTGGGGGATGTTTTCTTGGCACACTTTAGGCCCCTTAGTGCATCCCACAAATCTCCATCAACTGCAAGATGCTATCCTATCAATATGGGCCAACATTTCTAAAGAATGCTTTCAGCACCTTGTTGAATCAATGCCACGTAGAATTAAGGCAGTTCTGAAGGCGAAAGGGGGTCAAACACAGTATTAGTATGGTGTTCCTAATAATCCTTTAGGTGAGTGTATATATATATATATATATATATATATATATACACACACACACTATATTGCCAAAAGTATTGGAACACCCCTCCAAATCATTGAATTCAGGTGTTCCAACCAATTCTATGGCCACAGATGTTCAATATCAAGCACCTAGGCATGCAGACTGCTTCTACAACCATTTGTGAAAGAATGGGTCGCTCTCAGGAGCTCAGTGAATTCAAGCGTGGTACCGTGATAGGTCGCCATCTGTGCAAGTCAATTTGTGAAATTTCCTCACTACTAAATATAAACTGTTAGTGGTATTATAACAAAGTGGAAGCAACTGGGAACAACAGCAACTAAGCCACGAAGTGTTAGGCTACGTAAAATCACAGAGCGGGGTCAGCACATGCTGAGGCACACAGTGTGCAGAAGTCGCCAACACCCTGCAGAGTCGATAGCTACAGACCTCCAAACTTTGTGTGGCCTTCAGATTAGCTCAAGAACAGTGCATAGAGAGCTTCATGGAATGGGTTTCCATGGCCGAGCAGCTGCAGCCAAGCCTTACATCACCAAGTGCAATGCAAAGCGTGGGATGCTGGGGTGTAAAGCACGCCGCCACTGGACTCTAGAGCAGTGGATACGTGTTCTTTGGAATGACGAATCATGCTTCTCTGTCTGGCAAACCAATGGACGAGTCTGGCTTTGGCAGTTGCCAGGAGAACGGTACTTGCCTGACTGCATTGTGCCAAGTGAAAAGTTTGGTGGAGGGGGGATTATGGTGTGGGGTTGTTTTTTTTTAGGGGTGGGCTTGGCCCCTTAGTTCCAGTGAAAGGAACTCTTAATGCTTCAGCATGCCAAAACATTTTGGACAATTTCATGCTCCCAACTTTGTGGGAAAAGTTTGAGGATGGCCCCTTCCTATTCCAACATGACTGCACACCAGTGCACAAAGCAAGGTCCATAATGACATGGATGAGCGAGTTTGGTGTGGAGGAACTTGAATGGCCTGCACAGAGTCCTGACCTCAACCCGATAGAACACTTTTGGGATGAATTAGAGTGGAGACTGTGAGCCAGGCCTTCTCGTCCAACATCAGTGCCTGACCTCACAAATGCACTTCTAGAAGAATGGTCAAAAATTTCTATAAACTTTGTGGAAAGCCTTCTCAGAATAGTTGAAGTTGTTATAGCTGCAAAGGGTGGCCCAACTCCATATTAAACCCTATGGATTAAGAATGGGATGTCATTAAAATTCATGTGCATGCAGACGTCCCAAAACTTTTGGCAGTATAGTGTATATACATAACTACATTTAGACCACTTAACTTAGTGATTGCTATCAGGATGTGAAGAGACTTTCAACCAGCATAACAAACAATGTTTCTTGAAGAAATCAACTACACCGCCTTTAATATGACACACCTAGTTAATTTTGAAATGTGTAGTTTTGCATATCCTCGTTTATTATACATTCACTTGGTGATGTGAAATATGAAACGTGTGTATTATCTGTATATTGTGTATATATCTGTGTTGATATGCATGAATGCAATTCAAACAATGAGATTATGGCCCTGACGTGATTTTCTCACTCTTAATCAGCCTTTAACTTACAGCATATGGGGATTCTTTCTTATAAGCTGCTAAAAACAGTGCGTGGCAATAGGAAGTGTTCATAACTGTTTTCTTATTATATTAAATATAATAATAATAATAATAAAACTTCTAATTTCTTTCCTTTGATTCTTGAGAGGATTTGTGATATTCACCCTTTTACACACAGAAATTGCTAGAAATAATAATACATTCAGATCTGTGTATGCCATCTGCATCGTGCCAACATGTGAAATTGCACTTTTTCTGGGAAAGGTGACAACACAAGGAGTGATGCAGATTTACATAGAAATTACTCTATCAAGCAGATCATACAGTGTCTGGGTTTGTATTTTACTATAAACCCTGGTTATAATGAACATTTTCCTCAACTCTGTCTGCCATCAAATATTTTTTGTCAGTGAACTAATCGCAATGCATTATGGCAACAAAGGATACATGTGATGGTCTCTTACAATTTTGCCTAAACAATGTATTTTGGATTAACTGCATCATTTTGCATGAGGATGCCTTAGGGCCTATTTACACCTGGTCACTTCATCAAATGCATCTGGTTGTTGAAACCACATATGTAAATTTTACTCCTCCCAAAATGTTACAAATTAAATGTGTGAGTGTGTTATAGGCTATATGACATGTTATAGCCAGATATGACAGCTCTACTGCAACATGCATCACCTGTTACATCCACAAGCTGGAGTGCCCATGATATCCACCAGAGGGCACTCCTCCTCACTCCTTTGCTTTTCCATCATGAACTTCATTTACCACAACCCATTGCCTGGATTCATTATTATTTGATCACTTCCACCTGTGTGTCATTATCTTGTTATAAGGTTGTGTTCACTCTCACTTTGCAATGTCTTGTTTGTGTTACACTGCGTGTGCTTCTCAAACGGAAGGCTGCATCCTACTGAAGCTGTGTCTTTCCTAGTCCAGTCCTTCAGAGGCTCGTTGGCTCGAGTCCTCCTCAGCATTAAACACTAGAATGAGACGGTCTGTGCATGGCTACGTCACACATGTTCCCGTCCCCGCAGTCACGTCAAGAAAATACTATTAAAACTTAATCTTGAAAAAATACTTTGTATTACAAATATTTATATTAAGTGGCTTTCTATTAACACAATACAGTGAATGACAGCTGTCTGTGGTCTCCCTGTGTCTTACATTATTGTCAGTTTAGTGTTAAGTGATTAATTTACAGCAAAACAAAAGATAACATCTATGCTTTTATGTTCGAAAACATTATTTTTGTCTTACATTTTATCATAAACTTGTTTTCCATCAGTATTTTCGTGAATTTAAAATGTGCGCAAAGGATTGTGGGTTATTTAAGGCCACAAAGGATACATCCAATGCTTCCTTCAAAACAGGGACATGAAACGAAGGCTACCTTCCAAGGATCCTTCAAATTGAGATGACCTTCAGTGACGTTTGATGACGTGGCAGCTGAGATATGCAGCCTTTGTAGGATGCAGCCTTCCGTTTGAGAAACACCCTACATTTCTTTATCTGGTTATGGTTTTGTTCTTCTGCCTGTTTTCCTATATTTCCCTGGTTGCCTGTGTTTTGGATATTTGAATTATTTGCCCTGTGGTTTTGACATTTTGCCTGTTATGTGGATTATAATTGTGGATTACCCTTAACCTGTGTGATCAGTCTTGGCTGGTCCCTGGAGTGTGTGTGATTAGAACATTCAGTGCATCATGTGATCAACTGCTAAATTCAAATGAGCCAGAGACGGATGCGCTCAGCACTTGACATGTCAACTATTCAGTGTTTTCAACCACATAAGGTTTATTTTAGTTTTCAGACATTTAAATACACAGAATTACTAGCAAATCAATACATTTATAGTTTGTAAAATACACACTGATGTCTATGGAAGCGGCAATAACAATCCACTCGAATATAAATTGACAAGGTGTTTTAATGTCAGATACACATTGTGTAAGTAACTATAAAGTTTACTCTATTCTTCTACCACTTCACCAGCCACTTACATTCAAGTATTTCGGGAGAAGTGGATGAATTGACGTGTTGTAAATCTGACAGAACCAATTCTCTGAACTGCAGCGAAACTAACATGGTGGCACCCATCATGCATTATAGATCATTATAACGTTTTTTTTCAACAACAAAACACATTCACTTGCATGTATTTGAGAATTGGAATATCAGGTAATTGATGACATAGCCAACAAGTTTGTGAATATTTTGAATAAAAAAGGAAAAATTAAATAAAAGCCATAGTTTTCTAACTGTGTGTCAGAGCAGTTAGTAACAGAAGACTTCACCATGTACAGATCCAGCAGCCAACTCAGATCCAGACCCGGTCAACCAGTTATTGCATCCCAATTTAATCTCGCCACAACGACTGTCTTCCAGCGTCCTGCGCTGACCTGAGCTCCCTGCCGTGAGATTAGCACGAACGAGGGGCTAGGCTCAACGCCAATACCAAGGTACACCGGGAAGCATATCCCACGTGGAAATATGCAACACAATGCCTGCCCGCAGGGAGGACTTACAGAATACACATATGACTGGAGTACGGGCTGCATATGGAGCACACTATGGAGGTATCCAAACCACATGGTGGAATTTTTCAACCCCAGGGGTGGCAAGGTGACTTGCCGAGGGAAGACACGTGCTCAGAGAGACTTACCATGGAAATACACATGTGGGTTTGCCCAAGGGGGGGGGGGGGACCATGCACATTGAGGCACCTAGCCTAACACAAGGGCTAACCAACCTGGGCATGCACTCTGGTGTCAGCGTCAACAGTGCTGGAGGAACTCAGGGCTTACTGAGAAACTCACCTGAGTAAAATAGCGCACGCATCCAGTCCGTGGAGTAGAATGGCGCAGCAAGCGATGCCACCTGAGCCTGTCCAGTTACTGGCCATTTGGAGCGAGTACACGAGAGGACACTGGCTCTACACGGAGATTGTAGAATCTTGCAAAAGTGTTGGGTGTCGCCCAGCCTGCAGCTCTGCAGATGTCTGTCAGGGCCAGGACAATGGCCTCCACTATCCAGTGAGACAGCCTCTGCTTGGAGAGAGCCTTCCCTTTCTGCTGCCCTCTGTGACAGACAAAGAGCTGGTCTGAGGTCCTGAAACACTGCTTCCTGTCTACGTAAGCACGGAGGGCGTGTACTGGACAGAGCAGTGCCAAGGCTGGGTCTGCCGCCTCCAGGGGCAGCGCTTGCAGGTTCACCACCTGAGACTCTGTAAGGAGTGGTGGG
Organism: Rhinogobio ventralis; assembly: GCA_039654625.1. Lineage (NCBI taxonomy): Eukaryota > Metazoa > Chordata > Actinopteri > Cypriniformes > Gobionidae > Rhinogobio > Rhinogobio ventralis. Next base: position 11,547,290 of record CM077193.1, read on the forward strand.
AACCTTGGGCACGTATCCTGGCCCGGGTCTCAGGATCGCGTGAAAGTTAGCCTGGCATTCTCGGTTGAGGAAGCATGCCTGGAATTCGCCAGGCACGCTTCGTCAACCGAAAATGCCTGCAGGTACCCTACCCTGTTGATGGAAGCCAAAGCAATCAAGAGCGTTGCCTTCATAGAAAGGAACTTAAGCTCAATGGGCTGCAATGGCTCAAAGGGAGCTCTCTGCAGGGCAGACAGAACCACTGCAAGGTCCCAAGAGGACATCTGTAGAGGGTGAGGTAAGGAACCCGCTGACCAGGTTGTGCTGTCCTACCATCCTACCGAGTCCACAAGGTCATGGTGCGCAGATATCACGGCCACGAAAACCTTAAGGGTGGAAGGAGACAGCATTCGATCCAACCCTTCTTGGAGGAAGGAGAGCACGGACCCGATCAGACATTTCCTGGGGTCTTCTCGGCAAGAAGAGCACCAGGTGTAAAGAGGTTCCACTTCAACGCGTAGGCCTGTCTCGTGGACAAGGCCCTAGCGGAAGTGATGGTAGCCACCACCTGCTAACCCTCAGATCACCCTGGCCATCAGCCAAAGTAGGTCCTTGTGAAGACGAACTAGATAGGGGTATGACAGAGGTGACTCTACCCTTTCTGAGGTCATTGAGTCTCGATCTAAGCACCACAATGGCCATGTTCCCGCAGTGAAAACATGACTCATCCACGAGCGATGCCTCAGCGCGATTAAAGCCCAAACACGCTAGACAGCGCTCATGGCTCTCAGACGGATGAATGACGCAACCGCACCCAGAAACACACAGACGAGACATCTTGAAAAAGACGTGCCCGCATAGATCTTTTAGAAGAGGAAAAACTCTGCAGCAGCGCCGAATCACCCAGGGAGAACACACACACTCTGTGGCAGATCACTGCACAGCACAGCAGCAGTAATGCGGAACACGCTGGAATGCGCCGTAACCCAGACACTGCTGAAAAGTCGCTCATCTTACTTGTAGAGAAAAACTAGTGATGCACTCAGCTCCGAAGCAGAAACATAATGCAAGATTGCACGCGCAGCTCCTTATATGCCCACGAGGTGGGGCAGAGTTACGCTAAGCAAATTCCGCAGACCCATCGTTTGTTGAACATCGTTTGTAGAACTCGAAGGTTATAGGCTGTGTGACTGACTGAAAGGGAACCAAATTAGCTGAAGCCACAAGTCTGGTCATGCTCCATTTAAAATATGAGAACAATGATTCATGAAACATTTTCTAAGCCCATGTTATGTGATTCAGAGAAATATATGAAATATACAGTTAATATACCTTTTATTAAAGGGGTCCTATTATGCCCTTTTATGAAGTCTTTATTTTGTTTCTGTGGTGTACTAGTATAGGTTATCATGCTTGATTGTTCAAAAAACAGATTTTTTCACATATTTTACATTATTGCAGCACCTCTCTTCCCAGTCTGTCTCAAATGCTCTGTTCAGTTCATGTTTCGATAAAGCCCCTCCTTCCAAAATACGAAATGTGCTCTGATTGGTTAACTGGCCCAGTGTGTTGTGATTGGTGAACCACTTAGAGTGTATTCCAGAAATGTCACGCCCCTTAACATAACCGCAAGATTCATCTGCTCAGATCTAAACATTAGCGATGCCGTTAATTTTGCCATACCTATTTGGCAATTCAGGCCCTGTGAAAGTTTACAAACAAGAGGATCGTGCAGAACCTCTGAAAAGTACTGATTTTACAAAGGGATCTAAGGATCCGTGAACATGTTACAAAACCGAGAGCCCCGTTTGTATAATACCCAGTAGCTATCAGGCTAGCAGAGCCAAACACCTTTGCCTTTGTTTACATCGTAGCAACAACATAAAACTTATAATTGGAACTGTTAATAGAAAACACAACAACAAATAATAAAACATACTTACATGTTGTGATCCATAAACAACTGATTGTCCCGACAAGTGGGAACTGCTCCGTCTGTAACTGTAGCCGGCATTGTACTCCCTTAGGTTCTGGAAGCTGTCCTCTGTTAAATGTGCAGCACACCGATGAACTTTACGGTTATAATGTTCAGGGACAGTGTTAAATTAACATGAATTAGGATTAATAAATGCTTTAGAATTATTTTTCACTGTTAGTTCATGTTAACTAATGTAGTTAACTCATGGTAATAAATGGAAATTTATTGTAAACTGTTACCAAAATACCTCAATCTACATGAGGCCTATATGTATGACTTTTGCTGCATCACACTACAGCATGCTGTGTCACTGTGCAAGCAGGTGACGGATATTACATAGCAGGTTCAGGCTCTTCCCATGATGCCCTTGACTTTTGCCCCTGAAACACTCTTGTATACACAATTCATACAGCATTTATGACACAGCTTTGTTTTCCATGTTTATCACCTGTGTTCAGTAACCATTATGACTCTTCATAACAGGAACTATGATTTTCATAATATAGGACACAGGTTATGTATTCTCATAAAATATAAGGACAATCATTGGCTAGTGTGTTATACGTTGCATAACTTAAAATGTCTCTTACTTAACACCCAACAACAGCTCACCCTTTTAACGGAAATTGTTTCAAAAATAGACTTTTACCTCTTAATATTGTGAACAAAAATGCAACATGATAGAGCGCAATCGTGGACGTGATAAAACAAATATACGCTCAATTAAATATATTCACACAAGAGCAGCGTCGAGTCTGGGGAAAGTGATGTGAGACAGCATTTTCACAACTTGATCCCTGAACACTTTCAGTGCTTATTGAATTTGCATTTCAGGGGTTTGAGATTTTCAAGCTTTCAAGCATAGCCTAGTATGAAGACAAATATACTAAGTAAGAATTGTAATTTTTGCAGTGCTGCTGTACATTGAAGACCCTATGAAAACATAGACTGAATTATAAAAATGGAATGTACAGCATAATACAAAATGTCACTAAATTTGGCAAATTGTCGATGTGTGACAGGCACTCTAAAAATACTGGGTTAAAAACAACCCAAGTTGGGTTGAAAATGGACAAACCCAGCAATTGGGTTGTTTTAACCCAGCGGTTGGGTTAAATGTTTGCTTAAAACAACCTAATTGCTGGGTTTGATCATTTTCAACCCAACTTGGGTTGTTTTTAACCCAGTATTTTTTAGAGTGTGAGTGGCCACAAGAATCACTCCGATAAAACTTTCATGACTATAACATACACATATTTAATGACAATAAGTAGATGTATGTATTGAAGCCAGTTTTTGTTATTTTATGTTTTAAATAAAATGACCCGTCTGTACAAGCTTCCAATATTCTTGAAACAAGATTGTTTATCTTGAAGTTGATAACACTTGTATTAAAGGTTTGAAAAAAGGGGTAGAAAATATATATTTATATTTATGTATTATTATATAAAATAATAATAATAATAATAATAAAAAATAAATAATAAATAAATAAATAAATTATATATATATATATATATATATATATGCTGAAAGTTGAAAATAATGTTTTTAAAGTTTTAAGTGTGATTAGATGTTCACTGGAAAATCATCTGTTAAAAAAATATTTATTTACATAAATTTACATTTATTTACATAAATGTGTACATACACCAACAGTTCAAAATGTAAAATACAATGCGTGTCCTGTTTGAATGACCCGTCAGACGAGCACAACTGCAAAATGGACAGAAGGTCAGTGACTTACATTTAATGATATGGAAATAAAACAAACATCATAAAAAGTTACTTTTTATAATGTCTTTTCAATGATTTACTTGTCTGCCATTATGTTATGCATTTAACAATCTTCATTTGGGGGAATTTCTCAGCAAATATTGATTTATATATGATTCATTTGAAATGGAAGGTATTTCACATAAAAAATGTTGAATAAAATATATATATAATTGATTGACAGCCTTAATTAAGAGGTGTGCAGATTGCTTTCTCTTTCACAGTCGCAGGCCTTTCACCCTCAGGTTTGCTTTACTCATCAGTTGATAGGCTACATGCTCGCTTTTTTCTCCGCTCAGTCTTAGCTGATTATTAACTCGTCACACTTGAATCTGATTTATTCTGAACTGCTAAATGTCAAGCACAATTATATCACAAACACACAGCATTTGATTACAGAATTGCAGCTGTTCACGTGGGCGTGTTCTGTCTTGTGTAACACACACCGTCTCACCTGTATCCATAGACACAGAGCTCATTTGCAGTTTATTGCTTGGGGAATGAGGCCGGGCAGAGAGACAGAGAGAGGGAGAGAGAGACAGGTATATTAGAGAAAGAGTGTAAGAAACAGATCGTCTGTATCAGGTCAGCTGGTTGATTCGGTTGTTTGTGTGTGGCTGGTGGAATTGTTAGCTGTGTGGAATAAGTGCAGGTGTTTGGATCGTAGGTGGACACACATGATGACGAGCTGACGGGAAAATCTACTCCAGTTAAAACACAGGTGAGTGTTTGCTAATGTTTTTGAGCCGTATTATGGGCAACACAATTTAAATTACATGACCTCATAGAAAACGGCCAATAATTTTGTCATTTTTTGAGTTACACTTTATTTCAATAGTGCACTTTAGACATTCTAATAACTATAAGTAACTTGCAACTACATGTCAACTGCCAGTCATTTTAGGCTAGTAGCCTATTAGTAGACTGTAGTATACTGTTATTAGACTGTTAGGGTTGGGTGTTAGGAATAAGTTGAAATGTACTTGCATATAAGTTACTTATAGTCAGTAGAATATATTTTGGGTAGCATCAAAACAAAGGGTTAGATATTAAGCTGACAGTCTACTAATACTCTAATGACTGGTAGTTGACATGTAGTTGCAAAGTTACTTATAGTCAGCAGAATGTCTAAAGTATACATTTTACTTAAGTATTTCAAAGTTTTAAGGTTAATCACAATTTTCACAATTTTCCTGGTTGCATAAAGCTAAACAGAAGATACAGATAACTGAACTACCCAAAACTAATTAATAGAAATCACGGTTTCACTTTATTTTGATGGTCCCTTTAATACATTCTGTTGACTATGATTAGCGTTGTACCTATATGTCTACTAACTCTCATTAGTGTTAGTCGAGTATTAGTAAACTTGTAGAGTTAGGGTTAGAATAAGTTAACATACTTGTAAAGTCAGTAGAATATCTGTTGGCGGACCATCACAATAAAGAGTTAGCGGATATTAAGCAGGCCGTTTACTAACTCTCTAATGAGTGTTAGTTGACATGTTGCAAAGTTACTGTCAACAGAACTTTGTTCAAAAGGGACCATCAAAATAAAGTGTTACTGAAATCACTAATAGAAAACATGAACATCAATTTAAAATTTTGTACATGAATATATTTTAATAAAAATTATTTTATACTAACTCCTCCCAATTTTACCCCATTTCATTTTAAATAAAAAAGGAAACAGTTTAATTAAATATATATTTTAGAAAATAAGTTTTAGAAAGTAAACTTTGAACAAATGCATAAAATGGGCTAAAATTTTAAATACAACAGAAATAATACTCAGCCATGATACTTATTTTCTTCTTTTACATTTACGTGAAAGTGAGTAAATATTATGTCAAAATAAACAATCTGTTGATTCAGATTATGCACATTCTATCATTTAATTCTATTTGAATAATTCGGTTTCACTTTATTTTGATGGTCCCTTTAACACATTCTGTTGACTATAAGTAGCGTTGCACCTACATTAGAGTGTTAGTCAAGTATTAGTAAATGTGTAGGGTTAGGATTAGAATAGGTTGACATGTACTTGCAATGTTACTTATAGTCAACAGAACTTCATTCAGAAGGGACCATCAAAATAAAGTGTTACCGAAATCACTAATAGAAAACATGAACATAAGTTTTAAGTTTAGTACATGAATATATTTTAATAAAAAATATTTTATACCAACTCCTCCCAATTTTACCCCATTTCATTTTAAATCAAAAGGGGGAAAAGGAAAATGTTTAATTAAAAATATATATATTTTAGGAAATAAGTAGTAAAAATGTTGAAATGCATAAAACACAGGTTAACAATTTTAAATAATTCATATCAGATAGTCAACATAACAGAAATAACACTCACACCATGATATTTAATTTCTTTCTTTTACATTTATGTGAAAGTTTGAGTAAATATTATATGTCAAAATAAACTGTTGATTCAGATGATGCACATTCTATTATTTAAATGATTCGGTTTCCACTTTATTTTGATGGTCCCTTTAACACATTCTGTTGACTATAAGTAATGTGCACCTACTTGTCTACTTACTCTCATTAGAGTAGGCTGGTAGGGTTAGGGTTAGAATAAGTTGACATGTACTTGCAATGTTACTTAGTCAGTAGAATGTCTGTTAGAGGACCAATCACAAAGAGTTAGCAGATATTAAGCAGACAGTCTACTAATACTCTAATGAGTGTTAGTTGACATGTAGTTGCAAAGTTACTTATAGTCAACAGAATGTTCAAAAAGGACCATCAAAATAAAGTGTTACCAATAATTATATTATTAATCTATTATTCTGTTATTTATTCATTAACCTTATCACGAATCAGTAAACAAGTAAAATTGTATGGTGTTGTGGTCCTCCCTAACATGAACTGTGAAACAAAGAAGCATATCAAACTGACAAATGTGTAAAGAATTACATTAACACAAATGACTGGGCATGATTTTACGAGTAATGTAAAAAAAAATTAAATTTAAAAGGGCAATTCTACTTTGTCATCAATTATTGAGTCACAATATCTGATGCTAATTGGCCAATCTCCTGGGGATCCTCTTGTTAATGTTGCTAATCAGGACCCCAACAGGAAGTAATTAAGTCATTTTAAAGCTTGTGAAGTGAAGAGCGAGAGTTTTACCTCCTACTGTTAATTAAACCTATGTGGTAATGTTTATGGGGAAGTGCTTCCATCTTCATTTATTCAGCCCTGTGTTGTGATACCACCACATAATAGGACATGATTAATATGCATAAAATAAGTGAAAGCTATAATTATTTGTGTGGATGAGAGATATGGGAGTCGAAATGTTGGATGCATTGAAAAGTCATGCAATGTGACGTTGAACTCCTCTAAAACAACGTTAAACAGCGTTTCTGTAATCTTACGGTAATTATGTATGCAGATTTAATGAGCTCATATTCAGAGAGACCATATGTACTTTTAAAAATTAATTCACCATACAACCAATGAACAACCTTATACAAATATATATTCAATCAATGACCTTATACAAATACATATTCTTATCCTAAAATATGAGGTCATGTAAAAACTCAGTTCTCTCTGACCTGAAGAAATAGTTTAAAAAGTCAGACTCGCTTAACTTTTAGACCGTGTTTTCCCATTATAAAAGTGTTTCCTCAGTGGACACTTTGATGTTTGCTTGCTTTGCATTCAGCAATACATTGAAAGATTATGCAAAAATATGGAAAGTGTTCATTTCAAAACAGGAGATCATCTGACTGAAAGCAAGGCTTCAAAGAATAATATATAGGTGATGACCTTCAAACATTTAAATGTGGCTTAAAGAAATAGTTCAGCCAGAAATATTCTCTCTTTCATGTCGTTTCAACAGTATAATTTTTTCTTTTGGGAAACGCAAAATGAGATGTCAGGCACAATGCCTCACTTTTCACGCTTGTTTTCAATAAATTGAGTCTTTAGAAGCGTTCCTCGTGCAAAACCACCGACTTTCAGAAGACTTACAATACATGTGGACTTACTTTAATGCAGCTTTTTGGAGCTTGGCAGTATAAATCACTATCTACTTTTCTTTTATGCAAAACAGAAGCCAGAATGTTCTGCATTTTATTTTTCAAAGGGAAAAGGTTACAGTATATTTTCATGTGTGAAGTATCCAAATATATTTTACGGCCACTGTAGGACAAAGACTGAGTCTGTATTTCTAAAGGCTGGTGACCACTTTAGTTAAACACTAGTTTATGTTTCTGTTGATTTTACTGCCAAAAATGGTTGCATACAAAACAGAAGATAAGATTCAGGATGTAGTGCAGGGGTCCTTTCTTCGTACCTCGCTTAATACATCTGAGATGATTTGACAGATCCCAGATCTTTTAATCGTGATAACTGATCTCTGGCTCATTTGGTTCTTCAAACGAATTTGCGGATTGGATTAAAATATCTGGATTAAGTTATCTAAGATTACTGCGCGTTCCTGTGTTCACTGAAAAGGGCAGATGCATCGATACTCGAAACCACGATCAGTAATGCAGCGATTGGCTGGCGGCAAGACAGCAACGCAATGACATCATATAATTAAAAAAAGCCACCTGGCAAAAAAACTTTTTTGTTTTTTTAAAAATGATTCCCAATTATTTATATTCACAATTATATAGTATTTGTACACCCTTTACATTTTTATTTCAATGTTGTAATTAGCAATTCATTTAATTTTTCATTCAACTTGAAGCAGATTTGTTTGACAGTATTAAAGTTTCTAAAGGGTCAAGATCAAGTAATCTGCATCTCTTGCGCTGCATCAAGCCACTCCCATAATATCCGTAATCACTCAAATTAATGCAGGGCTCAGAATAACCATACAACGTGTGTAAACCTCCAATAAAATTATAAAGTAATTATTCCATCACAAATAAATATTTCAAAGCGGCTGTATCTATAGTATTATACACAACATTATAATATTTCCAAATACATTTTTATATTATCATCATTATTATTATTATTATTATTATTATTATTATTATTATTATTATTATAAAAAATTATTATGGCCCCTGGTTCAGTAATGAACACTTGTAATAAAGTAGCAGTGGCTGGGACAGATTTTAAGTATCACTTTAAGATTCTATCTAATCCTGTTTACATTAAATAAACCTGCTCCAGAACAGGTTTGAGTTTACGGACCTGTTGCTATGACAGCAAGTCCAGGATGAGTTTTCGAAGAACCAAACTATCCAAGATCATGCCAAATCGGCAACAATCAAATCCAGCTAACTGAGTTAGCGACATACGAAGAACGGACCCCTGGGAGTAAGGGAATCTTATTTAACCTTTTGAACAAAAGAATCAAATAAATAACAAATCTCTTCTCTGACTACCTTACTATTGCAGGAGAAAAGCAGGGGTTAGTAAAAACAAAAGTGGCACCCACCTCCCTGTGTCAATAAGCAACAATAATGGGGCACACCAAGCTTTCTGTCACTACAGTAGATGCAACACCGGCTTTCTTAAGGAAGCATTAATGCTCAATGCATAGGATACAACATTCAGCAAAGTCTGGGAAAACAGACAGGCCATTCTCTCTCTGGTGAATAGGCAGTTCCCTCTGTTTAAATGCAAGCTCCTCTCCACAAACTCTGACGAGGAACAGGTGGCATCAATTAGGCTCCTGTGAGAGGACAGGGAGGAACAGAGGAGGACAGGGAGGAACAGAGGCGAACAGGCAGAAACTCCATTTCCCAGCAGGCTGTTGAGCAGCAGGGAAACAATCACACACACATTAAAAAAAATTAACCAATAAATGACACATTCTGGGACGTAACAGTTTATACGGGTATCAAATACTACAGTTAAAATTATAATCAAATACTTTACATGTGCTTTAGTATGTTAGTCAATACATTAAAATAAGTTTACTACTTTAAACAAGACACAAGTTTATTAAAACATAATGATTTCAAATGCACTTTAAAGAAACTTTTAATTTGACTTTTAATTATTACAAAGTGCACTTTTTAAATATGTATTTAAGCGTGTTGAGAAACATAGTCATGAAAGTGTACTCTCTAAGTGGCCTTTTATTTCATTAATGTCATTATGTGCAGTTTATTAAAAATATACTTTTAAGATTTGAAGTAGCTACACAAGTGCACATTCAATACAAGTGCACTTCTTCTTCAAAAGGGTAAAGCTTAAGTATTTAACTTTTTCAATGTCAAAATACTGCTTAATATGCACAGACAGGACTAAATCTTATAAAATCTTGTTATTGTCAGTGATTAATCAGTCACATAGGCAGTGGAAAAACAAAACATTTGCATTTGCATGCTGCCACTATGTCGGTCAGAGCCTCGTGAGCTTCTAGTGCAGACTAATAAAAGCGCAAGAGTCCAGTGTGAGAGTGATAAAGTCCAGCGCTGAAGGTTCAATGTGTGGCAGTTGTTTGGTATTACAGTTCAGGCAAACTGATGGCTTGTCCCACTGGTGTGGAACCTGATGCTTCGGTATCATTTGTCTGATGGTAGCAGTGAGAGAAGTGCGTGGATTGGGTGACTGGAGTCTCTGGTGCTTCATTCAAAGTTTGAGGGCACTGTTGGGGTGAATGCTGTAGTCCACAAACAGCATTGTCACACACTGAATTTTTATTTATTTTTTTAAACTTAACAATTTAACAACTTATAACTGTCAGGATTATGCTTAATTGCCCTTTCTTGTGTCTCCAATTCAGTTTAGTCTTGATTAATCCCTACAGAGATTGTCATATTATTGGGGAGATGAGAGGGTCTGTATCTCTTACCATTGGAAAAAGCGTAAAGGCTAACGTATATCACGTGTGGCAGCTCATCCTCATTGTGTAATGGCGGTGACGTCAGTGCCTGCCGTTCAAAGTTTAATGATAGTCGGTTACAGTTTACATTAATCAGGTTCTTGTGGAGTAGCGCATTTGTCTTGTGAATAAATGTTCTATATTTGGTGTTATATCGCTAGTAAACGTACAGTAGAACTGTATTGTTTGTGGAATGTGCTTATGTGGAAAAAATGTGAATATCTCTATTAGCTGCAAATGAGTTACTGCATGGCGTATAAAACTACATTTAAGAGTACACTAAAAACTTAATTGTAATTTAATACATATTTAATTTATTAAACGTATATGCATTTATTTACCTTTATTCATTAAAAAGTGTTATATCATCATCATTAGGCACACAAAAGTCTAACCTGGCAGCGATTAAAAAAAAAAAAATTTATTAAACAACATACAATATAACACAATATTTATAATTGTACTATTCATTTTCTCTTTATTCATTAAAATGCATAATATCAGCATCATATGCATACATGCCGTTATAATAGTCATTACATTTCAAGTTACTTATCAAAACTGGTAAAACCTGAAAGCCAAAGAAAGAAAACATAGGTATTTTTTACTTTCTTCAGACAATATTACGAAATATTACTAATAAATACTATGGTAATGTACCTATTGCGACATTCCCTTCTCTGCCTTCTCTTATAAAATAAAATTTTTATCATATAAAATCTACATATTGTTTCCAACAAAAACTTGTTTAGTGTAAAACATGTTGAAGATTAGCGGACAGGCAGTCGATTCATTAAATGATAAGCTATTTCCTCACAAAAGCAATTTAATTAGTGTAGTGAAGCTTCTTCTCCATTGACATCCATTAAAAAAAACGGCCACCGCAGCGTTAGCATTAGCCATTGCGCTTTTTTGGCTAAAGGTTGCAGGTGTGCCTTCTAGTGGCTTTAATCCCTTGTTAGTTCCCTTAGTTAATGATTACATTGACCTGTCGGTCATTTGTGCCATCAGTATTCTAGGGATGCACCGAATGTTCGGCAATCAAAATTATTCGTCCGAAAATAGCAAAAAGAGCACTTTCGGTAAAAAGACCGAATAAATTTTGCCGAACAATGATGCGATCAAATAGCAACCAGCGTAGAGTGAGAGGTGTGCGCTTTTATGCAGCAAACGTGACTGCAGTGTGGAAGCATTTTAATGTGTCCGAAAAAGAGACAAAAACGAGAATAATAGAGAATGTTCTCTCTCTTCTCACCCCCTTTGAGCAGCTAACAAAAGAGATAAGCTCATCTGATGCATCTGTGGCAGATGTTATAAAGCGTATTTTAAACAAAGAGGCTGAAACAGACCATGGAGTGAAAACAACTAAAAGTGCGCTATTAGAGGCTGTCAGCACACGATTTAGTCAGGCGGACTCCGACTTTTCTTGATCCACGATATAAAGATCATTACTTGGATGTGGAGAAAAAGCTGCGCACACGAGAAATGATTCAGGCCGAAATCATTTCAATGTGGATTTGATGGTTGACGATTTGGCATAATCTTGGATTGTTTGGTTCTTCGAAGCTCATCCTGGACTTGCTGTCATAGCAACAGGTCCGTAAGCTCAAACCTGCTTTGGAATGACAGCCTCGCTGAATGACATGTTCGATGAGATCCTCCAAGAGAATAACCCATATGCAAGACAGAGTACAAGCTCTATGTCTAGGACAGTTATTCATTTGTTATGGGTTCATCCACTTCACAATGCACTTTTTGTTGTAGGCATACAGTTACATTCTTTCAACAGTATAGGCCTAATATAGGCTATTCAAGAAGGGGGCTTCAAAGATGTTTTTTATTTGACTAATTTATTTATATTAAGTTACATTGTCCTATGTTATTATGTCGGCTGGAATGTAAAAACATTTTTTTTTTCTGTTTTAAATACATTTTTTTTTTTTTTTTTATCTGAAAAGTCACTAAGTGAAAATAGTGAAAAGTAAATAAAATAAAAACATGTGAAAAATAAATGGAAAAAATATGGAAAAAAACATCCGTTATACGGCCTTCGGCCTTTGGCCAAGTGTTTAATTGTATTCGGCTTCGGCCAAGAATTTTCATTTCGGTGCATCCCTACATTATTCTATAGCTGTGTCTCATTCCGAAGGCTTCGTCCTCCGGAGGTCGCATTTTAAGGCTGCAAATGTCATCGAGGCGGTCTCATTTAAGAAAAGTAACAATTAGATTGCAATGTAAGAAAGAAATTACAGTATTTTACACCTCACAAGGAATAACAGTCAGTTTTAATTTTGTTACTTGTCCTAAATAAGACATCCTTGATGACGTTGGCATCAAAATGCGACCTCCAGAGGACGCAGCCTTCGAAATGAGACGCAGCTTATGTGTATTTAAACCCTTAGGCCACATCTATACGAAGTCAGAGCTTTCCCTATCCAATCTTTTTTCTCCCTCGTCTCAAGAAATATCTACGTACACACGAAATTACTGAAACCGACTCAAAATGATGTAGTATACATGCCAGGCCAATATGTGGCACTGAATTCTGCCACAGAAATACACTAAAAACAGAGAAGAAGAGTTGTTGCTAGAAGGGGTAAAGCAATGGTAGGAAGTGAGGAAAAATCTCACAATAAAATAAAAATAAATAAATTTGTATTAACGCCTACACCTACCCCAACCCTAAACCTACCGGTACAATAATGCAAATACAGAAATTAAATGATGATATATTGATATATTGATGTGTGCATGCCCAGTGCCTGTAGCTGTATCCCTTCTAGTCTTTACCATGCGGGACGTGGTGTGATGACATCACTGTTTCACAAAATATACGGATTGGCTGTACACACAAAAACGCAAAGGTGTCGATTTCAGATTTATCCACTCTTGGACCCGGTTTCAAAAAATATTGGTTTCAGGCTCCTAAAACACCGGATCCGTGTGGACGAAACGCTGATACGATGCAATTTTTTTTACATATACAACTAAACGTGTCTCCATATGGACAGGGCCTTAGTTTCCTCTGTTGTTTGTTCCGTGTCATCCAAGTTTTATGTTGTTGCTAGTTCTTCTGTATATTCTGGTTCTGGATCATTGGATCATTTTGTTATATTCTTCTAAATCGTGCGCTTCCCTGCAGCAACGCATGACAATAACCACATTTTTCATGAAGTCATCTAATGTTAATATACTTATCTATATGAACTATGCTGGGGGAAAAAGTTGTAGGAATTACTTTTAAACAAATTTCACTCAGAAATTACAAGTAAATGTAACAAATCATTACAAAGAAATGGAAAGCAACACATTAAATGTGAAATTTTGTGTACAAAGAATGAAATAGATTTTTCTTGTAAAACGTTCTCCAATAAACTTTTGTTTAAAACTTTTTTTTACAGTGTACTAAAATATATATTTTTTAATCTGAATCAGACTTCATCATAAGTGGCCTGTTCATAATATATGGCCAATACGGCATTTTACTGTTTTTCACTTAATTACATGGTAAGGTTTTACTTGCAAAAACCATAGTATTTTGTATTTTTGTATTATAGTATTTTACTTGAAAATTACACATAATGCGATGCTAATCATTTAGTTTTTCATTGTATATGGTAAAGTAACTTACAGTTGCACAATTAACAGCATTTTACAGTATTTTTCTGTACAAATTACAAACATTTTTACAGTGTGTTTATGAAGTTGTTTGGAGTTATTTCCATTTACACTCTTTTCTGTATAGCAAAGTCATCATACAAGTGTATTTTTCCATGCTGTTTAATGTCCGCAATATATAAATTTGCAGAGAACTTTCCTGGAGAGACACTTTATTATCCCATTCACATTTTAATCTCTGAAAAATATATTGCTGGCTTTTCTTTGTATGCAAATTCTGCCGATCCCATAACGGCCTCAATTTGCTCTCTGACCTTTTTACTCCGACACATTCATACACCTTCCACTTGTGCGTTTTTGGGTAATTGGCCTCTGAAATTAGAGAGAAGTGTGTGTGTGTGTGTGTGCGTGTGCGTGTGCGTGTGCCCATTTCTCACAGAAATAAATTCTGTGGTTGAGATGGAATGGAAAAGCAATGACAGACAGTGATTCATAAATAGGAAATTACTCCCTGCATATTTCATACAAGGTTCCTGTGTTGGTCATTTTTCCTGCACAATGTTCTGGCTGATGCCTGATGAAATATTTACTGTAACTAGAGACAATTACTAGAGAAAGACAGAGCCAGTGCAGCCATAGAAACACTCCTAATGGGTCACAAACAGAAAATGGGTGCCCTCACTTTAGTAGGCAATCCATATTCTAGAATGACATAATATAGATGGTTTTCACAGATGTTGCCATTTTTCTCCAAGGTGTTCAAGGAGAATTGTTTAAAAATTGAAGCTGGAGAGACATTGTGCACTTGTTCTTCCAGGCAGCCTGGCGTTTCAATGAACAAATTTTGTAGTCTTGTTAAATGAAAGTGTAGTGTGAAATTAAACATGAAACTATTTCCCGTCTGGGCACTTTAAAGCAGAACATGTCCCCTGAAGAATTTGTTCCGTAGAGAAAATGATACGTCCTCTGAAAAGAAATATATATATATATTCTCCTAACAGAGACGCACTCTAGAAATGGAAATGTCCTTCGCCAAAGGACAATGTGTCACATGAAGAGGAGTAATTGTTCTGACAACTGAATATGCACCCTAACAGAAGGAGTATAACCTTTGAAGAACAAGAGTAAGTTATCTGTCTAATGGTTAAAGATCTAGGCTAGTAACCCAAAAGGTTGTGGGTTCAAATCCTGGAAGGGACGATTCATGACCTGGAGAGTAACCAAGTTCCCCTGCCGCCATTGTGTCCTTGATCGAGGCACTTAACCTCAGGTTGCTCCAGTGGGACTGTCCCCATAATAATTGTACTGTAAGTCACTTTGGAAAAGACAAATAGCTAATTAACTTAGATGTATTCCGTAAGGGCAGACAGATCTTGCATAACTTCTCTTGACCTGCCCACAATAAACAATCTCTGTGTCATTTAACATGTTCTCATTCAACCAACTTTTTACTTTATGGGTAAACAAGACCTATACATGTAATGTGACGGCATAAACAGCATTTACAGTCTATATCTCATATTTTTTCTAGAGTCTTGAACGCTTAAACAAGGTAAGGTGGATGGGAATATGTACATGGAAATAATATACAGATGACAATATGAATAGTAAAACTACACTGTAAATCCTGTTGTCAGAACTCAAAAAAGTTGTTGCAATCAGTTAACTAACTCCAAGATTAAGTAAAACTTTGTCATTTTGTACTACACACAGGCATATTATTTGTTCATCATAATAACTTTATTTTACGATTAGCTGCTAGGTAGCAGTAGCACACTAGCATATGCTAATGCTAACTATCAAAGAGACTATCACTACACATTTGCATGTACACAACATGACATGTATAGTCTCGAAATATTGTAGTCCATCATCGACCTAAAGTATCATGTACACTCACCTAAAGGATTATTAGGAACACCTGTTCAATTTCTCATTAATGCAATTATCTAATCAACCAATCACATGGCAGTTGCTTCAATGCATTTAGGGGTGTGGTCCTGGTCAAGACAATCTCCTGAACTCCAAACTGAATGTCAGAATGGGAAAGAAAGGTGATTTAAGCAATTTTGAGCGTGGCATGGTTGTTGGTGCCAGACGGGCCGGTCTGAGTATTTCATAATCTGCTCAGTTACTGGGATTTTCACGCACAACCATTTCTAGAGTTTACAAAGAATGGTGTGAAAAGGGAAAAACATCCAGTATCCAGCGAAAATGCCTTGTTGATGCTAGAGGTCAGAGGAGAATGCGCCGACTGATTCAAGCTGATAGAAGAGCAACTTTGACTGAAATAACCACTCGTTACAACCGAGGTATGCAGCAAAGCATTTGTGAAGCCACAACACGCACAACCTTGAGGCGGATGGGCTACAACAGCAGAAGACCCCACCGGGTACCACTCATCTCCACTACAAATAGGAAAAAGAGGCTACAATTTGCACGAGCTCACCAAAATTGGACAGTTGAAGACTGGAAAAATGTTGCCCGGTCTGATGAGTCTCGATTTCTGTTGAGACATTCAGATGGTAGAGTCAGAATTTGGTGTAAACAGAATGAGAACATGGATCCATCATGCCTTGTTACCACTGTGCAGGCTGGTGGTGGTGTAATGGTGTGGGGGATGTTTTCTTGGCACACTTTAGGCCCCTTAGTGCCAATTGGGCATGGTTTAAATGCCACGGCCTACCTGAGCATTGTTTCTGACCATGTCCATCCCTTTATGACCACCATGTACCCATCCTCTGATGGCTACTTCCAGCAGGATAATGCACCATGTCACAAAGCTCGAATCATTTCAAATTGGTTTCTTGAACATGACAATGAGTTCACTGTACTAAAATGGCCCCCACAGTCACCAGATCTCAACCCAATAGAGCATCTTTGGGATGTGGTGGAACGGGAGCTTCATGCCCTGGATGTGCATCCCACAAATCTCCATCAACTGCAAGATGCTATCCTATCAATATGGGCCAACATTTCTAAAGAATGCTTTCAGCACCTTGTTGAATCAATGCCACGTAGAATTAAGGCAGTTCTGAAGGCGAAAGGGGGTCAAACACAGTATTAGTATGGTGTTCCTAATAATCCTTTAGGTGAGTGTATACTTAATTTAGCAAAGGCTGCAAAGCCGTCCCCTCGCTTCAAATATGGCAGGACTATCACTGCTGAGACTAGAGATTTCTTTATAAATAAACTTCCTCATCAGTTTCATCTCCTCAGCATCCCAGATAGCCCAGAGGAACTTGATGTTGCAACAGAAACTATCGACTCTCTTTTTTCCAGCACTTTAGACACAGTTGCTCCTCTGCGCTTAAAGAAGATTAAAGAGAATAGTCCAACGCCGTGGTACAACGAGCACACCCGGGCCCTTAAAACAGCAGCCAGAAAAATGGAGCGCAGCTGGAAGAAAACAAAACTGGAAGTTTTTCGCATTTCGTGGAAAGAGAGCATGATTTCATACAGAAAGGCCATAAAAACTGCTAGATCTGCTTATTTCTCGACTCTCTTAGAAGAAAACAAACACAACCCTAGGTATTTATTCGATACAGTGGCTAAATTAACCAAAAATAAAGCTTCAACTTCTGATGTCTGCCAACAGCACAGCAGTAATGACTTTATGAACTTCTTTACTTGTAAGATTGAAAATATTAGGAAAAAAATTATAACCATGCAGCCGTCTACTACTGTATCACATCAGACAGAGCATTGTAGTGTCACTGAGGAAAAATTACATTCATTCACTGCTATAGGAGAAGAAGAATTGGCTAAACTCGTTAAATCATCTAAATCAACAACATGTATGCTCAACCCTATACCGACTAAACTACTAAAAGAGATGCTTCCAGAGGTCATAGATCCTCTTCTTAATATCATTAATTCATCCTTGACTTTAGGATATGTACCGAAAACTTTTAAGTTGGCTATTATTAAACCACTTATTAAAAAAACGCAACTTGACCCTACAGAATTAGTCAATTACAGGCCAATCTCAAATCTACCCTTTCTGTCAAAAATACTAGAAAAGGCAGTGTCCTCACAATTATGCTCCTTTTTAGAAAAAAATGGTATCTGTGAGGTTTTCCAGTCAGGATTTAGACCACATCATAGTACTGAGACTGCTCTCATCAGAGTTACAAATGATTTACTCTTATCATCCGATCGTGGTTGTATCTCTCTGTTAGTGTTACTCGATCTTAGCGCTGCATTCGATACCATAGACCACAACATTCTTTTGAATAGACTCGAAAATTATGTTGGCATTAGTGGAATTGCATTGGCATGGTTTAAATCATACTTATCTGACCGTTTTCAGTTTGTAGCAGTAAATGAAGAGATGTCACACCGATCACAAGTTCAATATGGAGTACCGCAGGGCTCAGTGCTAGGACCGTTGCTTTTCACCCTGTACATGCTACCACTGGGAGATATCATTAGGAAGCATGGCGTTAGTTTTTATTGTTATGCTGACGATACTCAGCTCTATATTTCTTCACGCCCTGACGAAACGTACCAATTCACAAGATTAACGGAATGCATAGCTGATATAAAAAATTGGATGACTAGTAATTTCCTGCAACTTAATTCAGAAAAAAATGAATTTTTAATTATTGGACAAAAAAACTGCACATGTAGTAACCTAGAATACTGCCTAACACTTGATGGCTGCTCTGTCAAGTCCTCGTCGTCAGTTAGGAACCTGGGTGTGCTCTTTGATACCAATCTCTCATTTGAAAGCCACGTCTCTAGCATCTGTAAAACTGCATTCTACCATCTTAAAAATACATCTAAATTACGGCATATGCTTTCAATGCAAAATGCTGAACAGTTAGTTCATGCATTAATGACCTCAAGGCTAGATTATTGTAATGCACTACTGGGTGGTTGCCCCGCGCGCTTAATAAATAAACTGCAGCTGGTCCAAAACGCAGCAGCTCGAGTTCTTACTAGAACCAGGAAGTATGACCATATTAGCCCGGTTCTGTCAACACTGCACTGGCTCCCTATTAAACATCGCATACATTTTAAAATCTTGCTAATTACTTACAAATCACTAAATGGTTTAGCTCCCCAGTACTTGAGCAAGCTCTTAACGCATTATACTCCATCACGTCTATTGCGGTCTCAAAACTCTGGCCAGTTGATAATACCTAGAATATCAAAATCAACTGCAGGCGGTCGATCCTTTTCCTATTTAGCACCCAAACTCTGGAACAGCCTTCCTAGCATTGTTCGGGAAGCAGACACACTCTGTCAGTTTAAATCTAGACTAAAAACGCATCTCTTTACTATGGCATACACATAAAACATTTTTAATTTATATTCTATTCAAATTGTTAGGCTGCATTAACTAGGTCAGCCGGAACCGGGAACACTTCCCATAACACCTGATGTACTCGTTACATCTTAAGAGGAATGGCATCTACGCTAATGTTAGTCTCTCTGTTTATCCCGAGGTTTACTGCAGTCAGCCGGATCCGGCCCGTATCCAGATCAGATGGTGGACCAACGCCCAGATATTACCAACGCATCCCTGAAGTGTCTGCAGAGACCGTGTCAATTAGTCTACCTTCTGAAATTGCTCATCGACATGGCATCCTCAATGGATCCATCTCCGGCGTGATGACTCCGATATTTCGAATATTTCTATTTAATAATTGTTTAATCGACACGCCATCCTCAATAAACCCGGCGTGATGCCTCCGATCTTTCGAATATTCCGATCTAATATTACTTCTGACCTGTAAGGCTGCCAAAATAATAATCATACACTGTTTGTTAATTGGCCAGAGGAGAACTGGCACCCCGACTGAGCCTGGTTTCTCCCAAGGTTTATTTTTCTCCATTAGGACACCTGATGGAGTTTTGGTTCCTTGCCACTGTCGCCTCTGGCTTGCTCAGTTGGGGATACTAAATTTTCAAATAAATATCCAAATAAATGTAATTACTAAACTAAATTATATCAACTACATTACTTGAATATATATGATAATTGAAATGAGCTGATGACATCACCGTTTTCTCCAGAGCGGCTGTACAGCCGAATCAAATTCTGTTCATTATTTTCCTGTTTAACACCGTGAAGCTGCTTTGAAACAATCTGCATTGTAAAAAGCGCTATATAAATAAAGTTGACTTGACTTGACTTAAACACAGGCTCTACTGTTAACCACAATAACCTTCAAAATTGCAACATAACAGAAACCCCATATAATTCCCATAACAGAAGATTAAACATTAACACAACTCTCCCAATATTAATCTTGTGCAAAAACACTTAATTTCAATTATGCAGTTTAATGCAAAGCATGCTGGGAACTAGAAATCTGCTGCACTCATTCAGTTTAAGTTCAGCTTAATATAATCAGTTATTGAGTTAGCATTTAACTGTTTTATAATAAGGACAATACACTTTGAGTGATATAAATTCATTTTATTTGGTTAATTTCTCTATTAGGGTTTAAGCGTTGTAATCTCTATATATGGTTGACAGGGTGGGGATGCATGTACATACAATCTTCCGTTGACGGGTTTCTAAAGGGATTTTGGAGCAGGTTCTGGCGTATGTGTTTTACAAATCTAAAAAAAAGGTTTGTGCGTCCGCTAAATCTGACTTTTAGGATGAAATCTATGCAAAGTTTTATACATGAGTTCATTGAGATCAGACCAGTGAGGCCACAGCAGTTTGATCTTCTGTTATGGAAATTATATGGGGTTTATGTTGTTGCAATTTTGAAGGTTATTGTGGTTAACAGTAGAGCCTGTGTTTAGGTCGATGATGGACTACAATATTTCGAGATTATACATGTCATGTTGTGTACATGAAAATGTGTAGTGCTAGTCTCACTGATCTGATCTCAATGGCCTGTTCACACTGCTGTGGTCTTACTGGTCTGATCTCACTGATCTGATGCCAATGGTCTGATCACAATGCTGTGGTCTTACTGGTCTGATCTCACTGATCTGATCTTATGGAATACATCAGCAGTGTGAACAGACCATTGAGATCAGATCAATGAGATCAGACCAGTGAGACCATAGCAGTTTGATCATACATTGAGATCAGACCACTGAGACCACAGCAGTTTAACCAGACCATTGAGATCAGATCAGTGAGACCACGGCAATGTGATCAGACCATTGAGATCAGATCCATAAGATCAGACCAGTGAGACCACAGCAGTGTGATCAGAACAGTGAGATCAGATCAGATCAGTGAGATCAGACCAGTGAGACCATAGCAGTTTGATCAGACCATTGAGATCAGACCAGTGAGATCAGACCAGTGAGACCACAGCAGTTTGACCAGACCATTGAGATCAGATCAATGAGACCACAGCAGTGTGATCAGACCATTGAGATCAGAACCGTAAGATCAGACCAGTGAGACCACAGCAGTGTGGTCAGACCAGTGAGATCAGACCAGTGAGACCACAGCAGTATGATCAGAACAGTGAGATCAGATCAGATCAGTGAGATCAGACCAGTGATACCACAATATTGAGATCAGACCATTGAGGTCAGACCAGTATAATTCTCTGAATGCACATTAGAACAGGGGTGTCCAAAGTCCAGCCCGTGGGCCAAATGTGGCCCAGGAATTAATTTCAAACGGTCCGTAGCTTGTCTATTAAAATATATTATATGTGCCCCGCCATGCATATTTTACAAATCGTGCAGTTTCACAATGTCAAAACAAGGTGGCAGTACTAGATTTTAGGCCAGGGAAACGCGGCAAAAGCGGAACGAAACAGCGCTACTTGTGCGCTCTGTGCAGCGCGCAACTCACAAGCTCACAAATGTGTTTACTTGCTGACCAAAACAGCCAGTGAGAAGCGTTCGAGTTTGGTGTAGAGGTCCTAGGTACAAGCTGCAAAATCTCTGTAATTTTAATTTAGTTTAAAGCCAGTTTAAACAGCACTGACTTAAACAACAACACTAACGTGCAAATCAGGAGAAATCAGGAGAATCCAGGAGCCGATTCAGTCAAAATTCACCAACATTTATTATGGATTTACTGTGGTAACACGAACCGTAACCATGGTATTTTGTCAGAAATGTAGGTTAATTTCTCATTTTCTAAAATTTTTAATGTAGACATGTATTAAATGAGTAATAAAGGCCAAATTACAGACTATTTTTTGCCATAAACTTAAAGTTTTGTGCATTAGTATTTATATTAAATGTGTTTATAGACTAAATACCATAAAGCCATTCTAGAAATAGAAAGAATATTTTTTACTTATTACCATGTGGTGAGGTGCCATGTGTGGTCCGGCCCCCAGGTGTCCACAACATCGAATCTGGCCCCCTTTTAAAAAAGTTTGGACACCCCTGCATTAGAAGATTCATCCGCGAGACCACACACTTTTTGATTGTAACATTTTCACAGTGAAACGAGATACATTGGCCTATACACCGATATTGGCCTCCCTTCATTGGCTTTTGGTTTATTTTAGGATTGATTTTAAGATTTTAGAGAGAAGCATAGGTGACCCTGACACACACCTTTCCCACTAGTACCAATTAAAACTCCCTCAGAGTCAGGTTTATTCTTCTGCTTTGCTAAAGACACTCAGGTCCCCTGGTACACACACATGCACGCACGCACGCACACACCTGTTCTGTAAAAAGCTCTTTAGGGTGTTAGAAGGTAGATAACCGCTTCTCTGTTGCTTTTAACGACTTTTTCCAGTTTAAAGCGGCGAAGGCTTGTTAGGATGACTGAGGAACATGACTGTGGCGTGAAGATGTAGAGACTGTGGAGTGTGAATCTGTAACTGATTGTTGTTTGGGTAGGGTGAGAGTTTTTGTGTGAACACTAATCCCAGAGGGTTTCCTGTAAATCTGCACATATTCCTTTTTTGAAAGGACATCGAAACCAGCACATACCATACAGCTTACTGTCCTGTGGAAATTGAGCACAGTGTCATATTTTACAGTTTTTTTTTTTAAATTGGCCATAGATTTTGTCTTTTGACTAAAATGTCCTTTAGACAGTCGAAATTTTGTCACGTCATATTCATTAGTTTTAGTCCATTTTATTTGAACTGAAAGGGCATGGCATAGTCTCAGCCTCAGACGTCACACCCATGGTCCGTTGGCTGAACATCTGATGCATATGGCACGCTTATCTGGAAACACTTCAGGAGTTTAGAAGTCCTCATCTGATTGGTTGAATTCTACAGGATGTCCATGAGACATGTGTATTGTGTTCTTTAACGGTCTGCCTAGAGACAAATGCCGTGACACCAAACTCCCTTGTGGAAGAAGAATGCCGTTGTGTTTACAACTGTGACAATGAGCTCTTACCAGAATTATTTAAACGCTGGATTTGTGAAGTTTGCGGATCCATTGTTGCAGTAAACTTAAACATCGTTCTTGAATGGGTAATTTATAGATGCACGCCGGTCTGTTATTTCAGGGACATCGACTTTCACCCCCCTAAACATGACGCGGAACAAAACGAACTGTGATTGGTTGCGTTACATGTCAGTCAAACGTCCTCTTGGGTGGTCCTCGACCAATGAAAGCTGGGATGGAGTCCAGACCTTCTGCTGTCAGTCTGAAGGTCCGACTTTGCGAGACTAGGCATGGCATGGCATCATTCTAGTTAAAAGTGCACTATGTAATATTAAACCATTTTGAAATGGGTACTGCAGTCCAAATTTAAAATATCGGAAAGAGTTGTTTCCCTCGACCCCATCCTCCTCGTACTCGATGCCTATGCGGGTTGCCAGATTGAGGACATGCAACAGGAATGAGTGCAATTGACAATGGAAAGCGACAAGCCATTTTTTGGCTTGTATTGCTGCAATATGCTGTGTTTTCCACCAAATGGCAACCCAGGGGAGTACGAAATACTATTGGTTAAATTGTATATAAATATTAAATATAAAAAAAAATACATACAGCACCTTTAACTCTTTCTCCGGCAATCCATGTTTTCACTGTTATACGGCAAGGGGCACTGTTATGTGTCTTCTGAAATAGTACAGAATCTCCGGTTCCAAAAGCATGTGAAGAAGAAGCAGAAACAAGCAACAGAACACACATATAATCTAACACGGTCATCTAATAATAAACAGTATATAGGTTTACGATTGTGCAAGCTTTGGGGGTATCAATTGACTTGATCTACTCTGCCTGTTTTAATCATCGTTCTGAATCCATTTCAGGATTTTGTTCAAAATGTTGCCTTTTTAATGAAACTTACCCAACATTAAGTGTTGATAAAAAAATAATGCATGAAGCTTGAGGGTTTTTTTCTAAGCAGAGGCTCTGTTCCTTATTTTGGTATATTGTATGTTCAGATATTCATACAACAAAATATTCTGAGGGAATATATTAATAATATTCTGGCAACTTAAAAAAAAACACTGGCGGGGAAAAAGTTAATGAAAATATATATTTTTTGATGACAATGGTCTGTTTATGATTTGTTTTCTTGGAAGAGAAAGACTACGTTTAAATATGTACTGTGTCAGAAAGTTTATTTAGTCAACTTTTAGGAGAACACTTACTAACAGACATTTACTGAAAGCCTGGAAACTGTATTTTATGTGGACATGAGGAGGGAATTGGACATCTTTAGAAAACAAAACAAAACCACTGGCATTGCACATCATTTATTTGTGGGTGCTAATGGAAATCGGAGTGTGTGGTCTGATAGCTGCTACTGGGCACATCTGAATTCAACCATGTTGATGTGAATCTGATACCAGAGTGGCTCAGTGTAATGAGAAACTCCACTTATTGATCACACACCCACTCAAACTGCATGATGTGATTATGGTTTTCCCATCAGGATGACTGTTGGTGGTTGTTAGACATTATTTTCCTTGACAAACTAAAATAAGATTGGACCTGGAACTGATACAGTTTCACTTCAGATACAAAAAATAAATAAATAAAAAAGATGTTGCAATACTAGTTTTATTATATTGGCTCCTGTGCAGGAACTGAAATTTATATGCACCAAAGACCAAGATTAGTTTTGTGTTTAGTTAATTAACTGTCTGTCGATAATAAATATCCTTTTTTCCCTCTCCACAGGGGTAACAGAGTTTATATTCCCATAGCAACGTGTCAACTGATAATGAGTCTCCTGACACAACTCAGATTGTTACTGTGGAAGAACTTTACTCTACGGAAAAGACAGAAGGTACACACACATAAACACTTTATTTTGGGAGCACAGCATGAAACTGGTTTGGACACAATAGCCACTGCAATACCCACTTTGCTATGCATCTAATGTCAGTCATTGTGAAAAAGCTCTAAACTACCAATATTTTTTTTGTCCTGCTGATCTTCTTGTGGTGCTTAATTTTTGGAAATGTTTTTTGCAGATGTTTTCTTTAGACATTATGTATATCTTTGATTGGAATCTCGTGTCATTTACTCCAGTAGTGATAAAGTTACAACTACCTGGAGTGCTGGCTTTTTTTAGTCACATTTGGAACAAGTATTATATATAATATAATACAAATAAACTTACTGTAATGGGATGGTTTCCCATTACAGTAAACATAAAATAAAATAAAAAGAATAGAATAAAAGCACTATTTTTACCTACTTTCTTCCAAATATTAGGCCCCTCTGAAGCTTTGGTATAATTTAAACACTGCCTATAAATAACTTTTAGAAAATAAATCTTGAAATGGGTTATGTTTATACTAGGGCTGGGTATTGACACAAATTTCACAATTCGATTTGATTTCGATTCACAAGCTTGCAATTAGATTAGATTCAATATCGATTATTTTGGATATATCAGGTACAATACATGGCAAGTTTTCTCAAGGAAAACAATGCTGTAAACTATGGGAGTCAGTTGGTAGTACATTAGCCTACTATAATGTTGAAGGTAAAAATTAACTGATTTGTATACAAAAACTTAAATTACACTCAATGATGGTATTTATATTTTTGCATTTCGTAATAAAATGGATGTACTTTAAAATCTGAGACATTGTTTCATATCAATAGTAACAATGCACAAAGATTATTGCGATTTATTGAATGGGATGCGCGCTACAATGTTCCATTCATTCATCAACTGAAAACAGGATGACTAATTGATTCTTGGGATTTAAGAATCGGTTCGTAAAAATGAGAATCGATTAAAATAGAGAAATCGATATTTTTTACCCAGCCCTAGTTTATACTGCTTTTTTTAATTATCACATTTTTATTGTTTTACACATAATTCATATTTTTATGATGAATTTTTCTAGTTTAAGATTGAAAGGGTGTGGAACATGGGTAAAGAAAAATAACAAGGGTATTTGAAAAGTAGCCAAAATAAAATGATGAAGGCATGGTAAAAAGTTTCTAATACAGTTTTAATATGACTTTCATATAACAACGACAGCAAAAAAAAACCAACAAAAAAACTTGAAATCTGTTCAATCAAGCCGAGGGACATAAAAGTCTCCATTAAAGAAACACCAAAATACACAGTGTAATCTGTTGTTTTTGGAGAAAGGGGAGGCTCTTCCTGACCTGGAACAGGTGTGCGTAAGAACAAGCAGATTTCATTGGTCTTTAGAGAGTGAAAAACAATCTCACCTTCACAAAAGCTGCTAGACACACGCTTGGGATTATTCATCACCTGGAGGAACAGCAGCACAGCACTGACTGTCACATCTCAGAGCTCCTCTGGAGAAAATGATTGATGAGGAATGTCACTTTCTCAAAGACAGGAAACTCACAAGATGAGAGAGAGAGTGAAATCACACACACTAATGATTATCGGGTGTGTTCAGTTCATCTGCTATGGTAATGCCAGCAGTAAACATGCCTGGGGTGGGTAGCATAAAACTAGTGGTGTATAGTAAAGTTATTTATTAGATAGCAGTGGTCAAGCAGAAAAAAATTACCCTTAACGGTACCACTCCAGGGATGGCCTTAAAAGGTACAATTTTGTTTGTTTGAGCAGCCCAACATGTCAAGTTTCACTGAAAAATACACTTGAAATCACTTAACTAACTTACCTCACCATCACAGTGGGAATGGACAGGCTCATTTTGGGCTACACCTTTGTGAAAATAAGGCACACTTTAGCATACTTTTTAATTAGAGTACTTAAAACGAAACAAATATACTTTA
Source organism: Rhinogobio ventralis (assembly GCA_039654625.1). NCBI lineage: Eukaryota > Metazoa > Chordata > Actinopteri > Cypriniformes > Gobionidae > Rhinogobio > Rhinogobio ventralis. The sequence continues at coordinate 11,574,567 of CM077193.1, forward strand.
AAGAATTGTGTGAACTGAATGTTTTCAGACACTTAACTGCATATTAATTGCAATTAAATGAAAATGTATTATAATTTAAATTTATATTAAATGAAATTAGTGCAACTTTTGTTACCCACTAGGTACAGTACACTACTTTTTTTTTGTTCAAAATGAACATAATTTAAATAAGGAGTCAATACATCATCATTTCTCCTTCCAAAATGTGTTTCTGTCTTACCCTGATTCACTATGGCCTGATTCATTTATATTTTAGACATGCATCACTCGCCCATCTGTGTCTCATATCTGTAAATAGAGAAAAGTTGCTCTGGCTACTTTGATGTATAATGGTGTGGGAGTGGCATAGGTTAGTCGTCACAATAGTATACTTCTAGCACGACAAACGATTATTAAAATATCATAATTTAAAATGTACTTTAAAGTGTAAAATTGACATTATTACTAAGTGAACGTTTTAAAATATAATATGAATGAAATTAAAGGCCACTATAAGTGTACTTAAAGAGAGCACACTTTCATGACTGTTTCTTGACACACTTTAGTCCTTAAGGGAGGGTGGTGGTGGTGGGGGGGTGTCTAATGCTATTTCATGCATTCTGACTTATTTACACTGTAAATGAGTGGGATTCTCATCCTAAACATGGCCAAAATTTCAAAAAACGAGTTGGACGTATGACAGAGTATTTTTGTGCCAAATACACTCCCTCAGGATTCAAATAAGTTTCTGAAAGTTTTTTTTCAAGTATGGCCCTGTATGACTTTATAAAGAAGTTGGAATTGTACAATATACAAGTCGAAATTCCTTGTATGGGCACTTCTCCCAGATGAGCGTGTGCGCACATCAACCACAGCAAGAGCCTGCCTATCAACGAGCTTCGTTCGGTTTGCGGTAGCCGTCAGCAGCGCTGTCATTTTGTTTTTAGACCACAAAATCAATAATGTCACTAAAGAAGTGTGTTTTTGGTTATGAGGAAAAGATAACCTTGTTCAGCTTCCCAAATAACCCAGTGTTAATGAAACAGTGAATGCAGTTTGTTTTTCCGGAGCAGCAACGGAGTTCTGCAAGTGTGTTTGTTTGTTCCCTATCACGAGTCGAAACCGCAGGTGGTGAGTGAAACTGCATCACATGTCTGTGTTTTGTTGGCAATCGGCGCGTAAGTGCATATAATGTACACTCTAAAAAATGCTGGGTTAAAAAACAACCATTTCTGGGTTATTTGGCAACCCATCGCTGGGTAAATATTGGACAGAACACATGCTGGGTTATTTTTACCCAGCTTGTTGGGTTTTATACATTAACCCATTTGCTGGGTTGTTTTTTGAACGTGCTGGGTCAGTCAATTTGATTATTGAAGGTTTTTCATTTTAAATAATAAAAATGCACACTAAAATCTCTGTTGTGTATATATAGGACAGGAACAGTTCATACACAATATTTTTTCTTCAATGGCAAGTCAGTCTTTTACAGTCATAAAGGGCTTAAAAACATTTAGTAAATGTTTTAGGACGTGACAGGAGCAGCAACATCAGCCAATGGGAATCTGTGGGAAGACAACTGGTATCAGTATGCTGTTCCAGTTTAAATGACAATCTTATATATTCATTTTTGAAAAGTTACATAAAAACAGCTTTACCTTGTGCCATCTTGTCTGTCAGACATTTAAGTTTCAACCTGTCAAGCGCATAGCGCAACCATAGCCACGATGCTAGCACACTATCAACAGCGCTCCTATTATAGTCAGTGGAGCGCACAGCGACAGGACAGCGGTGTCGTGTCGTGTTTCAGCCTGGGTCGCGCATACGTTTGGTGGGAGGTGGCTGGCGCGTCAACGCGTTCAGCTTGCGTTCCCAGCAGACGTTAGCTGTGACTTACATGTAAACAAAAAAGGTCAAATGTGCGATAACAGTCATTTTCCTCTTTGTACAGTAATAATTTGATATAAATACAATGTAATACAAACCATAATTTCATTCAGGAATTTATCCTCAGGAAGTTTTTTGTTGACAAATCCAGTTCCAGTTTTACCCATTTTGGCACAGACTAACCACCAGTGGGTTACACTGAATGAGCGCTGGGTAGGTATGTGATGACCCAGCAGCTGAGTTAAATAAAATCTACCCAGCACTGGGTAAAAATAGTAAAAAATAACCCAATAAAATGACCCAGCAGGCTGAACCCAGCATTTGGGTAAAAAAAATAACCCAGCATTTTTTAGTGTAAACAACACGAATGTATAATGAATCAAAAGTTATCCAGGGACAATGCCATGATGTATTTTGTGTGTGTGTGTGTGTTTGTGTCACTTTAGCTAGGCCCACTGCACGCCTGCACAAGCTCGGCTGTTTTCTAAAAGAATCGGTACAGCGTATCTGTCTTTTATAAATATGATAAAACTAAAGACTCTTCATAGATATGAAGGATGCAATACTACTCTATAGGTACTGTGTGTGTTATGTACCCTTTAAGTGTGTCAAGAAACATAAGCTACGTCTCATTTCAAAGACTGCAACCTCCGGAGGTCGCATTTGTTAGCTGCATACATCATCAAGGATGTCTTATTTCAGAAAAGTAACCATTATAACATTGACTGTTATTCGTTGTGAAGTAAAAATTTTTGTAATTTTCTTATGACTTTGGAATATAATGAATACTTTACTGAAATGTGACAGCCTCTATGACGTGTGGCCGACAAATGAAGTGGTCTTCAGTGTTGGTGAAAGTTACTTTTAAAAGTAATGCATACTCCCTAAAAAAGTACTTTCATGGAAAGTAATCCATTACGTTACTTTTGCTTTTTCCTCACCTGGTCTGGGCTTGCTTGCTTTGTTTTTTAACAACAAAAACACAAAAGTTCTATTTTTGGCAAATGTAAAGGCCCTTTCACACCAAAAGCTAAATTAATATGAAGGAAATGCAAATTCGCGGCTGTGCAGTAGAGGGCGCAGCTCAAACAAACCTTTCAGTTGTGCTGCCATTCTGGGTGGCTGAGTAATAGGAAGCAGGGAAGTTCAACACTCTTACTTCAGCAATAATAACAAAAAAATTAAATGTGATGTGACTTGCAGCGATCCATTTGCTTCTCTTTTTTGTAGCTTTCAGCAGTCTATAAAAATATACCTCAGATTTCTTGTCAAATCTTATTATACAGTCAATCTAAAAGCTCTTTCCTTTTTTAGATGTGTTTTGTGTGTTTTTCGCAGCATTCACGCTGAAAACCAATGCTGCCGCTTATGCCGAGTTCACACTGCCTGATTTTAGCCCCGATTTTGACTCGCCGACAAATGCCCAAAATCATAGGCAAATCGGTGCTCGTGCACGTGAGTGACATTATCAAATTATCAAAGACGCGATCAGAGAGACTCGCCGGCGAGTCGCAGACGCCCGTGATATATTTGGCATGCTAAATATCTGGACCTGTCGGTGATTCATAATCATGCTGTGTGAAATGTGTTCTGACTGAAAATGACATCGGCGATGACCGACAGCCAATGAGAGAGCAAGATACAGGGCAGCGGGAAGTTCAGGGAGGAGTTATAGACCAGAATATCAGTATTTTAATAGATATATTTACAATTGTATCAAACAGAAACAAAGCACAAACATTTGCTCGAACAGCCGCAACAGCAGCACACTGAACAATTATTTTTTAACCTCAAACTCTCTTTGCAGAACACAATCCTTGCTCCCTGTGTCTCCCCAACCATTTCCTCCTCCATAATCTTTTTTCTTTTTCTCCTTTTCGCTGCAAATCAGCGCACAGACAATTTGGATCGCAAACTTTCTGCATTTTATCATTTTTAATAACAATTCCAGTCTCGCGTGAGAAGTTGTTTACTTGTCACATCTCACTTGTGTTTAGTTGTGAAACGTAGTTTGCGCACCGGAGAGAGTTGTCGGTGACTCTTCCTATTATAAAGTCATGCAGTGTGAAACCTCCTGTCGCTGATCCATCGTGCAGTGTGAACACAGCAGTGACTGAATGATACCCCAGATAGTCATGCAGTGTGCAAAGAACAGTGATCCGACGAGTTTGAAAATCGTGCAGTCTGAACTCGCCATTAGTCTTTCTGCCACTTAGTGGGCATAACCACAGTCACTCCGGGCCGACTGTGACATCACATGCATTCCCCCTTTATAAAATGAGATTAATTACAATACAATAACCTCTGATAACCATTATATTTACACAGCACACACAACACCTCTGCACTTTAGCCTATTTCTTTCAACAGGAGACAGGAGAGTTGTCAATGAATAAATGGGGAACAAAGTAACTTGCATTACTTATTTGAGTACATTACTTATTTAAGTAACTCAGATATTTTTTTTTATAGGGTGAATTAAGGGTGATTGGGACACTTTTTGCCATTGAGATGACTTGGAAAAAGTGTCCCAATCACCCTGAATTTACCCTACATTTAAAAGTAATGCGTTACTTTACTAGTTACTTGAAAATCAGTAATCTGATTACGTAACTTGTCACTTGTAATGCGTTACCCCCAACACTGGTGGTCTTTTAATTTCATTCATATTATATTATCTGCCAATACTTCAGTTGTCTTTGAAATATGGTATAGATTGAACAGACATTGGGAGAGTGTGCGTCACTGGATTGGCCATTTTGAGAGAGCATGTGATTGGATGAGCTGATTTCTGAGCAGAGTATACTTAGATTGACTGACTTTGTGCAGACTGTCGGGTATTTAAGTGGCCTCACTCATGTCAAGAGCCGGCACTCAGTGAGCTGCTCCGGGTGGGCGGAGACTTGATTTGAAAACGGCCTCTATTGGAGCACTTGTGCTGCTCTAATGGTCTCTCTGATGGTCTGATCTGCAATTACAAGAGCGAGACAGACATATAGAGAGACATCTATGTGCATCAAAGAGCAGCCTGTCAAAACAAAGTGCTTAATGTGTCGAAAAAGCAGAAATATTAACGTGTTAGGTAAAAGAGTTCACTGAGGTTTAAGTCTTATTAGGACATTTAGCATGTAAACTAGTGAGCTTACAGGGAGTGTTCACCCAGAAATAAAAATGTGGTCATCATTTACTCACCCACAAGTTATTCTAAACGTGTACGCGTTTCTTTCTTCTGTTGAACACAAAATAAGATATTTTGGCAACCAAATTTTCTGGTCCCCATTGACTTAATAGTAAATGATGACAGAATTCTAATTTTTGGGTGAACTATCCCTTTAACCAATTCCCCACAGCCATATCATTAACTTTTCACCTATCGTCATGCTCACCTGTCTAATGAGTTTCTAATGAGACATGCTCAAACTAATGGAGCCTGATGACTGCAGGTGAGATGATGAGAGGTGAAGAGGAAAACAATAGCTATGTAAATCTGGATAGTTCACCCAAGACTGAAAATTCAGTCATTAATTTTCACCCTCATGCCATTACGAAGCCATATCAATTATTGCATGAAACATAACAGGTGAATTTTCTAAGAACATTATGCTCTCCTACAGTGAAGTGATGAAGCACAGACAGTCTGCATGTAACATGACCCTGTAAGTGCAGCTGCTTTGATTTCAATTTTTATTGTGCCTTGGAGGGCATTGACATTTAGCCTTTCATAATCGGATAGCTATTCATTCAAGTTTTTCTGTTCAGTTGTGGGCTGCAAGCAAACATACACCAACACAAATGCAAACAAATGACTGGTTCTGTTAATGAATCATTCAAGGAGACTTACCATTTTGAATCCTTCATGGAACAAACTAGAATAAAATATAATACTTTTATTCATCAATGACACATTAAATGAATTAAAAGTGACAGAAAATACATTTATAATGTTACAAAATATTTCTATTTCAAATAAATACTGTTCTTTTGAACTTTCTATTCATCAAAGAATCCTCAAAAACATTGATAATAATAATAATAAAAATAAAAGTTTCTTGAGCTCTAAATCAGCATATTAGAATGATATTTGAAGGATCATGTGACACTGAAGACTGGTGTAATGATGCTGAAAATTCAGCTTTGCATCACAGGAATAAATTACATTTTACAATACACTCACCTAAAGGATTATTAGGAACACCTGTTCAATTTCTCATTAATGCAATTATCTAATCAACCAATCACATGGCAGTTGCTTCAATGCATTTAGGGGTGTGGTCCTGGTCAAGACAATCTCCTGAACTCCAAACTGAATGTCAGAATGGGAAAGAAAGGTGATTTAAGCAATTTTGAGCGTGGGATGGTTGTTGGTGCCAGACGGGCCGGTCTGAGTATTTCACAATCTGCTCAGTTACTGGGATTTTCACGCGCAACCATTTCTAGAGTTTACAAAGAAAAGGGAAAAACATCCAGTATGCGGCAGTCCTGTGGGCGAAAATGCCTTGTTGATGCTAGAGGTCAGAGGAGAATGGGCCGACTGATTCAAGCTGATAGAAGAGCAACTTTGACTGAAATAACCACTCGTTACAACCGAGGTATGCAGCAAAGCATTTGTGAAGCCACAACACGCACAACCTTGAGGCGGATGGGCTACAACAGCAGAAGACCCCACCGGGTACCACTCATCTCCACTACAAATAGGAAAAAGAGGCTACAATTTGCACGAGCTCACCAAAATTGGATAGTTGAAGACTGGAAAAATGTTGCCTGGTCTGATGAGTCTCGATTTCTGTTGAGACATTCAGATGGTAGAGTCAGAATTTGGCGTAAACAGAATGAGAACATGGATCCATCATGCCTTGTTACCACTGTGCAGGCTGGTGGTGGTGGTGTAATGGTGTGGGGGATGTTTTCTTGGCACACTTTAGGCCCCTTAGTGCCAATTGGGCATCGTTTAAATGCCACGGCCTACCTGAGCATTGTTTCTGACCATGCCCATCCCTTTATGACCATCATGTACCCATCCTCTGATGGCTACTTCCAGCAGGATAATGCACCATGTCATAAAGCTCAAATCATTTTAAATTGGTAAATGAGTTCACTGTACTAAAATGGCCCCCACAGTCACCAGATCTCAACCCAATAGAGCATCTTTGGGATGTGGTGGAACGGGAGCTTCGTGCCCTGGATGTGCATCCCACAAATCTCCATCAACTGCAAGATGCTATCCTATCAATATGGGCCAACATTTCTAAAGAATGCTTTCAGCACCTTGTTGAATCAATGCCACGTAGAATTAAGGCAGTTCTGAAGGCGAAAGGGGGTCAAACACAGTATTAGTATGGTGTTCCTAATAATCCTTTAGGTGAGTGTATATTCACATAGAAAACAGTTATCTTGAATTGTAATAATATTTCACAATACAGTATTTTAGATCAAATAAATGCCGTGAGCATAAGAGACTTCTTGTTCATGCTCAATAGCTTGTTGTGTTGCACTGCTCACTTTTCAAGAAAGTGACTGTATCACCACTTTTTTCACACCAGTCAGATTTTCAGTGACAAAAACAAAGCTGTCATTTAAAGGGCCACTGCCTATGAAGAACTTTTCAAATGAGTCATTTATGAGGCTTCAATGACAGTCAGATGCTGCTTTTGAAGGCAGCTGTATGTAAGCAGTAGACAGCAGTGCAGTTCACTCGGTTTAGGAACAGAGATAACATCTGTATGTCTGTGTTGTGCTACTGTTTACAGCAGTGAACACTTCAAGCTTTTGTTCAAACAGTCTTCCATTATGCGTTTTCTGGCAAAAACAGAGATCTTACAGATTATTTAGTTGAGAGTCTTGTCATGTTGCCAAACTCCGACTCACACAGTTGACTGGCAGTCAGAGAAAATCGCTGCGTACAGTAACTTCAGACTTCATCTGATCCTGAGCCAAACTTCACAACATCAAAGTCTTGATGGAAAATAGATGTTCAGAATTTGCATTTCCGAGTCCATGGAGTCAGTTCAGCTGTAGAGCACTTTAATCAAAGCTGTGATATCGCTCTCCAATATTGTGATATAAATCCAAACTAAATGCAACATAATTGCCATAAAAATGCATTAAATCTACAATAAAAGGTATGCAAATTTTAATCCATGAATACATCATTCGGGGAGCCAACTGATGATTCATTCATTCTCTCTTTATAAACAGGATGGCTTGCTTAAATATGTGAGAGACCTTTTCTCTTGTTTTACTATACTACAAAAACAGCATTGAAATGATACTGATACAGTATATTCAAAACAACAAATAACGTTTTAACACTCTTTAGAACATATTATTAACCCTCCGGTGCTGTTCGGTCATTTTTAATTGAAAAATACATTTTTTTTTTTTTTTTACTTAATCGAAATGGTATGAAACTTGGTTAAGGTTTTGGCAATGTGAACATACACACTGTGAACACACACATTTCTAAATGTGGTTTACAGGGACTCTCCATAGGCGTAATGGTTTTTATACTGTACAAACCATAAATTATATCCCCCTACACTAACCCTAATACTACCTATCAAAGACAATTCTGCATTCTTTTAATAAAAAAAAAACACTGTTTAGTAAGTTTTTAAGCCATTTGGTTTACAAGAACACAGGAAGTGTCCTCATAAACCATGTTTACGTTGTAATACCCTTGTCATTATACACATTTGTGTCCTCATAAACCACATATACACAAAACATGGTTGAAATGGACATGATTTGTAGAGGTTAAATGGTCCTGAAAAAAAAGTCACTCTTGTACTGTTTGTGGTCAAAAATAACCACAATGATCCCAATGAATGGGAAGTTCATTTTCAAACTTAAATCCATGCTCCAAAGCTTTTTTTTTTTTCAAGACAGTTTTGTCATGAAACAGGAAATAACAGGCGGCAGGCAGAGATGCAGGATCCAAATGCAGGGAGAATTTAATGAAAATAAACAATCAAAAAGAGGACTCAGGACTAACACAAACTGGCAAAAACACAGGGAACAGGGAACATGGAACAGGGAACAGGGAACAGGGAACAGGGAACAGGGAACAGGGAACAGGGAACAGGGAACAGGGAACAGGGAACAGGGAACAGGGAACAGGGAACAGGGAACAACGATCCAGCACAGGACTGCAAACACAAGGAGATTATAAAGGGTACAAACAAGGCAGGTAATGAGGGAGAACAGGTGGGGCAAATCAAACACTAATCAGATAACAAGGGGGAGGGATCAGACTGAGACACAAGCACATGGCCCAAAATAACAAAACACCACATGTGCTACACAAGACAGGACAGACATGTGACAAGTTTAAGTTGGAAATTTCATTTTTAGGTCCATGCTCAAATAGTAATTAACAAGTGGTTCATAACTATTCCATAAATATAATTTAATACCATAAAATAAAATCCCCCATATAAAATATTAAATAAAAAATAAAAAAATTTGACCACCACACAAGCAGCACCAGAGGATTAACAAAAATGTGCCATGTTCAGGTGTTTTTTTAATCACTGGACGTACTGTTGGAAAAAAATAGTAATGTCATCATACTGTTTTTTAATTGCATTACACATTATTATATTATGTACATTACTAAAAAATTCATATAAATATGTCCCAATGTACCATGTTAATATGAAGGAACTTTCTGTATTGATTTTTTTCAGATGTTTTACCCATATTTTAAATTACACATTGCATTGTGTGTTGTGAAAAGAACATTTTCATAAATGTCCTAAAGCAAAAAATGATCAGTATCTTTTCTGTTTTTCTTCGGAGTGTATAACAAAAATTCAGTGGAATTTTTGAATATAAATTATAGCATATCGTTCATAAACAAGATGAATGATTATCAAGGCATGAATAAAACGAACAATTTCCAATCATTTTGTAGAAATCACATGTTCTTCACTAATCTCCACCTGCACTGTTAGTTGCCACATTGCATGTGCTCATTTACATAAAGTTAAAGTTTTAGGCCTCGTTTCACAGACAGGTCTTAGTTTAAGCCAGGATTAGTGCATCTCGAGACAAAACAATGGCACAGACATACACTACCAGTCAAAGGTTTGGACACACTTTCCCATCAAAGAGAATGGGAAAGTGTGTCCAAACTTTTGACTGGTAGTGTATTTTAAGATATGTCAGTGCAAGTTGCACATCAGTTAAAACAGCTCAAACATGCATTTCAGTCTGGGACTGGGCTTAAGCCTTGTCTGTGAAACCGGGGGATAGTCTTTCCATACTGAGTTTTTGTTCTCTAACATTGGTGGTACCTACTACAAGAAAAACAGGTTTCAGAAACGAGTGTGAAGCCAATCCACCCCTCCCCCCAAAATGCACAGAAAGCCACCAGAACCGGCATCTTGCTGGTGAAAAAGGGACAATCAAGTGGTACAAGAGGGTTTAATAGAATCACTGAGCCCTTACAGTATACGCTCATGAGCAGGTCATCTTACCAAAGAGAGAGCTTGACATCTTCAGCTGGATTTTCGTTTTGATAACTGAGGTAAATCCTCCAGCAGACGCTAATTGAGTGACCATATCTCAGATAAAGTAGAGGGATCTCTCTCTCTCTCACTTTCTCCATTTTTAATCTTTGTATTCCTCTCCTCTATTTTTGCTCTTAAGTCCATGGACAAAAGAGGAGGACAGGAAAAAATGTGAAAGGATTATATATATATTTTTCCTCTTAGTGAAGGATGTGAAAATATGTGCGTGCACACTCTGTTCTTAAACCCCTGTGATGCAGTGATTTACACAAATGATTCTTTTAAACGGATTCTATTTATTTGGTCAAATTGGTAGTTTTCAAACCAGTCAATTGCAATGCAGCACTGTATTGTTATTACTCAGACAGTCTGGGTCGAGCTTGATTCAAACCCCTAAATATTGAACATCATTTACTTCAGCAACTTGAACCACTTAATTTACAGACTCCATTCAAACTTTCAAACTTACATTAATGGAATGTTCCTGGAGATTCCTGCAAAGTTCAGCTCCAACCCTGACCAAACACAACTGAACCAGCTAATTTAGATCTTCATAGCGGTGTTCGAAATTGCTCCCTACACCCATACTCATTCACTATTCCCTACATTACTCCATTAATATAGCTCATTTGAAGGAGTGAATGAAAACAAGTGAGTGAATTTGGACACTAGTTTGTGCTTGCTGTTCAATAATCATTGTGAACTTAGCAAACTAGCAGCTCCAGTAGTAATGAAAAGATTTATCTCTGTCATGGAAACATGTATAAACCTTTTAAAATAATGTAATAATCAATTAAAAGGGAATTTATACCTGTATAATATATTACACTGTAGCCACATTGGACCAGTGGTTTGGAAAATGAATGGATGGACGATTCAGCTGCGGGCGCCATCAAACACAGGAATTCATTCGGCATGATCCTCACAGTGCATTATAGGTGTTCTCTAGCCATTGAACATACATCAGTTGTACACTCGTTATTGCGGTGCATTATGGGATTGAATGAGTGTACTCATAGTGCACTATGGTTTTGGACAACACTACAAATGGCTGTCCCCTAAAATAGTGCCCTATTTAAGGGTATAGGGGGCGATTTCAGACACAGCCCTGATAATTACAGACAGGTGTGTTCTATCAGGGAATCAGAACTATGCAGATAGGTAGATCTCACAGGATCGGGCACATCTGATGTAAGCAATGTAAGCAATTATGTCTTTTGTAATATTTCTATATAGAATTCTGATCTGATTCTGATCTTTGTACAGTGTATTGTGGTTGGTCTCGTCTTCCTTGTGTCTAAAGACTGTCACCTTGTGTGTTTTTTTGTGCACAGATGCAGAATGGCAATTTCTCTTAACCAAAGTGTAAAGCGTTAAGTTACTAGGAACTGTAACACTATTCCTTTGCTGGCATGCAAGGACAGTTATTTCCTTAAACGATGCAAATCTTCTTTAGCTGAAAAACTGTGAGGTGGGCACAATATTGAGAATAATATAGGTCTATTATTAAAATAATGAAACATCTAATTCCAGTCCTCAAATCTGCTGTGATGCTGTGAGTTTTTTATCATCTCTTGGCTTGGCTGTGTTGGTTTATTCACCATAGTAAAATTAATGAATAATTCATGTATGAATATATCTACACAAATGTCCAGCAATATTTTTGAAAGAAAAGTAGTAAGTTTTCTAAAGCTAATAAACATGAAAAAATTATAAAATAATAGTTTATTTATAAAACTTTATTTATAAAACTTTAAAACTTATAAAACTTTTTACAGAAAATATAATGCAAAGATATTGGCAATTCTTATACATTGTACTCTATAGTTTTGGTTTGAAAACATCACATCTGGTCATGTGCTCACATACGATCTAGCCCGCGAAAGTTCATATATTTCAGCGCAACCAAGCTCAAATCGATTCTCATACGAATTCCGAAACTTCCTCATACGCATTTGAAAAATTGGACCAAACGTCTGTTCCCTTTCAGTCATTACACTACGAGTTACGTCAGTTATTGACGAAATGGGGCTTTCGCTTAGAAGCCAATCGCCTTTGAGCTCTACAAAACGAGCCAATGGCATGAAGATGCCATGGGTCTGCGGAATTTGCATAACGCAACCCCGCCCCACTGCGTGGGTATAAAGGGCGTTGCGTGGCAATCTCGCATTATGTTTCTGCTTCAGAGCCGAGTGTTACTGCCTGAGCGTTTCTTCTCTTCAAGACGAGTGTCTCTCCAGAATGTTGATGTTACGGCGCGTTCCAGCGCGTTCCGCATTCCTGTCTGATCTGTGCAGTGATCTAGCACAGCGTGCGTGTTCTCCCTAGGCGCTTTAAGAAGCCTCAGTCTGCTCCCCGCCGAGGCCACCCTCCTGCGGCTCCCACCCCTCCCACTCGGCCTCAGCAGCAGCCTTCACCCGGGCCGAAGCGCGGTGCAGAGGATCTCTTTTCTCGGTATGTACGCGCAGCTTACGAGCGAGCGCGTGCAGTCACTGCTGACTTGTCTTCGGCAGTTCGAGTGCAAGAGTGCGGTTCCACTGAAATATTTTCAAAGGCTCCTGGGGCATATAGCATCCGCAGCCGCGGTAACGCCGCTCGGTTTGCTTCATATGAGACCGCTTCAGCAGTGGCTTCACGATCGAGTTCCGAGATGGGCATGGCAACATGGCACGCTCCGGGTCCCAGTGCCTCAGGCCTGCCGTCAGACCTTTACCCTGTGGTCGAACCTCAGTTTTCTACGGGCAGGTGTTCCCCTAGAACGAGTTTCCAGGCATGTTGTTGTATCAACAGATGCCTCTGCCACGAGCTGGGGGACCCCAGCGCCTATGGCATGTTAATTGCCTCGAGTTGCTGGCCATACGTCTTGCCCTGCACCGCTTCTGAGACAGCACGGCGACAGTAGCGTACATCAACCGACAAGGTGGTCTACGCTCCTGCCGGATGTCGCAACTCGCCCGCCATCTCCTCCTATGGAATCAGAAGCATCTGAGGTCGCTTCGTGCCATTCACATCCCAGGAGAACTGAATCGTGCAGCCGACGAGCTGTCATGTTTTCAGCCGCTTCCGGGGGAATGGAGACTCCATCCCCAGACGGTTCAGCTGATTTGGGAACAGTTCGGTGACGCACAGATAGATCTGTTTGCCTCCCATGACGCTTCCCATTGCCACTGGTATTACTCCCTGACCGAGGGGACCCTCGGCACGGATGCACTAGCGCACAGCTGGCCGCGGGGCCCACACAAGTATGCGTTTCCCCCAGTGAGCCTACTCGCACTGGTTCTGTGCAAGATCAGGGAGGACAGGGATCAGGTCCTTTTGGTCACCCCATATTGACCCGGCCGGACCTGGTTCTCAGAACTCGTACTCCTTGCGACAGCCCCTCCCTGGTCGATCCCTCTGAGGAAGGACCTCCTTACTCAGAGACGGGGCACCATATGGCACCCACGTCCTGACCTTTGGAACCTACACGTGTGGGACCTGGACGGGACGCGGTAGGTTTGGGTACCCTGCCACCTCAGGTGGCGGCTACCATCACTTCCACTAGGGCCTTGTCCACGAGACAGGCCTATGCCTTTTCGCTGAGAAGACCCCAGGAAATGCTTGATCGGGGTCTGTGCTCTCCATCCTCCAAAAAGGGTTGGAGCGAAGGCTGTCTCCCTCCACCCTGAAGGTCTATGTGGCCATGATTTCGGCTCACCATGACCTGGTGGAATCAAAAACGGTAGGACAGCACGACCTGGTCAGCAGGTTCCTTAGAGGAACCCTCTTGGGATCTCCTTCTGCCCTGCAGAAAGCTCCCTTTTTGCCACTGCAGTCTGTAGAGCTGAAGTTCCTTTCAATGAAAGTGGTGCTCTTGATTGCCCTGGCTTCCATCAAGAGGGTAGGGGACCTGCAGGCATTTTCGGTTGACAAATCGTGCCTGGAATTCGGGCAGGCTAATTCTCACGTGATCCTGAGACCCCGGCCTGGATACGTGCCCAAGGTTCCCACCACTCCCTTCAGAGGTCAGGTGGTGAACTTGCAAGCGCTGCCTGTGGAGGAGGCAGACCTACCCTTGGCACTGCTCTGTCCAGTATGCGCCCTTCGTGCTTACGTAGACCGGACGCAGTGTTTCAGGACCTCAGACCAGCTCTTTGTCTGTTACAGAGGGAAGCAGAAAGGGAAGGCTCTCTCCATGCAGAGGTTGTCTCACTGGATAGTGGACGCCATTGTCCTGGAATATCAGGTTCAGGGCATGCCATGCCCCCTTGGGGTCAGAGCACACTCCACTAGGAGTTCAGAAAACTGAATATTTTGATCTGTGTTGCGGTTATGCTGGACTATTTGTGTTGGAGATCAGACAAAACAACTGGCAATATCATGTCTAACATACACTCACCTAAAGGATTATTAGGAACACCTGTTCAATTTCTCATTAATGCAATTATCTAATCAACCAATCACATGGCAGTTGCTTCAATGCATTTAGGGGTGTGGTCCTGGTCAAGGCAATCTCCTGAACTCCAAACTGAATGTCAGAATGGGAAAGAAAGGTGATTTTCACGCACAACCATTTCTAGAGTTTACAAAGAATGGTGTGAAAAGGGAAAAACATCCAGTATGCGGCAGTCCTGTGGGCGAAAATGCCTTATTGATGCTAGAGGTCAGAGGAGAATGGGCCGACTGATTCAAGCTGATAGAAGAGCAACTTTGACTAAAATAACCACTCGTTTACAACCGAGGTATGCAGCAAAGCATTTGTGAAGCCACAACACGCACAACCTTGAGGCGGATGGGCTACAACAGCAGAAGACCCCACCGGGTACCACTCATCTCCACTACAAATAGGAAAAAGAGGCTACAATTTGCACGAGCTCACCAAAATTGGACAGTTGAAGACTGGAAAAATGTTGCCTGGTCTGATGAGTCTCGATTTCTGTTGAGACATTCAGATGGTAGAGTCAGAATTTGGCATTAACAGAATGAGAACATGGATCCATCATGCCTTGTTACCACTGTGCAGGCTGGTGGTGGTGGTGTAATGGTGTGGGGGATGTTTTCTTGGCACACTTTAGGCCCCTTAGTGCCAATTGGGCATTGTTTAAATGCCACGGCCTACCTGAGCATTGTTTCTGACCATGTCCATCCCTTTATGATCACCATGTACCCATCCTCTGATGGCTACTTCCAGCAGGATAATGCACCATGTCACAAAGCTCGAATCATTTTAAATTGGTTTCTTGAACATGACAATGAGTTCACTGTACTAAAATGGCCCCCACAGTCACCAGATCTCAACCCAATAGAGCATCTTTGGGATGTGGTGGAACTGGTGCCCTGGATGTGCATCCCACAAATCTCCATCAACTGCAAGATGCTATCCTATCAATATGGGCCAACATTTCTAAAGAATGCTTTCAGCACCTTGTTGAATCAATGCCACGTAGAATTAAGGCAGTTCTGAAGGCGAAAGGGGGTCAAACACAGTATTAGTATGGTGTTCCTAATAATCCTTTAGGTGAGTGTATAAGTTACTCAATATTAACTTCTCATGTATTATCTGTTGTATAAAAGTGATATTAAGCATTATGTATCATGTATCATGGCCTATCATGGATAATATTGGGAGTAGGCCTAATATGTTGTTAGCGATAAATGTTATAACAATAAATAACACAACATTACATTTTTAAAACTGATTTCACTACTGAAATGAAAAGTAAAATGCCGCTTGAATTCTTTTGAGTGACTCAAAGCAACCGTTTCTTTGCATTGATTCATAAAAATAAACGGTCCAGACCAGTTTGCTAAAATGGTTCAGAGTTCCCAAGGGTATGATTCAAACTTGGAGGTAAATTACTGTAAAACACACACACACACACACACACACACACACACAAACACACAGTGCCTTATTTGTAATTCTCTCTCTGACTTGAACCAATACACACACACACACACACACTATCTGATGTGATCTAGTATTCTCTCTCATTCCGCCTGCAGACTTCTACAGTATAAATAATGTAGCAGACAGTCACAGAACACACTTTCCTATTCAGAACTCTGCAAAGGTCCTACACAACACACATGCAGCTGCACTGTTTTAGCATTTGGAAATTAAAAGAGGTTGATTTGAAACACAGTAAGAATTCTTTCTCCCCAAATCAGCAGTATGTTTGTAGACTACTGTTGAGTGTATATGGTCCCAGTTTTTTTTATGGCCCCTTTCCATCATTTAGTTTGATGCTGTGAGCTGAATCTCAGATTGTGCGGGTCATAGGGTTCGTTTACACTTGGCCTTAACATGTGACCTGTATCTGGAGGTTGGCCATGTACACATTACATCTCAGTGTAGTGTGTTGTTTATTTTATTTATTTTTTATTTTTATTATTTTTATCATTATTTATTTATTTATTGATAATTTACTGTTATTGTTACTGTTGTTATTTTGTATCTACTTATTGTGTGATTTATGTCACTAAATAAAGCAATAACAAATTTGTAATTTAAAAGCCCCCTGAAATCAAAATTTAAGTTTTTTAGCTTTTAGTATGAATATGTTAGCCTTAAGGTTATGAATAAGCTGGTGTTTTCCAAAACAATGACACATTTAGGAGAACTTAAAGCCTCTCACTTCTGCTATAATGGATCACAGATTTTTATGACATCACTGCGGACTTCAGCTTCTCATCACATCTTCTATCCAATCAAATGCCCCTAAATAGACTAAAGCTGCTGCTGAAATCGGTCACTTGTTCACACATTATTTTCTACATGGTGAATGCAACCCTCTACACACACCATGGCAATATAATCACCATTGGCTAGTAAATTTTTTAGTTTACTCGTCAGACTGCTATACTATTTTATTTATATTAGTGCTGTCAAATCGATTGGTCGCGATTAACCGCATCCAAAAGTTTGTACATACATACATGAATGCATATTTGTCATTTTTTTTAACTGAACTTAGGACTGGTGGTGGTGCTTAAGATATTGTGGGTCATTAATTGTTTCTGTAAAAAAATGATAATAGTAATAGATGAATATGATAATACTAGTAGTAATTCTACTACTAATAACAGTATACAACACACTAAGGATTGATGAGCTGCTGGGTTCATGAATATTAATTACATTGTCTGCGTTCGCTCGAACTGATTTGCTGAAATCAAAACAGGGACAGTAATTGATGAGCACCAGCCAATGAGATAGCCGTTTGCGCATTAGTCCCGCCCATTAGCTGAACTGAAAAAGACAGATCGCTTGACGGAGAGTGAAACTCTGTTTCTCTGAGTGTTCAGCGAGTGAAAATATATCTACGCTAAACTTATTCTTGGCCTCTAACACACACACTGGCGAGTAAAATCTAAGCATGTATTAGCCAATGGCTAATGATAGATATTATTTAGTCACCCAGAGTGAAGATTTACTCGCATATGCGAGTGATTTACTCGCATTGTAGAGGGTTGTGAATGGCACATACAGTAGTGTACAATATAGGGGATAGAAAACCATTCAGACAGTGTAAATATGCTTTCAGTTGAGGCAAATGAAGTCTGGTTTTCACATGCACCGCCGCAGCCCGCACACACAGTCTGCTCCAGTCCAGGGACACGGGAGCAAAGAGCAGATCACATGCGCGAGTCAGCGCAGAAAACAAAACATATCGGACCCATTTGAATTCTGCACAGAATGCTGTATTTCAACACGATATGGAGGAGATTATGAGAAACAGTTTGAGATTAGAAGGAAACTGCGGCTTTACCGAGCTGAAAGGCTCTAGCCAAACTGTGATATAAACAAAACGCTATTGGCTGTTTTAAAAAAGGGGAGGAGCTGCTTGATATGTCCCACCCTGTCTTCCTGTTTCAGGGGAAATTACGTCAACACATTTGCTGCGTTCCAGTTAGTTTTTTTATGCCCTTTACTCGTTAACTTCCCTCCGTCTCGTTCACTCGGATGTGCGTCATTGCTTACGTTGCATGAGTGCCCACTACTGGCGGAACCTTTGCTATGGACTGAACTGGAACGTCCTAAATCACTTGGAATCCACTATGGAGTTGATTTTATTATTTTTTTCCCCTTATGAAATTGTTTAATGCAGGATTCTATATGTATATAGGTGTGTTTAGGTTGTTTTAAATGTTTAAAAAAATAATTAAAATATCATAGAGTTGTTTGTGGTGGGGTAAATTAAACGCGATATGCGGTGACGTCAGAGTCGTGTTGCATTGTGGTATTTGAAGATTCCTGAAGTGTACATATGAAGTAGACAGAATCAAAGATGCATAAAAGCACAACCTCTGCTCAGGGCAAGTGAGCTGAATCTAATGGAGGGCAGAAGATGCGAGATGTATTGTGTTGCTATTGAAATCAATGTTGTGAGTCTCTCTCTCTCTCTCTCTCTGTTTCATGCTTAGGTGCGGTTGCTGGTGGAGCTGATTTGGCCTCTGTTTCTGTTCTTCATTCTTGTGTCGGTCAGATCCACCAATCAGCCTGTTTATAAAAGCCAGTGTAAGTATTTCTCACCTTCAGTTATTCCCAGAGTCTTCACTCTCCAACAGTATGTGCATGTTTTTTGTCAAACATTTTATAAATGTGTTTTTGTGTGGGAGTATGTAAGTTAGAGAATCATGGTGGAAGCAGATTGGTATTGATCATAATATGTTTGCAATTGATAATTGAATGAACTATGTAATATGCTGATAAATTAATCAGATTTATTGCATATGTGCAGTGTAAATGGCTAAGGACATTATCATCCTTCAAAATTAATGTTAAATTGACAGCTGTAGTTTGTACCGATTTTGTGAAGAACAGCAATACAGCTTGCCAGAAAATTCTTGCTTAGCGGGTGTAAACAACTCAAATAAAAAAAATATAGCTGCGAACAGCAAATTAGGGTTCAAGCGCTTTAAGGCCTTTAAGCACATTCGTAAAAAGGTATTATGTTTTATTTAATTTAACAATATATAAACAATGTTATATACACACACTTTTGCATGTTAAAAAAAAGAAAGCAAATCGCAATTTTATTTATATTTTCCCCAAATCGTGCAGCCCTATTATCGAGGTTAAGCCAAAAACCCAGGACTAGCTCGCGAAAGTAGGTTTTTGACAATTTAACGACTGGTTAAATTGACAGTGGTGGTCCTAGAGGTAAAGTTGTTGAGGAGTTCTATCATATGGTATGAATTTCGTGGGCATGTGTGAAAAATCGTGTGATATACAATCCTTTACGCACGTGAAAAACACGAAGGCGCATTTAACCTCCGTTAACCTTGTCTGACAGCCACTCGAAATTCATTGGTTGACGCTGGCCGTGTTTTTCGAGATATGCAAATGTCTTCATAGACAATTGCGGCACCTTGGACAAAGACCCCGCATGTTTTCAGGTCAATCAGACTGACTGTTGCATAGCTATAGCAGTTTTCGTGTTTCTTATTTTTTTTCATTTTATAGCGCTACCAAGTGGCCAGTCTCTGCGTCCTTTTTCACACGACCACAGACCGAGCCCATACATAGGTGTATTGAGTTTGGTGAAATTATGGTGAAGGGGACAGCCGTTTTAGTAAAAGTGAACCTAGAACAAGTTCACAAAAGTAGGTTTTTCGAAAATTTTTGCCATCAAATCCGTTTCATTTTCAAAATGCATTTTTGTTTGTTTTGAGCCAAGATTCCAAAAATATAAGACATTTGAGCCTGCAATGAATGGTTTAAGGGTTATGAGCCTACATACTTTTGATCACTGTAGCGCCACCATCCAGCCGATTGGGGCGAGCCTTTGTGACATTGTAGACAGGGTGAGTACTACCTTCCCTCAAAGTTTCAAGTCTCTGTGACTTACGGTTTGGTCTGCCTGATTACTTTTAGTGGAGAATGCTGATCCTTGGAAATTCTAACAATTACAATAGGGTTTCAAATTCATAGCTACGCACTTGAATCCCTAATGACTAAGAAGTTACGGTGGCGAGAAGTCTTTAGTACTCAAAATAACAAAATAAATCCAGATGAGCACACTGCCTCGCACAGCAAGCAAAAACACTTCAGTCATTTGTCCTTGGGGAAAAGTCTTTCTCTCCCCTTCCCAGGTGTGTAGGGCGCTTATATCCAGTCTCTCCTCCAGTTACTGGAATTAGAGACAGGTGTTAGTCATCATTCACTTGACCTCCTTATTACCGCTCGTCTCTGCACTCGTTCCCCTGCTGCAGACTTCACTTTACCACGTGAGATCATGGCAAGCCAGGAATATTAAAATAATTTGATCTTTTACAGACCTAATGCACATTATTTCCTTTTCATTTTGTTGCATTAGAGCTACATAAGCTTCTTGAGAGAAAAGGAAAGAGATAATCTTTTGTATTTGAATTTTACCAAAATTACCACAAGTTGTATACATAAAGCTGAAAACACAAATTTAATTGTGAATCATTTCTTCCTCTCAGGCCACTACCCCAATAAGCCCCTCCCATCGGCAGGTTTGTTGCCATGGATACAGGGCATGTTGTGTAACATTCAGAACCCGTGTGTCAATTATCCCACACCTGGTGAAGCACCCGGACAGGTGAACAACTTCAATGACTCCACGTGAGTGTTGGATCAATGGAATGACTTTTCATGCCAATGCAGCATGTTCTGTTTTCTTAACATTAATCACACAGTTTCTGTAATTATTCATGATTCACTGTGTTAGGCATCATAAATATATTTTTATACAATAAATCTCCAAATTAATGCAGACCCAACTAAGCATAATACTTTTTTTAATTTAAAATAATAATTTTAAAGCATAATAATTATTGTAACACTTTACAATAAGGTTTTATTTGTTAACATTAGTTAAATACATGGTTAATAAATTAGACAAGCTTTAAGTATGTTAATGCATTAACTAATGTTAAGTGTTACCATCATTTTCAAAACATTAAATTGCTTTTTAATTATTGAAATTTGTATTAAATAGTATATTAAATTCCATACAAACTAAATAGTTTGTTGTACACTCTAAATTGAGTGTAATATATATATATATATATATATATATATATATATATATATATATATATATATATATATATATATATACATTCACCTAAAGGATTATTAGGAACACCATACTAATACTGTGTTTGACCCCCTTTCGCCTTCAGAACTGCCTTAATTCTACGTGGCATTGATTCAACAAGGTGCTGAAAGCATTCTTTAGAAATGTGGGCCTATATTGATAGGATAGCATCTTGCAGTTGATGGAAATTTGTGGGATGCACATCCAGGGCACGAAGCTCCCGTTCCACCACATCCCAAAGATGCTCTATTGGGTTGAGATCTGGTGACTGTGGGGGCCATTTTAGTACAGTGAACTCATTGTCATGTTCAAGAAACCAATTTGAAATGATTCGAGCTTTGTGACATGGTGCATTATCCTGCTGGAAGTAGCCATCAGAGGATGGGTACATGGTGGTCATAAAGGGATGGACATGGTCAGAAACAATGCTCAGGTAGGCCGTGGCATTTAAACAATGCCCAATTGGCACTAAGGGGCCTAAAGTGTGCCAAGAAAACATCCCCCACACCATTACACCACCACCACCGGCCTGCACAGTGGTAACAAGGCATGATGGATCCATGTTCTCATTCTGTTTACGCCAAATTCTGACTCTACCATCTGAATGTCTCAACAGAAATCGAGACTCATCAGACCAGGCAAAATTTTTCCAGTCTTCAACTGTCCAATTTTGGTGAGCTCGTGCAAATTGTAGCCTCTTTTTCCTATTTGTAGTGGAGATGAGTGGTACCCGGTGGGGTCTTCTGCTGTTGTAGCCCATCCGCCTCAAGGTTGTGCGTGTTGTGGCTTCACAAATGCTTTGCTGCATACCTCGGTTGTAACGAGTGGTTATTTCAGTCAAAGTTGCTCTTCTATCAGCTTGAATCAGTCGGCCCATTCTCCTCTGACCTCTAGCATCAACAAGGCATTTTCGCCCACAGGACTGCCGCATACTGGATGTTTTTCCCTTTTCACACCATTCTTTGTAAACTCTAGAAATGGTTGTGCGTGAAAATCCCAGTAACTGAGCAGATTGTGAAATACTCAGACCGGCCCGTCTGGCACCAACAACCATGCCACGCTCAAAATTGCTTAAATCATCTTTCTTTCCCATTCTGACATTCAGTTTGGAGTTCAGGAGATTGTCTTGACCAGGACCACACCCCTAAATGCATTGAAGCAACTGCCATGTGATTGGTTGATTAGATAATTGCATTAATGAGATATTGAACAGGTGTTCCTAATAATCCTTTAGGTGAGTGTATACCGATCAGGCATAACATTATGACCTAATATTGTGTTGGTCCCCCAGCCCTGACCCATCGAGGCATGGACTCCACTAGACCCCTGAAGGTGTGCTGTGGTGTCTGGCACCAAGATGTTAGCAGCATATCCTTTAAGTCCTGGAAGTTGTGAGGTGGGGCCTCCATGGATCAGACTTGTTTGTTCAGCACATCCCCCAGATGCTTGATTGGATTGAGATCTGGGGAATCTGGAGGCCAAGTCAACACCTCAAACTCGTTGTTGTGTTCCTCAAACCATTCCTGAACCATTTTTGCTTTGTGGCAGGGCGCATTATCCTGCTGAAAGAGGCCACAGCCACCAGGGAATACCGTTTCCATTAAAGGGTGTACATGGTCTGCAACAATGCTTAGGTAGGTGGTACGTGTCAAAGTAACATCCACATGGATAGCAGAACCCAAGGTTTCCCAGCAAACATTGCCCAAAGCATCACACTGCCTCTGCCGGCTTGCCTTCTTCCCATAGTGCATCCTGGTGCCATGTGTTCCCCAGGTAAGCGACGCACACGCAACCGGCCATCCACGTGATGTAAAAGAAAATGCGATTCATCAGACCAGGCCACTTTCTTCCATTGCTCTGTGGTCCAGTTCTGATGCTCACGTGGCCACTGTTGGCGCTTTCGGCTGTGGACAGGGGTCAGCATGGGCACCCTGACTGGTCTGTGGCTATGCAGCCTCATATGCAACAAACTGCGATGCACTGTGTATTCTGTGTAATCAGAACCAGCATTAACCTCTTGAGCAATTTGAGCTACAGTAGCTTGTCTGTTTGATCGGACCACACGGGCCAGCCTTCGCTCCCCAAGTGCATCAATGAGCCTTGGCTGCCCATGACCCTGTCGCCGGTTCACCACTGTTCCTTGCTTGGACCACTTTTGATAGATACTGACCACTGGAGACCGGGAACACCCCACAAGAGCTGCAGTTTTGGAGATGCTCTGACCCAGATCACAATTTGGCCCTTGTCAAACTCACTCAAATCCTTACACTTGCCCATTTTTCCTGCTTCTAACACATCAACTTTGAGGACAAAATGTTCATTTGCTGCCTAATATATCCCACCCACTAACAGGTGCCGTGATAAAGAGATAATCATTGTTATTCACTTCACCTGTCAGTGGTCATAATGTTATGCCTGATCGGTGTGTATGTGTGTGTATATATATATATACATATATATATATATATATATATATGTATGTATATATATATATATATATATATATATATATATATATATATATGTATATATATATATATATATATATGTATATATATATATATATATATATATATATATATATATATATATATATATATATATATATATACATATAAATAAATGTACAACATTGTTTGGCTCTGTTTGTTTCTTACACTTCTTTTTTTTTATGTTTATTTAGATTAACAAAGGTTTTGATTGAAGTTCAGTCGCTCCTGGCAGATCCCTCCCTCTTCAGCAATGTTAAATTGATCTCTGATGATATCGGCCAATGGACATCCATCCTGCAGAATGCCAACCCAGCTGGAGGTAAACGTCTATGTTTACTTTTCTTATTTTAAATAAAATCTCAGTGGATTCTCCTGCTGGAACCTTTTATTTCCAGCAAGATTATCTCAAATCGGTTTCCCGTCTAGGTAGAACTTATTGTTATGAACACTTAAGAGATCCCAGTTTAGCTATGAGTTTTTTTTTCATCAAACTCATAAACGTGAAATAATCAGCAGCATTTCCACAGTATGACACTCATGCATTGTGAGTAATCAACCATGGGCTTTCGAGCATCATTATGATATCATCATTACCATTATCATCTTTCAAATAGAAGTAAAAATAGAGGCAAATGAATCAGTTGTTGACTTTAGAGCGCATAATTTATGTGCATGAGATATGTTTCAAATTAAAATATGCCATTAAACGTCAGAAAAATGCCTATGCATGTATTTTATAAATATATTTCACATTAGTATAAATGCATTTAAATAATGTGTGGTAGGCCTTTTAAGGCCCCATTTACACTGCATGGTTCAACTGACCCAATTCCGATTTTTCCCTCTCATGTGGCACAGATCGGATATGACATGTGAACGTCTAAGCAGGAAAAAAACGCATGAATTCTGATATCCTCAGATCGGATTCAGGCCTCACTCATGTGGTAATAAATCCGATATGATTCGGATACGTGCATTTGCGTCTGCCATGTAAGCGGTCAAATCGGATATTCCCCAGTAAATGCGAGTCGTACGTCATTGAAAAAGGGACGGAGGGGAATGACGTCAATTTAGGTGGAGATGAACTGTGATCACATGACACTAATGGCGCGATGGAAGACGAGAGCCATGTTTTGCTGACCTTTAAAGTGCGGAAAGCAAAACATTGAATAATCATTTTGTTTGCATCCATTGCGTCCATTTGCATATCGCGCCGTTTTACTTCCTTTTCAGAACGTCTTGGGCTGTTTCGCAAGTGTATAGTGTAAATGCAAATATCGGATACGGGTCGCTTGTTGATGTAAGCGGGTCGTCAAAAAAAACGGATATAGTCACCAAATCGGAATTGTGCATCAAGACCTGCAGTGTAAATGCGGCCTTAATGTGATATAACATGCATACATTTAATCTAATTAAATAACAATGCCTAAATTATTTGATTCGAAGTTCAGTTATGATTTTGTGTTCTAAATATCATTTTGAATATATCAATTTCTCCTAAGAAATAATTTCATATCACATGAATGTGGGCCAGCAATCAAGATTAGCCACAACCACAGCATAGTGTCTAAAAGAGATTAGTAGATCATTTCACGCTCTTTTTGCATGTTTATACACGCACACATTTAAATTAGAGCATGTGTTATTCAACATTATTATCACTTCTTTGATGTGTGTATTTGATGAATACTCAATATTCTTTAACCCTATGAAGCCTACTCTATCATATTTGATACAGAATTTTCTAAAGCCTCTAAACACGCCGAGCGCACGCCATATATGGAATGTGTTCAGGAGGCATACTATAAGGTTTTGCTAGAAAGAAACCTTATTATTCAGTCAAAATACTGAGCTCGGCCATTACTCTGTACACGTTTCTGTGAGTGCGTGCGAGCCGTCAGCAGCCGCTCATGCTTACTATAACTCGCACTGTTGTCATGGTACCAGGATAAGCACACACACACACCATTTTGAGAAATCAGGCTCAACAGAAACAAACGTCTTCTCCCTGTATCATTGCGTGATACTTTTTTATCCTTGTATCCTTCTACCTTGTAACAAGTAGAATTACTGCTCCTTTAAGACACTCGCTTACTCACTCGCTGATGAGTGGGCAGTCCGTGAAAATCGCATGTATGCTGTAATATATTTCTGTTGCCCTTTGCCCTGTTTATTTTCTGTTCAGTAACGCAGTTGTTAGTGGAGTGTTTTGCAAACTGCCCCATGTGTGTGTAGGATCGATGACAGTGATAATAAACAACTGGCCGCCATTCACTGCCATTATATGGAGGAGGGAGTGCAGGATGTTTTTTTTTATTTCTGCTTTTGAGGTTGTAACGCTTTACACAGAGAGGCCAAATAGCTTGTCTGAATGGTTGTAGCCAAGTGTAAGCAAAACTCGCGTATCTGATATTTCACAGTTGTTTATTATCACTGTCATCGATCCTACGCACACATGGGGCAGTTTGCAAAACACTCCACTAACAACTGCGTTACTGAACAGAAAATAAACAGGGCAAAGAGCAACAGAAATATATTACAGCATACATGCGATGTTCACAGCTCGCGGTCCATCTACGGACTGCCCACTCATCAGCAAGTAAGCGAGTGCCTTAAAGGAGCAGTAATTCTACTTGTTACAAGGTCCGAAAAAGATAGAAGGACATAGGGCATTGGAACAACAGCAGGGTGAGTAAAAGATGGCTTTATTTTCATTTCAGGGTGAACTATCCCTTTAATGAATAATGCAACAAGGACGAAGCATATAAACTGCGTTGTTTGTTTATTCAGAATGGAAGATCGCAAATGGATCCGAATGAAGAAACGTAACTTTGTACACATTTGTTACTTAGGCCTACTTTGCTAAAAATATAAATAATATTTCTGATTATGGCATAGCTTTTTCCCCACCCAGTTAGGCTAATAAAGTAATGCTTAAAAAAAACACAAATGCTTGATCAAGGGCCCGGCCCAGCCCGAGGATAGTGGTGAGAAATAGGGTCAAGTTCGGGCTCGGGCTCGGGCAGAGAATCACACACATATATTATGTAAACATAAACTTTTATTTTGGATGTGATTAACCACGATTAATTGATTTGACAGCCCTAAATAAACATATATGATATATAATATATGATATATATGATTCCACACAATCAAGCATTATATTATGATATTATGACAATCAAGCATTATTTAATGATAGAACTTTAGTAATTAGAAGTAAAACTTGGTAATCATGTGTGAATGCATATTTGTCATTTTAACTGAACTTAGGACTGGTGGTGGTGTACGGTGGCCCAGTAGTGCACAACAACAAAATTTAAAAAGCAAACATAAGTTCACAACACAAAGAAATCAAGCCACAACACAACGGAAAAGCCACAATACAACACTTGGTGGAATCGGCAGACGTTTCCTTAGGCATCATGCGCTGTGATAGCGAGTAAAAGCGTTCTCGTGTATAAATATGCAGCTATAATGCTTGTAGGTAATTTTGAATTTATATTTCATGTCGATATACAATGGTTCCCTTTCAGTCAGTACACTACGAGTTACGTCAGTTACTGACGGAATGGGGGTTTCGCTTAGAAGCCAATCGCCTTTGAGCTCTACAAAACGAGCCAATGGCATGAAAATGCCATGGGTCTGCGGAATTTGCATGCCGCAACCCCGCCCCACGGCGTGGGTATAAAGGGCGTTGCGTGGCAATCTCGCATTATGTTTTTGCTTCAGAGCCGAGTTTACTGCCTGAGCGCTTCCTCTTCAAGACGAGTTTCTCTCCAGAGTGTTGGTGTTACGGCACGTTCCAGCGAGTTCCGCATTTCCTGTCTGATCTGTGCAGTGATCGAGCACAGCGTGCGCGTTCTCCCTGGGTGCTTCGGCATTCTGCAGAGCTTTTCACTCCTCTCTAAAAGAGCTGCACGTGGCACGTCTTTTTAAAGATGGCTCGCCCGTGCTCCGTTTCTGGGTGCGGTCGACTGGTACCTCCGTTTGATGGTCATGATCGCTGTTTGGCGTGCTTGGGCCTCGTGCACGCTGAACGCGCGTTCATGGATGAGTCATGTTCTCACTGCGGGAACATGACCATCTCAGTGTTGCGATCGAGACTCCATGATCTCCGTAATGGGGGGAGAGTCCCCTCTACCACACCCCAATCTACTTCCTCCACTGGAGGGGGTACTTTGGCTGGTGGTCAGGGTGATCTGAGGGTTACGGTGTGGAACAACTCGACGAATCCTCCTCGGGCCACACCCCCCTCCTGCACACTGCAACCCGTGGTGTTGCCTGATGAGGGCGCCGGGGCTTCCCGTTCGGGGCCCTGCGTTTCATTTGGCGCACCCGCGGAGGATGCTATGTCGATCGCCGCATCACAAGGTGGGCTGGACTCCTCCGGAGATGACGATTCGGCTGTGTTGCCTCCTTCGGGAGTCCCAGCATTGCCCGAGTCCGATCCGGAACTCACAGCCATGCTTGCCCGGGCGGCCGAGGCGATTGGGCTTGTGTGGAACCCTCCGCCATGTCCCGAGCGTTCCCGGCTAGATGATTGGTATCTGGGGGCGGCCCGTGCCGAAGGCGCCCGTCAGCCCCCAGTGCCTTTCTTCCCGGAAGTGCATGAAGAGGTGTCGAAATCGTGGAAGTCTCCCCTGACTTTTCGCGATCGCTCGGCAACCACTTCCGCCTTCACTGCCCTCGATGGCGGCGCGGTGAAAGGGTACACTGGGGTTCCCCCTGTTGAGCGCTCTGTTGCGATGCAACTGTGTCCTCAGAGTGCTTCGACATGGCGCGGTGACCCAAAGCACCCGTCCAAAGCCTGTAGATTCACGTCCACGTTGACGGCGAAGACCTACAGAGCTGCGGGCCATGCCGCGTCCGCCCTGCATGCCATGGCCACCCTACAGGTCTATCAGGCCAAGGTGCTCATGGACATGCACGAGGGCAATGCTGACCCTGCGTTAATGCAGGAGTTGCGGACGGCCACCGACCTCGCTCTACGAGCGACGAAGGTGACCGCTCGCTCTCTTGGTCAGGTGATGTCCACTTCGGTGGTCCAGGAGCGACATCTATGGCTCAACCTGGCTGATATGAGAGAATCTGAGCGGACACGTTTCCTCAATTCTCCCATTTCCCAGGATGGGCTATTCGGCGGGGCGGTCGAGGACTTCGCCCAACAGTTCTCGACCGCTCAGAAGCAGACTGAGGCAATTAAACATATTCTGCCCCGGCGCCCAGCTGCTGCCTCCACCCAGCCGCCGGCTCAGATGCCTCAGTCTGCTCCCCGCCGAGGCCGCCCCCCTGCGACTCCCGCCCCTCCTGCCCGGCCCCAGCAGCAGCCTTCACCCGGGCCGAGGCGTGGAGGACGTCGCAGAAAGGCGGCCCCGCCCGTCCCAGCCCCCCAGCCTGCCAAACGGCAGTCTAAGCGGCGGTCCTGAGACGGGCGGCTCGGAGGTGACCTCGGTTCTTTCCCAGGAGATGGTAGCAGGACCACTCCTTCCCCCGGTGGAGGGCCGGGGGAGAATCTTTTGTTTTTCCCTTCCGCCGCTGGCCTCACGGCCGGCGGTACCCTATCAATGGTTAAAGAAAGAACTGACATTCTCACCTCCGAGCCTCAAGAGGGCGCGGCGGGCAGTGCGCGACGCCCCATGGCTTTGCCGCTCTCGGCCCCCTCTGTCGCCAGCCCCCTGGCAGACGAGACCCCCGTGGAACGCTGGTCCTTCCCTGGTCTCCTCTGTCAGGGCGCGGAATTCGACCCCGCCCACACCCCGGGACGCTCCCATGCCTCCCTTGTCTGGGCCGGTCATTCCGCCTCGCTGCCCCATCGGGGGTACGCCGGTGGTTCGCATGTCCCCGCTGGTTCAGTTCTTGGGAGCCTGGCTAGCGCTTCCCAACCTGTCCAGTTGGCTCGCTCGCACCATCCGGCTCGGCTATGCGATTCAGTTCGCTCGGTCTCCTCCCCGCTTTCGGGGAGTCCGCTACACCGTGGTGGGTGGCAATGCCCCTGTCATGCGTGCGGAGGTCGACACCCTACTGGCGAAGGGTGCGATCGAGATCGTCCCTCCAGCCGAGATGAAGTCCGGCTTCTACAGCCCTTACTTCATTGTACCCAAGAAAACCGGTGGGTTACGGCCAATCCTGGACCTGCGCGTCTTGAACCGAACCCTGCACAGGCTTCCATTCAAGATGTTGACAGCCAAACGCATTTTCGAGTGCGTTCGTCCCTCGGATTGGTTTGCAGCGATCGACCTGAAGGACGCGTACTTTCATGTCTCCATTCTTCCTCGACACAGACCGTTTCTACGGTTTGCCTTCGAGGGGCAGGCATATCAGTACACGGTTCTCCCCTTCGGGCTAGCCCTGTCCCCTCGCGTCTTTACGAAGATTGTCGAGGCAGCCCTTGTGCCGCTCAGGCAACACGGGGTTCGCATCCTGAACTATCTCGACGACTGGCTGATTCTAGGCCACTCTCGGGATCAGGTCTGCGAACACAGGGATCTGGTGCTTCAGCACCTCGCCCGTCTGGGCCTTCGGGTCAACTGGGAAAAGAGCAAACTCTCCCCAGCGCAGAGGATCTCTTTTCTCGGTATGGAAATCGACTCGGTCGCCATGTTCGCGCAGCTTACGAGCGAGCGCGCGCAGTCTCTGCTGACTTGTCTTCGCCAGTTCGAGGGCAAGAGTGCGGTTCCACTGAAACTTTTTCAGAGGCTCCTGGGGCATATGGCGTCAGCAGCCGCGGTGACCCCGCTTGGTCTGCTCCATATGAGACCGCTTCAGCACTGGCTTTGCGATCGAGTCCCGAGATGGGCATGGCAACACGGCACCCTCCAGGTCCCAGTGACCCGAGCCTGCCGTCAGACCTTCACCCCGTGGTTGAACCTCAGTTTTCTACGGGCAGGTGTTCCCCTAGAACGAGTTTCCAGGCATGTTGTTGTCACAACAGATGCCTCTTCCACGGGCTGGGGCGCCATGTGCAAGGGACATGCTGCCGCGGGCTCCTGGATAGGACCCCAGCGCCTATGGCATGTCAATTGCCTCGAGTTGCTGGCCGTACGTCTTGCCCTGCACCGCTTTCGAGCCCTGCTCAAGGACAAACACGTTCTGGTCCGTTCAGACAGCACGGCAACAGTAGCGTACATCAACCGACAAGGTGGTCTACGCTCCCGCCGGATGTCGCAACTCGCCCGCCATCTCCTCCTATGGAGTCAGAAGCATCTGAGGTCGCTTCGTGCCGTTCACATCCCGGGAGACCTGAACTGCGCAGCCGACGAGCTGTCGCGGTTCCAGCCGCTCCTGGGGGAATGGAGACTCCATCCCCAGACGGTTCAGCTGATTTGGGAGCAGTTTGGCGACGCACAGATAGATCTGTTTGCCTCCCGCGACTCTTCCCATTGCCGCTGGTACTATTCCCTGACCGAGGGGACCCTCGGCACGGATGCACTAGCGCACAGCTGGCCGCGGGGCCCACGCAAATATGCGTTTCCCCCAGTGAGCCTTCTCGCACAGGTTCTGTGCAAGATCAGGGAGGACAGGGAGCAGGTCCTTTTGGTCGCCCCATATTGGCCCGGCCGGACCTGGTTCTCAGAACTTGTACTCCTTGCGACAGCACCTCCCTGGTCGATCCCAGGACCTCCTGTCTCAGAGACGGGGCACCATATGGCACCCGCGTCCCGACCTGTGGAACCTCCACGTGTG
Source organism: Rhinogobio ventralis (assembly GCA_039654625.1). Taxonomy (NCBI): domain Eukaryota; kingdom Metazoa; phylum Chordata; class Actinopteri; order Cypriniformes; family Gobionidae; genus Rhinogobio; species Rhinogobio ventralis. Next base: position 11,606,175 of record CM077193.1, read on the forward strand.
GAACCTGGACGGGACGCGGCAGGTTTGAGTACCCTGCCACCTCAGGTGGCGGCTACCATCACTTCCGCTAGAGCCCTGTCTACCAGACAGGCCTATGCGTTGAAGTGGAACCTCTTCGTCACCTGGTGCTCCTCTCGGCGAGAGGACCCCAGAAGATGCTCGATCGGGTCCGTGCTCTCCTTCCTCCAGGAAGGGTTGGAGCGAAGGCTGTCTCCCTCCACCCTGAAGGTCTATGTGGCTGCTATTTCAGCTCATCATGACCTGGTGGATTCTAAAACGGTTGGACAGCACGACCTGGTCAGTAGGTTCCTCAGAGGTGCGAGGAGGTTAAATCCTCCTCGCCCACCTCAGGTACCCTCTTGGGACCTAGCAGTGGTCTTAGCTGCCCTGCAAAAGGCTCCCTTTGAGCCATTGCAGTCAGTCGAGCTGAAGTTCCTTTCATTGAAAGTGGCGCTCCTGACTGCTTTGGCCTCCATCAAGAGGGTAGGGGACCTGCAGGCATTTTCGGTTGACGAAGCGTGCCTGGAATTCGGGCCGGCCAATTCTCACGTCATCCTGAGACCCCGGCCTGGATACGTGCCCAAGGTTCCCACCACTCCCTTCAGGGACCAGGTGGTGAACCTGCAAGCGCTGCCCTTGGAGGAGGCAGACCCAGCCTTGGCACTGCTCTGTCCAGTACGCGCCCTTCGCGCTTACGTAGACCGGACGCAGTGTTTCAGGACCTCAGACCAGCTCTTTGTCTGTTACGGAGGGCAGCAGAAAGGGAAGGCTCTCTCCAAGCAGAGGTTGTCCCACTGGATAGTGGACGCCATTGTCCTGGCATATCAAGTCCAGGGCATGCCATGCCCCCTCGGGGTAAGAGCACACTCCACCAGGAGTGTTGCCTCCTCTTTTGCTCTAGCGCATGGCGCCTCGCTAACAGACGTTTGTAGAGCTGCAGGCTGGGCGACACCCAACACATTCGCAAGATTTTATAATCTCCGAGTGGAGCCTGTGTCCTCTCGTGTACTCGCCCCTACTGGCCAGTAACCGGACAGGCTCAGGTGTCTTCGCTTGCTGCGCCATTCCACTCCGCGGACTGGATGCGTGCGCTATTCCTCTCAGGTGAGCTTCCCAGTAAGCCCTGAGCTCCTCCAGCACTGTCGATGTCGTCACCAGAGCGAGTGCCCTTTACAGGCCACCCCTCGTGTTCGGCTAGGTGCCTCCGTGTGCTTGGTTCCCCCGCTGGGTAACCCCCACATGTGTATTTCCACGGTAAGTCTCTTGTAGCTCGTGTCTTCCCTTGGCAAGACACCTTGCCACGCCTGGGGTTGAAATTTTCCACCTTCGGCTGGATACCCCAGAGTGTTCCCTATGCAGCTCCGTCGGGTCATAGGTGTATTCTTCAAGTCCCCCCCTTTGGGTTGGCATTGTGTTGCATTCTCCACGTGGGATATGCTTCCCAGTGTACCTTGGTAGCGTTGAGCCTAGCCCCTCGTTCGTGCCACACTCACGGCAGGGAGCCCGGGTCAGCGCAGGACGCTGGAAGACAGCCGTCATGGCGAGATTGTATTGGGACCCCCATTCCGTCAGTAACTGACGTAACTCGTAGTGTACTGACTGAAAGGGAACGTCTCGGTTACGTATGTAACCCTCGTTCCCTGAAGGAAGGGAACGGAGACGTTACGTCCCCCTGCCATGACCGCTGTACCGCTGGAACTGGCCGGGCGCTCATGCCTCGGCTCTTCAGCAGGTAAACATAATGCGAGATTGCCACGCAACGCCCTTTATACCCACGCCGTGGGGCGGGGTTGCGGCATGCAAATTCCGCAGACCCATGGCATTTTCATGCCATTGGCTCGTTTTGTAGAGCTCAAAGGCGATTGGCTTCTAAGCGAAACCCCCATTCCGTCAGTAACTGACGTAACGTCTCCGTTCCCTTCCTTCAGGGAACGAGGGTTACATACGTAACCGAGACGTTACACACTTAAAACTGATCGTAGTGTTTATATCTTTGTAAGACTGGCGAATCTATAGAACAATGGCAAGGAAAGCTAACTTTACCGCACTCCGAGAGCCCCCTAGAGGTCGGGAGCATTTCCGTTGTGTTGTGGCTTTTTCGTTGTGTTGTGGCTTGATTCCGTTGTGTTGTGACTTGTTTCCATTGTGTTGTGAACTTATGAATGCTTTTTAAAATCCGTTGTGTTGTGCACTACTGGGCCACCGTAGTGGTGCTCATTCAGTGTTTCTGTAAAAAAAAAAAGATATTAAAAGAAAAAAATACTACTACTAATTCTACTACTAATAACAATATACAACCCACTAAGGATTGATGAGCTGCTGGGTTCATGAATCAAAACACCAGCCAATGAGATTGCTGTTTAACTTATTCTTAGCCTTTAACACACACACTGGCGAGTAAAATCTAAGCATTTATTAGCCAATGGCTAATGATAGATATTATTTAGTCACCCAGAGTGCAGATTTACTTGCATATGCGATTGATTTACTCGCATTGTAGAGCTGAAAAACCTGTTGTACACAATCTTCTACTACATGCATAGGTAGGGCTGGAACGATTTGACCTAAAATCTAAATCTTGATTAATTGAACATTTTACCTTGATTACGATTAATGAATGATTATTTTGCTCTTTTTTTTGCTTTCCTTTTTTTGCCCTCATAGATCACTGATAAGGTTTGTACATTAAATATGTTCAACTATTAAAGGTGGGATATTTTTTTCTAATGAGTTTCTGCGCTCCTCTCTACGCGCGATCTTCACGTGATGTGCGAGCTATTGTCTGTATGAGTGTTCATGTGTCACAATATATCAGGTATTAGTTCAACATAATACACATCCGATGGTCTAAAATCACTTCAATGTTCAAATGGGCAGGCCTTAAAACACATACAATTGACAAAGTTTTGTGATCTGGCTTCAGGGCACGTGCGTTGTCAGAGACACAACCCGGCTCTCTGTGTCAGAAAAAAGCTGTGAACGGGGCACTGACCGGAGATGTTTGCCATGTTGTTCTTGAATAGTGTAAAATCGCTTGAATTTTCAAACTGGCAAGCCTTTAAACGCATTTAATTGACAAACTGATTGACAAAGTGAAAGTGATCTGGCTGAGGGGCTTGCGCGTGCCGTCTGTGTGTGCGTGTAGCAGCGCATAAAAGAACGGTGATTAACTTACCTGTATAAACTGTGTAAAACATGCAATTGCCATAGTAATTCTGAGCATCCAGATTGTATGAACAAAGGTAACTGCTCCTGAATCTTTCTGTGTGCCTGCAAACTGCACTTGATGTGACTGACGGGGCGGAGTCAAGAGCCTAAAACCGAAATAACCGACATGGGAAAATTCTGTCGGTTAGAGGTTCTAAATTTCGGTTTCGATTACATTTCGATTAATCGTCCAGCCCTATGCATAGGCGTAATTTGCGGGTGGGATGGATCACCACTGGGATGGGTCTCCACTCCAACACATTTTGAAACATTTTGCGGTACAGATGTATCTATTACAAATTAAACATTGTGTTGTTTTTGAAACCATGCTGAGTGCAGATAGAGACTAGCCCTTCAATCTATCGTTAACCTTTGCGGAGACTATACAAGGGCAAATTAGAGCCCAGAACCTCTGACACGCTTAAAAGTTCTACCGCCAGACCATTAGAACTCACAAACACTAATAGCTTTATTCACTAACTTTATTCACTAATCTCGGGACTACAACATATTGTATTATAGTAGATGTAAGGATGAAACTATCATTACATTTATTTTCGGCCGAAATTAATAGTTATTTTTTTGTGGTGTACATGTCTTTTGAAGAATAACTTTCATATTGTTAGTAATATTTCAAAATGAACACTTACTGGACGGAAGCAACTTAAGGATTACTTAATTACTTAATTATTCATAAATATTTTTTTAAATTGTTTTAATCGTTCAAAAGTATCAAATATGTTCATCTCTCAATCATCATAATATTGCATTGCATTATATGTTTTAAAACTACAGAGCTTTGATCATAATCTTACGCAGACATTTTATTGGCAAATATAGATTGTCAACTGATATTTATATGCATTTTATGTGAGTAGTCTGTTATACTCTTATAAAGATATCATTGATTTACATTACAAGCTATCAGAATTTCATCTTACTTTTTGGACATATAAATATCATCATCTGCAGCAAATTGCATATTTTTGCTTGGTTTGGGGATCTGAATAAAATAGAGCTATTTTTTTCCCCTCCATTTCTCACTGTATCTTACTATATTAGCCATATAAAGCCTGATGTATCAAATATGATACAAAACACATATGCACTTTTTTTAGATTAAAAAAATGTGACCCTGTCATAAATCGCACGGGTATATTTGTGGCAATAGCCAACAATACATTGTATGGGTCGATACATTATCGATTTTTCTTTTATGCCAAAAATCATTAGGATATTAAGTAAAGATCATGTTCCATGAAGATATTTTGTAAATGTCCTACCGTAAATATATCAAACATTTATTATTATTAGTAATATGCATTGCTAAGGACTTCATTTGGACAACCTGATTCCAGATTTTCAAATAGTTGTATCTCAGCCAAATATCCTAACAAACCATACATCAATGGAAAGCTTATTTATTCAGATGATGTTTTATTAAAATTGAACCATATGACTGGTTTTGTGGTCCAGGGTCACATATATATATTGTCTAAAGGTTCAATAAACTGTTCCATTTCAAAAAAATTTATTATGATCTAAAATTAGATTATTTCATATGTCAGGCATACAGCATTAAATGCGTTCTGCTCTTGCTGTTCAACATATTTTATTGGACCGTCTTACTTTTAATACAAGTAGAAAACATTTGTATGTAGTAAGCTCACTTAAGGACTTTACCAGATTTTACCAGAAAACGGTTTGGAATTTTTATATGTAAAAGTTAAACATCTTGTATGATTTTTTTTATTGTATTTATGCAAATTGTATTTTTTTGTAACTCACTTTTTGCCATTAAGATATGCTGACATGGCATTAAAATCTATACTACTACTTATTTTGCCCTTGCTGTTTCTACACAATGAAGTGCACAAATAGAATGGACGCGCACTTATATTAGCGACAGCGGCCTGCCTGTGCAATTTACAACTGCAGTTGTTGGTTGGTAGGTGCAGGTCGTATATCTTGCCGCTCTGCTGTTGTTTGTTCATACCGTTTAGTCTAATGATATTCAGATTTCTGAGGAAGCTCATTTGCAAATAGGCCGTGTTGTCAGGACGTGGTCACCGCTGCAGGCCGATTTGCATTCTGGGGCCGTGAACTTCTATTATACAAGATTAAATTCATCAGGAGATCTAAGAGAGAGTAATTAACTCACAACGCTGCCAGAGACTCGCCGATAGAAGTGGCCAATCAGGGCGAGCGTGGATTAAAGCGGCCAATGGGAGTGCAGGGTGACATGCTGGCAGCCGGAGATGATTAAGGTGCGAGGTGACGACTCCAATCTCTCTCAAACAGAGTTTATCCGCGCATACGTGTTTGTGCGTAAGCCGGTCTGTGTGCGACCTACCTGATTGGTGTTGAAGAGGATTGTCGAGATGACAACAAAGACGCAGATAAGATTCAGAGTGTAATGACGTGCCCTTGGTAATCAGCGCCGCTGTCTGATACTCGTCGAGCTCTGGGCCGCTAATTAGCACTGCTCTATACATATTAGCCGGGTCAGGTTTCTCTTTTTTTATGTTTCCAAACGCAACCGCCCATTCATGGGAATTACAACAGCTCTCTCTTGGGCGCAGTCAGACCTCCATCCACCCTTGATGTGCAAACACACAAGCTTTCATATGCCTAATTGGCTTTCATGGTCTTTGTGAGAGTGTGTGGGAGGAATTTGCATGATGACAAAACAGTGTGTTGCATTATAGTTAAATGAGTCTTTAACGGGCTAACACATGTTTAATAAGCCACATCCTCTCCTTCAATATATTTATTTATTTGCATAGCCACCCACCACGATACACCTCGACCTCCACTTGAAAACATTTTTTTTAGTGAAATGTAAAAAGAAATGAATATTTTTATTTATTTATTCTTTCTGTTTAGACAAAAAAAAAAACACTTAAAAAAAAAGGTATATTTTCTGTCTGTCTGCACAAAAACTATGTAAGCTAAGAGCAATATGTTAAAATTCCCTGTTAAATTTTTCTGTTAGGTCAGTCCATTCCGCTTCGCAATTTGCTGAGAACCAACGAGACGTTTTCAGAATATCTGACGAACAGCCTTTCTGTGCCAAACACAACAGCCACGAGCCTGATGAGGGTGAGAGTTCGGCTCGGCCAGGTACGTCATCTACAAAGACAGATGGAGAACCAGAAAGATAAAGAGACGCTTGTATATTTTAGTGCAGACTGGAGGAGATCCAATATCCCTTAATGAAAAATCAGTCATGAGTCCAGATGCTTCAACAGGAACCCAATCACATCAACAAAGTCTAGTGTTTTACTTCAGCAATAAAGCTTGTTGTTAAAGCACATTCACATGGCGGCAAAATGTCAAACAGACGTCATTTGAACTTCAAAAAGCATAACTCAATAGGCACTTAAAAATGTTTAGGGGACCATTTCTGTTACTAAACAAGTTTGTGATTCCCAAACTTTTTTTCAAAAAGTTATCTAAAGCTGGGCTCAGACTACAGGAGTTAAATTTTAACTGATTGTGGAATCTGGTTGGATGTACAGCTGTACAGCTGCTTGTTGTTTCGCCAGAATTGGTCGCCATTTCATAAGTTCCGTCACTTCTGTCTCCTTGTAGACTTGTCTCTCATTGGCTATTGTGGAAGTACTGACGCAATCATAGTTGTGATTAATCCCGATTTAAAATCCTAAATATCAAACATGTTTGATACACCTCACATTATCAAAATTGGAACCGACTGATGGCCTGGGTGCGTTTTTTTTTTTTTTTTTTTTTTTTCCAGGAGGGGTAAATCGGGCATAAGTATAAATTCAAATTTAACTATATATATAAAAATTTGTTGTTGTTGTTGTTTTAACTCTAATTATAAAAATGCTTTTTTAAATTACAATTGTACTGAATATTAAGATATATTTGATAATTATAGGGCTAAAAATTATGACAATTTATTTTACACTGCAAGTTACAATACTATAATATTATATACCAGGGGTGGTGAACTCCGGTCCTGGGGGGTATTCCAGAAAGCAAGGTTAACTTACCGTCACATATACCTTGAACTCTCAGTTGATTAACCCAAACCTGGCTTACTCGAGGTATGCTGGTTCCAAAAACGAGTCCGGGAGTAAATTCTGACAACTCAGAGTATGTTCCCGGTTAACACACAAGACATTCTCAACAGAGAGACGAATCAATGATTCGCCATGGAAACAGACGATAAGAAAAAGTGCGCCATTCTACTTTCTCTTCTTCTTTTGTTTAATGCCGATTTACATAACCTACTTAGTGCACACTATTTGGTGGTTATGCAATATTCTTTTCAATGTCTTTGTTTAATAAGTAATCTTTATTCACTGAGCATAAGGATTATATTGTTTGTTTGATGCAATTAATTGAATGCAGGTCTATGTGTGAGATGACAATAAAATAAATAATAAATATATTTGAATTGAATTAACATTTAAACATTACCTTGTTATAATTTTTTTAATTCTAATTCTTTAGAATTAATATATAATATTGTATATTACTGTATATAACTGAAACAAATTTGGCTATATTAATAACTATATTAATTATATAAAACACATCTGAATACCTCTTAAGCAAACTAACCCTGGAACATAACCTGCTCCGGACCAGGTTACGTTCAGAGAGTGAGTTGCCATGGTTACTTACATACCCGGAAAGTTACCTCTGTTTTTGGAACCGAAAGTTGAGGTTATCCGCTTATTACTCTTAAACATACCCAGGTATGTCACATAACCTGCTTTTTGAAATACCCCCCAGGAGAGTTCAGCTCTGATATTATTCTCATCTCATGCATCATGGATCTGGGGGGTTTGGGTTAATCAACCTAGAGTTCAGGGTATATGTGTCGGTAAGTTGACCTTTCTGGAATACCCCACAGGTGTGTCTCTGAGGTGCATCTGAGTTTTGTTCTGATATTTTAACTCTTGTGCTGCTCTGTTGTGTAGTTGCCTGCGCTCTCAGGTGAGGGAGATCTGCGCTCAGTACTCTGCAATGAATCGGTCAACCGCATCCTGGAGTTTAGTTCAGCCAATCAGATGGTGGAGTTTCAGAACGTCACATGCTCCTTGACAGCCAATCAGCTTCTTCAAGCCAGACGAGTCTTCATGCAGAATGTTGACGACATGAAGCTTCTAAATGCAGTGAGTGAACCTCCTTTATTTATACTTTTACATTTTTTTAAATAAGTATTTTTGTATTTTGTATTGTATTTAAATGACCAATGTGTGGACTGAAAGATCGCTGTTGTGCCTCAGTTCTTCACTACTAGTAGTTACAGAACAAAATAAACTTAAATGAACATCAGAAGGTGTTGAAAGACACAGTGCAACTTACCAGAATCCATATCACGTCTCTTGTAACCGCTCAATAAGTGTTTCAACCGTGGAAAGATGTCAGCTTGTAAACAATGTCACGTAATGTTTTACCTCAGAAAAACCAGTCAGTTGTTCATAAACTTGTTATTTATCTAGATAAATAACTAGATAGGAGCATTTTGCTATTACATATTCATTATATTTTTACTTAAAGGTGCACTATGTAAAAACTAGGCCAGTGTTTTATATTTTGTTCAGTTGAGTATTTACAATATCCCAAATGTTTCCAACTATTTGTAAATCGTGAGAAAATTGCTATTTTAACCAGGGAACCGGGACGTGTGAGGGAGTTGCCTGTCAATTGTGTCATATCTGCATTACCCTCGGATTCCAGTTTTATTTTGCAGATAATTAATTAAATTTCATTTTTTGGAATTTGATTTCTGAAAAAGCAGAATGGCACCACGACTGTGTCATAATAAAAGTCCCGCTGCTCGCGAGGCGTGTGTTGCGTTCATCTTATTAACAATCACTCCTGCTCTGCTTCATACTACAGTAACGTTAATAATCGTATCCATGAACATGATTTCTGCCCGAGTCCTATCCTGATTCTTTTCCACCGGCTGTCAGGTGAAGACCACATGTCCCAAGATTCTGCACTCAAACTAAGCGTCATCAAACTACGCCTTTGTTTTGAATAGGCGACCTCTAGCGGACGGAAAAGTTACATAGTGCACCTTTAATCTGTTGTCTTTTATGACAGTCACTATTTAAGTGTTTCAACAACAAATTGTTGTATAAACAATTATATCATTAAAAAGTTGATATAAATGTACGTTTTTATAATTTAAGTTTATATGCAACTCAGTTTTTATTATTATATATAAACTTTTTTTTGCTTTTTTTGGCAAAATAAAAACTAAATTCAGCGCAAGTAAAACATTTCTACAACATCCGAGTCTGTTTTCAACAGTGCAGAATGTTCTGTTGAAAATATTTTTTTTGAACACACAGAAAGCTGTCCTCATAACCTTTGTACACGTCTTAGAGAGAGAGAAGGACATACAGTACACAAAGCTCTCAGCAGCTCTTACAGAATAAAACTATTAACAGAAGTGGAGCTCTGCAGCTAGAAATGGGACTAAATGGAGTGCGGCACTGAGATAAGTGCAGAGACACACTTGGTGTCTTTGGGTCTGGCAGGGACATGTAAGGATGTTAAATAACTGTGTTATGTGGTGAACGTGACCGATATACTCTCTGAGCTCAATAAAGGGCAGCCACTTACTGCTACAGAAGTATACAGTATGAGCACTGGAACATCTGCTTTAGATGAAACAAAGTCATATCCAGGGCAGCTCTTTTCTTAATATCTAGTAAATTGGTTTTGTTATATGGATGTTTAGATAAGGGTAAATTTATATATTTATATTATTTATATTAATTAGATAGATAGATAGATAGATAGATAGATAGCAAATTAGCTCAAACGGGAGATAAGAATGATCAATCATAAATCATTATAATTAATTATAAATATTTGGATAAGTTAATAGAATTAATGTGTAGCTGATTTCATATTACAATCAATTAGGGCTGCAACTAATGATTATTCTGATCTTTTCTGATCTAATCTATCATTTAGTTTAGTTTTTTTTTAATCGATTAATCGGATAAAAAAACTACAAAACATATTATATATTAACAAAAAAATAAAAATACATTTTAATTCATTATTATTCCACATCCTGGCCAATGCTGTTCTCCAAACAATGTGTAATATAATGCCTATAAAAACAAATACCCTAGTGAATGTATCTATGTAGGCTGTGCTGTACACTATTAGCAAAAAAGGGTTAAAATGCATTCTAAAATGAAAACGACTATATTAAAATTGATAATAAACAAAAGCACAAAATGTTAACTTGTACGAGGTATGAAGAGCACACACTTTCACTCATATGAACATAGTAATTATATAAAATTAATGGGCTGTTCCAACAATAGTGACTTTACTGTTACTGCTCTCATAAATATGATTACTCGTGTTACATGTATATTTTTAAACCTACACTTAATTTCTAAAAAATATGTATTTTAGTCAGAATTATTCTGCTCCTATTCTGCTGCACTCTGTTTGTTTGACGCGTATGCGCCCACTGGCGCTCGTTAATTGAACTCTGTTTTAACAAGACTCGCTTGCTGTCAGAATATGAAAAATGGAAATACTCGCGGGACTTTCTAACATTTACAGATATAACAAGGATATAACCATAAAATGTAAGTTATGCGCTGAGGAAAACACCTGTCAGAGGCATTAAACATCACATGCATCTGTCAAAGCATGACAGGGCAAGACGCGGTAAACACTTTTGTTTGAAGCATTATCATGGTTCGGACAACTTGGATTATGTACCTTTCCCGCAGCAGCTCACTCTGTGTACTCTGCTATTTTTCATATGTGTTTTGTCCAAGGAAATGTGTTATTTACTACTGTAAAGCGACTGGCTGATGGTTTCCCGGGAACAGCGCGCAGGCGCAACTAATCGATAATCACATTTGTTGTTGATTATTTTCATTATCGATAATAATCAATATTATCGATTAGTTGTTGCAGCCCTACAATCAATTAAAGTTCACTCAAAAATAAAAATGATCCCATGATTTATCAGTTTTCCTGATTGATCCCGTGAATGGCAGTCCAAAATTTGAAGCCCAAAAAAAGTGCATCCATCCATTGTAAAAGTAATCCACACGGCTCCGGGGGGTTAATAAAGGCATTCTGATGCGAAGCGATGAGTTTGTGTAAGAAAAATATTTATAAACACAATATTTTTAACACGTTATAAAGTAGCTTCCGCCAGACCGACCTACAAAAAATGTAACTGCCGTGTTGTATGACGTCGGACGTAGCGTAAGCATTTTGAACTGCGAGAGGCGTTACGCTTTTTCCGTAAGTTGAATACGGAAGGCGGTCTGGCGGATGCTAGATATGTTACTGTGGCAAGCAGGGGGGCGAGTAGAGCGCAGTCTCAGGAGTGCCCCCCGGCCTGCGAAGGGCGTTGGGGGTATGTGGCAAGCAGCGAGGCGAGGGACCGTGAGAGCGGGCCGGTGGCGAGTGATAATGAGCGGCGGCTGCGCGCCCCACCGGTCTCGTCTCACGGAGGAGTGACGGGAGCATAAAAGGAGGAGCGACGACAGTGCAAGACGAGAGAGGACCAGGCCTGGAATTTACGTTGTGTTTTGTTTACGTTTTGTTATGTGTGTGCGTGGCAGTCGTCCGTGAGGGGCTGACGTTTTTACTTTCATTTTGTGTTTATTTTTAATAAAGTCTTTTAAATGTTCGCCGGTTCCCGCCTCCTCCTTCCCTGAACATACGAACAATGTTACAGTTACTTTTAAATATGGACATTTTTCTTACACAAATGCATCACTTCGCTTTACAATGAAGCTATGAAAAGTGTCATTTAACCATCTGAAAGAATCATCGGTTTCTTACTTCAAAGCACCTTTTCTGCAGCTAGTGATCTCTCAAATATTTTAGTGGTACTATTCCATTTGACATGAACATGTTTCTCATACCAAAAGATGTCAGATACATGTAGTGTGTGAGTTATGAAGGAAAATATGAAAAGGTTACAGCTGCCCTTGGCCTTTCCTATATGTTCAACCATTTGTTCTTATATTCACATTTAAGACATTTATCATCCACTCTCTTCCTGAAGGGCTTCGGGATCGCTGTAGCTCTGGTTTGGTTTTGTGGATGAGAATTTGGGAGCATAAATGTTCTCCAGACTGAATGAAGAAAAATCCATTTGCAGCGTAATCCCCTGCACAGATAAATACTTAAACACACACACATCTCTCTCCCTTCCCTTTTGCCTCTATCTGAACCTCCCTTTCCTTCTAAAGTAATCGCTATTGAGTGTGTGAAGGTCAAAGAGATAGACACAGAGATAGTGCTGGCTAAGAGGCCAGTGAACGGGAGTTTATTAAGGTTGTTTTAACTGCCTGACATCCCAGGCTCTGAGAATAAACTCTGAAAATCTAATGATCTTTATAGATTGAACCGTACTTTGCTTCAGTTCAGTAATACAGTCTTAATCTTTGGCTCTGTGAGGCAGAACCCATGTAATACACAATTAAGCTCAGAAAAAATCAGTAATACTAAAATTTGTTTTTTTCTTTTTCTTTTTTCTTATTCAGCTTCCATTAGCATTGGGTCTGAACCGGCTCGAGACGGTCGTACTGATGGCACAAACCAGCAGTCACATCGCTCCACTAATGACAGTGGTGAGTTTTCGGTTTGGGATGAATGGACTATGCTTTCCATCTTTTACAAATGTAAAATATTATCCAGGAATAGGATACAATAGTGTGTCCCATGAGGTTTCACATTAGAGGCACAAATCCCATGTTTTGTCTTGGGAAATCTGTTAGATATGTTGGATAAACAAACGTATCTTCACACCAACTAAACCTTCTCTGGTAGATAAGTAAATGCTGTAATGGCTTTCCATTTCCCCTGTTAGCAATGTTTTTATAACTATCTTTTTGTATTTATTATAAGAATATTAATTTATTTTAAGGATAATTAAGAATTTGGTTATTTGAGAAAAAAAATTTTTTTAGACATCCTATAGTTTGTTAACAGGAATTGCTAAAATTGTAAAGCTCATAAAGAATTCATAAAATAAAACTGCTTATATACTCCAGTTTGAGGTTTTATTGGGATTATTATTGTAATAAAAGAAGTGTTTTCTATGTGAATATATTTTAAAATATAATTTATTCCTGTGTCACATGATCCTTCAGAAATCATTCTAATATGCTGATTTGCTGCTCATGTAACATTTCTTATTATTATCAACGTTGAAAACAGTTGTGCTGTTTCATATCTTTGCGGAAACCATGATATTTATTTTTTTCAGGATTCTTTGATTATCTCTTTTTTATGGTACTGTTTATATACTGTAAATCATGTATTATGTTATTTACATTGGCTATAGAGCACAGCATTCTGGTTATGGAAGTAAATATGTTAATCAATAGCACTTTCTCCTGTAGAAGTCAATCGGTGCATCCCAATTCGCATATTATCTGTCCTAAGTAGTTTTTAAAAATAGAATTAGTATGTCCCAAATCATAGTATGTTGAAATAAGTATTCCAAAGATACCCGGATGGTCTACTATTTCTGGTTAGAATTCGAAGTGCAGATCGAGGCACATTCGAGTTGGACGAGGATTCAATTAGAATTAAAGCTGCAAGCAGCGATGAAAGGGCCCACGCACCCATGGCCACCGCCTCTCGGTGGCCTCAGGAAAACCGTGAATAGTGGGCGACATGCATTGTCAAAGCATGTAAAATTTGGAGAAAAATAGCAAAGTCATTTTGATGTGCCACACCTCCTGCTGCCAGCATGTAGTGCTTTGACTATAACTGAATATTGCCATGTAGAGGTCTTCAGGTCAGGACTATTATCAAACATGTGAAGTTTGGGGCAGATTGGACATTGTATGCCTGACTTACAACAGCTTCCTGTTTCGTGGCATAAATCGCATACATTAGCACTTAACCAAGTGTTGCTTGATTAAATGTGTTTCTAGCAAGTTTGGTACTTCATGGCATATTTAAATGTGTTTCAAGGAGCCAGACCTTCAGACTCACGGAAGAAGGTCTGGACTCCATCCCAGCTTTCGTTGGTCAAGGACCACCCATAAGGACGTTTGACTGACATGTAACGCAACCAATCACAGTTTGTTTTGTTCCGCGTCATGTTTAGGGGCGTGATCATGTAAAGTCGATGTCCCTGCAATAACAGACCTGCGTGCAAATTATTCATTCAAGAACGTTGTTCAAGTTTACTGCAACAATGGAGCTGCAAACTACACATACTTTTGAAAAACCAGCGTTTAGTTGATCCTGGTAAGCGCTCATTGTCACAGTTGTTAAAACGACGGAGTTCTTTTTCCACAAGGGAGTTTGGAGTCGTAGCATTTGTTTCCAAGCGAACCGTTAAAGAAACCAAGACACACTTCTCGCGGACATCCTGTAGAATTCAACCAATCAGATGACGACTTCGAATTTCCTGAAGTGTTTCCAGATAAGTGTGCCATATGCCAATCCATGGGCGTGACGTCTGAGGCTGAGACTAATCACCGTGTAGAGCATGCCATTTCCTGTTGCCAGCAGGTGGTGCTATGACTAACTGAATATTGGCATGTATGATGTCTTCAGGCCAGGACACTAATAAAACATGTGAAGTTTGGGGCAAAGCAGACATTTTATGCCTAACTTACAACAGCTTCCTGTTTCATGGCGAAACATCAAACTTTGTCAGGCCGCCACGGACATGCCCTTCAGCGAAAACTCAAGATCTTCCCAATTTAACATCGCTAAGGCCGAATTGTTGATTTTGCACCAGGAGACTTTTTTTGTAGGTATTGGGCTGTTATATGTGTGTTATATGTGAATGTAATACCTGTAAGTGAAACGTAGTGCGAGGGGCACTTCATTGAAAATTTGTAGGTGGTGTATTAAGCCATTTTGCCACGCCTAATTCTGAAACCCATATCGGACATCAATTTTTGCTACTTCTAATGCGTGAGCAAGTTTTTGAGCATGTTGAGGCCCTCAAAAATGAGATTCATTTCGGAGGCGAAACAATAGACTTTGTCTGGCCGCCACGGACATGCCCTTCAGCAAAAACTCAAGAACTTCACAATTTAACATCACCAAGGCTTTAAGATTAGACTGACCAAACAAATATGATGTTGTTCTGGTTAAATCTCTAGGAGGAGTTAATCACAGTATAAAATATGTAATTTCCTGTTGCCAGTAGGTGGCTCTATGCCTGTAACTGAATATTGACATGTAGATGTCTTCAGGCCAGACTCTAATAAAACATATAAAGTTTGGGGCAGATCGGACATTGTATGCCTGAGTTACAACAACTTCCTGTTTCATGGTGAAACATCAAACTTTTTGAGGCCTTTGTGAGGTTTAGATAAAGGGGTTTGAGTAAATACTTATCAGTATCTAACTTGACACAAATATATTTATTTAATATTATCCAAATTATATTTATATTTAATCTGCAACAGCATTGTGAGCTTTTACAATGATGCATTTGGCCATTAACTTTTAAATGCATCATTATATTTAAATTGCAAACACATGAGGAGAGTCTCCACATGAAATACCCACATCTGGCAGATCAACGTGCTACTACATTTCTCTCCAATATGGTAGGGTTAAATTAAATTGAATGTGGAGGATTTTACACTGTGACAAGATGATTGACAGGGCAGTTTAAACGGTGACAGGATGCATGTAACTAAGCGACCGAGCTGTCCATTAAAGATGACGAAGTAGTATGTCCCAAAGCTTGCATACTCTTTTGTTACACACTCAAAAGTATCTACTTTTTCTTCACAAAAAGAGTACATACTTTTAGGTCGTAGTATAAGTAGGCGAAATGGGATGCAGCATAAATTATTTTTCATATTTCGAAAGAAAATAATTCTTAAGAGAAATCCACTAATTGTGGTTACCATGGTCACAGGAATTGTGCATGAAGAGCTCAGCACACTGTGCACTCCCATAATCCATTGCAAATGACGAGTAGCACAACCTCCAGTGGGTTCAGATGATTGCCAGTGAGCACACCAGTTTTCCTGAAGAGCTCGTTCATCTGTGGATACAAGAGAGCAACTCGCATGAAGCGACAGACTGCTACAACATGTGGAGCATCTTACAACCTTCAAGTGCAGATGACATGACTTGTATTTCATGTTTAGCAAAACCCTGCAGTCTCACAAAATGCGATCTTGAGTTTGAACCAAATAAAGTTTCAATAGGATTGGAAGGGGTGGTGTAGACCTGAAATAAATAAGCCTGTAAATCCTGTTTCTATGGCGTTTCAGAAACAATCTCTGTCTACGCTGCATGACCGAAAATGGCGTACTTAGGCGTACAATGCTTTTGGGAAACGCAGCCCTGGTCTGTTATTGTCGTGTTCCGGTAGCGTAATGTGGGCAGCCACGCCATAATTTTTAAAAGTCTCTGTGTTTGTCCGTTTACACTGAAACACAACCCCAAGTTTTTCAAACTAAAATGGGGTCTGCAGCATTTTCAAATATCTCTGTTTTCAAGGTAGTAGTGTACACGACAGGCGTAACCTTAGCAAAAGTTATGCGTTTTAAAACGGAAACACAATAGTGTAAACGGTACCTAAGAAAACAAAAATAGTTCACTGAAAGGTTCTAAAGGTTCCAAAATGGGTCTTCTACGGCATCTCTGTGAAAAAACCCTTTTGGAATCTTTATTTTTAAGAGTGGGATCAGTGGAGGGAATTTAATATTTACTAAATATTTGCAAAAAAAAAAAACATAAACGCTCTTGTGACATAAACGTCAGCTTTCTTTTTAGATATGTCATCGGAAATGACAATAGCCGTGTTTCCACCTAAATAACCCGGAACAATTTGTCCTATTAGTCTCGTGACGTAGGACTGCGCGCGACTTTCCAGTTCCCATTGGATTTCGTCCTCTGCATATAAGCTTAATAAAGCCTGAACCTCGTTGTCGGTCCATCGTTTGTATTTTTGTTAATTTCAAATAGCAAACAACTCTTACTGCACATACAGCATCAGACTTACAAAATGGTGGTTGAATTAAAATGCTGCGTGAACTCAACCAAATCAGCATGTTCAGCGCCCAAGTCCCACCACCCAAAAGTTCCTGAACTTTGAAAAAGTACTACCTCGCAAACAGGGACTTTGTGAGGAAATTTTTACCCTGAAATTCATTTAGACCCTGATCCCTGCGGTCGAAACACACAGAGTACCACCCCAAAGTCCCTAGTTCCTGGGGAAGTTCCTATGGTGGAAACGTGGCTAATTATGTTTCCCCTGACATAATCACTGTGTCTTTCTCCAGTTTTGAACACGGGGACTGATGCACTGCACATGTACTGAAGTTTTGCTTGTAATGTAAACAAATATGTGAATCTACAGAACCCCTAAAGGGACATGGTGGTGGAAAAAATAATGAGGGAAGGAAAAAAATTATGAGATGGAGGACAAATTATTTGTCAATGCTTTTGCATTCGCTTGCAAAGAGCTCAAAAGGTTTTGTGAGCGAACACAAAGGTTCTCTGGGGAACGCAAAACATTTGCGGGAGAACACAAAAGCATTGACTTATTATTTTTCCTCCCATCTCATATCTCATAGGGGCTCCATATGAATCGGATTACAATGTTTAGGGTTACAACGTTATCTCACGACCAATTCGTATGTATTTGTACGAGGTGGCTAATTCGTACGAATTTGTACGCTTTGTCTATACTGCAGTGATGGATAGGTTTTAGGGGCGGGGTTAGGGGTAGGTCATTCGTATGAAATCAAACGAATTGACCAACTCGTCAAATATGTATGATTTAGCAAAAATCGTACAATTTAGCCACCTCGTAAAATACATATGAATTACTGTAAGATCGGGTTGAGGGTTCTTATAAACCAGGGGTGGCGAACTCCGGTCCTGGAGAGCCTCAGTCCTGCAGAGTTCAGCTCCAACTCTGATAAAACTCACCTGCCTGTAGCTTCCTAGTAACCCTTCAGACCTTGATTAGCTTGTTCAGGTGTGTTTGATTAGGGTTGAAGCAAAACTATGCAGGACTGTGGCTCTCCAGGACCGACGTTCACAACCACTGTTATAAACAGAACTTTCAGAATCTTTAATCAGATTGGATTCATTTCGATTGACGAAAATTTGTGCGTGTGAACTTGAGAGATCCTGGAAGCAGAATGCATCATGATTTCTCTTAGAGACATATAATTCATATATCAAGTAACTATTGAGCTTTGCTCTGGAACATTGTGAACACAGACAATCAAATATGAGGACCAGAACTAAATGCATTTTATAATCAATGTCAAGGGTTTGGTATTGTGCCCTCTGTTTCAGATGCAGTTGCGTCATTTGCAATGCTTCATGGAAAGAGTTCATTTCCTCACAAAAGAACTGAAGTAGTCTTGTATGGTGCCCTACTTTACTTTCTTTGTTGCAAATCAATGTGACTGCTATTTGCATATAGCATTGCAAATGATGTGATTAAAACTCTGTATACTCTCAAACTACTTTTTAGTTTGCAATAAACTTTAAGTGTATTCATATTTTTTTGCGTATTATTATAAAACATTATACTAAATACCTTTTAATAGATATATATTGTGCTTTTAATCTGAGAGCTGGTTGGTTTGGTCCAAGGCTTGGAGTTCTGTAGTGAATATGTTCTGAATGTAGAGAAAAAATGAATGGGAAAATACTTCAAAAACCAAGGGCACTGAAAAAGTGGGCCATCACTGTTTTGCTCTATTACCCATGCTTCTGTGCAGTCCATTACACTGTTTGCATGCAAGTGGCTATATAAATAAAATCTGCTGGAAGTTTGCTGGAAAGTAATATACCGTCTCATTTGGTATTAACACAACAGCTGTCACCTCCGTTCTGCGTGAACAGGCTTTATGTCTGTTATGCTCGTTAAGTGAGACTGAAACACAGTTTACACTTTTTGTTTCGATTATGAAGGTGCTATCTTGATCAACCACCAAAAACCATTTCACCTTTTCATGGTTTGGCATTAGCGAGCTTAGCCGCCAGGCCAACAGATGCAAAATACAGATGGACAGATGGACGCAGACATGCCGTGAACTAGACAGGCATGACATTAATTAATGACATTACACCGTAATATTCAGTTATGGGATGGACAAATGTTTGCCAGAATTGTGTATGCAGTATGTTTTCTTGCATCTTCCTGTCCAGACAAAAAGACAAAAACGGTTGCAAAGAACGGTTCCATCCATCCATCCATCCATCCATCCATCCATCCATCTCCTTGTATGACCTTATAGGGTCATAGGGCTAGAGCCTATCCCAGTTGGCCAGAGGCAGGGGAACACACCCTGGACAGATCATACAGATAATAAAGCAAACTAAGTACACTACTGTTCACTACTGTGTGCTTTTTATTTTTATTAAATGTATTCAGCAAAGGTGCATTAAATTAATTAAAAGTGACAGTAAAGACCTTTTATGATATCTATTTTGAACAAATGCTGTTGTTTTGAACTTTGTAATAATCAAAGAATCCTAAAATAATGTTTTACAGTTTCCACAAAAATATGCAGCAGCACAACTGTTTTAAGCATTGATAATAACAAGAAATGTTTCTTGAGCAGCAAATCAGCATGTTAGAATGATTTCTGAAGAATCATGTGACACTGAAGACTGGAGAAATGATGCTGGAAATTCAGCAGGAATTAATTACATTTTAAGAGATATTTTAAATTGTAATACTACTTTACAGTATTACTGTTTTTACTGTATTTTTTGTTCAAACAAAGGCTATCTTGGTCAACATAAGAGTCATTTCTGAATGTGTATACTTTGAATGTGTATACTAGATTTTCCTGTGATATGTTTTTTTTTATTTTTTTATACACAGATGTCTAATGTTGGGCCTTTAGCGCTCCTAAGTGCGTTAGATACTTTAGACTTCAGGTCCGATCCATTTGGAAGCCTCAGTAAGCTAATGTGTGGAACACATGTTAACACCACATCCAATAACACCAGCAGAGCTGCTGTGAGGACAGTGTCAACAGAATCGGACCAACAGAACACACGGGCCGCAACAGCCGACAACACCAATACAACCAGCACTAACACCAGTAAGAGATGATTCTTGCATCTAATAGGACCGATCAAATCAGAGTATGCATTTACCAGTAATATCATCGTGTGACATTTCTTTTTGAAATGGAATTTTTAGAGGAAAATAATGGGGCTTGATATTTTTCAAGTGGGCTATGATGATATTATTTAATCCCCTTCACAGCATTCCAAGTGCAGCATTTCATTATGACAATCCATAAGAGTAGTCAATAACAGGTGAATCGTCAAATACACACAGCAATCAAAACACTACAAACTTGTGTTTGGGTATAATGCTATTTCATGCATTTTTTGTTTTTAACACTGAATTAGTTAACTTCAAAATGAAAATTTCCTGATATTTTACTCACTCCCATCTCATCCAAGATGTTCATGTCTTTCTTTCTTTAGTCGAAAAGAAATTAAGTTTTATGAGGAAAACATTCCAGGATTTTTTCTCCCCATCACAGACTTCCATGGCAACCAAAATGTTGAAGGTCCAAATCAATGCAGTTTCAAAGCGCTTCGAAGGGCTTCAGAGGCTCTGCACGATGCCAGACGTTATCTAGCGAAACGATTGATCATTTAAAAAAAATTAATATACTTTTTAACCTAAATTGCTCATCTTGCGCTCCTCTGCTACGTGCCAATGATTTCGCAATCATGTCAAAAAGGTCACGGTAGACGTAGGCAGAAGTACTGCATGGTGTGTTTTTTGGTAAAGGGCATTTGTATTAGTCCTCGAACGTTCGCTTGGGGTGGTACTTCCGCCTACGTCTTGCGGGACCTTTCCGACATGATTGCGCAATCCATGGGACGTCGCAGAGCAGCGCAAGATGAGCAATTTAGGTTAAAAAGTATATTCATTTTTAATTGTTTTTGAAAATGACTGATCGTTTTGCTAGATAAGACCCTATTCCTCGTCTGGGATCGTGCAGAGCTTTTTGAAGCCCTTCGAAGGACTTTGAAACTGCATTGATTTGGACCTTCAACATTTTGGTTGCCATGGAAGGCTATGATGGGGTGAAAAATCCTGGAATGTTTTCCTCAAAAAACGTAATATCTTTTCGACTGAAGAAAGAAAGATATAAACATCTTGGATGAGATGGGGGTGAGTAAAATATCAAACTGCTGTTCTTATTTAGTATTTTTTTCTTGTTTCCAGTCCAAATATAAAAAAATTCTTAAATCAAGGTGCATTTACTAAATAAGTAACATGACATAAGATATTTTTTCTTGTTTTCTGGGGGAAAAATTCTAAATGAAGTGAGTTTTTGCTTAAAACAAGCTAAATTATCTGCCAATGGGGTAAGAAAAATAATCTTATTTCTGTTTGGGATAGAAGCAAGACACAAGATTTCAATCAGAAACAAGATTATTTTTCTCAC
The DNA here is from genome assembly GCA_039654625.1 of Rhinogobio ventralis. NCBI lineage: Eukaryota > Metazoa > Chordata > Actinopteri > Cypriniformes > Gobionidae > Rhinogobio > Rhinogobio ventralis. Next base: position 11,627,810 of record CM077193.1, read on the forward strand.
CCCATCGGCAGATAATTTAGCTTGTTTTAAGCAAAAACTCACTTCATTTAGATTTTATTTTCAAGAAAACAAGAAAAAATATCTTACGTCATTTTACTTATCTAGTAAAAGCATCTTGATTTAAGAATTAGAAACAAGACAAAATTACTAAGTAAGAAGAGCATTTTTTGAAGTGAACCTAATCCTTTAAAGACTTCGATTCCCATGCTAAACATGGCCAAAGTTTAAAAAAATAAGTTGGACGTTTGATGGAGTAATTCTGTGCCAAAAATACTCCTTCTGGTTTCTCACAAGTTTTGGAAAAAAAATTTCGAATATGGGCCTATGTGACGTCAACAAGGGCGGAATTTCCTTGTACGGGCACTTCTCCCGGAAGGGCGCACGCGCACATGTCGACCAGACCGAGAGAGCGAAAGCACGCCCAACAACGTGCTTTGCTCGGCTTTAGGGAAGTCGTCGGCTGCGCTGCACAGGTCACAGGACTTTACAAAATCAACAATGTCACCAAAGAAGTGTGTTTTTGGTTGTCAGAGCAAGACAACCCTGTTCAGCTTCCCAAAGAACCCAGCGTTAAGGGGACAGTGGATGGAGTTTGTTTTTCCGGAGCAGCAACAGAGTTGCGCAAGTGTTTTTGTTTGTTCCCTACATTTCGGCGATGATTGTTTTATAAACAAGGCCCAGTTTGACTCCGGATTTGTAGGTCGTCTAATGCTGAAAGATGGAGCGGTCCCAACGATAAAGGTTCACGGTTGTGTGTTGGAACCGCAGGCGGTGAGTAAAACTGCTTCAAATGTCTGTGCTGTTGGCTATCGGCACGTAAGTGCACATCAAGTAACATTAAACAACATGAACGTGACTCTTTAGCTCTGCCCACACGACATGCCTCCAGCCACTCGGATTTATTCGGAAAGACTCGGTACAGCGTATCTGTCTTTTATAAATATGATAAAACTAAAGACTTAGATATGAAGGATGCGATACTACTCTATAGGTACTCAAGATTGACATGAGATACCCCCCCCCCCCCACCCCCCCATTTAAAATACATTTTACACTAAACTACTAAATTGCAACTTCAAAATCGAACACTTTAAAATATATTTTAATAGGCCTACATGACATACAAGTTTCAATAGTAATGACATTATAATAGATTTTAGTTTACATAAATGCTTGTCAGTACATTCAGCAGTGTTTTGAAACCATGGGCCAGATTTACTAACAGTTTGCGCCAGTGCAAACCCTTTTTTGGAGTAAAAAATTACTGTCTGGATTTACTAAAGACATGCAGTGAGAAATTAACGCTAAAAAGATGTGGACAGAGTTCTTTTTGTGGCTGACCTTATTGCATTTGTAGAAGTTTCCCTTTCAGATGCAAAATTTATGGGAGGAGATTATTTAAATGAAGGTTTGTTCTTGTCAATTTACTGGTTTTTGTGTTAATATTTACCATCCAAAAAAAGCATGTCTTAACGCATGTCTTGTCAGACGCTAATTTGCGCTGCTCTTGGTAGATTGCATTGGTCATTATAGAAATGATCCGTCTGTGTTCTTTAATTTGCGAGTCGCCAGTAGATCACGTGCAGAACATTCTACTTCCATCTGCGCTTTTGTGGATTTGTGCCCTGTTTATTAATCTGGCCCATGTTTCAAAGACAATAGAAGTAATTTTGAAATTAAGTAGGGCTGTCACGATTCCTTGATTAAATTTGTGTCCTACATGTGCATGTAGGCTACTTGCGTGCATCTCAGAACGCGTTCTGCTCTACATAATCTGTTATCATTTACATACATGGAGCATCTCTGAATATCATTTGTTCATCTGTGGTTCATCACAATGTGCGCCATTTCACCAGATTTGTAAGGTAAATCATTTATAAACCTGCACCAACACAGGAGAATACATAAATATTTTTCTAAATAGCAACTGTTCATCGCGATTTCAAAATAAAAGTTAAAACCTTCGCTCTGAGTTTGCCTGTTTTTATGTCCACATAAAATTACAGTGGCTATAGCATTTCTATCGTAAAGAAGTGGACACATATTAAAGATTAAGTAAACATTTGAATTAAATGTTGTTTGGCCAAAATTAAACAAGGATTTGATCTGCTGTAAAGTGGGACAACAACAATCACCAGGCCGTTGGCGCCCTCTGTAGGCATTTGTTATAATACATAATGTACACAAGATGATTGTTTATATTTTGTATATTATGTATTTTAACAGTGTTGTTCTATGAAACTATGGAGGGCCAATTTACTCAAAATGAAATAAATAAATAATGAATTCAATAAAACAACAATTAAATGTACCAGTTTATTCTGAAAATTGTAAATTATTAAATTAATTAAATAATTAAATAAATAAATGTATCTATTTTGTAAAATTACATGAAAACACATTTATTGTTTAATATTTCACAATTACCTCTTCCACACACACTATTGTTAAAAATCAATTTTTCCATTATTAAATGTGCTTTTTCAAAAAGCCGTTTTTCATAATAATATGCTGCAGTTACGAATGACGCCTATTTGACGAATCATGCTGTTCCAAAGCACGATTTTCCCAAAGATTTTTTTCATAATAGCAGAAGACATTTCACAAATGCCAATCAACAGGCAGTGGGCGGTGCTTGGCGCTGATTGGTTTGAAGTTGAAGAGTCGACAGACATGACAAATCGATCTTTGTGTGGTGTGGTGACATCACGGAACGCCAAGGGTGCTTCTCATTTCTTATTTGTGCCTGAAAATGTATTTTGACTCTTGAATTTTCTAAAAACCTGAAAACTATAAGAACTGTGGCTGTTTAAGGACTTGGCACTTAATCTGGACTGAAAGACTGTTGGACTCTGGCATATTGTTTTATTCGATTGTTAAGTCTGATGTCACGCGGCAGCGCTTCCGGGTCCTTCCGGGTCCAAATCTCATACCACAAGAAAAACATCAAACGGTGCTAATATACACAAACAGTGTGGTGTAATACTACAAAACAAATTATAATCATACCTTTATCTTTATATACCAAAATTCCAGATGGCCAGACAGTGATTCATCTTTTATAAAATATTAATGTCTGTGACGCTGTTAGCACAGAGACTGTTGTGTAGACTGTATTTAAAATGATTAACTTTTTTAAATGTTTGTTTAATATGAATAAATAATGCTCATAAACGGCCGTCGATGGCATTCTCAAGTGAAACGATTTGAGGCTTGGACCCAGAAACGGCATTCCTTATGTCACGACTTAACAAGCGGATAGTTATATGACAATGATGACAATAGTTGTTACTTTTTTTAATTCTTTCAAGCATTTAATAATAATAATTAAAAAAAATCTTATTTGTGCCTCCTCGCTTCTTTTCCTTGTGTCTCAGCGCCACCCCTGATGCGAGGGAAGGGTGCAAGGAAAGAAAACGAGGATCGAGGAGTCGAAAGAAAATGTATTTGTATATTGGAATATTCTTGATCACTCGTGAGATTGCTCAAAGTGCTCTCAGCCTCGCTCAAGGGATCTGCCCTTATGTTGATGAAGTTAGGTTATTTTAGAAATTCATAAATTATGTAAACTGCAGTGGTAAAGCATAAATTAAAAATATTGTGACAGATTAGAAGGGGGAGGATCATTTATATGTGCGTCAGGTTTCTCGACGAGAAGGACTTTCATATAGGATACACCTGTGCATCCTTGCTCATGACTCCTCTAGTGGAGGGACAGATAGCGTCGATAAGAAATTGGAAATAAGAAGCTGGATTAGCCTAGTTTACAAGCAACAGAGTTCTTAGATAATTTCCCTTTGCCACTTGCTAGACCCAGACAGACAAAAGTAATCAATCTGAAAGGATTATCCAATCAGCACCAAGCACCGCCCACTGCCTGTTGATTGACATTTGTGAAATGTCCTCTATTATTATGAAAAAAATCTTTGGGAAAATCGTGCTTTGGAAATGCATGATTCGTCAAATAGGTGTCATTCGTAACTGCAGCATATTATTATGATATTATTTTTGAAAAAGCACATTTAATAATGAAAAAAAAGATTTTTAAACAACAATAGTGTGTGTGGAAGAGGTTATTGTGAAATATATTAAACGATAAATGTTGTGTTTTCATGTAATTTTACAAAATAAATAGATACATTTAATTTTTTAATTAATAATGAATTAAATTATTTTTTTAATTATGAAATTAACTGGTACATTTAATTGTTGTTTTATTGAATTCATTATTTATTTAATTATTTCATTTTAAGTAATTTGGTCCTCCATATGAAACCACATGATTAATTGTTTTTGATACTTTATTTGAACCAAATATTATTGCCTCCCTCCCTCATTGTTATTGTATATGTATTTTAAGTCATTTTAAATGCTTAGGTCTTTGCTTAGGTCTGTTTTTATTAGCACACAAAAAAATCTGATTAATCTGCAAAATAATTGACACTCTAACTAACTAATTACTAATTTAACTAATTTATTTTATTATAAATTTACACTATAAAACATTTCCATTTAAATGCAATTAACATGAAATTAAGTGCCTGAAAACATTACATTCAGTTCACACTTAAGTATATTAGATCCCTAATAAGTACTCTTTTTAAAAGTATGCTAAAGTCTACTTCTTTACTTTAAAAATGTAAGTTATTATTTAACTTTTAATAATTTTTCGATCCATTGAGCTGTTAATCATTCCCGCCAGATCTAAGTTCAACTTGAGAACCGGATCATCTGGATCCGCAGTACTTTCTGACTCAGCACAAGGTGAGAGTCACATTAGCGCAGGCTATTGATGTTTCTGCTGTGATGCGGTTTGTTTGTTTACAATGCCTCAGCTCTCGCAGTGCTTGTGTGTTTGTACAGAACGCTTCTGTGCGGCTGAATATCAGGAGAACTGAGTTAATTAGTGACTCTGTTGGGTTGTTCTGTTAATTACTTTCTCTTTGAAACTCCAGTAAATAGGATTGGCTGTTTCTCCCCGAGTGCTGCCTCAGCCTGCTGTGGCTTTCTGTTGTTCTGACACCACAAATCACAAAAAAACGTGTTGCTTTGTGCTCTATTCTGTTTTGATGGCTTTTCGGCCCTCTTCGCATGCTAATGGGATCGTGCTTTCTCACTGAATATGGTGTGCCGGGATTATACACGAGCGTCGGTGGAAATCCAGACAGTGAATGTGTCAGCCGACGAGGCGCGTTGACGTCTCTCTAGTGGGAGTGCAAACAGATGCATTATGAAATACAGATTGTGCGTTTGTGCATCTGCTGTACATAATGGGGAATTTAACTCCGTTTTGAGATTTGGTTACACAGTTGATCTTTTAGTAAATCTGCAGAACGTTCCTCTGGCATGTCGTTGGATGCTCTTACACTAAGAAAAAAGTACCAGTAAGTCATATGTCAGGAATCAAAGTGATTGCATCTCAGATGCTGTTTAATTCTCAAATGCACTTATTTCAGTCAAGCAGTGACTATCTTTTTCATTCAGATACATATCTACAGGCATACACTGGGACTGTGAAATATTTGTCTTATGCACTCAGTGATTTATTAAAATTTCAAATGGCATGTAGTTTAGAGATATTACCTAGATAGCACAAGTACGTCTGTAAAATGTCTGCTAAAGAGCTGAGATCTGGAAAACATCTGCTGTGTAAAAACATCTGATAAACATCTTAGAACAGTTATACATTCATTTTAAACCATAGACATCTTTCAAACATCTTCTAAATGTCTATATGACATCTGACAGGAGACATCTCAGAGATGTATTGCAGATGAGCAAACATTCATATATAAATGCATACATTAAATAGACGTCTTTGAGATGTTTGTGTGCTATCAGGTCCCTTATTTACCTAAAAAACGAACTATTTTCCTCTACTGTGGTGGCAGTATCAGATTATTGTTGCCAACACTTTTGGGTGTAGTTTGCACATTTTGAGCCATTAGTGATGTATGTTTTAGTGTTTGCAGTATTGTAAAACAGTTAAAAATCGTTATCATTAAGTGATCTCATGAGAATACTTTTGTATCTTTACGTGAAGTGTGGTCCTATCACACGTACATTTACTTACGTTTTTATACACACTAAAACGTACAATACTAACGTATTGACAGCACTAAAACACAAATTATTTACGTGTGAACGTGTGGTACAACTTCCCATGTATTAATATTGAAATCGTGCCATTAATGTTTTGATTCTATTGTCATATATACACTCACCTAAAGGATTATTAGGAGCACCTGTTCAATTTCTCATTAATGCAATTATCTAATCAACCAATCACATGGCAGTTGCTTCAATGCATTTAGGGGTGTGGTCCTGGTCAAGACAATCTCCTGAACTCCAAACTGAATGTCAGAATGGGAAAGAAAAGTGATTTAAGCAATTTTGAGCGTGGCATGGTTGTTGGTGCCAGGCGGGCCGGTCTGAGTATTTCACAATCTGCTCAGTTACTGGGATTTTCACGCACAACCATTTCTAGAGTTTACAAAGAATGGTGTGAAAAGGGAAAAACATCCAGTATGCGGCAGTCCTGTGGGCGAAAATGCCTTGTTGATGCTAGAGGTCAGAGGAGAATGGGCCGACTGATTCAAGCTGATAGAAGAGCAACTTTGACTGAAATAACCACTCGTTACAACCGAGGTATGCAGCAAAGCATTTGTGAAGCCACAACACGCACAACCTTGAGGCGGATGGGCTACAACAGCAGAAGACCCCACCGGGTACCACTCATCTCCACTACAAATAGGAAAAAGAGGCTACAATTTGCACAAGCTCACCAAAATTGGACAGTTGAAGACTGGAAAAATGTTGCCTGGTCTGATGAGTCTCGATTTCTGTTGAGACATTCAGATGGTAGAGTCAGAATTTGGCGTAAACAGAATGAGAACATGGATCCATCATGCCTTGTTACCACTGTGCAGGCTGGTGGTGGTGGTGTAATGGTGTGGGGGATGTTTTCTTGGCACACTTTAGGCCCCTTAGTGCCAATTGGGCATCGTTTAAATGCCACGGCCTACCTGAGCATTGTTTCTGACCATGTCCATCCCTTTATGACCACCATGTACCCATCCTCTGATGGCTACATCCAGCAGGATAATGCACCATGTCACAAAGCTCCAATCATTTCAAATTGGTTTCTTGAACATGACAATGAGTTCACTGTACTAAATTAAATGGCCCCCACAGTCACCAGATCTCAACCCAATAGAGCATCTTTGGGATGTGGTGGAACGGGAGCTTCGTGCCCTGGATGTGCATCCCACAAATCTCCATCAACTGCAAGATGCTATCCTATCAATATGGGCCAACATTTCTAAAGAATGCTTTCAGCACCTTGTTGAATCAATGCCACGTAGAATTAAGGCAGTTCTGAAGGCGAAAGGGGGTCAAACACAGTATTAGTATGGTGTTCCCAATAATCCTTTAGGTGAGTGTATGTCATACATGTTTTCAGTCGCATTTATTAAATGCAGTTTACTAATCTACTTAATATATGAAATAACACTCTGTTCGTGACTTCTGCTGCAAACTCATTTCGGAGGATTATAACGTTAAACAAGACTGCACTTTAAAACCTTAAAATGAATAACATTTCTGTAATCGTTTAACCATTTTATAGTATTTAGTTTGTTTGCCGTGAGACAAAAAAAACTTCTATGCAGTGACTGACGATACAACCACTACACTTGTCTGTCTGTTATGCTTTTATTTTATTAACAGTACGTAGTTTTAATAATTGGTTATGGGTAGGTTTAGGGGTAGGTGTAGGATTAACCGTTCAATGTCTTTTTAATGCTATTGTTACTAAAATGGCAATTTTTCCCCACATTTCTGTCCATTACGTTTTATTCTCTTTATATTGTTTAAAATTGGTATGTTTAGACCAGGCTGGAAATAAAGCTGCATATAAAGTATTAATATGAGATGAAAAACGTAAATAAGTTAAAGTATTAAACTTGCTAAAACTAATTTTGAAATATTAAATTAAAGCTAAATATAAAAAAAATTATAAAAAATAATATATAAAAAAATAATGACAAAGGCACAAAAGCACAAAGTTAAGTCTTAAAATAAAATTAAAACTAAAAGTTCAAATAATATGATTAAATAAAATAGTATATAATAGTCAAGTCAAGTCAACTTTATTTATATAGCGCTTTTTACAATGCAGATTGTTTCAAAGCAGCTTCACAGTGTTAAACAGGAAAATAATGAACAGAATTTGATTCGGCTGTACAGCCGCTCTGGAGAAAACGGTGATGTCATCAGCTCATTTCAATTATCACATATATTCAAGTAATGTAGTTGACATAGTTAATTTAGTTTAGTAATTAAATTTATTTGGATATTTATTCGAAAATTTAGTGTCCCCAACTGAGCAAGCCAAAGGCGACATTGGCAAGTATATAATAGTATATAAATACATTTGAAATAACATTTGAAATAACACTGTGTGCTTGATATTCTATAGGTGTTTTGCGAGAAGATTGTTATTTTGTTTGTGCTGATGCTCAGGCTAATGTAACCATATAGTTTTGAGGAGAACTGATTTCATTATAGTCATTAGCCTGGGGATTGAGTCTGTGCTCACATCACTCACAATGGTTTGGGAACATCATGATGTAGCTGTGCAAGAGAGTGAAGGTGGTGATTTGTCATCCTGTGATGCATTTCATTTGTTTTGCATTTATTTCAAGAGGTTTAGGCCCACTGAGATCAAGGCTTTTTCGTGATCGAGTTCAGCAATGTGCAATGAACAGACAAAAGAAAAGCATTTGAAAAAGGTAAAAGTGTAGAACTCAATAAATAAAATACAAAACAAGCAAATCAGTTGTTTTATTCATGTTGACCTTGTGTGATATTTATAAAGCCACTTAGAGATGCTTACATTTTACCCTCAAGTTTCTCAGAATAAAAAAAAAAAGAATGTTCTGCTTTTATTTATAGTTAAGAATAGGATTCATGCAAACTAATCCATAATGACATTTGTTGTTGTCATTAGCATTGTTGGGGAAAGTTACTTTTAAAAATAGTAATGCATTACAGTATTGAGATAATCCTTTAAAAAAAAATGAACTAATTGTAAGTAGGAAGCATGACAGTGAGAAATACAAAATAAAAGACATTAAAACCATAAGTGATAACAAAACCCCTGTTTAAAGGGTGGCTCCTGGGAACCTAACAGAACACCCACCCAAAAATAAAATAAAGTCCAGGAGCTGATACAGGGGGAGGGATGGGGCAGTGGTGGACCTTGGCTGTGGAGCAATGGCGGGCCTTTGCATCCACTGGAGCTTGGTACATATAGCACCGTGCTAGCACGTGGCGGCCATGGCGGCTGGAGACACTGGTGTGGCGGCAATGATGGCTGGTGACTCTGGCATGACGTCCATGACGTGAAGAGGCTCAGGCTTGGTGGTCATTGGTATGGGGGCCACGACATTAAGAAACATTGGCTGAGCAGTCCTGACGTGACTTGAATCTGGTGTGGGGTCCATGACGTGGAGAGGCTCTGGTGTGGTGTCCATGATGTGGAGTCTCTGGCGATGCAGCCATGACGTGGAGAGGCTCTGGCGTGGTGGCCATGACTTGGAGAGGCTCACAAAAATCCACCACATCATCCTCAATGGCCCATTTCCCCTAACGCAAATGTAGCAAGGCGGCTGCTGGGTTCATTGTAGAGGGTCTTGCTTTCTGTAAGTAGTCCAATGGAGGCAAGTTGATTGCGAACCCATGTGCAGTTTTTATTTAAATCCAAATATGAGCAGATTAACTTAAACATGAACAAGAAACTCACCAACAGCAGTTAAATGGACAAAGCTAGACAAAAGACAATGGTAACATGAGGGCTATTTATACACAAGGACTAATCACTAAACAAGCAACACCTGTGAACAGTCAAACCATGAACCAATAAGAACATAGGACACGTGACTAGACAACCAATCAGAACACTACACATAGACAAGGGAAGCACATGGCAAGATACATGGGGCAAGGGAAGCACATGGTAAACAGGAAGCATGACAGAATTACAAGACAAAAATTAAAAGACATGAAAACATAAAAGTGATAACAAAACCCAAAACCAACCGTGACATTGCATTACTTTATTTTTTTTATAAAAAATGAATGCGTTACTTTTTCTCACCTGGCTGAGTCTTGCTCTCAGCCAGGCACTGCAGACAACTGTGAGCTGATATCAAGGGCAACTACATTATTAACATTAGCATTCACTAGTACTAATATTGTCCACTCATTACAAAAAATAACATGGTTTTTGTAGTCAGAGATGCACATATGCTTTGTATGTATTATCACACACTACATAAATAACATTTTATATTTTAGAAACTAAATTATTATTTTTTAGCACATTATTAACATCCACATTTGAGCAGTTTGTCGAGAACACAGTATTTCACAATAAACACTGGTCGAAACATTCTCAGACTGTGACATTCATCATGTTACAGTGTAAACACTCTTACTTTTATAAGATGCACTGAAAGGTTTCCTAGCTGATTAATTACAGCTGTAATTACATGCAGGTGTTTTTAAAAAATACATTGTAAAAAAAATTATGTACACAATAAGTGCATTTTATCAAATTATTAATTTAAATGTTAGTACATAGTAATTAGTAGTATTAGTAAAGACATCTAATATAAAGTGGGACCCAAGGCATATTCCTCACAGCTTGTCTTCCAAAAACAATGAAAAGTTGATGCATTTTTATCGAGGTGATGGGGGCATTAATGACCATGAATGATGGAGTATTTATTATTTCCGCCGTTATGATCCAAGGGAATGCGTTGGCGCGTTCTCCGACCCCAGGGTGTTAAGCAAATTAAACAAACTGAAAAGTAACTTGAATATTATTTTTAAAAATTATAAAGTAATAATAAACTTTTCTTGCTAAATAAAAAGGTAATCTGATTAGGTAAAGTGAAAGTGACATGACATGAAGGCCAAGTATGGTAACCCATACTCGGAAATTGTCTTCTGCATTTAACCTATCCAAGGTAGTGCACACACATTGGGAGCAGTGAGTAGTGAACACACACACATTGCAAACCGTGAACACACACACAACCGCCGGGGCAATGGGCAGCCATTTTGCTGCAGCGTCCGGGAAACAATTAACTACAATAAAAATAAGTATGTATTTGACTCAACTATGAAATATGTCTTTCATATCAAAATCAACTGGCATCCCACATTGTTTCTTTGTTGGAAATGCATTCAACACATGTGTCCATGCAAAACAGCCATTTTGCACCTTAGTGTTAGCTCTCTTAAATAATTTATGAACTGAGACCAGGTCTTAACACTTATGAACATTTATACATAACACTCATAGTTAACTGTGAGAATAAGAGTATAATTACTTTTATTTTGGCACATTTTATGTGAATATTCAATGTACTCTTGCTGGTTTTATAAATCCTTTCCCTGATCATTACATCACTGCAGATTTTCAGCACTAGCAAACAAAAAGGATAATTTTACACTGAAATGTCCTACCTGGATTGAGGTCTCACCTCAGGGCTGCAAATTCGCTCAGTCAAATTAAAGCAATGGATTTCTGGCACAGCTAGACCACAGAGTGTTTATTGCTTTTCTACAGGGAAACATGGAAGAGTGTATCTGACTGAACAGAAATGCCTTTATGCCTGTTCTCCCTTCTCTATACATGAGGGCGTTGAAGTGCAGAGGTTTGAGGGTTAAATCTTGACTCTCAGTATGAATCTATGCCAGGTTTTAAGATGACGTCTAAATGGTTTGTAATCTAAATGGATGAAAATTTGCATCACAGAAATAAATTATATTGTAAAATATATTTAAATAGAAAACCATTATTTTAAATTGTAAATCTTTTCTGTATTTTTGATCAAATAAATTCAGGCTTGATGAGCATAAGAGTCTTATTTCAGAAACATAAAAAATAGTAATGTTTCAAAACTTTTGACCGGTATTATAATTGCGATTTATCGAATCCAAAATAAAAGTTTGTGTTTACATGATATATGTGAGGGTACTGTGTATAATTATTATGTATATTTAAATACACAGTAAAACATTTCAAGAGAGTCTGCACACTCTACCAAAGAATTCTTCAAATGCGAGATAAAAATCAATCCTTTACAGAAAAAAGGTGTGACCTTTGTCAATGCAAGGAGAAGGGGATTGGAAGGATTTTTTTTTTCTTTCTCGCATTTGAAGACTTCTTTGGTAGACATTTGAAATGTTTTACTATTTGGAGTTTTTTTTGTCTACGCATCTCATTTGGACTAGTTTGAAGGCGCGGTGAGTTCCTGACCATTCTTCAGTTATTTGAATACCCACACATGTATATATTTAAGAAATATTTGCATGTACTGTATATTAGGTGTGACGATGTATCGTTAATTGATATATCGCAATATAAAAATGTGACGATATGTATAGTTGATGTAAACGATATGATTCGCGATATAGAGTTGTTTTATCCAGGGCTCAACTTGCTGTATTTATAAGGTATAATTCACACCAAAAATGTAAACTGTCATCATGTACTCACCCTCATGTTGTTTCGTTTAACTCCTAAACACAAATGAAGATATTCTTTATAAAACCTAAGAGATTTCTGTCCCTCCATTTAAAGTCCATTCCTCTCAAACTTAAAAGATCCAATAAATGTCAAAAAGGCATTGTAAAAATAACTAATCGAGTGTCTAATCCAAATCCAAGTCTTCTGAAGAGACAGTCAAAGCGCAAACATCATTTAAAGCGGCACTCCTTATAGTGAAAGCGCAAACATCATTTAAATCACCAGATCACATTTAGTTTTAGTAGTATGATTATTCAAAGCATTTTAGATTGTTTATTCTTATATGTATAGTGCATTAATAGCAGGAGAGATTGGACATAGCGAGCACCTGGAGAGAATGCTGCCTGCACTGAAAGCGTGAGAAATGCGTGAGGGGAAAAAAAGGAAAGTTTACGGAGTTTCAGTGACATTACTACATTAAACGACTAATGTTGAATATAATGTATAATGATGCAATGGGGGAATATTTGTGGGTCCTAATAATACAATATAAAAATAATATTATTTTAATAATAATAAAAAAAGTAAAAAAAATGTAATAAAATAAAAAACACTTTATTTTGGCTTAAAATATTGTGATACATATCGTATGTGTGTGTGTTTTTTTTTTTTTTTTAATTTATGGTTTTAGTTAACACTGATTGGAGACAGTAAGATTAAAAGGGATAATTCACACAAAAATAAAAACCTTTGTTGTTCCAAATGACACAAAATGAACACAAATGCAATTATATTTTTAATATTCTCTCATCATTTTCCCATCCATTGAAAAATTTAAAATGTTAAATACATTGTAAAACTAATACATATGAATCAAGCTGTTCAATCCAAGTCTTCTGTAGAGACACAATCACTTTATACAATGAACAGATTTAAGGCTTTTATTCCCATATACACACTGAAAAAACATACATACAAAGTTCATCAAATATGGTAAATAGAAGCTCCCTGGAAGAAGAGATTTCTTTTAATCTCAATGGGACCTTTCTGGAAAAATAAAGGATAAATAAAATAAATAAACTGTGCTTGCTTGACACACGAGAAGAGCCTTATTGGAGTCAAAGCTTGAGTCTGAGTCTGTGTGCATTAGGGGTGTGCGAAATATATAATCTACGATAATATCATGGTTGTTGTTTTAACGATGTACAATCTGACATTATCGACTATGTCCCTCACTTTACAAAAACACACCTAGAGAGTGCACGTATACACTACGTGATGTAGTAGGTTAGACTAGTTTCTGTCACTGCTGCGAACTGACCACCACACAGAATATAAAGAATATCAAAAACTTTAGGAGTCAGCTGTCCATTGCAGTCCTAAACCTGCCAAGGTACCAGCACAATAACACACTCAGCAAAATATCATCTAATTATCGTTATTGATAAAATCCCAGAAAATATCGAGATGTGCATTTGAACCTGCTTCTTCAGTAATGTTTTTTAATGTATATCCACTATTCTGTCTTTGCAGGTGAGTTCTGTAAAAACTTGACGGACACACTGGAGAGCTCGTCCGGACTGCGTCTGCTCTGGAGAACCTTCAGGCCCTTTCTGCAAGGAACAATCCTCTACACGCCCAACACAGATGTTACACGGAGCATCATTACAGAGGTACACACATAAACACAAACATGCACAGTAGAGCAGAGGCCAGTGGAAAGTTAATGCACTGTATCTTTTAAAAACATGGCCATGATTTAGCTTGAAAAAAGAGAACACAGACTCACATTGCGTAAGATGTAAATTGGTGTAACGAGGATGAATGTGCACTTAACAAGCTCAGAGAATTCTCCACAGAGAATTGAATCAGTGATTGTCACATGGAATTTTAAACAAGTGTAAAAGTTTCATGTTACCGACCTGACCTGCTTTCAGAAAGATACAGAATTTTTTCTGGATCAATCTGTTTCCCGTTCATGAGATGTAGCTACACTGAAAGGACATCCAATGGATTATGTAGGCTTGAAACAGAGTACATTAGTTATCATAGGTCAAGTTTTAGCAAGTACAGGGACAAGCTGTGAAAATATTAATTCATGAAAATAAGAAATAAGTTAAATTGTAACAACCTTTGTATATGTAAATTGACCATGTTTACTCAATCTATGTGTTACCTGGATCGAGAAATTCACAATTATTTGTCAGCAAGGGCTTTCGTGAAAACTACAATTATACTTCTGCATTTTTGTGTCCCCGCCCACGGACAGTCGGATCGACAGAGGGTTATTACAGAACAGTTATTGATACTGAAATTTGTATCATACTTTGTCTACTCTTTAAACATAATTATGGTAAAAATGGAGCACTATGTCAACTTTCTTACCTGTAGGTACAGCATTTTGCTTTGGCTTGATGCAAGTTCAGCCCTCAGCATTGCGTTTTAAAGTGCTATTTATTTTAAATAAGTTATTTATACAGTTATAAAGAGCATGTATGAAGATGAAGCTTCATTCTGTTGAATTCTGAATTCTGTTGAATTCATTTGCACTTTGTCTTTCTTGTGCTCTCCCTGAAGTGAACACGTCCTGTATCTGTGTGTGTGTCTGTGCGCTGTAAATAGGTGCTCTCATATGTTCTTTTGGTGCTGAATTTTTGTGTAAATATAAAATTAAAAACAAGGTCCCTATTTGGCGAATTTTTGTAAACTTGTAAAGTTTTGAGTTACAGCCCAAAGTCATGTCACGATTTAAGTCAAGTTGGGTTATTTACGAGGGTTTACAAGAACATTTTTTTTTCAGGAATTCTAATTCTTAAGAAATTAGGTAAGAACTTTTTTTAATGGTGCACTATGCAGGATTTTCAAAAAAAAAAAACATTAAAAAATAAGGCCTCTCAATCATTACTAGTCCATAGGACATAGTCCACTAGAAGTATGCAGTGGTGTTTGTGTCTTAGAGACATTGTCCTGTGCCTGTAATTTCTTAAAGCGATAGTGCACCCAAAAATTTTAATTCTATCATTAATTACTCACCCTCATGTGGTTCCAAACCTGTAAGACTTTTGTTCATCTTCGGAACACAAATGATGATCTTTTTGATGAAATATGAGAGCTTTCTATTCTTCCATAAAAAGCTACGCAACTGACACTTTGAGGCTTCAAAAAGGTCATAAAATTGTAAAAATAAATCCATATGAATTGAGCGGTTTAGTAAAAAATTTTTTGAAGAGTCTCGACCGCCTTATATGATGAATAGATTGAATTTAGGCTTTTATTCACATATAAACATTGATCAGAGAATATAAACAGAACCTGCTTGATTTGCGAAAACAAACCTCTTGCGGAAGCTCAAAAGTGTTGCGTAACACGAGAATGAACCTCATTGGTTCTTGAGGAAGCTCAAACGTGCTGCGTTACACGAGAATGAACCTCACTGGTTCTTGCAGAAGCTCAAACGTGCTGCGTTACACGAGAATGAACCTCACTGGTTCTTGCAGAAGCTCAAACGTGCTGCGTTACACGAGAATGAACCTCATTGGTTATTGCTGAAGCTCAAACGTGCTGCGTAACACACGAGAATGAACCTCATTGGTTATTGCAGAAGCTCAAACGTGCTGCGTAACACGAGAATGAACCTCATTGGTTCTTGCTGAAGCTCAAACGTGCTGCGTTACACGAGAATGAACCTCATTGGTTATTGCAGAAGCTCAAACGTGCTGCGTAACACGAGAATGAACCTCATTGGCTCTTGCTGAAGCTCAAACGTGCTGCGTTACACGAGAATGAACCTCATTGGTTATTGCTGAAGCTCAAACGTGCTGCGTAACACACGAGAATGAACCTCATTGGTTATTGCAGAAGCTCAAACGTGCTGCGTAACACGAGAATGAACCTCATTGGCTCTTGCTGAAGCTCAAACGTGCTGCGTTACACGAGAATGAACCTCATTGGTTATTGCTGAAGCTCAAACGTGCTGCGTAACACACGAGAATGAACCTCATTGGTTATTGCAGAAGCTCAAACGTGCTGCGTAACACGAGAATGAACCTCATTGGTTCTTGCTGAAGCTCAAACGTGCTGCGTTACACGAGAATGAACCTCATTGGCTCTTGCTGAAGCTCAAACGTGCTGCGTAACACGAGAATGAACCTCATTGGTTATTGCAGAAGCTCAAACGTGCTGCGTTACACGAGAATGAACCTCACTGGTTCTTGCAGAAGCTCAAACGTGCTGCGTTACACGAGAATGAACCTCATTGGCTCTTGCTGAAGCTCAAACGTGCTGCGTTACACGAGAATGAACCTCACTGGTTCTTGCAGAAGCTCAAACGTGCTGCGTTACACGAGAATGAACCTCATTGGTTATTGCTGAAGCTCAAACGTGCTGCGTAACACACGAGAATGAACCTCATTGGTTATTGCAGAAGCTCAAACGTGCTGCGTAACACGAGAATGAACCTCATTGGTTCTTGCTGAAGCTCAAACGTGCTGCGTTACACGAGAATGAACCTCATTGGCTCTTGCTGAAGCTCAAACGTGCTGCGTAACACGAGAATGAACCTCATTGGTTATTGCAGAAGCTCAAACGTGCTGCGTAACACGAGAATGAACCTCATTGGCTCTTGCTGAAGCTCAAACGTGCTGCGTTACACGAGAATGAACCTCATTGGCTCTTGCTGAAGCTCAAACGTGCTGCGTAACACACAAGGATTAACCTCATTGGTTATTGCAGAAGCTCAAACGTGCTGCGTAACACGAGAATGAACCTCATTGGTTCTTGCTAAAGCTCAAACGTGCTGCGTTACACGAGAATGAACCTCATTGGTTCTTGCTGAAGCTCAAACGTGCTGCGTTACACGAGAATGAACCTCATTGGCTCTTGCTGAAGCTCAAACGTGCTGCGTAACACACGAGAATGAACCTCATTGGTTCTTGAGGAAGCTCAAACGTGCTGCGTTACACGAGAATGAACCTCACTGGTTCTTGCAGAAGCTCAAACGTGCTGCGTAACACACAAGAATGAACCTCATTGGTTATTGCAGAAGCTCAAACGTGCTGCGTAACACGAGAATTAACCTCATTGGTTCTTGCTAAAGCTCAAACGTGCTGCGTTACACGAGAATGAACCTCATTGGTTCTTGCTGAAGCTCAAACGTGCTGCGTTACACGAGAATGAACCTCATTGGCTCTTGCTGAAGCTCAAACGTGCTGCGTAACACACGAGAATGAACCTCATTGGTTATTGCAGAAGCTCAAACGTGCTGCGTAACACGAGAATGAACCTCATTGGCTCTTGCTGAAGCTCAAACGTGCTGCGTTACACGAGAATGAACCTCATTGGCTCTTGCTGAAGCTCAAACGTGCTGCGTAACACACGAGAATGAACCTCATTGGTTATTGCAGAAGCTCAAACGTGCTGCGTAACACGAGAATGAACCTCATTGGTTCTTGCTAAAGCTCAAACGTGCTGCGTTACACGAGAATGAACCTCATTGGTTCTTGCTGAAGCTCAAACGTGCTGCGTTACACGAGAATGAACCTCATTGGCTCTTGCTGAAGCTCAAACGTGCTGCGTTACACGAGAATGAACCTCATTGGCTCTTGCTGAAGCTCAAACGTGCTGCGTAACACACGAGAATGAACCCCATTGGTTATTGCAGAAGCTCAAACGTGCTGCGTAACACGAGAATGAACCTCATTGGCTCTTGCTGAAGCTCAAACGTGCTGCGTAACACACGAGAATGAACCTCATTGGTTATTGCAGAAGCTCAAACGTGCTGCGTAACACGAGAATGAACCTCATTGGCTCTTGCTGAAGCTCAAACGTGCTGCGTAACACACGAGAATGAACCTCATTGGTTATTGCTGAAGCTCAAACGTGCTGCGTAACACGAGAATGAACCTCATTGGCTCTTGCTGAAGCTCAAACGTGCTGCGTTACACGAGAATGAACCTCATTGGTTATTGCTGAAGCTCAAACGTGCTGCGTAACACACGAGAATGAACCTCATTGGTTATTGCAGAAGCTCAAACGTGCTGCGTAACACGAGAATGAACCTCATTGGTTCTTGCTGAAGCTCAAACGTGCTGCGTAACACGAGAATGAACCTCATTGGTTCTTGCTGAAGCTCAAACGTGCTGCATAACACGAGAATGAACCTCATTGGTTATTGCAGAAGCTCAAACGTGCTGCGTTACACGAGAATGAACCTCATTGGTTCTTGCTGAGGCTCAAACGTGCTGCGTTACACGAGAATAAACCTCATTGGTTATTGCAGAAGCTCAAACGTGCTGCGTAACACGAGAATGAACCTCATTGGTTCTTGCTGAAGCTCAAACGTGCTGCGTAACATGAGAATGAACCTCATTGGTTCTCGCTGAAGCTCAAACGTGCTGCGTAACACGAGAATGAACCTCATTGGTTCTTGCTGAAGCTCAAACGTGCTGCGTAACACGAGAATGAACCTCATTGGTTCTTGCTGAAGCTCAAACGTGCTGCGTAACACGAGAATGAACCTCATTGGTTTTTGCTGAAGCTCAAACGTGCTGCGTAACACGAGAATGAACCTCATTGGTTCTTGCTGAAGCTCAAACGTGCTGCGTAACACGAGAATGAACCTCATTGGTTATTGCAGAAGCTCAAACGTGCTGCATAACACGAGAATGAACCTCATTGGTTCTCGCTGAAGCTCAAACGTGCTGCGTAACACGAGAATGAACCTCATTGGTTCTTGCTGAAGCTCAAACGTGCTGCGTAACACGAGAATGAACCTCATTGGTTTTTGCTGAAGCTCAAACGTGCTGCGTTACACAAAAATTAACCTCATTGGTTCATTGGTTCAGCTCAAACGTGCTGCGTAACACGAGAATGAACCTCATTGGTTCTTGCTGAAGCTCAAACGTGCTGCGTAACACGAGAATGAACCTCATTGGTTTTTGCTGAAGCTCAAACGTGCTGCGTAACACGAGAATGAACCTCATTGGTTCTTGCTGAAGCTCAAACGTGCTGCGTAACACGAGAATGAACCTCATTGGTTATTGCAGAAGCTCAAACGTGCTGCGTAACATGAGAATGAACCTCATTGGTTCTCGCTGAAGCTCAAACGTGCTGCGTAACACGAGAATGAACCTCATTGGTTCTCGCTGAAGCTCAAACGTGCTGCGTAACACGAGAATGAACCTCATTGGTTCTTGCTGAAGCTCAAACGTGCTGCGTAACACGAGAATGAACCTCATTGGTTTTTGCTGAAGCTCAAACGTGCTGCGTTACACAAAAATTAACCTCATTGGTTCAGCTCAAACGTGCTGCGTAACACGAGAATGAACCTCATTGGTTCTTGCTGAAGCTCAAACGTGCTGCGTAACACGAGAATGAACCTCATTGGTTTTTGCTGAAGCTCAAACGTGCTGCGTAACACGAGAATGAACCTCATTGGTTCTTGCTGAAGCTCAAACGTGCTGCGTAACACGAGAATGAACCTCATTGGTTATTGCAGAAGCTCAAACGTGCTGCGTAACATGAGAATGAACCTCATTGGTTCTCGCTGAAGCTCAAACGTGCTGCGTAACACGAGAATGAACCTCATTGGTTCTCGCTGAAGCTCAAACGTGCTGCGTAACACGAGAATGAACCTCATTGGTTCTTGCTGAAGCTCAAACGTGCTGCGTAACACGAGAATGAACCTCATTGGTTTTTGCTGAAGCTCAAACGTGCTGCGTTACACAAAAATTAACCTCATTGGTTCATTGGTTCAGCTCAAACGTGCTGCGTAACACGAGAATGAACCTCATTGGTTCTTGAGGAAGCTCAAATGTGCTGCGTAACACGGGAATAAACCTCATTGGTTCTCGCACGTCAAGCGAACATGCTTGAGCTTCCATTTACCACAACTGATGTGTGTGTTGATGAATGTTTATATGTGAACATGTTTTTATGATGACACATAACTATTAGTGAGCTAGACTGAAGATTCGTTCACAAATTACAGCCAGTCATCCAACTAATTAGCATAACTGTTCTTTCATACTGGCTATGAAAAAAATGCTAATTATGCATGATAAACACAATGGGCCTTGTTTATGAAATACACATTTTTTTGTAAATCGTTCATAAAGCTGTTCTGGCGAAATTAAAATGCTTGTATTTTCAAAATGTTAGTTAGTACAAAATACATTTTCACCTGCTCCCTACCACATGTAAGTGGTGTGTAAAACATTTGAATGTTCTGTGTTCTTTTAGGCAAACTGATGACACTGCATTTTGATAACACTATGTACCATAATAATATTTCATGGGTTCGTTTGCCGTCTCTTTTTTTCTTTTCTTTTTTGTAGCTGAACGTTAAAAACTCTTCAACTGTGGGTAAAAGGCAGCGCTCATCACTGTCACTTTTTACCCAGCTGTCCAATCACAGTATAGTACTCCTTCTTGTACAACGACTGAACAACAATGGAGAAATTAATATTGTGGGTTACTGCATTTTTATATTCAGTAATATTCTTCAAAACAAGATACTAGTAACACGTTACGGCCGTGAAATTCCAAATCATAGCAACCAAAGTGTCTCAGCTGAAAAAAACGCTGCACCTCCAAAAGCACTCTCAAGCGCCACCAGCTGGCCGTTTTCAGAAGAGTTCCTGGCATGTTAATTGAACACGTTAATAAAAAAATTTTGTTAGACATATGGCCTATTAGTCCCTTTTGCATATGCAATATACTGGAGCCAACCCTAAAAAGGGATTTTAGAAGATTCCACAGTGTCCCTGGAATTTTCGTAGTTATAATTCATTGGCGGGGATTATGCTACTTGTGAATGAGCATGCCCTATTTACGAATGATTAGAATTCATTAACACACACGTTTAACTATCAAATCTGATGTTTATGCAGCGTTTGTGAATCCTGAGGAGAGTTTTCTGAAAAGTTTTCTGTTGTATGCACAAATTACTCCAAATCTACTCATATATTTATAAAAGTTTCATTAATGAGGCCAAAAAAACAACCTTATTTCTCATCTTTCCACTGGTATTCTCTTGAGTCGGTTGGGCTGCGTGTACAACATGTCCAATTAAAACATGTCATATCAGTGGAGGGGGCTTGCGCTTCTGCCAGTGGTCCGTCCGTGGGGAGGGGCCAAATTTGAATGTTGTGTTTACAAGCAGTAACTGAAAATCCTGAATAGTGCCACATTAAGAAATGTTTTTGCTAGGGGTATAACAATATATCGTGTCACAATATATAGCAATACAAAAATGCAACAATATGTATCATGGATAGTGTCACTATGTATTGTGACTAGTTCACCCAAAATGAAAACTACTATGTGAGAAAAAAATTTGAGTTTACAGAGTTTTAGTGTCAGTACTACATTAAACTACTATATAATGTTGAATATGTATAATGTATAATATTGCAATGGGGGAATATTTGTAGGTCCTGATGCCAAATGTCTTATGTTAATAGTTAAAAAGTGTCCTACATTATTTTAAATATAATTTAAAGCATATTCGTCTAAAATGATTCTGTATTTTTAGCTTCAGAATCATAAATATTTATATTTTGGTGTCACCATTATCCTGTGCATTGTGTTACCAGCATTAAGTCCAAGCCTATTTATTTCTTAGCAAAATTTCTAATTTAGCATTTTAATCAGTGGTACCCTTTTACCATATGTCTTGGTGTACTGTATCGCAATAATATCATATTGTGAGTTCAGTATCGTGTTGTGATGTGAGGGTATTGTTACACCCCTAGTTTTTGGGAAAATAGTTTCTGTGAATCTGTCCCCTGGAAAGAAAACTTTAAAGAGAAATACACACTTGAAGAGACTTTTTATTCTGCTTTTACATCTACAAACCCTGTGGTGACGTAATCTAGTGGGTTTTTTTAGATGCGGGACTGGATGACACCAGTTAGCTTTCTTTTATATGAAAAAAGGGAGAGCATACTGATAAAAAAGACATGAAAATGCTGAAATATCCAGTAGTATAGTGTTATATAAAAATATTTGACCATTCAATGCAGCAATTGGCCAATCAGAATCAAGTATTTCAATGAGATGAACTGCCTACATTAAGTGTTCTGCACATGCATGTTATGCACTCTTTTTGTCACCAGGCCAACCGCACCTTTGACGCTTTGGCTAAACTTGGCGATCTGGCAGAGGCATGGCTGCAGAATAAAGATGTGCTCTGGGCTTTTTTCAACAGCAGCACACAGATCAACACACTGAGGGTGAGATCATCTCTTTGTTCGACCTTTTTGGCATTTTTATTCACAGTCTGAACTGTAAAGAGGCAGAAGAGGGGATGAACTGGGCAGACAAATGACGCAATTTGCCCGTGTCACCTGTTTGAGCACCGTGGCTTAAAGGGATAGTTCACCCAAAAATGAAAATTCGGCCATCATTTACTTACCCTCAAGTTGTTCCAAACCTGTATGAATTTCTTTCTTCTGTTGAACACAAAAGAAGATTTTTGGGTGAACTATCCCTTTAACGTGATGTTAACTTTACTACTGAAGTGTATGAATGAATATGATTATCTAACATCAAAGCCAGGTGTGGATGCGACTTGATTTTGTCCATCAGGAAATTATTGGATCATAGAAAGTGAGCATTGTGGACAAACTAAATGAAGGTGGATCTAAATGTGAAAGTTAGCAATATGTGACGCAAATATTTTTGATTATAGATTATGATGGCACATTAATGAAGTGCACTGATAAATTATTTATGATAAATATTTTCATATTTAATTTTCATATTTAATTATCTTTACAAAATGTTACCTAGGTGTGCGGACCAAGAATACAGAAACATTTCTGAAGTTATGCTCAATCACCTTTAGTTAACATGGATTATGAATTACATCAAACACAAATTAACATGAGTCAACATGAATTAAATTTCACCCAAAAATGAAAATTAGCCCATGATTTACTCACCCTCAAGTCATCCTAGGTGTATATGACATTCTTCTTTCAGACGGATACAATCAGAGTTATATTAAAAAATGTCCTGGCTAATCCAAGCATTATAATGGCTGGGGGTTAATAAAGGCCTTCTGAAGCGAAGTAGTGCGTTTGTGTAAGAAAAATATCCATATTTAAAACTTATAGACTAAGGGTGGGTTGCACACACAAGGATTAGATTAAATCTAGATTAAATCAAGGTTTATCTAATAATTCTGTTGCACCAAACTTTAAACCTTGTTTAAAAATAAGCAAGTTTACGTTTAAACCATCATTTTGATCCTGGATTTAATTTATATTACCTTTAGTCCTGTTGCTCCATAACTTTAAACTCAGATTTAAATCTCAATTAGGGATTAATTTTAAATTTACATGTGAGGAGGTTTAAATAAAATAAAGTGAACCTATAATTAAAATATGTGGCTGATTGAACAAAGATAGAAACAGTGGGTGTGTCGTCAGGTCTCAGAGAGGTGTTTATTACAAATAAAAATAAACAATAAAGCGCACTGAGCTGGCAGAGTGTGAGGGTCGTGGCAGCCTAGTTTACTACCACCTGATATCAAGTTCGGGATGCGGATCCCTCAACTCGGTGCACCTCGGGTGTCGGACAAAGAAAAGAAGAGAGTATAATATATTTAGCATTTAACAGCAGCGGTGATGATGAGGTGATGGCGTCCACACCTTGCGTTTCTCATGCCCGCTTCACACGTGGCTGCTGGGCGGCGATCAAACGGGATGGGCGGCGCTGTCAAGAGCGGAGATAGTCACTCCACCAATCATGACAGTTGTTTTGTCATAAGTTACGCTGCCACAATATACTCCATTAATTGATACTATAAATATATTTCCATGTTTATGAAATCCGCACGCGCTGCCGCAATGTTTTCATTGCCTGCTTGATCAGTAACGGTCTCTCTATGTAGCGCTTTATAAAGTCAGCTGACATTTTACAAGTTTATTTCCTTTATAGGCAAGAGCTACTTATGTCAGAGGTAGAGTTTCTGATGGTCAATAAAGAAGGAAATTGAATATTTGTATTGCTGTCAATGGCGAATCCATCATGGCGGCGGAAATTAATCGTAAATGGAGGTTTTAATCGCAGGTTAAATTCTAATCCCTGATTTGTTAATCTGGGTTTAAAATTGTGGTGCAACACAACTCGATTTAAAATAAAGCCTAGATCAACAAATCCTAGATTAGCTCTAAACTGTGCTTAATTTAATCCTTGTTGGTGCAACCCACCCTAAATACCTAACTACCGGCGGATTGCCGTACGCAACGATTTACGGCGAAAGAGTCACCCTTGACCCTTAATCCCTTGACGCATGCATATTGACGAATGCAGAAGCACAGAGGATAGAGCAAAACAAAACATAGCATTGGGGGTTACTCTTTTAGTGCAAGTCGACTCGCGCACCGCTGACCGCCGGAGACTAGGTATTTTAGTCCATAAAGTTTTAAATATGGATATTTTTCTTACACAAACAGAAGGCCTTTATTAGTTATATGATGGATAGATGCACTTTTATGGACTTCATAAACGAGGCAACAATTCACTGCCATTATAAAGCTTGGATTAGCCAGGATTTTTTTAATATAACTCCTAATTTTATTCGTCTGAAAGAAGAATGTCATATACACGTAGGATGACTTGAGGGTGAGTAAATCATGGGCTAATTTTCATTTTTGGGTGAACTAACTCTTTAAGTTATAACACAAGCTAATAAAGCACAACTTTCCTTATCATTCCCATCAGGATTTCATGGGATTTTGTTTACTGATTTTTGCAGCCCAAAATGGCTGAATTGCTTTTTTTCCTTTTTCTTTTCTTTCTTTCTTTTTTTCTTCCTTAAAAAAATGCTGTAATATTTGCATCATTTCTTGAAATTTTGACTATTGCTCTTCTGGCCAGGCTGGTTTCAGATTCTTCTACAGTGTATGATCTGGATTTTTCTACCTCACTGGTGTTGGATTTACTTTTTGCTAGTACATATCACAAATATTTATAAATATACGGCAAATAACACATTTAATTAAACGTGAAATTTTGAAGTAGAAAGACTGAAATAGTATTTCTTCTAAAACATACTCCATTAACCTTTGTTTTATTTACAACTTTGAAAAATCATGTTTTATAGTACATGTGGGTTCTGTGGGCTAAGAGTAGAAAACTTTGCAAAACAATGCCAAAAGAGCAAATGTGTTTTCAGTGACCTGAGTGCTAGAGAAAGTAACGAATGTCAGGATCTCAATGTATCTGGAATGGTAATCTAATCTTACAAGTTCACACAGATCTATCACTCTTTTCTCCCCTGGTCCACAGGGTAATTCTCTTGAGATCAGTGGTGCTGCCCTTGTCTCACTGCAGCATGAACGCGTCTGCACACAGAATTTAATGTCCTGTGAAATAAAGGCCACCAAGCTCGTTCATGACACCAGCGTAAGCCTTGATGTCTATTGTGAATTTTGTCAAGGACTACCCGAGCTAACAAAAATATGTTCTAAGAACATTTTGCTAACGTTCCCATTAAGTTGTGAAAACATTATTTCTGAAAGTTCTCTGAACGTTCAAAATTTCCATTTAAAAATGTTTAAATACGTTCTTGGTTATGCAGACGTTAAAGAAACATTCCATTTTATCATTCTGCCAACATTATGAAAACATTCCTTTTGACTGTTCTCTGTAGTAGTAACATTTAAAAAGAACATTTGAATAATGTTTTTGTGCTAATGTTTTGCTACCTTTATTAAAGGGTTAGTTCACCCAAAAATGAAAATTCTGTCATTAATTACTCACCCTCATGTCGTTCCAAACCCGTAAGACCTTCCTTCATCTTCGGAATACAAATTAAGATATTTTTGATGAAATCTGAGAGCTCTCTGACCCCTCCATAGACAGCAATTTAATGAACACTTTCAAGGGCCAGAAAGGTAGTAAAGACATTGTTAAAATAGTCCATGTGACTACAGTGGTTCAACCTTAATTTTATGAAGCGACGAGAATACTTTTTGTGTGCAAAAAACAAACAAAAATAACGACTTTATTCAACAATTTCTTCACGTCTGTGTCAGATTCTTACGCTGTTAGCGCAGTGTAAGCAGTGACAGAATTTTCATTTTTGACCAGATAACTTTGAACCAACATTTTATTAACGTTATAGCAAGAAAGTTTGTTCATAACGTTCTGACAATGTTCCCTGTTAGCTGGAACAATACTTTTTGTGTCGAGACCTGAAAATACCCTCTGATGACCTTGGATGTACTCGCTGCATATTCTGGCCACCCGTTTCTGATGAATCTCAGTCCAGGCTGCAGCGTGGAATCTAATTGAGTGTTCACCCTGGTGAGCTTCATTTTCGCAGGAGTTATTGACGACAGAAGCAGCCTATGTAGTTATCTCACCGTGGCTTTCAGTGCTTTCCGCTGTGTGATCTGGGCCCCATGAGAGTGCCTCAGCTACAGCCAGACACTTCTCAGGATCAAGCTCTGCATTGCAACTGAACTGCATGACCTTGATCAGGAGCCTTTGACACCCAAGTGATACATTATCAAGGTCTTTATTATTCAGGAGGTCTTTTTATGTTTCAGTAAAGACAGGAACTTTATGCATGTAAAGTAGGGCTGGGCACTGACACAAATTTCACGATTCAATTTGATATTGATTCACAAGCTTGCGTTTAGATTCTGATTCAATCCGATTCAATATTGAATAATTGGGGCCTATCAGGGAACAGACAAGCCGAGTTGGTACATTACTATAATATTAAAGGTTAAAATGAACTGATGTGTAAGCTACTTACATTTAAATGACACCTAAGGACATTTTTATAATAATACATTTTTAATTGCTTTCCGTGGTTAAAACATTGATTGAGCGATTACATGTGACGGATTTCGGTAAGTTGCACTGTATTTTTCAACATAACTTCTGATGTTCATTCATGTTTATTTTGTGCTGTAATTGGTAGTAAAACTGAAGAGATAATCAGTTCTTGTACGCTCCATGCTGCTGTTTCGCTTGAACAGATGCACTACAGCATTCTGTCACGCCACTTTAAAGAGTACTAAAACAGTATTTATTGTTTAAATTTCATAATAAAATTTGAAAAGCTTGCGCTGTCTTTTGCCGTCAAAAATCTACTGTCAGGATTTACCGAAGACGAGCAGTGAAAAATTAGTGCTGAAAAGGCATGGACACAGTTTTTTTTTGCAGCTGACCTTATTGCATATGCATTTGTAGGAGTTTCCTTTCAGACACAAAATTTATGGGAGGAGAGTATTTAAATGAATCATGCAAGGAGATTTACTAAGGTTTGCGTTTGTCAATTTATTGGTATACCACAACAGATCTGGTTAGTAAATCTGGCCCTTTGTTTCATATCAGAAGTATCAAAGCACAAAGCTGATTGCGATTTATTGGGTGCGAGGCGCGCTACAAAGCTTTGTTCATTCATCAACTAAAAACAGACTGAAAGATCGATTCTTGGGTTTTAAGAATCAATATTGGTTCTTCAAAATAAGAATCGAATAAAATTGAGAAATCAATATTTTTAACCACCTTTAAATTCTCTGCAGAGAAATTTGGTTTTTCTGTATTTATACAGATTGTTGTATTTTTCTGACCTGAGAAGTATGAACCATGTGAATTGCATAAATCAGAGAAAAATGGCTGCATTTTCAAATAAATATATTTAATTCATGGATTGTTAGTTTGGGTCGCTCATAACGTGCATTTGAAAACCCATCATACACCAACCAAATTCCAAAACTTGTAATCAGAATTGTTAATATATCTGTTATTTACCCTCAAGCCATCCTAGGTGTATATGACATTCTTCTTTCAGACGAATACAATCTGAGTTATATTAAAAAATGTCCTGGCTCTTCCAAGCTTTATAATGGCAGTGAATGGCAGACCAAAATTGCGCAAAAAACAAACTAAAATAACGACTTTAACGACTTATTCTTCAAAAATTTCTTCACGTCTGTGTCATACTTTTACGCTGTTGGCGCAGTGTAAGCAGTGACAGAATGGCTGCCCGAAATTTGAAGCCCAAAAAAGTGCATCCATCCATTGTAAAAGTAATCCACACGGCTCCGGGGGGTTAATAAAGGCCGCCTGAAGCGAATCGATGGGTTTTTCGAAGAAAATTATTCAAATTTAACACGTAATGTAAAATATCTAGCTTCTGGCGGACCGCCTTCCGTATTTCCGCTTTCTTCGTAAGTTGAATACAGAAGGCGGTCTGGCAGCAAATTTTGGGCTGCCATTCACTGCCATTATAAAGCTTGGAAGAGCCAGGACATTTTTTAATATAACTCAGATTGTATTCGTCTGAAAGAAGAATGTCATATACACCTAGGATGGTTTGAGGGTGAGTAAATTATAGGATAATTTTCATTTTTGGGTGAACTATCCCTTTAAGTTCTCTCCAAAGTCAGCGGTTTAATATATGATTTTATTTTTGAAAGCAAAGAAATGAATGACATGACAGTCATAAATATTAGTATTGTAATTTTACTCTTGTTCTGTCAAATAAATGTATTATTTAAATTATTTTTTGTTTTATTTTTATTTGTAAAATAAAATTAATATATAATAATAATTATATTATTATTATTATTAATTAAAAACTATTGGGGGTTACCCAATTTCCAGCTTTATTACTGGGCTGCTCAAATCAAAATGATAACAAGCTAGGTTATGAATAGGCAGGACGCTCTGTGGATTGACTTTGAATCTTTATGCCATTCAAGAAGATTAGATTCCCTTTGGTTTATTAACAATATATCCCAGATAAACTTTCTTACTGACAATGTGATTGTCTATAACACATTACTGGTCTGGAATGATGTAAAAAAACATTTGAATATCCCTCAAAATATATCCATTCACTCCCCTCTGGCTTTGAACCCGGACTTTCCCATTCGGATTAGGAGCATTGGATTGCTGGACTGGAGTTTTAAAGGTTTGTCTGATTTCTCAGGAATGTTTAACTCTGAAATGTTGAGATAATTTGAACAAATTAGAATAGAGTTTGATATTCCCTTTGAAGACTTTTTTAAATATCTTAAAATTCGGCATTTTGTAGAGTCTCTTTTAAAGCAAAACAAATTTTCGATTCAAATGATCTGAAATGGAAGAAACCATGCTGTCAGTTAATTCTTTCAAAGGGCTTATTTCCAATGCCTTACTAGTTCACTCTGACTCCTCAGTTTATGACTCTTTGAAACCACTGTGGGAACGGGACCTAGGAGTTTTGTTTAATTCCAATGAGATATTGGAGATATGTGATGGTATTTTTTCAAAATGCACCTCGATTTCCATACATGAACAAAATTTTAAACTCTTTCACAGAATTTATTTTACACCTGTCTGTCTGCATAAAATGTTCCCAGGTTGTTCTGATCTTTGTTTTAAATGCAAAACTTGTAAGGGCACATTTTTGTATTTTGGTCCTGTGCTCTCATCTAAGCATTTTGGAGAGGGGTTCACTCTGCAATCCAGGAGATGATAGGAAAACGTTTTCTCTTATCCCCCTCACTTTTTTTGTTGAATGACATTCCTAAAGACCTTTCTGACTCAGACTTCAGACCTCTGTTTACAACCCTTATATTCCTGGCTAAGAAATGTATATCATTAAAATGGTCTACATCTCAGGTCCCAACTATCTCCATGTGGATTTCTCTGCTGTCAGCTTTTCTGCCTTTGGAGAAATTGACTTATGACCTCAACCATAAACAGGACAAATTCAGGAGTCTTTGGGAACCTCTCCAATCCTCCCTACATAAAACTTCTGGCTATTCTTGTTTTGACTTATGTTTTTTGTAATACAGGTACATGTGTACATTTTATTTAACTTGCAGCGCTTGGGGTTTGTTTGTTTGTTTGATTGTCTTTGTCTTCTTGTTTGTACTATTTGAAAATCCTTAATAACATTTAAAAAAAAAACTTTTCATTTTAAATAAGAATTAAACAAAGCAACAGACAAATACATTACTATTGTACTCTAAAATAAAATATTTATTTTTTATAATAATAACTAAAAACTGCAATAATAGTTTATTATTATTATTATTATTAAATGGGTGTTGGTCAGGTTTTCCTTTTTTTCTTAGCTGATCACATTCCTGCTCTGTCAGTTTTCTTTATCAAAATGGCAAACATTTGGAGTGATTAAAGTGGTCAGCTTGTGACTGTTCATCGAGAGGAATCTCGTAAAACCCACTTGATTGTGTCTAAGGAGTTAAATAAACAAGCGCCAGAGATTTTAATGATTACATCCTCTGCAGTGGGAAGAATGAATTTCACCCTCTTCGCTGCCTCAATCGACACGGGTGGGGGCATCTCCACGGGACTTGATTACCGACACCATGGCTGCACACCACCATGTCTTGTTACTTCATCAGGGGGCCATTCTTGTTCCATGCGGTTGAGTTCAGCTTTCACTTTGGGTAGCAGAAGGAGGGGTACTTGATGTGCCGCATGCTTGGCATACACCTCACCTCCTTTTTTTACTGTTATCATCTTTTCACCCTGCTGAGACACATCTTTTAATTAATTTCAACTAGTGTCATCTCTGCTCTCTCATCTAGCTGCTGCCCGACTCAGAAGGCTTTGTTCCCTGAAAGTACATTTCAGTGTTGTAGTTCTCTAAACCCGTCTCTGTCTCAAGTCCATCTACTGTCTAGAGTCCAAGACCATGTTTTCATGCACCATGTTTTCAGCATTTGGATATGACATTGAAACGATATGTTTTGTGGTCTGTGCCGACACATTTGATCGCTCTGTGCTGTCGTGTCTCTGGAACACTGTTAAAAATAAAGGTTTATTGGCATTGATGGTTCCATGAAGAAACTTTAACATCTATAGAACCTTTCCATTACACAAAAGGTTTTCTTTAGATTTTTTAAATGTTCTTCACTTTTCTCAACTTTTAGAACCTTTATTTTTAAGAGTGAATGGAGCACAGTGTGTGACAGATGCAAAACAAGGCTTCATTCGCATATTTATTTACACTGCCTAAATTATTCAGACCCTCTTCTGGTCTTGGTCCTGACTCAGACTCAACCCTCTTGTGTTCTTGGTGTTGACACAGACTCAACAATGGTACTTTCACTACCTCCTGGGCTGTTGAAGCCTCAGCTGCAGATGTTCTTTCCTTTGTGATGGCTATTCAATGAATGTCTCCTCACCTGTCACACAGGCTTCTGCTCCTGTATCACTCTGAAAGTGGTGTCTGACCTATTTTCAATCGCGCAGTCAGTCCACTGCACTTGCCTTGTTTCCTTGTTAACTGCACCCAAGAACTTGTCCTGTGATTGTTCAGTGTTGTCAGTGTCACATTTATTTTATTGGAGGACATCTTTTGTATTTGGATTGCTGGTTTCTTGCACATGTTCTAGTGTTTCTTGTGTTTGCATTGCTGACTGCATTGCCCCTTCTTTTGTATGCATGTCTTTTGGGAGTTCTGTTGGTGACTTGCTGGATGAGCTCACTTGGCATTTCCAGAGTTTGCAAACTAGCATGCACTGCTTATTTCCTCATACTGTGTCTCAGGCAATATCAAGCACTCATTTGAAAGTCTTGTGGCTTTTATTTTGACCTCTAAATGGTGGTGAATGTGCTCGTCTGTCTTGTCACCAAGTTCACAATTCGCAGTTTACAAAACGGGGAAACGTACATCTCTACGTCTTTCCCAGAGAGAAACATACTGGTCATGTATCTGGTTATGTTTCGATATAAAGTACTTTCCAATATGAGAATATATTTATCCTTATCCTCTTCGCTATCAAAGCTAACAATGCGAGGATCATCTCTTCCTCGCTTCCAATAGAGTAGACAAGAACTAACCTGTACATAATGTTTTAGTTTTGTTGCAGTTCTGAAATGGTAAAAGCACCATTTTCCATTCTAGACACTCTGAAGAGCTTTCAAAGGTAAATCACACCTGTGGACAGTGTTGAGTGGTTTTGAATTTAATTGTGCTGGTAAAAATGGATTTGGGCGGGTGGACAAAATTTGATCTGGTTAGGGGTCTACATCTACATTTTACAGTCTAATTGGTTAATAAACAAAACTCAAGTGTGCATGTACTCCATAAAATCAGTCATCATGATGTTACTAGTCCACACAGGAGCCCACGCAGAGTCAACTTGCATTGTGTTGATGTTGTCAACGAGCAAGCACTTTTAGCCAATCAGCGATCAACAGGCAGACGTGGCATAAATATACATTAAGTTATCTACAGTAAAGAGTGGGAGAGTGACCCAACTCTCAAAACGTGGATTACACCTGTGGGAGATGATGACGGAAAGCAGAGGTGGACTGGCCATCTGGAGCACTGGACGTTTTCCCGGTGGGCCGCTGGACAATGTGGGCTGGCCCGTTGCTACATAAAAATATATGAACAGGCTCGGACTGGCCATCGGGAGCACCGGGTGAATTCCCGGAGGCCTGGCAACTGATTTGGCCCGCTGCCCTCTTTCTTTCTTTTTTTTTATAAATAAATGTAATCATAATATTATTGCCTTTTTAATTATATATAATTGCCCCAATGCACTAAAGTGTAATTCCTGAGTTCGGCATTAGAAAATTAATCGATAATAAATCATGAAACGGTTAGTTGACTGGCAATGCTACGATTCAGCTCGCGTGAGCTCTGTGTCTCCGCCAAACCGTTTCGAGTAATAATCAGTGCGACAGACTCGAGGAAGCGGCCAGGTGGAGCATTGAGGGGAAAGCTTCAAAGGCAGGTCAGTTTCACCGGTAAAAAGCTACTGTGGTTTTGTCTTCTTTAACGTGGCTAAGTATTAAAGGGGTCATGAACTGCGTTTTTTTATTGTTTTATGATGTTTCCTGGGGTGCACTTATAATGTTAGAATGCTTTTTACATCAAAAATTGTCATAATTTATAAATAAAAGGCATTTTTCCTACCCTGATTTTAGCCTCTGGTTTGAACGCTCTGTTTTAAGGGGCGTGTCCGCTGGGAGACTTCAGTGTAAACACCCACTGCTGTGATTGGCTAACGTCTTTGCATTTGAAATAGTATTACTCTCTCTTTTAGCTCGTTTTTACAATTACAGCTCTCATGGTTAACTAATCGTGAAAAGTGTTGCATTACATTTAGATATATGGCATTATATTAAGATCATGGCATGAAAGCTTGCAGTGATGATCACTGTAGCCGATCACAGACATGTTGAGCGAATAAAAGCAGTGATCTCGTCATTGCAACTCAGTTTCTGTACACTAACGAATGCTTTCATCTACACTAACGTGATATAGTTAAGAGATTTGTTGAATAAAACGGGAGTCACTGATAAACTCTCGCTGTTTGATTGACAGGTTCAGCGCATGCTGCTCAAATGATTGCAAAGGAAGCTTTCTTTTATCGCTTTTTTTTTCTTTATAGAATTTAATCACTGTTAAATAACAGATTATTTTCATCCTACTACGAAAAACAACGCAAGTTGATGTTTAGTCACTGGTCTGATTTACTGACACAGACAAAGAACTACAAAGAACATCTGACTACATGAATCATCACATTTCAGATCAGGCATTAGAATGTTACTTACATGTTGCATTACTGTTGAACCCAGTCACTGCACAATATTTTGTAATCCTCAATGGCATGTTTATTGCTTTGTAGCTCGATGGTTTAACACTAGGCCTATGTTACATGTGCGAATCGGTGGGCGGGGCTAAACAGGCAGTGATGAAGTAGGCGTTGATATTCTTCTGCTGAGGCGGTGCTTGCCTCCCTTTGACGTCATATATCCCCACTTTGAAAAACCTGTCGTTTGCTGGGCCTGGTGTCTATAAAAGCTTTTCTTTGACTAACAAGGAAGTTTTCAGCTCTGAAACTTACAGGATATTCTTATATTACCATGACCTTTTACATATCAAAAGCTCATCTATTATCATCTATTGTAAAGTTACAGTAGTAATTTAGCAGACAGACATTCACATCGATTTATACATTTGGAGGGAGCTAGGGCAGACAACAACACAAATATATTAGAAATAATGCAATAACTTGTTCAGTATTATGATTTTGCTATAAAGATAGTATATATAGTTATATTATTATATAAGTCATGATGTATTTATTATTGTACTAATTTTGACATTGAAGCAATTTAGATTTTATATATATATATATATATATATATATATATTTGCATGAAATAGTTTTGTTAAATATTGGATATTTAAGACATTTTAAGATAAAACAACACATTTTCCTAATGTGATGCTTTGAATTTACCTAAAATAAATGTAGATTCTGTGCAAACAAATGTGTGTGTGTTTTTTTTTTTTTTTTGCAACATCGTTGAGACAGTTCTGTTCCGGTAGACCTGCTGAAGAAGAAGTGACAGGTACAAGAAAAGTAGCAAAAAAGTAAACACACAAGAGAGAGAGTCGAGACAGAGAGAGATATCAGGGAAAATGAAGATGATGAAAAGGAAAGTGAAGGTGCAGTTCAAGAGAGACCTTTAATTATTTTTAAGGATTTAAATGTTTTTTATGTGATGATGACCATACAAAAAATATGGTTCCAAAATGTGTTGTGGGTGTATGGAATGGCCTGGATGGGTGTGACATTTCCCGGCCTGAAATTTTGTCCCAGTCCGGCCCTGTATATGAAGATATTTTTGAATTATAGTATAGAATCATAACTGAATTATACTAAAATTACATAGCCTATCCTTCCGTCAGCCCAGACGAATGAGAAAAAAAAAACCTCTAATCTATTTAGCCTGATCAGTCTCAGTGGTCTAAAAGCGTTCGTCAAAATCACAATGTTTGAGATATCCAAATCGAAGGAGGCAGGATTTATTGTCCACAGAAACCGAGCAGCACTTGAATGCAAGCTGAAGTAAGATAAACAGCTGAACATGACGAGTCAATACAGCAATATTTCCAGACTATTAGCGATTTAAAACATTTTAAACAAAGGACATTAATTTCCAGGGATGCGAACTACTGCTGACCTTTTCAGACTTCTCAGATTGTAATGCCCTTTGCGTTATTCGTCACACAATGCACAAAGAAACATAGCAACGTAGCAGTTTTCAGAGGGAATGTTTGTGTATCTGACTGTCAGGCTTTCTTCATCTTCAGTAATTTCACAATCATTTGAAAATTATTCAAAAAATATATTTCTCAAACATATGCCTACACTACATGGTAAAACTGGCAACTTTCATATTCACGTAGCCTATGTCCCGTGTAGGAAAGTGTCATAAAATAAATATATAATTTGCTAGTTAGTTCACATGTATTATTTTACACACTGCCAATCAAAAGTTTTAAATAATTAAGACTTTTTTTAAAAAATGTTTTTGAAAGAAGGCTGAATTTATTTGATCAAAAATATAAAACCACAAATATTAAGAAATATCAATACAATTTGCAATAGCTCTTTGCTATGTGAATATATTGTAAAATGTCATTTATTTCTGTGATCAAGCTGACTTTTCAGCATGACTCCACACTTCAGTGTCACATGATCCTTCAGAAATCATTTAATATGCTGTATTTTTCATATAATTTTTTAACTATTTTCCACAATTTGAGCTCTATTCCATAAAATGACAGATGTCAAGCTCCTGAAAGGACACATACTATAACCACTAGAAAGGCACTATAAAACAGTCCACATTCTGCACTTAATTCTAAGTCTTCTAGACCATAGCATTGTGTAATGTGTATGGACAGATTTTATTCAGTGTATGGAAAAGAGAATTCAAAATAACTCTTTGCCATGTGCACCAGGAAAGACAAATTATAACCTAAAGAAGTATGCCAGTCATTCATTATAAGAATTTAAATAATAAAAAATATATATATATTCTGTATAAATAGCATCTATATGTAAGTGGTGTTTAAAATTGCTCTGTGCATAATAAGCTGGTGGGTTTATGGTGAGGTGTGTTGCAGACCAGGTGTGATGGGCCGCTTTGTGCTAGAAAGTCCAGGGCCACTTTTTTTTTGCCCCAGTCCGCCCCTGACTGAAGGCTCTTTATAAATAGGCCTATTGTGAATGACTTAATTGAAATTTCAGGACATCTGCAACTTTTTAACCGTCTAGACTGCGCCCCACTTGTCCACGACAGCTGCTGAAAGTGGTTTGAATCAACGACTAATCAGTTTTGACTGTGCTAAGTGCGTTATGTTACTTCACAATAGACGTAGTTCTGTCTGAGGTTAAAGCGCAACACAAAGGTAAGCTCATTGTTGTTATTTTTTGTTGTAGGATTATCGTACAGTATGTATCAATGAATGACATATTTTGGCTGTGGTGTGTGCATTAACGTGTGAAATGCCATATTGGGCACTTTTGCAATTAAATTTGCTTATTCTTACTGTTGACATTTGAAAACGATGCATGTGTTTTTCCGAGGGTTAAAGTCATTGGTTAATTTCTTGACAGTTTCCACCTGGACATTTTAGACATATTTGCTAATTCTCTTTAATGTATTTGCCCTGTTTTAATCTGTTTTCCTGGGAAATAGTTTTTTTTTTTTCATCATTATTTTGTTTTAAGGAGATAAAAATGGTGCTTATCAACCTTAATTGGTATGGCAATAAAATTCTATAACATTATTTTGTCAGTTAAAGTTTTGGGCGGGTTTTTCTTGGAGTGGGAGGGTTTTGGTGAGCTTTTGGGCTGGAAATCGTCGACCCAATCTGGCAACTCTGCTTGTGGATTAATCCTCTAAATCTTGCGACTTCTAACCAATACATTCTTATAACATTTAACTAAAAAGTAAAATGGCACCTTGTGCAACCAAAGGTCTATTGCACCAGGCAATGATTCTCAACACCCCAAATATATTCAACAAGGTTTTAGCCAGAATTTCATGCGGTTAATGTGAAGTATTTCATCAGGAAGTGCTTTATTATTGAGTTGACAGATACAGAGGACTTATGTTCTGTTGTGAATGTAGTTCAGTGTCCATTATTGTTATGGATGACTCACCTCAACTGAGAATGAAAGAGCGTCTCATACACCCCTCACGAATGAAGACTGACACAAAAGCTCTTAAACCCTCCATCTCACTTGCAGGTGTGTGTGTGTGTGGGAGAGAGAGAGAGAGAGAGAGAGAGAGAGAGAGAGAGTTTATTGCCCCTCCTCTGTGATAGGGTGCATAAAAGGAGAAGGTAATTATGGATAAGTGCAGGATCATTTTCACCAGCAGCAGGAAAGGGATTAACCGACGGCACACCTTCAGACAAACCCACTATCACTCCATTTCTCTCATTCCCCCACTGCATCAGTGTCATTTTGAATGAGGTTATTGAGTAGAGGAGGATGAGAAGATGAGTATGGATGGAGAAATGGTGTGGGAAAAAAAGTGAACTTTGTTTTGACTTTCTCATTACCCTGTGCAAGGACCTTTACACAAATGCACAGGCCATTATGTCTGTCCAAAATCCTGCAAGCTGCCTATGCAGGCAGCATAACGTCGCTCACAACTAGGGTTGTGTGACATTAACACACAACAAAAAAAATAGCACCTGAAATGGCATTTAGTGTATTTACTCTGACTCTTTAATGCAGCTCTGAAGTGACATGAATGCATTTAAACTGCAGTTACAATTGCATAATGCTATGAAATTGTTTTTTATTTAATGTTAAAATATGAATAAAAAAAAAATGATTCTTTAAATATGAAACTAAAGCCACCAATAGGTGGTAGTCATAATGGAGTCGTTGAATCCATTCAACCGATTCGCTCAAAACGGCTGATTCATTCAGGAATAACACAAGAGGTTGTCTTTATTGAATGGGTCATTGAATTATTCACACAACAGATTCGTTCAGAAATTGTGAATTCATTCCGTAACGAAACACCACTGTGTGTTGCTCTAAGATGTGCAGCAGTTCTTCATTGGCTTTGTTTGGAACTATTTTCATTGGTGAAATAGAGCAAAGCAGACAAAACTGCCAATATTGTGTATAACATAGAACTCACAAAATTAACTTCTTGTTTTGGAAATGTTGTATAAAATCAATATCACATTTGCAATTTTGATGATCTTTGATAACAATGGCACTCGTTCTTGTGTGATATTCTTTAACTATATCATATGATATAAATAAAAAATAACTCATACAGGGACTTTTTACACTGCATCTTAAAGCCCTTATAGTGTGATGCTGAATAAACAATTAGACATGTTGTAGGGATGCTCATAATTAACTGGTTAACCAACAGTAAGAATATACAAACACTATCAATATAGATACTATGAACTTCCCTCACTCCACAACAAATCCTTTATATTGAATTGTATTCAAAACAGAACAAGAATGAAAAAAAAGTAGCTATATAAATGTCAAGCCAAAACAAACTAATTTAAAGCAAAACAGAAACAGAAACCAGCATTGGGCTCTCTCATTCAACACAAATTTAAATGTTTCCATATTCGCTGTGTATTTGGATGCTAAACTATTATGTATTATGTAAACTATAGTGGTTCAATGAATCACAAAACTCATGGTTCGGATCCAGTTATTACGCAAAGAAAACTGCAAGTACTTTGATACCACATCAGAAACTACTAGCCTAACTGATACAGTTCAAACATTATTAAAGGCAAATGAACAGTCAGTTGATTCAGTTCCATTGTAAAGATCCTTTTAAAATCAAGTCCCTTTAAGACAATCAAAAACTGTCTTATAAATTTTGTTTCTAAATGCTCGAATCATGAGGCTCATGTTGGAAGATCCCAACGTGGCCCATTATAAGATTTCTAGCACAGGCTGTCAGGTTTTGATTTTTTATCTGTTGGTATTTGATCGAATCCATGATGCCATGTATCTGAACAAGATATCCAGAACTTCTGGCAGAAAATTAGGCCCACAGCATTAAAAACACAGCAGAGTATTTCATTTTACACATTGGGGTACTTTTTTATCCCTGTGTGCACCAAACCTATATTTGCTGCCAAAAAAATTTTTTTTTTGTTTCATCTGACCATAGAACCCGTCTCGTTTGAAGTTCCAGTAGTGTCAGTTTTTTTTTTTTCAATTGTTCTATGGTCAGATGAAATAAACAAAAAAGAGCTTTTTGGCAGCTAGCACTTAAGATGGGTTTGGTGCACACAGGGTTAAAAAAAGTAAAATGAAATACTCTGTTGTATCTTTAATGCTGTGGGCCTAATTTTTTGCCAGAGGTCCTGAACATCTTGTTCAGATACATGGCATCATGGATTCGATCAAATGCCAAAAGATAAAAAATAAAAACCTGACAGCCTGTGCTAGAAATCCCACCCCCTTTCAATTCTTTTACTTCAATGAAAGGTTAGATTTTTGCAAATTTTCTAAATAAAATATCAAGAGGATTAACAATGCAGATTTACTTTTTACAGCCGTCTTTGATCATACTTAACAAGGGGGCAAACATTTTTTCACACCACTGGATCTCTATGTATAGGGGTTCCAAATCAGTCATGCATCCTCCATTTCTGATTCCTAAGAAGATGGCACAGCAGTCCACTAGGGTTATTAAACAGAACCAGTGTCACTCTCTCTCTGTTTGTTTCCATTTAAACTGTTTGGTTGGCTGTCAGAGTCTCTTGTCTGATATCCGAGTAAATTACATTTTTATAGTCAGGTGTTTTGGCACAATAATTTATGTTTAATGGCTAAAATATTTTATGGTGGCCTCCATTAGCTGAAGTGCCCTAATGCGTTCATTTAATACTGCTTAATTTGAAAACATTTTAACAAGCGGAGCTTTGCGTTTTATTGGAAAATAGGGTGCCAGTGGTTTTGAAATAGTGATCCTAAGAAGAGTGTATTAATGTGGCACTCGGCACATAAACGTCTGTCTTTCTGTCTGTTTGTCGTTCTGTCATATCTATCTATCGTACATCTGTCTGTCTGTGTACACATTTCACTTCAGACAAGAACCAGCACCAATTTATTTATTTCCTGCAGTGGTTCCTCCAACCTTTTTGAAGTGATGTGCTAAATAGATTTAGGCACTTTTAATACAATTATAATGATTAGCAATAAGACTTTAATTATTATGACGTCACTCTTTTATTTGGTGCTTCAGCACAATGAGATGCAGGAGTGAATGTTACTTCAGATTTTTTTATTTATGTATACATTTATGTGACAAGTCGAGTCGATGTAGACTCGAACACGGGTTGCCGTGTGCACAGCCATGGCATATGACACAGGCTATTGCTCCTACAAAACGGCTTATTTTTATCAGTTCTTTTGTCTTTGGGTTGTTAATATCTCTCACAGATTCTTGCTGGTTCTAAATCAGATACAGATAAAGTAGCACAGTAAAGATTACATTTATATAAATGCATTAGTGAGAGAGCAATTGCATGTGAATTCATTCTACCTGGCAGTGTCTCTCTACTAATAGTGTAGCTGTGAGTTTTAGCTATTAAGAAATATCTGCTTGAACTTTTCAGTTTCTAAGCTATTTTATTAATAAATCACAGAACAGTGTTGACAATACATTTCTACTCTACTGAATGTTTCTGTGCGCGTGATCTGCACGTGATGTGCAAGCTTCTATCTGTATGTGTGTGCGTTATAATGCAGCAGAGCATTAAAGGGTTAGTTCACCCAAAAATAAAAACATTCTGTCATTAATTACTCGCCCTCATGTCGTTCCAGACCCATAAGACCTTCGTTCATCTTCAGGACACAAATTAAGATATTTTTGATTCAAATTTGAGAGCTCTTTGACCCCTCCATAGACAGCAATTAACACTTTCAAGGCCCAGAAAGGTAGTAAAATAGTCCATGTGACTACGGTGGTTCAACCTTAATTTTATGAAGCGTCGAGAATACTTTTTCTGCACAAAAAACAAACAAAAATAACAACTTTATTCAACAATTTCTTCACGTCTGTGTCAGTCTTCTATGCTGTAGACGTAGTAAATACAGTGCAGTGCTTCCGAGTTATGCCAAAGCTACGCCAGAATGCCGGCTTACCATTAGGCCGATGCTGTTCACGTGAGCACCACGACGCATGAATGTGATGCTGACGCAGGAGCTGGCCAACGTAAACTGCGCAGGAGACTGGCACAGATGAAAAGAAATTGCTGTTTTTTGCGCACAAAAAATATTCTCATCACTTCATAAAATTAAGGTTAAACCATTGGAGTGACATGGACTTTTTAACTATGTTTTTACTACCTTTCTGGCCCTTGAAAGTGTTAATTAAATTGCTGTCTATGGAGGGGTCAGAAAGCTCTCAGATTTCATCAGAATTATCTTAATTTGTGTCCCGAAGATAAACTAAAGTTTTACGGTTTTGGTTTTTGAAAGCACACACAAGCTTTCAAAAGAATCCACAACCACACTCAAGACATCAGAATGATTTACATATGAATTGACTTTTTTGACAAATGGAGTGTCCATTTACACTAAGTGCAATAGCCCACCTTGTTGGCAGAGGCTATTTACACTAATAATAGCCTCTCTTGAATCTCTCTTGAATCCAACACGGAAGTGACTTAAACTGCAATTCATCGACTGGCCTCTAGAGACAGGCTCCAAAAGGGAGTCAAATCTGTATCTCCCCCATGTTAAAATGCCCAACTTTAAAAAAATATGTTTACAGCCTGGTACAAAAAGTGGTTTTGGTCTATACAGCTAATTTTGCACTTTATGATAACTGTGAGGGGGGTAAATTTTTTTATAAATCATTTGTTTAACTTATATTAAGCCTTAAAATTCTGCATAATTAAGAGCGCGGTCACTTGAGTGAAAGGTGGATTGCCACTATGGTCGAGCTAGGCGGGCATGGTTTCAGCAACCAGGCACCTCAGCTCCACCCACGTCCCGCCTCTTTGCCCATTTTCAGTTATCCAGGAGTGACAAGCGCGGTGACAAGCTGCCAAGATGGCGATGACGAGCTCTGCCCACTTTAGGCTTCAAAAATGCTCTTCAGAAACCTACGGGTGACGTCACGGACACTACTTCCATATTTTTTTTACAGTCTGTGGGTTAGACCAGACAAAATTACAGAAGACTCTGGATTGTCAACAGTAGCAGTAGTGTAGGGGTAAGGTGCTTGGCACAAAGTTTATTGAAAAATTCACCTTTTGCCAAACTCGCTCTACTTCCTTTTCTCATCACATATCAGATCGGAAAGGCATTTAAAATATTCGAAAAAGTGGATATAAAGTGTCTACTGTGCATTTATTAATAAAGTGTTTATCGGTTAGGGGAAGGTGTAGGGAGGGCTTTATTGTCCATATTACATTTAATAATTGTAATAAATATAATAATTTACACTCTATGTTATTATTGCATATCGTTTAATGTACAACAACACTAAGGTGGAAATAGTATCTGCTATTTTTACGTAGTGTAAATAGAATCTATCACTATTTTCACTTTTTTTTTTTTGCTGAACCTGCTGTGTTTGTATGCGTGTTTTATGTTTGTGTATGTTTGTATGTTCATGGGATGTGTGTTTATAGTTGTGTGTTTGTATATATGCATTTATAGGTGTGTGTGTGTGTGTCTGTGTGTGCGCGCATGATGCATTCATGTGTATTTATGTGCGCTAGAATGTTTATGTTAGCATGTTTTAATATGTATGTGGATTGTTTGTGTGTGGGTGTTTATATATTCATGTGAATATTTGTCTATGCGCTATATGTGTGCTGTTTGTGTGTTTGTATATTCGTGTATGTGTGTGTGTTGTGCACCCCTGTGTAGAGTGACATGCTTTTATCCTTGCAGGTTAGGACAAGGAATGATAAAGCGGAGGGGTGGAACTGCAATTTATGACAAAAATGTGTGAGTGTGTCTGTGTGTGAGAGAAACAGAGACAAAGAGGCTTTTGCAGTGCTGAGCTTGATTCCAGACAACGCTGAAGAGCAACAGTGCCACCTAGCTTGAATAGAGAGAGCGAGAGCAGATAGTGCACACGCTAATTGCCTGGCTGTACCGGGAAAACAATATGCTCTCTGAAAGTCTGGAGGATGTAATTGTCATGCGTTTAGCACAGAGACGTGAAAAATACTTCAACATACCAAAAATGCAACAGTATGGGTGTTTCTATAGTATTGGTAGTGCTAAGCAGTTCGTCAGTTCAGTCCCGATGGCTGTCTGACTGACAGGCAGCTGCTTTGGAAGACTTGAATTTGCTTCTCATGGCATGTGATTAATGTGGTTTTGTGCAAGAATGTCCAAATGCGCTTCCTGGTAAAAAATGGCTGTCTTGGTGCAGTGTTGCTATAGTTTTATTAATATTTTGATGTTTTTATTTTTATATTTTTAGTTTTCCAGTTCATTTTAGTTCATTTTTAGTAATTTCATTGCATTAGGTTTTTCATTTGGGTTTAATTTATTTATTATTAGTTTAATTTCTTAGTTAGGTTTAGTTTTATTTATTTCCAGTTAATAATTTTAGTGCTTCAACTTAAACTTATTTCAGTTGTTGTTTTTTTTGCTTAGGCAACATTTCTAATTTTTGCTTCTTTTTTTATTTAAAATTTCAGCTTTATTTCATTTTTTATTTCATTATTTATATTTTATATTTTATGATAATAACCCTGAATTATATACTATTAAATTATTTATTAATATTTTCAGTTAGCTTTTTATTTATTTATTTATGTTTTATTTAAATGATTTTGTCTTTAAGTTTTAAATATTTCTATTTGATTCTAATTTATTATTTCAATTGTAGTTTTAGTAATTTTAGTACTTTAACTTCAGTTAGTTACTTTTCAATTTTATTTCTAAATATTAGATAAAGTTTTATTTTTTATTTATATTTGATTTTATTTCAGCTTTAGTTCAATGACCTAATAGTAATAGTAGTAATAGTTTTAGTTCTAGTTAATGGTAATAACATTGACATACTGACATATTAAAGTAAATAGCTGAGTGGGACAAACAATTAAATACAGGATTTGTGGATAAGACCCTGAAGTATAAAGTCTAACAGATCTTGTCTAATATCTGATGTATATCATTAAACACAATATTAACAAGAACAAGAGAAACATTCACTGCTCTTGTGTAATTGGCATCAAGTGTCGACTACTGAAATCTTGGTTTGTCAAAACCCTAGATTCACGTTGTGTGAACTGAACAGCATCGGTGATGTTGTGTAACCCTGTGAATGTGTTCTGTTTTACAGGGTCTTCTGAAGAACCCTGTTCTTGCAGTAGTTCTGGACCAGAGGCTGGAGGCTACTAGTCTGTCCGCACCACTAATCAGCAACTTCCTGTTTAACGGTCCCGAGTCCCAGCGCCCAGCGGGAATGCCAGCCTTTGACTGGCGAAACGTCTTCAATGCCATCACCCAGGCAGCACAGCAACTCACTCAGATTCTACGGGTACTGTCCACTGTCT
Source organism: Rhinogobio ventralis (assembly GCA_039654625.1). Classification (NCBI taxonomy): domain Eukaryota; kingdom Metazoa; phylum Chordata; class Actinopteri; order Cypriniformes; family Gobionidae; genus Rhinogobio; species Rhinogobio ventralis. Next base: position 11,672,689 of record CM077193.1, read on the forward strand.
CTACATCCACTGTAGTTTGTTGCAGGGCTGTTCAGAATTGAGCATTTCCATTCATTCACCTGAATTTCAGTTGATTTTGTACTGAAGTAGCAAACAGGATGCAGAGCTGTATTTCAAATTTGAAAATTGAAATTCAAAAGAAATCGCAAAACAATAGAAGTTTATCAGGACAAACTTTGAATGTTTGTTTGAATTTTTTATTTATTTATATTTTATTTTATTTTATTTTTTTGTATTTTAAAGGTTATGTAGGCTTTTAAATTTCCCAGAACTGAAGGGAAAATGCAGTTTCTTTGCTTTTCAGTTGCTAAATTTGAATTGAATTTGCAAGTTCGCAAAAAGGATGCAGAATTTGTCATTTAAATTTAAGGAATTAAAATACAATGAAATTCAATGAAATTGCAGCAAGTGTAATTTTCCACTAAAAGTTTATCAAGACAAACCTGGTGCAATGTGGCACCAGGCACGAGGCAAGTGTGCTAATTTTAACCCGATGCAGTTATCATTTTCACGTCCAGCACCACGTTTAAATAGCAAATGCACGTACACTCTGCTTATTACACACACAGGACAGCCGCACACAAACATTTTTAAATATAAAAAATAAAAGGATTAAAATGTAAAAGATTATTATTGTGTACATATAAAATTGCCTACATGTCATAATAGATAGTCATTGCATGTATCAGAATTAGCCTACCTATTTGCAGTAATGATGAGCAAGCAGGCGTCATTGGACGAGCAGATCCGTTTCCTCGCTAGAGAAACCTTCGGTTTTTCCGCTCGCAAATTCCACCATGTAAATTGCAAATCCGCCATGGTGCAAGCGCAACTGTCTTTTAATGGGAATGGGAGATGAGACTCTGGTTGGTTTGTTGCATGTTACGCCCAAAACACACCCATGACTTGGTAGAGAATAGGGACAACCCTTTTGGACCATGCGCCTAGCGCATCGATCGTTTTTCCCGTCGTTAAACTAGCAAAAGTGGATTCGGACATGCCTTAAGTGCACTTGCGCCGTGCGCTTTAGACCATGCACTTAGATTGTTAAAATAGGGCCCTGAATGTTGGTTTAAGAAAGTTTTATTTATTTGTTTGCTTATTTACTAAATGTAAAGGTTATATTACCTTTAAATTTTCCAGAATTTAATGGAGAATGCTGTTTCTTTGCCTTTCAATTTCTGAATTTGCATTGAATTTGAACTGAGGTAGCAAACAAGATGCTGATTTTTTTAATTTAAGAATTATTTGAAATTCTGAGAAATTGCAAAAAGTGTCATTTTGTTTGTTTAAGTTCAAGTAAAACTTTGAATGTTACTTACTTACTTACTAAGTTTAAAGGTTATATAGGTCTTTGAATTTTCCAGAATACAATAGAGAATTCCATTTCTCTGCCTTTCAATTCTTACATTTGAATTTGAACTGAGGTTGCAAACATGCAGAATTTGTCATTTGAATTTAAGGAAGAAGAATGAATAAAAAAGTCAATTTTTAACTAGGCTTTCTTAAAGGGGTCATGAACTGCCTTTTTTATTTTTTTATACTGTTGTCTGAGGTCAACTTATGACGTTTGCGTGGTTTTTACATTCAAAAACATCATAATGAATAAGTAATAGGCTATTTTCTGCCCTGGTTTTGAGGCTCTCTTAAGAAACGCTCGGTTTTAATGGGCGTGCCGCATTGAAGACTTATAGTAAAGGCCCACTGCTATGATTGGATAAGATTTGCATATTTAATGAGCTTCAGCTCCCCTGTCAGTACATGTGGGAATTGTTTTGAAAGCGTGTGGGAAAACGACAACCGGAATGAATCGCCCACAGGGCTCGCAAAACGTCTTTATCAAACAAACACAATGATTTATCTCTCATCCACCCGCAATTAATTGGAATGTTATTATTTTATTACTTGGCCTGCCCGATCGGTAAATATAACCGCGAACCGTGCATCACTAACATACACACATGCGCGCGCGCCCTTCAAATATCAATTCAAGAGAGTTAACAAAGCACATCAAGAAAGGAATGTTATTTCACTATTTAAGACCTTATGTTTTGGTAGCCTGTCTGAAAAACACATAGACCCGGGACGTTGGGCTTTGCGAGCACTGGCCCATACATGTCCGAGTCTGATCCCGAATCGCAATGAACCAACAGCATTACAAATAAAGGATTCTTCAGCCTTTGGCAACGTGCTAAGGTATGTTCAGTTAGACACGTACACATAATCAATACGATCTGTAACAATGCAATACTATCACATATAAAAAACATGTTTTACTCACATAAGTGTGTTGCACCATTCCTGTCGGATCCAATATAGAAGGCACACTATTGTGTTTTAATCTCAGTATGTCTGCAAATCCAGTCTTGACCTGTCTCTTGTTTACAAACAATTCCATGGTGAAATGAAGCGAACAAACGGGCAATGTCTTACGCACGTGAGCTGGAACTTCATTAAAAATAAAGTTCAATCACACATTCCTAATATTAGAATCCGAAGGAAGCTTATGCAGGGACTGTGTTCTTCCACAACCAAGCACAGCGCAATATATAACTCTCTTTGGCATGTTTATTGCTCGGTAGCGCGATCCATTTAGCTCCACGAGTCAGTGGGCGGGGCTACAGAAGCAGGCGTACATATTTATCTGTTGAGGCGGCGTTTCAGCATACTATGACGACAAAGGTCGACATATTCTGGGATTGAGCGTTTTCAGGGCCTGGTGTCAATAAAAGCTTTTCTTTGACTAACAAGGAAGTTTTCAGCCCTGAAACTTACAGGATATTCTTATATCACGATGAACTTTTATATATCAAAGGCTCGAGGGAAAGTTGATTTCTCAATTCATCACCCCTTTAAGTTCTTCAAGACAAACTTTGAATGTTGGCTTGAGAAAGAAAAAAAAAAAAAAATTTAAGTTTGAATGTTATATCAGCCTTACATTTCCCAGCATGCCATTACCTTTATTCCTCTTCCAATTCAAATTCCAATTTAACATCCTGTGAAGCATGTTGCCAATCTCATGAATTGAAAATGAGCCAATTCTTAAATTCTGAATTTTGGCCAACGCTGGTTTGTCCATCCATCTGTTTTCATCTTTCTTTTGATTTTCTCACAACAATTATTTTCAGGTTTAATTTAAAACCGATGCTTTTCTCTTAGCCTTTTCCAGCCTTTATCTGTTCTGAACTCTTTCAGTTCACTCTTTCACTGTTGTTTTTCCGTTTTCATTCTCAATTTGTCTGAAATTCAGGCAGGATCAGGATGATGTAGCCTAGGGGTGAACAATCTGGGCTGGCAACCATACAGTTACCGGTTTGAGCCTCACAAAGGTTGATCCATGAGCCAGTATCGAGGCACTGAAGCTCTGATTGATTTAAGCACACTGAAACTGTAATGAGTGCACTCTAAAGGCCCTTTCATATGATTCACATCAACATTCCACAAGGCATCCAACTCTGTGGAGTGAAGAGTCAAGCTGCATTGTTGCAGACTAGTCAAGCATTGTAATGCTGAAAGTGCAGCCAGTGATCAGTGATTAATTTGCATGATGTATCATTTTGTGATCAAAACCAATCAAAGAATCAAAGCACAAAAGAAGAGAGACTGATCCAGTGCGTATCTAGATGCATTGAGAGTTGTACAGCAAAATGCTGACATGACACTGTGGCGGAAATCAAAGCAGCGGATGACATTTGTGTTGATACAAGCGATGGAGCCATGAATAAGTCATATAACTGCTTTAAGTCTGTTTAAAGCATCTGATAAATGACTAAAGGGGTAGTTGCACTGGATTTTAAGACATTTAAATTAGCTGCACCAAGAATAATATATTTAAAATAATATAGTAATATATCAAATCTACTCAAGTTTTCTGCAGCACTGCAAACCATGCAAATTTTCTTAATTGAAGTTTGTATTCTTGTAAATTTTAGGTGGACCAAAAAGCTTGCAAAGACCACCACAGTTGTTTCAATAACACATGTTAGTAGTATATCAATAATCTGTGAAATAAAATCTATAAACAATATCATAAATTGGTAACACTTTACCACAAATATCAGAGACAAATGTCTTTTAACAATATTTTTAATTTTATTGTAGAAAAGCACACCCATATGTACATCATGTCAGAGCTCATTGTCTGTATTGTGTTGGATTTGTAATATTTCTACTATATTATATTCTATATTATATTCTATACTATATTAAATTATATTCTGTTGATAGCCTTGAAAAGGATTTTAATCAAGTTAATCCAAATTTAGTGTAGTTAGAAATGTTGGGTCTTAATGATCCTATTTAGTTTCTATTTTACATTTTAATTATTAAAGTATGGTTTCACCATGAAAATAACCAAAGCATGGCATTAAAAAACAAACAAATACATTGTTTATTTCTACTTGTATTAAGTTGCATAAATTAAAGGGTTACTTCAGCGATTAGCATTAAGCTTTGTATCAGTAGAAACCTGGTAGTATATTCAAATGATCGTGCTTCCCCCCTCATATCCCCCTGAGATGAGAGATGTATTTAATATCGCCATTTTGCGTCATCTGAGGCTTTTTTGGCCGGAGGCTAGAATTAGCGCCAATTCGGGGGCGGGTTGCTTGAATTGAGGGTTCATTAGCCTATTATTCTTAATGAAAAACACTACAACAAAAGGGTACAATGACAAACTCACTTAAATAGGCGCTTTTGCATTTCGCTTTGAAACCAAATCTTCCGCGATCATCTTGTCTGTCAGCTCCTCACTCTCTGATGAATGAAATCTGACTCCTGCTGCTGGTCTGTGCGGCGACTCTCGTTCGGCTCATGCTGTATTGAGCAGACACAATCAGTTTTTAATTGTAGTGTCTGTTCTCTAACTGAACTAAATTATTTTATTACTATAAAAATCCAAACGACGGTGGGGTGGTGTCTATCTATGGCCAAGTGATGTAACCGGTGGCAGTGGCCTCGTAGGGCAGCGAAGCAAGTGCCTTCTGGGAGTTGTTGTCTTTGATCCATATGTGCCAAAAATAAATTTTCTGGCTTTTCTCAGTTTAGAAGGCACCAACTTCTAAAATAATTTCACATTTCTACTACATAAATGACCCCATTTAAATACACATTCATCTTTTCAGCGGTGAAGTACCCCTTTAGCTTTATGAATCATTTATTTTGAACTTTGTTATAAACTACAAGAAATTATGAATTATATTTATAAATTAGACTTAACCTAGTAGATCTAACAATTGCTGTTTTATGTTAGTTAAAGCCACAATATGTAATTTTTCGCCGCTAGAGGTCGCTTATTCAAAACAAAGGCGTAGCTTGATGATGCCTTGATTTCGCGGAGGTTTTATAATGCCGCAGACGACCACTTCCGCTTCTTCCGCTCATGCGTATGTGGGGTAACGCAGCGCTGTTCATTTTAGATACATTTGAGTGTGTTGAAAGCTGTTATAATGCTACT